>CM052711.1:59003490-59056619 GCA_028551405.1 Uromys caudimaculatus | reverse complement strand
ATGCTGTCTTTTTTCCACTGAGTGGTTTTAGCTCCTCCTCCTCCTCCTCCTCCTCCTCCTCCTCCTCCTCCTCCTCCTCCTCCTCCTCCTCCTCCTCAGTCAGGGTCTCTCACTGGACTGTTACCTGCCAAGTAAGCTATTGTCACTGACCAGCAAACTCCAAGACTTTCTCCATACCCACCTCCCGAAAGGTGCTGGATTTAGAAATATGTGCCACCTAAGCTCAGCTTTTTCATGTGTAGCTCATGGGAGTGGGGGTCAAACCCAGGTGCTCATGTGTTCTGTTTCTGTTTTTGTTTTTCTTCTTCTTCTTCTGTTACTGTGGTAAGATAATTTGACCCAAAGCAAGTTAGAAGAAGAGGTTTGTTTGACTTACACTTTCATTTCACAGTCCCTTGTTGAGGAATGTCAGGGTAGGAACCCAAATGGGAATATGAAGCAGCAATCAGAGGAAAGCTGCTCGTTGGTTGCTCTCTAGTTGCTCAGCTCTGTATCCTCAGGACCACCTCTCCTGGGATGGAGATGTCCACACTGGCCTGAGCAACCCCGGCTCTTTTTTTTTTTTTTTTTTTTTTGCAGGTAACTCTGACCATGATACATTGACATTAGCTAACCAGGGCATCATGCTTTCAAAGCAAGCATTTCATTGAGCTATCTTTGCAACCCTACTTTGGGCAATTATTTTGAAGAACAGATAGTACATGATGTTAGAAAGGACTGTCTCCTACGCCTTCCTAGAACTCCCTATCTTCCATCCTTGAAGGGCAATCTTTGTTGTTTCTCCCGTCTCTCACACTGTCCTCTCTTTTCCCAGATTCGTACACACATAATGTATAGTTTCACTTTTCCTCATCCTTTAATGCAAGGCTCCATGATTCACTCAAGAATAATATTCTGGATTCAAATAGTATGTAAACACAAAGAGTGTTTTATTCTGCAGAAGTCTAGCATGCTAGGGTCTCCCATTACCAAGACAGAGAGACAACCAAGTGAGCTCACAGGCCTGATTTAAAGCACATTAGGGAATTTGGGGTAGGTGACCTTTATCTTGCTCCATCTCTAGGGACATTCCATTACCAGGGCATGGGGGCTGGAAACTGTTGCTGAGGAAGTAGCCAAGGAAGTCCAGAAACTGCTGCTGACCTATTGTCCTTGCCTCAGGCCAGGTTGTGGGGTAGCTTCTAAGGCCTGGACTTGCCCAGTCCTGAACTGCCAGTTTGAAGCCTGTCATGGAGTCAGCCTTGCCTTCTCACTATCACACTGGTCTCGCCTGTACTGGGAATCGTGAGGCTTTGGGACCCATGTGGAAGGATCAAACAATGATGTCTGTTGTGGTTAGGTATGGTATCTCAAGAACATTCCTTGTCCACTAACTCCATTCTTTTAAAATCAAAATCTTAACTGTGGAAAAATACACATAAAATTGACTTTACCATCTTAACCTTGTATAAGCATATGGTCCAGTGGGTTAAGTGCATTCACTGATTTTCAAAAGGGTTTTCATATTCTAAAAGTGTAGTTGTATATTCAACAGTCACTTCCTATTTCCCCTCCTTTGGCTCTTAGCAAACATTGCCCTACTTTCTTTTTCTTTCCCTCCCTCCCCCTCCCTCCCTCCCTCCCTCCCTCCCTCTCTCCTTCTCTCCATCTCTCCCTTCCTTTTCTTTCTCTAGAACAAAGATGTGGTCAGAACAAGGTGGTCATGATGACATGGCCGTAATAACCTTTTGAAACAAAGGCATGGTGGCCATTTCCTGGAGCAGGCAATATAGAATCATTTATAGTTTAAGGATACAGGTGGGGCATAGCCCAATCCTTGAGAAACAGGCTTAATTATAAACAGGAATGAACCTAGTTTGTTTTTACTAGAAGATGGTTTTCAGGCCCAAGATGGAGGCAGGCTGGTTCTCCAACACATATAATTTTTAAACTGAAGATGTCCCAAAATTCAATGATGTAATTCAATGGTTTGCAATCTTGGATGGATTAGAATTACATGAAGATGTTTTGAGGGAATATTGTTCCCTGAACCACAACCTCAATAGCTATTTTGTTTGCAAAGCTCTCTGTAACCTAAGAGTCATAGATGATTATACCAGTACTCTCCTCATTATTGCAGCAAAATACATGGGGAAGGTGACTAAAAAAGAAGGTTTTTTTCCTGGCTCAGTTCCAGATACAGTCCACCATGACTTCAGTGGCTTGAGGCAGCTGGTTGCATTGTGTCTGCAGAAAGAAAGCAGGGAGAGATGAAAACTGGGGCTAGTCATGCTTTTCCTTTTTGATTCAGTCTGGGACCCCAGTCCATTAGGTCATGCTATCCTATACCCATCTCAACTAACCTAATCTAGAGAATCACTCATGAACTTAGAGAAGGTGTTCTCCTGGGTCAGTGGTTCTCAACTTGTGGGTTGCGACCCCTTGGGGGGTGTCCAACTACCTTTCACTGGGGTCACCTAAGACCATCGGAAAACACAGTTATTTACATTATGATTTGTAACAGTAGCAAAATCACAGTTATGAAGTAGTAATGAAAATAATTTTATGGTTGGGGGTCACTACAACATGAGGAACTATAGTAAAGGGTCACAGAATTAGGACGATTGAGAACCACTGTCGTAGGTAATTCTAGAATCTGTCAAGTTGACAGTCAATATAAACCACCACAGTGCTTTTTAAAGAAAAAGAATTCTCTGGAGACTGTGATTTAGTAGGACTCAGAACCTGTACCTTTTAAAGGAACCTCGGGTTGTTCTCACGACCGAGCATTTAGAAAGTATCATGTAACTCACTAAAGGCCATACTAACCCCCACAGTATCATTGTTCTTGGGTGATGAAGGAATTAAAATGGTTCCTTAATTACCTTATTACATATCTCAGTCTTATGTTTCCACTTGAAATAAATTCATAAAAATGTAAAATATACTAATTAAAAGGGCCCCAGAGGCCAGAAGACTTCTGTCAAGACCACAAGCATCGATTTTTACCTTGGTATTGGAAGCAGCTCAAGGATTCCAATAATCCTTCAGCCAAAATTTAAAATTGTGTTATCTCATGGAGCCATTGCAGGCCTGTGCCTCACTCCTAAGAAAGGCTAAAGGCATCCCTCTTTTCTGGGGACAGACTCAATGGAATATACTTTCTGCTGTTCTGGGAGTATCCTCTCAGTCGACTACTGTCCTCCATACGGAGTATGGAGAATGCAAAGAGTCAATTGGCCACATTCTCTGCAGAGCCCAAGGGTTCAGAATGAAAGGAACTGTGTATAGCACTGGGGCTGAGAAAACTGACTTGATTCCCATCAGATATAAGAAGCTGGACCTTTAAGTGACTTAAACAGATCACAACAGCAAGATGGATGAAACTGCTGTGTGAGGAAGTATGTCACTGGACATGGTGGAACTCAACTTCTACAAGAGTTTATTTTGGATTACAATACTAAAGGAAAAAGAGTCCATCCTGGTGGGTAGGCATGTCAGCAAGTGAAGGGTGTGGTGCACAAAGCAGAGAGAGAGAGAGAGAGAGAGAGAGAGAGCACTAACTGGGAGTAGGGTAAGACTATATGCTATTTATATACCAAATCTATGGAGGACCTTTCTCACTCAAATCACCACCATCATTACCATTGTGGTCACTGTGGTCACCATCCTCCTTCTCCTCCTCTTCCCCCTCCTCCTCCTCCTCCTCCTCCTCCTCCTCCTCCTCCTCCTCCTCCTCATCCTCATCATCATCATCATCACCACCATCAAAACAGCAGCAAAACATGTCTTGTATCTTATTTTGCAGCAAGCAATGTTCTATATAGACTTAATACATTTATTTGCAAAGCAACCCATGAGGTCATGTCATCACTACAGAATTTTTTTTAGAGGAAGAAACTGAGTTTCAAATAAGACAAAACAACCCAAAGTTATCGGGCCAGGAAATGAAAGAATTAAGATTTGAACCAGGGAGTCTGACTTTGAACTTGATGTCATGGAGTTGTACATTCTACTCTCTTGCACATGGTAAGTGGTAAACTTAATAATGTAAAAGACTCTCAGTCTCAGAGCAATAGCAACAACATTTTCCTATATGCTATTAAGATAAAAATAAATATGATAATAGAGCTGACTGTCCTTTCAACGCCTCTCCTTTCTGCCCTCTCGGTGTCCTTAAATGGCTCAGGCTAATACTAATTCATTGCATCTGATTCTTAGTCATTTTGAATGTGACCTCTGGAGAAGGGTTGCTCAGAATTGCACGTGGTTTTTAAGATGGAAGAAGCCTTAGAGATTTAGGGCAGAGACTCTATAAACTATCAGGCCTGGTCTCTATAGCATGCATAAGGTTGATTGCTGGAGTTGAGGACTAATGTGTTAGTATAAAGCAAAAGGGAAGGGCTGCAGTGATTTTCATGGAGATACTCTCATACTGACACTTTGCCTCCAGCTGTTCTTCTGATCCTTCTTAGCTGAAGGAGGTCACACTCTCCTGGTGTCTTTACTCTCTGCCTTTGTCCCTGTCCCTGTCCTTGTCTCTGTCTGTCTTTGTCTCTGTCTCTGTCTCTGTATTCCTCTGCCTCTTGCTTGCCTCGGCCTTTGTCGCTAATATTCTTTCATAGTCTCCTGTATGGGTTTCCAAATTTTCTCCAGTTTAACCAGTGCTAGAACAGATGAGGATACTTTCCTGGTGTCCTTCCTTGCTGCAGCACCAGAAAGTCACTGAGGCAAGGGAGAAGCATTGGACATGTGGACAAAGGCGGAGGGGGCTTCTATGTTTCTTCTGGCACACTCATGCATGCTGTGTAGGTTGAGCTGCCTTTACAGGGGAATACGTTGGAATTCCAACCCCTAGAAGCCAGCTCTGCTTTGGATCTTTGATTTTGGGAGCAATCTGTTAGGAAGAGTTCAGAATAGAGTAGGGTGGAATCTTATTCCAATATGACCTTAAGAGAAGTGGTGTTCTTATAGGAAAAAAATGGACACAGAGACAGACCCATGGGGAGAAAAAAGCCCCATGAGGATGGAGGCAGCAGGGTTCTCTAGAGTAAGAGAACTTATAGAATAAATAAATATTATAAAAGAGACATTGGATTGTACTGGGTGGTCTAATGATGGCCATCTACATGCTGAGAAGGTTGAGAACATGGCAGCTTCTCAGTCCACGAGACTGGACTACCCAGTGATTCCAGTCTGGCATTGAAAGCTTGGGGGCTTTCAGGAGCATCTGCATTTGAAGACCAAAGAGCTGGGCTGTGATGTCAGTGAGGGATGCTGCAACAACAGAGTGACAGTCACAGTGCACATACACTCAAATGCAGGAAGCAAGGTCAGGAAATGCTGTTTCTTGGACCTCTGTATATCTGGGCTCCTGTAGGAAAGTGTCCCCCATTCTGGGAAGGGCCTTCTCCCCTCTTCCCTCCCCAGCTAATCCTTTTTGGAAATGCTATCACAGAGGCACACCTCTTAGTTGATTCTGGAGCCAATCAAATTGACAATCAAGATTAACCATGACAAGGGTGGTACATCAACCAGCCATTGGTAATTCATACATTGTGTCTGGAAACTTCCAGGGACAAGGGTTTCCTCCAGAATGCAGGAGCTGGGAGAGGCAGAGATTCCCTGTAGGCTTCTGAGGGAGCAGAAATCTGCCAACACTGTAGCTTTACTCTCTGGGCTGTATAGCTTATGAAATAATGGTGTATATAGCCCTTCATTTGGTAGCTGAGGAAACAAACATAGGTGCCATCTCACAAGACACACGCTTTGTGAGGATGCCATGGTTTGAAGATGACAGAAGTGATGACAGGTATTAGGTAGCCTTGTTCCTCTCCACCAGGCCCTGTCACAGGGGAACAACAATTGCACCAAACTGGACATAGCCAAAAAAGCGCCTCAGTGTCGGGGACCAACAGGCTTTGGCCTGACTAGTAGGCCTGAGTCTTAGTTTCCCGGACCCGGTGCCTCAGGCTCCTCAGAAATCAGGTGACATTCCGTTTGTCCCCACCTACGGATTAAGGAAGATCTTGTGATGTTTTGTTATCACGTTGTACGTGACATTTGGCAGGAATGTTGACCTTCTGGAACTTCCCCATCCCTGTTACTTCCCTTCTTAATTGCTTCATATACGGCTCTGAAATAAAGTGGTTTTTTTTTTTTTTTTTTTGAGCTTGATCGGATTACTGCCTTGCTCCCAAGGTATTTCTTGTTTCCTGTCTCTTTCCTTTATCTGGTAGTTCCCTCCTCAGTGGTCGAGGGTCCTGTAGGTGGGACACCTCAGCGTGAACAAGATACCCCATCTATAGATTGTCATCTGGCACGTTTAGGATAAATAAGTCTGGCCCCAATTCACTCTGTGCTCCAAGTTACTGGCCAGTGATACTGCAACTCTCCTGAAGGGAATGAAGCTGTTACAAAGAGACACTTGCACCCCTCCTTTGGCTATCAGGCTGTTGAGACAATGGACCCCCCAAAACTAGAATTTTCCTAGAGAGGAAAGGAGAAGGAAAAGAAGGAAGCACAGTGCCGGTCAGAGGAAAAAAATCTCCCAGGAAGAGATTTCACACTTTTCTGACCATTCATTACTTTTGACGACTGTGCACCTTGTATAGAGACTGGGGCCAAGACAAGGATGGGTCAGTGGTGGGAAGGACCTACCTTTCCCAGGAATACTTAGTTATGCATAATTCTTGTCCTATGTTAAACCTAAACCCTAGGTCAGGAACCCAAAAATGGATTTGAGGGACTGTCATGGACCTCTTTGTTCCTCCTCCCAAGTGGCCACCTTGAATAACTCTCCTTTCTCAGCTTTTCACTATATCTTACCTTCTTAATAGACTTACTGAAGATGGATGGGTGGCCCAGCACAGGTTGTTGGGGCTTCCAGAGTCTAGGCAGATCTGACTCTAACAAGCCCAGTAATGACAGCATCAGGCCACCACCCTTAAAATGACATGGCTCATATTTCATCTTTAACTCTCTCTTTTAAGCATTTTATTTTAAACAATATATGTAGTGTTTATTCATTAAAGCACATATTTACATCATATATACATGACTGAATAATTAAATATTTCTATTCTGGTAATATATATTCATTTGAATAAATAAATGATAGGGTGAATACTTAATTAGATTTGTAGACCCAATCTAGTCCATATCTACCACCCTTTATGCACAAGAAAACAAATTGGAGTAGTTATATGTTATATATGTTACAAAAGTTGCAATTTAAATTTTTTTCCTACCCTGGGGAATTGCTTCCTAATAATATAATATTGGGGACCATAGTTTCAGGAGCCCTGTAAGTTTCTTGAGCCTTAATAAACCTCTTCTCTTCCTCCACTGGGGAATATTTCAACCCAGAGGAAACAGGTGCTGAACAAAGCAGTGTTGTAGAAAGAATACATTATAGGACCTGGGGATGTGGAGCAGTTAGTGGAGCAGTTGCCTAGCATGCATGAAGCCTTGGGTTTGTCCTTATAAACCCGGCATGATAGTGCATATCTGTAATCCCATTACTGGGTGTAGAGGCAGGCAGATCAGAAATTCAAGGTCACCCTCCACTACATAGCAAGTTGAGAGCTACCTTAGGACACATGAATCCCTACAAAATCCAACTCAACCCAACACAACACAACCCAACCCAACACCAAACCAACACCAAACCCCAAAACAAATGGCCGAGGAGGATAAATTATGTGCTATTGCAAATGTAGTGAGATACAAACTTTGCCCTATTATACTCTTGGAACCTTGGGTGACCTTGAGCACATCTTCCCACTTAGGCTGTCATTGCGATGAGCCAAGGTGTTTCAGAGGCTCAGGAAAATATGACTTAAATTTTGAGCAACGTATGCACTGTGTGACCTGGGCAGAGTACCTTTACCTCCCTGTTGCACATTTCCTGTAAATATGAGTCACAAACAACCTTATTTACACGGGAAGCTATTGCATGAGTTGTCAGGGGAGTCAATTTATTTTAAAAAATCTAGAATATCTTTCCTTTGACAATTTTACACCTAAATAGTGTATTTTCATTACTTGATCATATCCAACCTCAACTTCCCCATCTTGTTTCTCCCAGGCACATCAACATATCCCAACCCTTCTTTCTTTATGCTATTCTCTCTCTCTCTCTCTCTCTCTCTCTCTCTCTCTCTCTCTCTCTCTCTTTCTCTCTCTGTCTCTCTTATAACCACTAAATCCAATTTGTGACACTTGGGATTTTGATTTTTGTTCTCTTCAGTCTTCTTGAGGCCTGGTGTAGGTAACCATGGTAGCAGTGTGCTCATGAGTGCAAAGGTGATGTCATGTCCAGAAGGCAGTATTTTATAGCACTCCTCTCCATCCACCAGCTCTTACAGTTTTCCTACCCACTCTTCCGGAATGTTCCCTGAAACTTTTGTATGTGCATTTGTTACAGATGTCCCATGCAGGGCTGAACATTCAATAGCTACCTATTCTCAGTACAGACTGGTCATGAATCTCTCATGGTACGGAGCACTGCAGAGACAGGCTCCCCTGGACAAAGTTGAAGGCAGCAGTAATCTATTGATATAAACTTAAATATTTAATAGAAAGCAATTTGACAATATATCTATTTAGCAAGACAAGACAATAGTATAGGATTCCTCTTTCTGAGCCACTAGCTTTTGGCCAAGTTTACAGAACCAGACATGAATTCCCCCCTGAGGAAGAGGACTTGGAACTAATAAAAAAGCAGTTGATTATGTCTATAATCTTCATGATCCTATTGCACCAGTGGGCATATCTGCCTGGCAGGTCAGTATGTAACAGGCCCCAGACCTTAGCACAATTGACTCCATGATGGGAAATACCATTCAGGTCACTGAACTAAGCATGTAGACAACACCACCTGCTAAAAATGAAAACAAAGACCTAACCCATCAAAGTTCATAGTTCTGGGAAAGTCTCTAAACCTTGCGCTTTGGCTTCTGTAGTTCTGCTTCTGGCTAATGTTCTTGTTTAGTGAAGTATGTCAACCCAGGACATGTTTTTTGGCTGATCTTTTTTTTTTTTTTTTTTTTTTTTTTTTTTTTAATTTTTTGAGAATGGGTTTCTCTATGTAGCCTTGGCTGTCCTAGAACTCACTCTGTAGACCAGACTGACCTAGAAATTAAAGAGATCTGTCTGCCTCTGCCTCCCAAGTGCTGGAATCAAAGGTGTGTACCACCACTGTCATGTGGATTTTGTGCTTAAAAGCTCACCCTGAGAAAGGCTTGGGGCTACATTAGGATTTCAAGCACCAGAATAGTTGCCAGCCAACCAGCGAGCCAGCTAATAAAGATTTTCTATTGGCTTAAACCCATGTCCGAGCTGTCTTCTCTGGTGGATACCCCACAAGTTTGTAGCATGCAGGGTCTAGTGCTGGATAATAAATACCATTGGTGGTTCTTTGGGTGAGGTCTATTTCTATTGATTCCAGATACAGATGACAGCTGTACTCCCAAGGACAGTTCCACCCACCTTCCACTTGGTCCATCAGTGAATTTACTGATTAAAAGTGAATAATCACCTTTGGCGAGTCTAGTCAAGCTGTTCTCTTAGGAAAGTCAGGAAGCTATTTGCCAGAGTGGATGGAAATAAAGACTTGTTATTTCTCAGAAGAGAATGGAACTCTAGGAAGGTGCATTGCTGGGGTTGGAACACACACACACACACACACACACACACACACACACACACACACACACACACGCGCACGCGCGCGTGCGGTGGAGGACTGCTCTCTGGATGCTGAGTTTCTCGTGTACTGAGATGCAGACGGGTCGGAACCCCTTCACTGCCAGTCCCCGATGCCTATCTGTTTTACTGCTCAGAGCTGGTTTCTGCTGCAGCTGTAGCAGACAGCCAGATTGCTCAGCTCACGTGGCAGTGGACAGTCTCATATCTGATCCTGCTTTCTGTGTATTTGGGGGTGGCAGATGATTTTTAATGTTGAACTGTTTCACCCACTGTCAGATCAGACTGTTCGAATCTCATACTTGATGATGGGGAGATGAGAGGCAAGGACAAATGTGTGCTTTCCATGACTCTCTGTTCCCTTCTCAGACCCCTGAGACATTTGACCTCTTCTTTCTGGTGGCTATGTGGGTACCCCATGACAGGTGCCCATTACCGTGTGTGTGCATGTGCGTGCACACGTGCGCCTGCCTGCCTGCCTGCCTGTCTGTCTGTCTGTCTGTCTGTCTCTGTTTCTCTGTACTTGCTTGAGTTCAGGGGCATGTGTGTTTGTATGTACATGTGAGGCCAAAGGTCATCCTCAGGTGTTGTTCCTGGGGTCAGTCCGCCCTGTGTTTTGAGACAGACTCTCTGCCTGAAACTTACCAGGCAGGCTAGGCTGGCTGGCCAGTGAGTCCAGTGATCTGCTTGTCTCTGCTTCCCTAGTGCTGGAATTAAAAGTGGGTATCCTCCTGCTCAGTTTTCAAAACATGGGTTCTGAGGATCAAACTCAGGCCCTCTTGCTTAAATGGCATACAAGGATGACCTTGACCTTCTGAAGTCTCCTACCCCCAAGCTCCCAAGTGCTGGGATTATATAGGCCTGCAGCACCATACTCAACTCATGTGGTGCTGGAGCTTCCACCCAGGGCTTCATGCCTGCTGGGTAAATTCTCCATCAAGGGACCACCTGCCTCTCTAGCCTTGCATACGGATTTCACTCTTAGAATCCAGCATCTCAGAGAAGCAAGATTTGGCTGGCTGAGGTCACGCACCTGCCTCCTAGCAAGGCAACCAGACGCAAGAGCACAGGGGACTTCCTTGCCACCTGCAGCTTCTACCACAGAGGAACAGTTCCTTAGTTTTATAAGGTAGCTCTTGCAAGCGGTGCTGTGCTGGGGGCTTCTTTCTACCCAGGTAGGAGGAAGGGTTAGGATGTAAGGACTTTGAGTTCTGTGAGGAGGAGACTCAAGATCAAAGGCAAAGTTATTACAGGGTTGAGCTGAGAGTCTCTGAGCTGCAGCTTGTGATGATGGAAAGCCTTTGAGGAGGGCCAAGTCCTTCATGTAAAAGCTCCTTTAATCCCTCTGGTTTATGTGGATATAAGTGCTATTTCATGGTAGAAATATGAGCCCATCTAGTACCTGGGTTGTGGGTCTTTGCACCCCAGTTAGGCTCCAGGGTTCAATCTGCTGCAGCAGTATCGGGCTCAGTAGGTGAATCCTCTGGATTCTTATGAAAATCAAGGTCTCCTCCCCGGGCTAGGCAGGTCCAGGTACTGTGGTAAGGCAAAAGCAATTATGTGGCCTATGGCTAAGGTGGCTGCAGGTCACCAGCTAAGTGACACCTGCAGGGAAGAGACTGTACACAGTGGCTTACAGCAGAGACACCTTTGTGTGTGTGTGTGTGTGTGTGTGTGTGTGCGTGCACACGAGTATAAAACAAGGTCTCAGGGATCCAAGGCTATATGTAGCCAAAGATGACAATAATCTCCTTTTTTTCCATTTCTTATGTGTGGTGTACATGTGTGTATGCATGTTTGCCTATGTGTAGATGCACATGGGTGTGGGAGCGCATGTGGAGACCCAATGTTGGTGCTGAGAACCATCCAGTAGCTCTTCCACCTTATTCAGTGAGGCAGAGTCTCAATCATACTGAGTGTATCAACCTAGCTATTCTCACTAGACAGCCTATTCTGGGGACCCGTTGTCTCCACCTACCAGAACATTCAACACTCACCAGCATTTATATGGATTTTAAGGTCGGAATTCTGGTCCTCACACCTGTGGTACAATCACCTTAACTGTTGAGCGGTCTCCCCAGACCAACCCTGATCTCTCCAGAGTCTCCTACATCCCTGGAATTACACATATGTACCACTGACTGGGGCCTTGGAGTAGGCACAGAACACACCCAGACACAACGTTCTCAACACAAAGGAGACTGATTACTCTAGAGGGACAATGAGTGGGGTGTAAGGGTCTGCCTTTCAGTCAGACAGAGGCAGCATCAGTCAGGTGTCTCTAGTTTTTAAGAGGGAAAGGGGAAAGTCTGTGTTAGGGTGAGTTGCAGAGAGAGAGAAAGAGAGAGAGAGAGAGAGAGAGAGAGAGAGAGAGAGAGCGAGAGAGAGAGAGAGAGAGAGAGAGAGAGAGAGAGAGAGAGAGAGAGAGAGAGGAGAAAGACACACACAGAAAGACATAGAGAGATGGAGACAGAGAGGCACACAGAGTGATTTGTTTTGTATTTATTGTCTGTCTCCTCAGGCTGTTAGCAGTCTGAGTAATTAATTGGAAGTGCTTGTGACCTCGTGTGCACTCCTTAGAAGGTGAGAACTGACAGGACCTCAGCATGGCTTCCTTTCCTTCCCAGGCCCTGGTTCCCCATGTGTGGTGAAGGCTGAGGCCATTCCCAGAGGTTCTGGTTTCAGAATCACTTAGGGCTGTTAAAACTAAAGATACCAAAGAGAGTTCCAGTGTGTCTCCTCAGGCCTGCTTCTGTTAAATGGTTAAGAATGGAAGCAGGGCCCCAAATGGAGGTTCACCGTGTCACAACAGCAGGGTCACAGGAGCCAGAGATCAGAGCGGATGCAGCTGCTGCTTGTTAGCATTCTGTCTAAACTCCACCCCACAGTTACCTGGCAACAGCCAGGTATGCTCCTCCCCACAGGTGCCTGGCAACAGCCCGGTGGGCCTGGCCCTCTATAAAAAGGGCTGCTTGCCCCTCCTCTCTCTTATCTCTTTCTCTTGTCTCTCTTATCTCTTACCTCTCCCCATTCCCTTCCCCCCTCTCTCCACGTGGTCATGGCCGGTCTCTACTTCTCTATTCTCTTCCTCTCTCTGCCTTTCTATGCCTCTACTACCCTCTTAACTCCCCTCCCCATGCCCTAAATAAGCTCTATTTCTATACTATACCTTCACGTGTGTCTGGTCCCTCTGGGGGAAGGGATGTCTCAGCATGGGCCCGCTGAGGCACACCCTTCCCCCACACCTACCTCCCCATACACCCATATAACATATATCTTATTATATTTTTATAAACACATCACTGATGCTTCCAGATGATGGATGCATAGAACATGGCTACACACACCGTCAAAAGAAATAAAATCCCATCACACGCTGGGACGTGCTAAGTCATGAGGACTTCATGCCATCAGTCTCTGTTACTACATGGGGGCCCTGGAAAAGCAAAGCTCAGAGACAGAGAGAAGAGAACTTGTCAGAGCTGAGGGGAGGAGGGTGGAGAGGTCTTTAAAGAAAAGGGCTCAGTTTTCCAGAGAGAGTCAGTCCTGCGAGAGGTTTCTCAGTGTGAAGACACTGGGCAGTATTAAATAGAACACTGCGCAGTGCCAGTTCCACGTTGGCCCATATGTTTATTATGGCTGTGTATGCGTGATGTGCGTGTGGGCGTGTGTTGACATGGTGTGTGTAGAGTTTGGAGGATAGCTCTGTGGACTCTGTCTCCTTCCTGACCTCCGTATGGGCGCAGGGATCAAACTCAGGACCTCAGGTTTGCATGACATTGCCCCCTCAGCCATCTCCTCTGCTCTTAGGCTGTTATTTTTAACCACGATAAATTCATTAATGACACAAAGAAAAGGGACATGGATTCCAGAGATCCTAGGTTGAAGGGAGTGAGTGTGTGTTGACATTTAACCCCGAGCCCCAGAGATTCTGACAGGACTCAGTGCTCAAGAGCTCTTTTTCTGAATATTGTTTAAGTCGTCTGTTCCGTCTCCAGCACTCCCTCGCCTGTAATCTCAGCACTCAGGAAGTGGAGGCAGGAGGATCAGAAGTTCAGGGTCATCCTCTGTTACGTTCAAAGCCAGCCTACATGAGACCTTGTTTAAAAAGTAACATACTAAAAATAAATTTTAAAAAATGTGTGTGGTTTGGATTTGGGGCATTTGAAATTGCCTCATTCTTTTAAAGCCTTAACTGTTTGGAGAAAAGTAGCCCTCTCCAGGGTCCTCTCCATCGGGCGTTTTTTACTGCTGTGGAATGCTCCTCTGTATTCTTTTTCTCTTGGCTTTTTTTCTTGCTCTGTAGGCAGGTCTTCAGAGGTAGGTGCATTACTCTAAGTGACCACAAGGTGGCAGGCCAGGCACTTGGATTTTGCCAGCCACTCGTGGTACCTAGAGTCGTGTGGCTTGAGGGGCGTGCCTGGAGAGTGGATTTCCAGCTCCTTTGAATGGTCAAATTGTCCAAGGTAGAAATGGGTATATTTAGTGCTTGCAAGTTCTTTGAATGACTGGATGGGAGTGTGTGACAATACAACATCAGGTGGTAATTAATGGGTGTTTTAAAAGTTTAGATTTGTCCACTTTAGGCTTTGATTGAGAGAAGGAAGGAACTCAGTTTATTAAAAACGATTAAGTGAGTTTTAAATATTTAAAAAATGTCAACGTTTTAAGAAACTTCTTATTGATTCTGTGTGAATTGTACATCATGCACCCCAGTCCCTCTCATCTCCCTGTCCCTTCATATCTGCCCTCTGCCCTGGCAACCTCCTTGCCCAAAGAAAACAAACAAACCAACAAACACGCAAAAAACAAAGAAGAAAAGAAACCCAACCCAAACCCCAAACCCCGTCTTGGCGTGAAAGCGTCGGCATGTCACACAGTGTACCCTTTTGCCCAGATACCTTTCCTTGCTAATAAGTCACAGGTTTGATTCGAGGCCTCTGGCTTCGGCTGCACCATCAATACTGGATCCTCACCAGGACTTTTCTTGGATATCTTCTTGTTGCCCTGTGTCGTGGAGATCTTGAAACTTTGGTTTTGCAGGACCGGGTCCTTCATGTGTTCTAAGGGTAGCTTGTAGACGGAGTAGCTCAGAGCCCTGGCGCGCGCGCGCCACAGGGCATCTGTAGGCCCACCTGGGTGCTGAACTCAGGTCATCAGACTTGGTGGGAAGTACATTGCCTGCTGAACTCTCTCCCCTGCCCCAGAACAACTTATTTAAAAGTTTATACAAACACATATTGTATATTGAGCATATTCCCCCGTGCCCTTGTCCCTTTCTCCCCTTTCCTCCAGTTAATCTCCAACCCCCTCTGCCTTTATGGCCCAGATACAATTTTACACATCTACATAAAATCTAGGAACTACAAATGAGAGAAAACTTATGGTTTTTGTTCTTCTGAGACTGGCTTAATTTGCTGAGCAAGCTTCTCTCCAGGTGAACACATTTCCTGATAATGACACAACTTTGTTCCCTTCCTGGCTGAAAAGAGCGCCATTGTGCGTGCGCGCACACGCCCACGCGCGCTCACACACACACGTTTATGGATGAATTTCTTCATACATGCACATGTTGTATAAGCATAGTTGCTCGCATTTCCCACCCCTCTTCTGTCCCTCTGTCTGTTAGTCCTCTTTGTCACCGTAGACAGTTTATTTCTACTTTCATGTCATATATATCTATATATCTATATGTGAATGTATGTACACATAATCTTATGTATCTCTGTAAAATCTAAGACCTACAAATGAGAGAAAGCCTGGGATATTTGTCTTTCTGAGGCTGACTTAATTGCGTTAGTATGTACATCTCTGACAACACTTATCTGACTGCGGACGGCGTGACTGCATCGTTCTCTATGCTTGCAGGCACCCCACTGTGTGGATAAGCCACATTTTCCCCAGACACTGCCATGCTGCTTGGTCCCATGACTTAGCTTGTGTGCAGACTGCTGCAGTACACATGACATACAAGATTCCCTGTGCCGTGTTGTTGGCTTGGAGTCCTTTGGGGAGAGAATGCTCAGGAGTGGTACAGCTGGGTCGTGCTGAGGACATATTGTTGGATATATATTTCTGGGAAATATCCATATTGATTTTCATCGTGGCTGTCCTCGTCTACAGTCCTGTTATGCCACATTAAGAAGTTTAAATTACATTTTATTCTGCACACTCATGAACACAAGTACCCTGGTAATTGTGTGGTTGTTGAGGGCAGGTTACAGCACTTGGTTCTCTTCTGTCATGTGGGTCCCAGGGTTTGAATTCAGGCCTTCAGGTCTGACCACATGGACCTCTATCCCTTGAATCACCTTGCTGGTCCATGTTCCACATTTTTAAAGTGGATTTTTTTTAAAAAACATAATTTAAACGTGCTGTTTGCTTGTGATTCAGGCTACACTGGGGCTTTCAGATGATTTAGAGCTCCCAAGGGCCACGAGGAGAAATACAACACAGCAGGAGGCTCTCAACAAGCCCAGGCTTGGGGCCAGGCAGACCTGGCTGGAATTCTAGCCCAGTCTCTCAGGAACTGCAGTTCTTGGCACAAGTCCCTCTTGCCATCTGAAGCTTGGTCCCTCTTCTGTGGGAAGAGGATATAAATTCCAGCATTATGGGAAAACAGAAGTAGATATTCACTTGCTCACCCATTCCTCACAAACAGGATTGTGAGGTAACGAGACAGTTGGGCACCTTTCTGCACAACCGGGTGGGAGACAGACACGTTGGGAGGGGTTATTTTCAGTTCCAGAGGAAGGGTACCACTTGCAAGTGGTGCTCTGGAGCTGGGAAACAAGGCCAAAGTGGGAGCTAGAGGGTGTTGACATTCAGGCAAGGACTCAAGAGTCTAGACAGTCTAGTGTAGTGGTTTCAGTGAGCAGAGTTTACTATCAGAGACAATTATCTATCTGCTGTTTCTGTGGCGCAGTGGGTAGGGTGCTTGCTATGCATGCACAAAGCCTTGGGTTTGAACCATCCAGCACTGAGTTATCTCAGGATGATGGTGCACATCTGTATTCACAGTATTCAAGAGATGGAGGCAGGAGGATCAGAAGTTCATGGTCTTCCACAGATATATAGTGAGTTGAGACCAGCTTGGGCTATAAGAGACCGTGCCTTAAAACGAAATCGAAACACACCAAAACAAAAATCCAACAACCCAAAACCCAATAAACTATAGAAGGCCTTCCTTCAGAATTCCAAGGACCTAGTACTTCTGGGGGAATACAGGCTGGGCTGTGCTAAGCTGAGCTGAGCTGATGTTCATGGGTGAAATGCAGGTCTGAAGTTACAAACTAGGGATGCTGTGGACCACATCCTCACCACACCAGCTGCGTGTTCCCTTCCACCTGCCTGCTTGACTGGCTTCTAAACCCTGTTCCTGCAGGCAGGAGGTTGGCAGCCTGAGCTGTAGTGTCTAGAACATTGGCTTACTATGTGGCTATGATAGCTGTTATTGTCCTTCCTTTCTTAAGGACTGAGATGGCTCCAAGGCTGTCTAGAAGAATGAAGGAAAACCCAGTGTCCAGTTTATTGGATAGATGTCATTTGGGGGTATCTCAAAACATTAACTATTTCACACACATTTATGGAACTTTGGTAATTTTCATCCTGTTACCCTCCCTCTCATCTCTGTCCATCCATTCTCATGAAGTCTCCCTCCCCAACAACAAGTGTTTTTTATTTTTTTCTATTTTCGTGTGTGTGTGTGTGTGTGTGTGTGTGTGTGTGTGTGTGTGTATGTATGTGGGGTGTATGTGTGTGTGTGGTGTGTGTGTGTGTGTTTGACCCACTGAGTTTAACTGAAGTTGCTTACATGAGCTTGGGGTAGGAGTTATCTACAGGAGCAACACTCCTCCACCAACCATTAATTGCCAATAATCACCCCTTCCCTGGATGTGGGTGTGGTCTTGTGAGACCCCTCCATTAGGGGGTCTTCTTGTGTAAGACCTTTTGGCGTGACTGGGGCTCAGAGACTGTGAGCAAGGCTGGCTGAGTTAGTTTTTGCATGCAGGGCTTTAATTCTGAGCCATGCTTGGCTTCTTTCAAAGAGCCCCATGCAAATTCTCTCTAAAGTACCATTTTCGCCAGACATAATGGAGAACGATCGTTGGAGGACGTGAGCCTGGGGTGCGGTGATAATAGCATTTTCACAAAGAAAAATCACGTCCCCATCGTTTGCACGGTTGAGAACATGAAACCTACTATTGAGACATTCTGGTTAAAATGAGGCATTATCTGGTAAGATGGGCCTACCAATGGGAGCCTGTGGGAAGGCAGGTGAGCAGGGGTGTGGGGGTACTTTTGGAAATGAGTTGGTAAAAACCATTTGTTCATCCAAAAATGATTAAATGCAATCATAGCTCTGTTGAGAAGCCCTGGCCTCACCTAAGTGGGAGGTAAAAGTGGGTAATTCACTGTGGTCAAAAGAGAAGGGCAGAGGAGAGGAGTGAGTCGTGGGAAGAGACTGGAGAGAGGAAGGAAGCAGGGTGTGTGATGTCTGGTCCAGAGTGCCAACTGAGGGGAGCAGCCAGACTCCAGAGTCTCTTTTAGGGGCTTAGTTAAGGGCATTGTTATCTGTAGGTGACAGTAAGCTGTTAAGGTGATTGCATGTGTTATTGAACATGGGTTCCACCTTAGTCAAGAGCCAAGAAGTGGGAAGACAGCTGCTGGTAGAGGGGTTTGGGAGGAAGGACTTAGAGAGAGGCCATTGTGTTCTTCATCCTTGAACAAAGTGGGGAGCAGGACCTACCAATTACTCTCCCTCTTCTCCTCTCTGTTCCACTAACTGTTTTATTTTGAGAACTATTAAGTAACCTCAGATGAAGAGAATAGTGTAGCCCAGTGGCTTCCTGCCTGTGAGATTCACTTGGGTATCTTAGAAACTTGAAAAACTGGTAATTTTTGCTGACCATTTCTAACTCACTAAATCAACATCTCGGGGTAGAAACGTGGTTTCTGTACTTTTGAAGCTCACTGGCTAGTTCCAAGTTTCCAAACCACTGACGAGATCTAGGCTCTCCACCCAGTTTCTCTGGTAGTCAACATTTCCTGGGCTGGCTAACTTCAAGGCTTCTATGCTCTGATCCTCAGTTTCCCCATTTTCTGTTCTTTCCTCTCAGATGACTTTCAGACTAGATCTAAGTTCATGTTATTTCATTCTTAAATTCTTTGATATAAAACTAAAAAATAAGGAAAATAACCTTCTTTCATATACATACACACACAATGTACACAGTACACACAACATGCCCACCACACACAATACACACACATCACACACAATATACACACAACGCACACAACACACAGCACACACACACAACATACACAACACACACAACTCACATAACACACACAATATAGACATAATACATAACACACACCATACACACAACACACACATAATATACACACAACACACACACAATATACACGCAACACACACAACACACAGATGACACACACCCCAGAGGTGATTTCATCTGACAGTTTGTCTTTGGTATTCAGGTGTTTAGAGACTTATTTCTCTCCTTTGCCTTTAATTTATTCTAAAAGGAGAAGTAATGTTTCCCCGACATAATTTTGAGGTGATGGAGTTGGTGAAATGGCATACTCCTTTCGTGAGGATGGCTGAAGAAGTCCTTTTCACTGTCCACTCTTGCGTGTGAGGGGTAGTCACAAAGGTATATGAGTTACCTGGTCATTCAATGACTGTTGGTGGTAGGGGTAGAGGACTCATGTATGACTAGACCTTGAGTTAAGTTTGGGAGATAGATCTGCCTTTATCACTACAATTGTCTACATATCACATGCTAGAGGCTCAGGAAATACTTAGCTGGGCTTGGTGGCTCACTGGCTCCTTTGTATTCAGCCCAAGACCCTAGTCCATGGAAAGATGTCACTCAAGTTCAGGGCGGGTCTTCCACCTCAGTTGAGCCTATCTGGAAACACTGTCTTGGAGATGCTTTTTATGTGTTTCCACGGTGATTCTGAATCTCACCAAGTTGACAAGATTAACATCATAGCCACGCTCATCCTTTTCCTAAGGGACGTGGCTGGCCAGTCCCTTTGACCATTACGGCCGTGCTGGCACACAGTTTCACAGCTCAGGCCCACACAACGGGCCCAAGGACAGGTCCAATACCTATTTTTGAATTCCATATGATGTACTGAAAATTTCTGAAGGATATCCCCAAATCCACAATGTCCACAGCAGCATATAACTAGGACCATGATCAGATACAGAAATGAAATGGGTTTATCAGTGATCTTGTTAAATTCTGAGAGGCCAAGACAGAACTGTGGCCCAAAACACTTTATAACTGAAATAATGAGGAAGTAGGAGGTGGGCGTATGTTGGCAGAGAGAAAGAACTCTGAAATTCAGGGAGAGTCAGAGGTGCAGTGAAGGGGAAGGAAAGACCAGCTCCCAGAGTTACTCCTGTCTGGTCGGTCTGCCTTTATGTCCCCCGGTGTACTTCATACGTCATCACCCATGCTCTGAGGAAACCTGTTTAGGTTCGTCCTTACAAACAAGGTGGACTGTCTAGACCAGTGGTTCTCACCCTTCCTAATGCTACGGCCCTTTAAGACAGTTCCTCATGCTGTGGTAACTTACCCACACCCATAACATTATCATGTTGCTACTTCATAACTGTAATTTTGCTACTGTTATGAATTCTAATCTAAATATCTGTTTCTAATCTAAATGGTCTCAGGTGACCCCTCTGAAAGGGGTCTCAACCCACAGGTTGAGAACTGCGGGTCTAAGAATATCATTGATTCATAGACTGAAGATGAGAAGAGACCTGACAAAGGCCTCTCTTGACCACACTTCTTTGGACATCTTGAAATTGCAGATGAGGGAGGTGAAGCTGCAGAGGAGAGGACTTGACCAAGGCTTCTGGTCCCCTGAGTCCATTCTGGTTTTTTGGTGTTTTCCAGCCACCATGATTCCTGGTTTCTCTTCATTTCAGCCTTGGCTTTCAGCCATATATATTATCAAGCTTGAGGTCTCTTTGCTTTCTTGACTTTTTGCTTTGACTACTGACAAACACTGATCTGAGTGTGGTTAAAAGATGCTTCTCAGATGAAGCTCTTGCTTTGGGGAGTGAGTCTATCAGATTCATCTATGGCTTTTCTTAGTCATTGTATGCCTACTTATTTGTGTGTGTGTGTTTGTGTGTGTGTGCGCACATTCAGGCACATGTGGAAACCTGAGGACAACTTGTAGAGGCTAGTTCTTTCCTTCTAGCATGGGAGTTCTGGGGATCAAACTCAGGCTTAGCTGCAAATACCTTTACCCAGAGAGACATGCTTTCCCCATGGCCTTCCCCCTCTACTCTCTTGATTTGAAATACTCTTTTGTATAATTCACAGATAAAATTAAAACCAAAATCTTCCTTTTGCTGAGGCTTTCTTTTGTAGAGAGTACCTTTGGTGCTATGTCTAAGAAATCTTTTTCAGACTTAATGCCAATTAGATTTCTCTCTTGTTATCTCCCGATGGTGGTAAAGCATTACATTTTTCATCTTGATCTTTGCTCCATCGTACTTTTTTATGAAGAGTGTAAACTTTATTTATTTTTGTATATGTATATCCAGTTTTTCCAGAACCATTTGTTGTAAAGGTCTTTGTTTCCCCATTGTATTGCTTTTGATTGTTTGTTGAGGATGTTGACTGTCTTTATATGGCTCACTTGGGGGATTTCTACTCTGTTGTTAATCAATTTATCTTGTTATTATTTTTTGATCAATGCTGCACTGCCTTGATTACTGCGGCTTTACAGTAAGACTTGAGGTTGAATAATATCAGTTTCCCAACTTTGTTCTTTTTCAATAAAACGTTGCTTATTCTACCTCCTTTTTATCTCCAACTAAAGTTTAGAATCCAGTTTGTTGATACTGATCAGTCGATGCACTGAGAGTTTGATCGAGATTGACTGGATCAATTTGAGAAGAGCTATTATCTCATCATTATTGAAATTTCTTTTCTTTACACACTGTCTCTCCATTTGCATACTGCTCTTTTGATAGCTTTCATTGCAGTTTTGCAATTCTCCATGTTTAGATTGTGCATATATTTTTATTAAATTACATTTATTTATTTATTTATTTATTTATTTATTTATTTATTTAGTATGTGTGCATGTGTGCATGCTATAGTGTGTGTGCGTGGAGATCACAGGACAACTTGTAGGAGTTGGTTCTCTCTTTTCATTATGTGGGGTCCAAAGATCAAACTCAAGCCGTCAGGTTTGGTTCTCTTTACCCACTGCCCCATTTCACTGCCCCATATTTAATACTTAAATGTTATATAGCTTTTGGTGATAATACAAATGTTTTTTAAATTTAAGCTATTATTATTTTCATGTGTATGGGTGTTTCGCTTCCATGTATTTCTGTGTACCACATGTGTGCCTGGTGTCTGTGGAGGTCAGAGGAGGTTCACTGGATCCACTGGAACTGGAGTTACAGATGGTTGTGAGCATCCCATGTAGATGCTGGGAACTGCACCCCTGGAAGAACAACCACTGTTTTTAACCACAAAGCCATCTTTTCAGCCCGTGCCTTTAATTTTGAATCCATCTCTTCCATTGCTTAGGTATAAGGAAACTCAGCACTGGGACCCTGTCTGGCTTGAATCCATGTAAGGTCTTGTGCATGCTGCTATGGTCTTTGTGAGTTCCTATGTGTGTCAGTTCTATCGTGTTAGACATCCTTCTCTGTATTCTCTCTCTTACCCCCAATTCTCCGCCCCACACTTTGTTTGGTATGTATTAACCTCATATTCTAAAATCATGCCCCAAACACTTATTAATTCCAGGAGGCAGTTTGGTAATCCATTCACACTTCCTGCATAGGGAATTATGTTATCTGAAAACAAAGATGTTTTCTTCCTTTCTTCTCCTTTGTGCAGTTTAGTTGTGATTTTGTCTCTTATTGCTATAGCTATGTCTCCTAGGATGTTGTTGAAGCACAGGAGCAAGAAGAGGCATCTTGTCTTATTCTTCATCATTGTTAGAAAGCTTTGAATTTCTTATTATTCATTTCATTTTGTATTTAAAAAAACACAAATATTTATTTTATAGAAGTAAATACACATACATTTATGTATACATAAACATTATATACACATACTCACATATGTATGTATGTATGTACGTATGTACGTATGTATGTATGTATAAATCCCAGCCAAGTCCAGCCTGGCCATGGTAGGGACAGTGTGACATGGTTCCCGCCCCTGGAACAAAGCCAGAAGGGCATGGGCCTCTATGAGTGGCAATGGTTGCTGTGGATAAAAGGCTTGTTTGTATAATATTGTATATATTTTCAGGTTTTTCTTTGAGGAATGCCCTCCCTGTTAATGTCAATGACTCCATGATAATCAGAGGCAGCAGGACTCTGGGAGGCAAAGGCTTGGCTAATGTCTTAGCAAAATGGTAAATACTGGGACCTTCAGGACAGCCCTTAAGGCTGTGGGAAAGAACTCTAAAAATATAATTTCAAAAATATATAATTTCTCATCGATGTGAAACATAAGGATGCAGTATGAATTGAATAAGTAGCTTCACAGACCTAAAGGAACAGAGGCAGCTGCACTATGAGCCAACTCATCAGAAAGATACTAAAGAAGGAGATAAAGAGATTTAGGGAGTAGTAATTGCAGGGCAAGATCCCACTCAGCTAGCTTATTGTCTGTGCTTAACAAAGGCAGGCAGAGCTCTGAGAGCTTTTGCAATGTTAAAAACAATGTGTGCTTGCTGTCTCCTAAGAATCAAGGGGCTCGGGTCATGGGTGCTGATTCATGGGATAATCAAAAGGGAACCTGGGGTAATGTCTTAGTTAGGGTTTACTGCTGTGAACAGACACCATGACCAAGGCAACTCCTATAAAGACAACACTTAATTGGGGTTGACTTACAGGTTCAGAGGTTCAGTCCATTATCATCAAGGTGGGAGTATGGTGTAGGAGGAGCTGAGAGTTCTACATCTTGTCCAGAAGACAAACAGAAGAAGAGTGGCTTCCAGGGAACTAGGATCAGGGTCTCAAAGCCCAAGCCCACAATGACACACTTCCTCCAACAAGGCCACATCTCCTAATAGTGCCATTCCCTGGGCCAAGCACATACAAACCATCACAGGCAATGGCTGAATTGATATTTAAATAAAAGATTGGGTTTTTGATCTGCAAGAGATGAGCTATCCAGAGAGTTTTCAGAATTGCAAGAGAAAGCTGTCTTGAGCAGAGATGTATCTAGAAAGCTGTCTTGAGCAGAACATAGGCCATCATCTTGGACCCACGATTTGACCTCCAGTTGTTTGTTTCACTGCTCTCTAACCCGGGGCTGGTCCTTGGTAAATCTCCAACAACAGAAGCTATAGAAATGTGGAACACTTCACAAATTTCTGTGTCATCTTTGCGTGGGGGCCATGCTAATCTTCTCTATATTCTTTCAATTTTAGCATATGTGCTGCAAATATTGAATGTAAATTCTCAGCCAGGCATTACTTTATATGCAGGAATATAATTAAACTTCCAGCAGTCTTGGAGCTTAACTTCTAGAGAGGTTGCAAAGTTGATGAAAGGAGATATGGCACGTATTTGCTTGCCAGGCTAGAATTACTAAGCACCACAGACTAGAAGACTCAGGCAACAGCATTCTGTTGTTCATTGCTTAGAAGTACAGCATCAGGGTGTTCATGGATCCATTAGTTACTTTCCTAGTTAAGGTGACAAAAATTCCTGGCAAAAGCAATTTAAGAAAGGAAAGGGTTATTTTGGCTCACAGTTCTAGGGTACAGTCCATCATGGCAGGAAGTCATGGAGGTGGTAGTGAGTGGTGGCTGGTCACATTGTACCTACAGACAGGAAGCAGAAAGAAATACTAGTGCTCAGCCTGGTTTCTCATTTTTATCCAGCCCAGGACCCCCGTTTATGGAACAGGGTCCCCCACATGTAGAGTTGATCTTTCCATATCAGTTAACCCACTCTAGCAACTCTCTTCCAGACATTCCCAGCCATTCATCTCTTAGGGGATTCCAGATTCTCTTAAGTTGAAAATCAATATTAACCTTTACCATAGGGTTGGCGTCTTTGAGATCTCTCTGCTTGGCATCTTCTTGTGTGGCCACATGCCAGTCATCCCTTTGTCTATACCGATGTCCAACTCATTTGGGTCAGAGTTCACCCCAAATGATCTCATTTTCACCCATTACTTCTTTCAAGTAGTCTACACACGTGGTTGCATTCTGAGGTACTAGGATGGTAGCATGTGAACTTCTAGAGTGCTACCATCCAGCCATTATATGGCATAAAGCTAAACAGTGGTTTGGATATAGGTATAACCCATGTTGCTTCTTGTCTACCCATAATCTCTCTGGCCATAGTAAGAAGAGTGGCTTTGGTTAACAGAGTGACTCAAAGGGAACACTGAGTTTTTCTCTCTATGAAATTACAGAGGCTACGTGATGATTAGACATATGGTCTGGCCATCATTAAAATGGAATCCTAGGGCCTGGAGAGATGGCTCAGTAGTTAAGAACACATGCTACTCTTGCAGAAGGCCTGACTTTAGCTTCCAGGGCCTACACTGATGACTTTTAACTGCCTGTAAACTCCAGTTCCAGGAGATCCAGTTCTCTCTTCCAGCCTCTCCGTGCACCTAAACTCACATGCATATAACTGCACGCATACACATAGCATTAGCTTAGAAATAACATAAATCTTTAAAACATGATGTACTAAACATGCGCAGGCCTTGTTTGTGTGTTTGACATAGCTGACTGGTGATAAGTGAGTTATTTCTGTATACAACGGCTGAGGGAAAGTCTACAGCCATTCCGCGTGAGAGCACTAAAGCTGTTATTTTCTCAGTTAATCACTTCTTATTTTGCTGATAAGGTTCTAGTGTGAGCACTTCCTGCTGTTTTATGTATTTTGTTGCCATGTGGCTCATTGGTTTCTCTTCATCTAAGCTTCTGTGATTTTACTGAACAAATCACTTTTTGGTGTCATGATACGTTCTCAGTGTTGACATGCCAAGCACGGACCTAAGCATGGACCTACGGAATCAAAACTCCTTTCTGTGCAGTATTAGACTAGCTTTTTGAAATAAGGTAAAGATTCTGTGATGGTGTATTCCAACTGTCAGCTTGATGAATCCTCTATAAGACACACCTCTGGGGATATCTGTGAGGAATTATCTTGATTAGGTCAACTGAGGTGGGAAGACACTCTGAAAATGTGGGGGGCACCATCCATGGGCTGGGGTCCTGAACTGAATAAAAAAGGGGAAATCAAACGGAGTTCCAGCATCTATTTCTCTCTGCTTTCCAAATGTGGATGCAATATGGCTGCTTGTAATGCCACTGGGAATTCATTGCTCTCTCCTGGCCTCTGTGGGCATCTGCACTCATGTGTACAACACATACATAGACACACACTATATACACAACTAAAATTAAAACTAAACCTGAGAGAGAGAGAGAGAGAGAGAGAGAGAGAGAGAGAGAGAGAGAGAGAGAGAGAGAGGCGGTTCAGATGCATATCCTAGGAAGCAGTTGGTCTGACCAGAGCTATATGTTTTTAGTTTGTAATTTCTCTGCCCTTTTCTTTTCTGATTTAAAAACCATTACTGAAACTTGTGTGTTCATTGACTGGCTCCTGAATCAGTGTTAATCCACTAACTGAAAATCTATTAGATACTTGGAGCTGGGTTTATAAGTGAACCCTTTTTTCAAAAAAAAAAAAAAAAAAAAAAAAACCTGTATTAGTCTAGAAACTTCTGGAAGCAAATGCCAATACAGGATTAAGTATGCATGGGTCTTACTTCAACTTCTTAAGCCTGCAGGGAGACCTCAAGGAGCAAAAGTTAACAAATCAAATAAAAACACCCTCTTTTCTCTAGCTATTTGGAGTCCACTCACTCTGGGTGTACCTACCTGCTCAGTCTTTTCTAACAATTGCTTAGGGATACCCAAGTCCTACTTGCTTCTTTATTAGTTTTTAAATTAATTTTACATTAATTTAATTAATGTAAAATAAATTAATTTAGTTAAATTAATTTAAGGTGACAGGCTTCACTGTGACATTTACACACACACACACACACACACACACACACACACACACACACAATTTTACTTCATTCTTATCTCTCATTGCTGACCCCTACTGTCTCTTCCCCTTCTCATCTTTTTTCTTCCTCAAATTAGTTTTTTTCTTTATGTTAAATGCATTCTACCACCTGCCCTTGGTCCCCCTCTCTTACCTTTAAACCTCCTCCTCTAGCAGAGTCCCCTTTCTACTTCTGTGTTGTGTATGGCAGACATTGTACAATATTTTCCCTCTGAGTCTAGGTTACTCACAGGTTGTCCTCCAGTTCCACCCACTACACCATTTCATCCTTTATCACAGCCAAATAAAATTCCATTGCATACATGCGCCACATTTTATATATCAGTTCATCTGCTGATGGACGTTCAGTCTGATTCTGTATCCTGACTATTGCATATAGTGGAGCAGTAAACATGGATGTGTAAGTATGTGCTTAGACACGTATGCTTCTCTCTCTCTCCCTCTCTCTCTCCTTCCCTCCCTCCCTTCTCTCCCCCATGCCTCTCTCCTTTTCTCCTTCTCTCCCTTTCTCCCCGCCTCCCCCAGTCTTTCAGGACAGGGTTTCTCTGTGTAGCCCTGGCTGTCCTGGGCTTAGTAAACCAGGCTGGCCTTGAATTTACTGAGAGGCACATCTGCCTCCTGAGTGCTGGGATTAAAGGTGCGCACTACCACAGCCTGACTGTGTTCTCTTTTTTCATCATGTTTCCCTGCTCCCTCAACTCTTCCCAGATCTTACCTCTTTACTTACCCAACTTTGTTGTCTGTCTGTCTGTCTCTCTAAAACAAACAAACATACCCCACAAAACCTCAAAACCAAATAATCCCAGCAAGACAAAAATAAGCCAAAATAAAATAAACACACACACACACACACACACACACACACACACACACACACACACACACACACGCACACACACACCATGGAGTGTATGTTGGACAACTATTCCTTGGTATGGGGCCTGCCTTGCAGTATGGTTGATATACCCAGAGACACTCCATTCAGGAAAACTAGTTTTTCCTTTGCCAACAGGTATCAATTGCAAAGAGCATCTTGATTAGGAGTAGGATTCCGTGTCCACCCCCCTACTCAACCTCCCAGTGTTGGGTCCCTTTCTGGCTCGAACCTGTGCTGGCCCCGTTAGTGCTACCACAGTCTTTGTGAATGCATGGGTGTGTCAGTCCTGATATATCGGGAAGACCCTGTTTCCTTTGAGTCAACCATCCTTTCTGTCTCTTAAAATCCCTTAGCTTCCTCTCCTGCATACTTCTTTGAGCACTGAGAAGGGTTTGATGAAGACAACGAAGATAGGACAGAGGGCTCCAAAGTCTCTCACTCTTTACACATTGTTCAGTTGTGGGTCTCTGTGTTAGTTCCCCTCTACTGCAGGAGGAAGCTTCTCTGAGGAGGCACTGATGCCCGATCAGGTGTGTGATTGGTAAAGATGCTACGCCGTGGCCTTGGAATGGCATGGGCGGAGCACATGGACATTCTACTTCCGGTTTTTGAGAAACTCTTTACTAATTCCCTTGGCGGCTGAACGAGTTGCCGCCCCCAGCAATGAATTCCGGCTAGTCTGCTGGCATTCTCTTCCTTGATGCTAACCACCATTCTGCCTCCATTCGTCCTGGGGTGAGATGGAATCTTCAAGCACTTCTAATTTTTATCTTCCCAGTGGTTTAGGATGTTGAGCACCTTTCAAATATTTATTGGTCACTCCTATTTCTTCCTTCAAGAGCACTGGAGTAAATGTATTAGTCCATTTACTGATTGGATTTCTTTATTTTGGTGTTTAAGTTTTGGAGTTCTTCATAGGTTTCAGACATAGGTCCCCCGTTGTATGTCAAAGCTTTGCTGCCATTATAGGCTCTCTATTCCCTCTCTGATGACTGATCCTTGGCTGTTTGGAAGCTTTTAAATTTTATGCAAGCCCATCTGTTAATTCTTGGGATTATTTCTGGATCCTTTATTCTGTTCCACCTGTCTACCTGTATGTTTCTGTGCCAGGATCATTCTGAGTTCCTTCCAATGGCATCAGACCACAGTTTGTGCTATTGGAGTCTTTTTCAGAAAGTCCTTACCTTCTCCTGGATATTGGGGTGTTTGGCCAATTATTTCCTCTAGCACAGTCAGACATCCAGGCCTTTATATGAAGGTCTTTGGTCCTTTTTGAGTAGACTTTTGTATAGAATGAGAGAGATGCGTCTAGTTTCCTTATTGTGCAGACAGATACCCAGTTCTCCATCTACCCTGTGTTGAAGAGGCTGTTTCCCTGTCTAATGCAAGCTTTGATACCCTTGTCAAAGATCAGATGGCCATAGGTGTGTGGGGTTATTTCTGGCCTTCAGTTCCACTGGTGGGCATTTCTGGTTCTGTGCCAGCCCAATGATATTTTTGAGACCATGGTTCTATAGTATAGGTGGAAATCAGGTATTGTGACAGGATGGCTTTGCCAGTTAGAACAGGAATTTCCATGCTTCCACGGGGATTTTACGGCTGCTGTTTTCTAGTTCTGTGAAGAATGTCATTAGGAATTTGATGGGGACTGTGTTGAGTCTGTAAATTGGTTTTGTAATATAGCACTTTCACAACATTAATTCTCTCATTCCATGAAATTAAAGATCTTTCTATCTTGTAGTGTCTTCTTCAATTTCTTTCTTCAGTGTTTTAAATTGTTTTCATTGCAGAGGTCTTTCACCCCCTTGCTTAAGTTTATTCATAGGTACTTTATGTCTTTGGTGCTATTATGAATGAGATTTTTTTCCTTCTGATTTTTGTGTCGGCAAGTTTGTTATTGGAACACAGAAGTTACTACTACTACTTACTATTGTTATTGTTATTATTAGTGTGCACGTGTGCAGTATATATGCATATGTCTATGTAGGGATGCATGATGCCTACACTTACAGAAATCAGAGGAGGATGTTGGGGATCCTGCTTCTATCACTCTCTGCCTTATTTCTCTGAGACAGAATCTCACTGAACCTGGAGTTGGGCTGGCAGCCAGCAAGCTCCAGCAATCCTTCTGTTTCTGTCAACTATATTTCTTGGGTTCCAGTGATGTGTGACCACAGCTGGCTTTACATGTGGAGTCTGCAGATTTGAACTCATGTCCTCACATTTATGCAGCTAGCACGTCTCCCTCTGAGCCATCTCCCCAGCTCAGGCCCTGACGGTATTCAATGGATCAAGTCCATTATCACAGGAGGGGTTAGTTATTGTGACCATGGGTGGCTGAGAAGGGACCTATCTGCTGTGCTCTCTGCTTTGTATACCCTCCCTAGCCCTCATATCCCTGCTCCTTACAGTATGTGTGCCTTGATTTTTTTTTTCAGGACATGAGCTAAATAAGTATCTATTTATTATAAAGTACTCGTCCTCTGGTATTCTGGGATAGAAACAGAAAACTGACAGGCGGGGCAGGTGGGGAATGAATTTCCTTTACAGGTACTGAAAAATGGCAGATACCTGTTTTCTTTTTGCTCACTCCCAGGCAGCAGATAGCTCAATGGTCATGCTAGTCACAAACAGTAGACTACTTCAACAGACAAGGTCTTCCCATATAACGAACATGAGAGGATGGCTATCCCACAGCTGGCAGCTGACTGTGGCAGAGGCATGTCCTACTTCCTTTGTTCCTTCCATCCCTCCCTCCTCCCTGCTGGAGCTAGAAAGTGGGAAGGAGGAGGGACAGGAAAGCGCTTCCTTGAATTGCTACCTGCGTCACCTTCTGGTAGATATTTTTAGTGACTCTCACTGATGCTCTGGTGAGCTCACTGAGAGTTTTGCCTGAGGACCTGCGATAGCACCCTTGGTTCAGGCTCTGCCGTTTCTGGCCTATTTACTTCTTTTTACCCTTGCTTCTCGGACATTTTGTCACACCACACACACTCCCTGGTAGACTTAATTGCTGTCCCTCATGGTTTACATCTTGTCCAAACTGAACCTTATGTTGTTGGCCAATATGGCTGTACGTACCTGCTGTGCATGTTGCTCAGTCGTGTCAACAGTAAATGGTGTCTGCTACCTATTTTGTGAGCCTGTGGTGGCTCCTATTGATTGCCAACTTGACAAGATCTAGAATGACATCTTGATATGGCTATGAGTGATTTTCTAGAGTGTATTAAATGAGATGGGGAGACCAACTTAGGTGTAGCCAGTACCATCCCATTCTAAGTGTAGAGTACCATACCATGGGCTGGGGTTCTGGAATGCATAACATATATAAGGCCAGTTGACCATGACTATTTGTCTGTCGCTGTTTCCTGATAGCAGGTGCCATGTGACCAGTCACCTTCTCCACCATGATGGACTGTGCACCCTCACTCCATGAGCCAGAATAAACCTCTCCTCCTTTAATTTGCTTTTGTCACTTGTTCTCTCACAGCGATGAGAGAAGTAACTAAAGCAGACATCCTTTACGTTTTCAAATGGCCCAGGGCTGGCCTCTGTCTAGACTCAAAGCTACAGCATTTAACAGTTCTCATCAAGGCAATTGCTTCACAAATGCCTTCTTCCACTTACTTAAACATTTCTGTATTACCAAAGTAAATAAATTCTGTTGGTAATGGGGATCATGCGTTACAGAAAAGAGCCAGGACACTTCCTGTCAATCCCCCATCTCTCTTTCCCTCCCTCCCTCTTTCTCTCCCTCTCTCCCTCCCCTGCTCCCCTTCTTTTTCTCTGTGTGTGTTTTGAGTCAGAGTCTCACTCTGTACCCGGTTTGACCTAGAACTTGGGCTCCATGCAGTCCAGACTGACCTCAAACTTAGGATGCTTTTGCCTCAGCCTCTCAAGTGGTGGGGTTAAGAGTGTGCACCTTCTCATCTGGCTATTTACACTCTCTATTACGTCCAATATCTTCAGTATTGTTATCCCAGTTGGAGCAGACAGGAAGAATTCCCATTAGCACATCTGTGCACGTGATGCATGCACTGTGCTCTCCCCAAACCATATGACAAACCCAATCTTCAATTTGTTGGGATTTGGAATTGAGGCTTCAGGATGGTGTTTATGTCATGAGGGGAGAACTCTCATGACTGAGGTTTGTAGCCTTACAAAACTCTCCAGGGCCCTAGGGCGTCAGCTCACTTAGTAAAGTGCTTGCCTTGTAAGCAGGAGGTCCTGAATTTGAGCCTTAGAACTTACACAAAAGCAGCCAGGGGTGGTGTCTTATGCTTGTATCCCATCTCTAGGGAGGCAGATCCCTCGAGATGCTGGCCTGCCATTTATCTGACCTAGTGAGTTACAGGCTTGAACAGGCTGTCTCAAAACCCAAGGTAGACAGCATCTGATGAATGGCACCTGAGGTATCCATTGGAATCCACATGTATACACAACATGTGCATATGCACTGAACACACATGCATCAGTGTACACACATGAACACACACACACAGACACATAAACAAGAAACTGCAGGGAATTCACTTGCTTTCTTCCCCTTGTGTCTGGATGTTCCATGAAGATGGTCACCTTTTAACCAAGTGGGATGTGAGTTCTTCCCAAACACAGAAACACTGCCACTTTGATCCTGAACTTTCCAGCCTTTTCAATGGTGAGAACTTTCTGTTCACTCCTACTATGCAATCTAAGGCACTCTATTATAGCAGCCTGAACAGCCCAAGATACGCCCCCGTCAAGGCTTCTCTGAAGGTTAGACAAAGAAGGCGCCTGCTCTTGGCATTGAAAAGGAAAGGAAAAGTCGGCGATTGTTCTGGCTACAATAAGTTCGTGTAAAGACTTACATAATCCAAACAGCTGTGAGAATGAAGAACCAGCAAATCCAAGTTAAGGGGCAAACTGCTGTAGACTTGCCCCGGTCTATGGAAAGTTCTGGAAATGCCTCTAGGAGGAAGAGGCTGGAATGCTGCTTTGGATAACAGAGTGGTGTTTTATTAGTTAATGGTTGTGCAAAATGTAAATTCACTGGTGGCTGTCAGGGCCCTGGAAAGCTGAATCACATGGATTTCTGCATCACTGAGGAAGATGTGCTCTGACTGTAAGCCCAGTGGCCCCTAGTCAGCTCCCCAGCGGCACTGCAAATTCCCTGCTGCATCTGGGGGGACCCTCACTGGACAGAGTGCTGCCTAAAGGACACTGGCTGGCTTTTTGTCAGGAATGTTGAGCAGGAAACCTTCAGGGTGCTGCTACTGTCTCTGCATATTTCTTTCTTAGGAGTCCTGCTCTCTCTCCTGTGTTGCCACACTTTGGCCTCTGATAGTTGGTTTTGATGTCAATATGACAGGACCACAGATCAAGTAGGAGACACACTTCCGGGTATGCTTGAGAGGTTATTTCCAGGAAGAATTACCTGAGAGAGAAGAACGAATGGGTGGCATCTTCTTGTTTATGTGTGTTGCAGATATGAAGATCTGGGAACAATCGGTGCTGTATGCCTGCTCATTCTCACTTCCTGCTGGTGAGTGCATCTACTCTGTTGCTGCTGCCACTCCTCCCTGACATCAGATGCTAGCTTCTTCAGTCTTCCAAATGGTATGAAGGTCAGTCACTTGCCAATTGTCCAGGCCTTCAGCACCAGATTGGAACTTCGGAGGCGTACAGATACATGAATGGCTGCTGGGATCTCAGCCCCTCCCCCCACCATTCGGACATCCATTGCTAGACTACCTAGACACTTCTGGTTGTAACCCATTCTAATAGATTCTTCTTTATAACAGGTATAAATTCTATCTAACCTGCTCCTCTGGAGGATTATTCTAGGTTCTTTTTGCTGCTGTGATAAAACTCGTTGACAAAACACAATTTAGAAGAGGGAAGGATTTACTTGGTGTACACTTCTGGTACTCATCATCTGGGGAAGTCTGAGCAGGAGCGCAAGAAGGAACTTGAAGCAGAAACCATGGGAATGCTGCTTGGTGGCTTGCTTAGGCTCACGATTGACTAGGTTTCTTACATAGTCAGGACCACCTGTCTGAGAAATGGAGCTTCCCACAGTGGACTGGGCCATCCGACTTCAAATAATAATCAACACAACACCCCACAGACGTGCCCACAGACCAAAAACGACCTAGATCATTGCTCCATTGAGACTCCCTTCTCAGGTGCCTCTAGGTTGTGTAAAAGCTAACTAGGACAGGACCCTGCCTAATACCCTGTCTACTGACTTCCAGTTTTTGCCCCAGTCCCTCCCCCTCCACGAAGCCCTCCTGGATCACTTGCTTAGGAGACATATCTTTGAGGTTAGTCTCAGTGCTGGTGCTGTTTACTGCCTTGCATTGTTGCTGTGCCCCTTAGGTGATGCTGTGGTTGCATTATGTGCCTTTTGGAAAAAGCCAAAGTCCTACGTTAAAGATAGATGTGACAAAGAACCTCCAATTAGACACAGGAGTGGGAAACCACAGTGGAGCTAATACCTTCTGCCCTGCTCCTGTTGGAGACTTAAGCCCATCTCAGTTGCTCAAGTAGTCATCTTAGCCTGAAGGTTATGCTTATGGTTTGCTCTCAGTATTTCAAAGATGCTAAATGCTATGTGCTAGGTTACCAGCCTTTTGATAAGCCTTTAGTACTTGCTCCTCGAAGAACCCAGTTTTGAGCAGAACCTGGCAAATGGGAGTAGATAATAAGGGAGTGGGGCTTAACCCACTCAGTTTTGGGGCCTGCATTCTGAAAGGATGAACATCAGAGGGCCAACTCTTTCCAGGGTACACATGGGATCCACAGCATCTGCCATTAGAGGTTGGGGTGTGTGTGTGTGTGAGTGTATGTGTGTGTGTGTGTGAGAGAGAGAGTGTGAGTGTATGCATGTGTGTGTGTGTGTGTGTGTGTGTGTGTTATAGGCAACACAGCAGGGAGGGACAAAGAGGAGTGGGGATTTTGGCAGCTTCTGGGCATAGGAGGCTTTGAGGAGATGGGTGGATGCCTAAAGAGGATTTTTAAAAGGCTTTTCTGTGGATTGTTGAGATGTAATTCCCTCTTCTCCTGGCAGTGTCCTTAAAAAAAGAAGAAAAAAACCAAACTGGCAGATTCGGAAACTGGCAATTACCAGCTGGGCCCAGAGTGCTTCACAGTGGGCAGGGGAGGTGATGCTGACCCAGGGTGGGCAGGCCACCATGTGGCTCCTGGGTCTTGATCTGTATTTTTTGCATTAACTCTTGGTTAGAGAATTCCTTTTGCAAAGTTCATGCATCTTAAGTGGTTTTATTCTGTTTTTTAATCCTTTTACTATATCCCCTACCCATCACCTGCCTTCCAAGCTGTAGCTGTTATTGTGTGATCTGTGCTTTATGTTGTGAGCTTACTGTTTGCTCCTCTTGGTGATCTTTTTGAGAGCTAACATTTTAAGTGCAATGTCTACTCCACACATTTATTTCCTAGTATTTCCATTTTTTACTGGTTTTTATTTTAGCATGTTTTCAGCTAATGTTTACTTATGGCTTTTTACTTCTTATTCTTTTTTCTTCCAAAGCATTTTAGCCTGTATTACAAATATGGCTAGGTTCCTGTGTAGACCCTGTCTCGTCTGTTTACCTTCTCCTGGTGTCTGCTAATGCAGTAATTCTAAATATTTAGATTTAGATTCATTCTGGTCAAGTCAGTCACTTGTGTTCTGGCCTTTTTGTTTCCAAAATGTTTTAAGTCCATCAGTTTATCCCACCGTCATGGTGGAGTTACCATCCCTCCCTCCCTGGGCCCTGCACTGGCTTGTTGGTGGCTCAGGTTCCCTTCCTTTCATGTCATGCACAAAAGTGACACAAAAATGATGTGGTGTGGTGTGGTGTAGCGTGCGCACGTGTGTGGTGTGTGTGTGTGTGTGTGTGTGTGTCTAGGTGTGCACATGTGTTTGAGGATGCGTGTGCGTGTGTGTGTGAATGCATGTGGAGGTCAGTACATGAACTCGCGTGCTGTTCCTCAGAGCCCTCTGGCTTTTGTCTGAGACAAGGCCTCTCACTGGCCTTTAACTTCACCACATAGTCCAGGCGAGGAGACCAGCAAGCTCCTCAGAGCTGCCTCTTTCTGCCTCTGGCCTTGATTTTACTGAGCTTCCAAGAGCCTGCTACTGCACCCATCTTTTTATATGTGCTCTGTGGATCTAAACTCAGGGTCTCACACGTGGGCAGCAAGCACTTTATGACTGACACATTTTCCTAGCTCCACAGTGGTTTTTTTTTTTTTTTAAGCTTTTAATTTATTTACATATGTGTCTCTCCGCTCCTATGTGTGCAGGTGCCAATGGAGGCCAGAAGAAGGCATTGGATACCTTGGAGTTGGAGTTATGGGTGTCTGTGAGTCACCCGCTGTGGGAACTGGAAACTGAACTTGGGTCCCTTGCAAGAGCAAGCATAGCATATTAACTGTTGGTCAAACTCTTTAGTCCCAGCATAGTAATAATTTTAAAACATAAAAAATACACATTCCCAGTTATTTTTAGGTTCCAAGTTAGAATATATGACATTTGTAAAGAATTACACAACTTCAATATAAACTCCCAAACCTAGTTGTTTTGTACTTCATGTTATTTAAAAACTATTTACACTAGGACGCTTTAAAGTTTACTTGAATGTCAGCTTTAATCAAGCCTGTGTACCCATCACCTGCTTTTTTGCCATTATTAAAAGCTCACTAAAAAGAGTTTTTGTTTTTTTAGTTTTTAAATTCAATTAATTAAATTGTGTGTGCGTGTGGTGTGTGTGTGTGTGTGTGTGTGTGTATGTGTGTGTAGGGTGCATGTGCGTGTCTGAATGTAGAAGCTTGTGCATGTATGGACTCTAGAGGCTGCTGTTAGGTATCTTCCACACAATCACTTTCCACATTTTATTTTATTTTATTTTATTTTATTTTATTTTATTTTATTTTATTTTATTTTATTTTAGACAGAGCCTCTCACTGAGCCAGGTTCTTACCGGTTTGATAGACAGGCTGACTAGTGAGCTCCAGGAATATAAGATTACAAGATATGTCACTAATTTCAACTTTTATGTGGAGATTAAACCTACGTCTTCATATCTGCCTGGCAAGCAGTTCACTGACTGATCCATCTCGCCAGCCCCCACAGTGGTTTTCATCAGTCCTCCCTTCTGTTTTTATGATGTGCTTACGTGGTACTTTTCTCCTTGGCAATCCCCAGATGTCGGGTCAATTCTGTGGGATCATCCTGAAACCCAGATCTGGGTTTGCCTGTGGGCTGCCTCAGACCTGTCCACATCTCTGCATGGCCGACAAGTCAGGTGAGCACTACCCTGGGCATTTGTTGGCCTTGACTCTGCACCAGCCTCTTGGGGCTCCCAAGACACCACATCTCCCAGGGCACCACAGCTTCCAGGCTCCTATAGCTGTCTGTAGCCTGTGCTGTTGAAGATGCTTTTCCTTGGCATTTCTCTCCAGTTCTTTCAACCCCTGGACACTTCTGATTTCTTTCTGCGTGAGATCTAAGCGAATAGCCAATGGGATGAAAAACAAAGTCTGTTTTTACAATCGCTCAAAGGAGTAACGTGTTGGCTTCTTTTGAGATGCAGAAGAAGTTGTTACTGCTTCAACATGCAGAGAGTTGAATTTACATACCCAACATGAAAATGAAAACCCATGATGGAGTAGAAACTAGAACAGAATTAGCTTTATATCCTCTTTATAACTCCTGTGTCGTTTCGCTTGAATTCTGTCCTTCACCATCTAATAGCACCCTGTTGATAATGTCTAGAGGTCCTAATGACAAACCTAAAGTCTGATTCCACCGGGATCTCTCTGGGAAACCCATGAGTTTATTAAGCTTACCTACAGAGCAATGTGGGTGACAGGCAGGAGTATGGATGGATAACCTTAACAGAAAACACTGACGATGGCTCCTCCACGGCCACACAGATGGAGCCCCTCTCTCTAACGTCCTGTATACTAACAGCTCTTCCCGAGGTCAGATGCACTTAAGGCAGAAATGCATCCATCTAGTGCATGAGCAGGTGGATACCTCAGTGAGGGTCCCACCACGCATCCATCTCTCCTTGTATGAGGCAAGGACAGCGTCAACACGCCCAGCGGAGGGGATCTTTTACAATGAGGCCCAGCCAAACTTAGGACAGCAGTGGTGGCAATGGCAGCAGTTGGGCTCAGAGGGAGTCCTGTACCACGGCCTCCTTCCTAAGTTGAGTACTCCACCCACACTTACACCTCCTTACACTGATGTATGCATACATTATAGGCGAGGCTCAGACCATGCGCACGTACTTTCTCTTTCTTTCTGAGTTTGTGTCATTCTTGATATGTTTTCTAGACCTATTCATTTTCTTGAAAATTTTTAAAATTTTATTTTTATTTACAGCTGAGTAATATTCCTTTTCGCATGTATACCATGTTTCATTACTCGTTCATCTGTTGATGGACATCTAAGCTGGTTACATAATCTTGCTATCAAAAGTAGAGCAGTAATAAATATGGGTGTGCAAATGTCTTCATGAAAAAATAGGGATGTACTGTGTGTGTGTGTGTGTGTGTGTGTGCATGCGCGCGTGCCCAGGAATGGTATAGCTGGATTATATCTATTTCTAGTTTTCCGAGGAGCCTCCAAATCAGTCTCCATAGCGGCTGTATTAATTTGTGCCCCCATCACCAATGAAGAAAGGATCCTTTCTCACATCTTCCCCAGCATTCACTGCCACATTTCTGGCTAGAATGAGGCTGGATTCTCCAAGCGTTTTAACTTGCATTTCCCTGATGACTTGGATGCCACACACTTATAAAAATAGCTTTGAGCTAGCCATGATTCTTCTCTTGAAAACTGTTGATTTTTTCAGCCCATTTGTTGATTGGCAGTTTGTTTACTTGGTGTCTTAGTCTGGGTTTCTATTCCTGCACAAGCATCATGACCAAGAAGCAAGTTGGGGAGGAAAGGGTTTATTCAGCTTACACTTCCATGCTGCTGTTCATCACCCAAGGAAGTCAGGACTGGAACTCAAGCAGGCAGGAGCTGATGCAGAGGCCATGGAGGAATGCTGCTTACTGGCTTGCTTGCTTCTCCTGGCTTGCTCAGCTGGCTTTCTTATAGAACCCAGGACTACCAGCCCACAGATGGTACCACCCACAAGGGGCCCTCCCCCCTTGATCACTAAGTGAGAAAATGCCTTACTGCTGGATCTCATGGAGGCATTTTCTCAACTGAAACTCCTTTCTCTGTGATAACTCCAGCCTGTGTCAAGTTGACACAAAACCAGCCAGTACACTTGGTGTTTAATTTTTTTTTCAGTTCTTTGTAAATTTTGGATTTTAGTTCCTGTCTGAAGTATAGCTGGGAAAAACTTTCTTCTAACCTTTGGGGCAGCCATTTGCTGATAGTTTCTTTTGCTGAACAGAAACACACAGTCAGATCTATTGATCCTTAGGGCTGGTTTTTCTGAGACTGAAATTTTGTTCAGAAAGTTCTTGCCTGACTCAATATCTTGAAGAATAGTTCCTAATGTTTTCCTTTAACAATTTTATCATTTAAGTTTTAGATTTTGGTTTTTGATCCACGTTAAGTTGACTTTTATACAAGGTGAAAGATATGGATCTAATTTTACGTAAGGTGGATATACAGTTTTGTCAGAACCATTATATTGAATGATCTTTTCCTGTACTGTGTGTTTTTACCACCTTTGTCAAAAAGCAGGTGCATATGGCTTTATAGTTTACTTCTTGGTCCCCTATTCTGTTCCGTTGCTCCGTTTGTTTTTATGCCAGTACCAGGTGCACCTTTGTCACTATAGCTCTGTAGTATAATTTGAGGTGAGGCATTGTGATACCTGCAGCTGTGTGCTTAGACCTTAGGGTTGATTTAGCTATGTATGCTCTTTTGTGCTAACACAGAAATTTTAGGATCATCTTTTTCTAGATCTGCAGAGTATGACCTGAGAATGTTGGTAGGTTTTGCATTGGATATGTAAATTAATTTTGATAGTATAACCATTTTCATGATGTCAATTCTGCTATTCCCACAGCATTGGTGGTCTTTCTATCCTGTAATGTCTTATCTGATTTACCTTTTCAGTATATAGAAGTTTTTTCGTTTTTTTTTTTCGTTTTTTTGAGACAGAATTTCTCTGTGTAGCCTTAGCTGTCCTGGAACTCACTCTGTAGACCAGGCTGGCCTCGAACTCAGAAATCTGCCTGCCTCTGCCTCCCAAGTGCTGGGATTAATTGCCAGCACTGCCCGGCTAGAAGTTTTTATTGTAGATATATCTATTTGGTTAGGTTTATCCCTAGCTACAGTATCCCTTTTTGTAGCTACTATGAATGAGATATTTTCCTTTTCAGAGAATTTGTTGTTGGTATATATGAAGGCTAGTGCTTTGTTTTGTTTGTTAATATTGATTTTTGTATCCTATAACTCTACTGTGTTTATTAGATCTAAGAATTTTAATATAGACTCTACAGGTTCTTTTAATTATAGAATCATGTCATCTGCAAATAAAAATAATTTAACTCCTTCCTTTCTTATTTTCATCTCATTTCTGTCTTTCTTTCATTTAATTGCTTTTATACTTCAAGAACTATTTTGAAAAAGCATTTCATCTAAAATCAGGAACAAGATGGGAAATGCTATTAGTTTGTTTCTGTCTAGTATAATGTTTGCATAGCTTTGTTATATATGAGATATGCTCCATCTGTCGCCAGTGTCTCCAGGGTTTTATCATGAAAGCACTTTGAACTTTGTTGAATGCTTTTCAGCACCAACCAAGATGATTATATGGTTTCTGCCTTTAAGTTTATTTATACAGTATATTGCACTTATTGATTTATATATGTAGAACCAAACTTGCATTTCTGGGATGAAGCTCACTTGATCATGATGGATGATCATATTAATATGTTTCTGAATTTAGTTCAAAAGTATTTTGTTGACCATTTTTGCATTTATGTTCATCAGAGAAATTGATTTGTGGTTTTCTTTTTGTTGGGTCTTCACCTTATTTTGTTATCAGGATAATACTTACTACACAGATAGCATTTGGTAATGTTTCATCTCTTTCTATTTTGTGGAACAAATTAAGAAGGATCAGCATTAGAGTTTCCTTGAAGGTTTGATGAGTTCATGAGTGAATCACCCTGGTCTCAGGCTTTGTTTTTTTTTGGTGAGTAGCTTTTATCTCATTGTTTGTAGTGATTTGTTTATTTATACCTTCTAGATTTAATTTTAGAAAATCATATGCATTGGGAAATGCATCCATTACCCCCCTACATTTTCAGCCTTTTAGAGAATGTTGAAAACATATTCTGAAAACTTTTAGTCTCTGTTTCTGGACTGTGGGGCCTTGTGGCCTCACCCTCCTGCAGTCGCTCCTCTCCACCACAATGGACTGTGCACCCTAAAACTGTGAGCCAGAATAAGTCTCCCCTTCCTTGAGTTGCTTTGTCAGGTGTTTTGTTATATCAATGAGAGAAGTAAGTAATGCGGTATGGGATACTTATGTTCTCCCCACTGTTAGTTATGAGAAATAGTGAACGAAGAGGAAACTGATAGCAGCCTGCAGGGTATTCTGTTGCTCCTTTGTCACTTATTCATGGTGTATCTCACCATTCATCATCATCCGTGAGTTGTTGTTTACTGTGTGCAGCCTGGGACCACTTTGGTAAGAAATCTGGCAAACCAGAAGCATTTGTGAATGTATCTTTCTGATTTGTTGTTAGGTTGAGGATTTTGTGTGGCATTATAGTCCTCTGCATTCTGGCTTCAAAAGTTCTGGAATTCTCTGGCCAGTGACCCATTCTTGTTCTGGCACTGAAGAATTTGGGGACTTATGTGAGGCCTGCATGTGAGGAGGTGCTATCCATATACAAAGACTGGTTCATACTCAGTCCCTGCATGAATTAATTTTCCTGATGCTGTTACAAAAACAACTTGAGAAAGGAAGGTCTTCTTTTTGGCCACTGTTTGAGGGTATCGTCCATCAGAGCAGGGACATCATGATGCAAGTTCAACTTGCTTTCTCTTTTTATTTAGTTCAGGTGTCCAGCCCAAAAAATGGCACTGCCTATATTTAGGAAGGGTCTTCTGATCTCAATTAATACAATCTAGAAACTCCCTATATACATGCCCTGAGAATTGTCTTCTGGATGTTCTTGATCATGTTGGTGGTTAATATTCACCATCACAGGTGCACAAGGCTGTCTGTCCTCTGGATGTGGGCCAGCAGATCTGCCTAACGGCTCTTGCCATTGTTAGAGGCCTGCACATGGAGTGCTGAGCGCTTGCCTCCCTGGCGGGGCTGTATTTTATTCCTTCTCCTGCTCTTGTTCATATCTGGTGGATTAGGGAGCTCAGCTCTGCCTCTCTAAGATAGGGCAGAGTTTTATGCTTGCAAATAATCTCTTTTCTGAGAACATTGTTCAAAAAATAGGCCATCCATTGTAAAGGAAATTAGCTAGTAATTAAATTTAACTGGAAGTTACAGTATTGGTGCTTTCATTCGGAGACAGTATGCTCCCCTAATTACTTTATTGCTACAGTTACCTTGATTGAGAATTATTATTATTTGTGTGTAGGGGAGGGTAATGGATAGTGATGGGAAAGGTTATATTTAATAAGTTAGATAATGAATTCTGGACTTGAATATTTTTAATTGGCAGAAGGCCTTCTTCAAGGGGAATCTTTTCTTTGTGCCCTCTTCTAGATCTATCTGACAGAAGTCAGCTTAGTTTCATTCCAAAGTCATTCTGCTTCGCCACCTCGTGGGAATCTTTCGGCAGTGAACAATGTTTCTGTATAGACAAGAACAGTGAAGAAGAAAACAGCTGACTTTGCTGCTCTTCATTAGTGCAGCCATGGTCACGGCTGGGTGAGGCACAGTGGACTCCTGGGTGTACTCCTTCCTAAGTCTGCTCCTCCCCCAGGGCCTTGAGAGGGGAGTTGACAGAATACAGGCTAGACCACTGCCTGGTCCAGCAGCCTGTTCCCTATCAGCCTTGGATACTGTGGCTGGGTGAGGGGGAGAGCTGAGGTCAGGAAAGCTGGGAAAGGTGAAGGCCTAGCTGCGGTTTGGATTTATCTTGCCCACGGGAGATGCTAAGGGACTAGACATCCTTGGAGACAACAATCTGGATCCTCCATGTGTGAGTGCCTTGGCTGTCTCACATTTCTCTTAGCTTCATGATCTGTTTGTGTAATCCTGAGGAACAAGAACACCGTGGGTTCTCCACTTTGACCCCCACTGTAAGTGTCAGTATCTTTCCTTTAAGAATGGCATTTCTCTTGCTACTTAGGGCCTCTGGACAAACCATCTGTATTAGCTAGTTTTCTTACCACTGTGGAGCATCCTAATGGAAGAGGAGTTCCTTCTGCTTCAGAGCGGAGGGGACACAGTCCGTCATGGTGGGGAAGACAATGGCAGCAGGAGCGGGAGGCAGCTGCTCACCTGGCTCCACAGAATAGGAACTGGGGCCAGGCTCTAACGGCCTGCCTTCACTGACCCACTCCTCCACTGAGGCCCCACCTTCTAAAGATTGCATACCCTTCCTAAACAGTGCTCCCAGCTGGAGACCAGATGTTCAAGCACATGAGGCTGGGGTGGGGACATTTCACACCCAAACTATAACACTGACTGTGGTGGTTTGAATACGCTTGGCTCAGGGAGTGGCACTACTAGGAGGTGTGGCCTTGTTGGAGGAAGTGTGTCATTGTGGCGATGGCTTTGAGAGCCTCCTCCTAGCTGCCCGTGAGACAATCTTCTCTTGTTTGCCTTTGGAACAAGATCTAAACCTCTCAGCTCTTCCAGCTCCATGCCTGCCTGGATGCTGCCATGCTTCCTGCCATGATGATAATGGGCTGCACCTCAGAATCTGTAACCAGCCCTAATTAAATGCTCTTTATAAGAGTTGCCTTGGTCATGGTATCTCTTCAAGCAATGAAAATCCTAACTGAGATACTGACCAAGTGAACACCAAGAGTATTCCAAAGTCCTGGATCCCTGTGCCTTCTTCATGGGGTGTTTTTATCTTTATGGTTCTGCCTTTAAAGATTTCTGTGTTCTTTTACAATAAGGTAGTTTATTTTGTCTGAAGGCCCACAGTGATGGTACAATGACCCTTTGCTAATAAGAACTTTTCATGCTGACTAACTTGGTCTTAATTAGGTAGTTCAGGGACCAGGCAGCCGGCCCAGGGGAGCTGTACTGTGGCTTTGTTCAGAAATTGCCCATTGACTGAAGCTAGCAACTGACTTCAGGTGGAGCCCTTGCCGAATGATGACAACCCCAGGGCCATGCCTCAAAACCCTGCCTTGGTACAGTACCTGTGAGGTCCCGGTAAAGGAGGACAATTTTACAAACAAGGGGAAAAAATCAGAAACAGCCAAATAACAGCTCAGCCTTAGAGATTTCTTAAGGAGTCAGAAAGGACCCTGCCAAGTACATTTTTAGCTGGTTAATAAGGAAGCCAAGTGCACTGGGCCCTGTATATAACCCGTGCCTACACTATATCAATATATAATTACCACATTTTTTCCCAATCTGCCCCTGGGAGAGGTGGCAGGTAAAATAGATTGAGAAGAAAATAATGGTACTCGCTGCACAATATATTAGATTGATATCTGTTAATACTTGAGCAGGCTGCTGGCAGGATAAATGGAGGGCTGGGAATGCCCTGGTGCATTGAGACAAAGTGGCTGGTTAAGCTTTGTTCTTCTAAGTACCTGGTGCCTGTGTAGAGACGGTCGAGAGAGGGAAGTCGAGATTTCCCAGTCTTCTGGTTTGGAGGGCTTGCCAAGCTTGTCCAGTGAGCAGGCTAGTTTTGTGTTGACTCAACACCAGCTAGAGTCATCTGGGAAGAGGGAACCTCAATTAAAAAAAAAGTCCTTGCTAGAATAGCCCATGGGCAAGCCTGTGGTGCATTTTCTTGATTGGTGACGGAGGTGGAAGGGCCCCTCTCACTCTAGGTGATACTACTACTGGGGAGTTGGTACTGGGTACCATGAGAAACAAGTCAGTTAGCAGCACCCCTCTGTGGGTGCTTCAGTCAGGCTGCAGGTAGCCTGAGTGACTTGGATTTGAGCACCATGGGACAATGTCCATAGTTCCTTTAGGCTCCTAAAGGTGGCAAAGTCTTAGGTGCTGTCCTGGACACTGGTAAGACTGGAGGGAGGCAGGGATGGACATATGTCAGCTTTTCACATAGCTATGTGCATTCTGCACTCAGGTTCTTGGCCTGCCTTTCCTAAATAATAGACTACAAGCCATAAGAGGAAATAAACCCCTTCCTACTCAAGTTGCTTTCAGACACTGTCATCATAGCAATGGAAATCCTGACTAAGAACACAAATGCTCTGTCTCCTGGCAAAGCATTGGTGAAACTTTCTGGGTTTTGTTGTAATAGTTTGTGATGCCAGCGACTGAACCAAGCATAGGTTAGGCAGTATTCTACCACTGGGATATACTTCTGGCTCCAGAACAGTCAGAGTGTAAATGTCTGTCCCATGAATGATTAAACAAAAAATTTGGTAAATAAAAGAGAGTCATCATAGGGGATGCTTCACAGACTCATCTGCACTTATTTAAAGTCTCATTTCTCATCAAGAGAAACCACGAGGCAGTCTTAATTTTAAAGAACGAGTGTGAACTCTGGTCAAAACACCGAAGAAATGTGAGACGTTATGCCATGAGAAAAAGATCAGAATTCCAAAAGTGTGTGTATGCTCTTGGTAGCTATGAAATCATATATGTATATTTGTGTGTGTGTGTGTGTGTGTGTGTGTGTGTGTGTGTGTGTGCCTGTATGTGTGTGTGTGTGCACCTGTGCATATGTAAGTGAAGAGTATAGAATCACCATGAGGGTTAATTCCAGGAATGCCATCCACCTTAGTTTTGAGGGAGAGCCTCCAACCTGTTTGACTTTCTGAAAGTTGTACAGAGATCTTTGAGGGGTGTAGCTTTTGTGTGTCATCAGCCACAGTGGATTGGACATTTTGGTGCTATATGGCTGTACTGGCTGGTTTTGTGTGTCAACTTGACACCAGCTGGAGTTATCACAGAGAAAGTTTCAGTTGAGAAAATGCCTCCATGAGATCCAGCAGTAAGACATTTTCTCAATTAGTGATCAAGGGGGGAGGGTCCATTGTGGGTGGTACCATCTGTGGGCTGGTAGTCTTGGGTTCTATAAGAAAGCCAGTTGAGCAAGCCAGGGGAAGCAAGCCAGTAAGTTACATCCCTCCATGGTCTCTGCATCAGCCCCTGCTTCCTGACCTGCTTGAGTTCCAGTCCTGATTTCCTTTGGTGATGAACAGCAATGTGGAAGTGTAAGCTCAATAAACCCTTTCCTCCCCAACTTGCTTCTTGGTCATGATGTTTGTGCAGGAATAGAAACCTGACTAAGACAACGGCCTTTGAGTCATCTATGTGCCTGTAAGTAACGAGTCACCCATACTCCTGTAAGCTATCCTGATAAACTTAATGGTTTGCCAGCTTGGACTTTGATAGAATCGCTGCTTTGGTATCCGTTGATACCTGTCTGGGGTGAACAGACAGTTTTTCACCTCTCCCCTGGAAATGAAACACCAAGGTCTGGCAAAGTAGCTCAGTTGGTAAAGTTCTTGCTACATAAACATGAGGAGTGGAGTTTGTTTCCTAGAACCAATGTGGAAAAAGCCAGGCATGCTGCTTGGACACTTAGAGTCACATCGCTGGGGAGATAGAGACAGGCAGATCTCTGAGGCTCACCAGTCAGCCAGCCTAACCTAACCAGTGAGTTCCTGACCAGTGAGAGACCCTGTCTCAGAAACAAAGCAGATGGTGCCTGAGGAATAATACTCAGTGTTGGTCTATAGCTCCACATATAAATACACACATGTATGCCTGCCCACACATGGACACACACACATGAACACCCCTAAACGAAACTCCTTTCTATTTTTATTATGCATTTAAAATTATTGTTAATATTATTGCTAGCATTTGTGTGTGAGTACGTGTGTGTGTGTGTGTGTGTGTGTGTGTGTGTGTGTGTGTGTGATGTGTATATGTGCGTACAGGTATCCACGTGTTAACAGCGAGCATGTGGAGGTCAGAGGGCAAATTCCAGAAGTCAGTCCTCCTCTCCTAGCTTGTTTTGAGTAGCAGCTCTTTTGTTTCTGCTTCTCCCAGTGTTCCAGGCTTGCTGGCCTGTGAGCAACAGGGCAATTCTGTCTCCACTTACAATCTTTTTATTTTTATTTTTAAAAGATTTATTTATTTATTTAATGTGAGTACATTGATGTCTTTAGACCCGAGGAGGACATCAGCTCCTATTACAGATGGTTGTGAGCCACCATGGTTGTGAGCCACCATGTGGTTGCTGGGAATTGAACTCAGGACCTCTGGAAGAGCAGTCAGTGCTCTTAACCACTGAGCCATCTCTCAAGCCCTCCCACTTACAGTCTTGCTTGAGGTTGTGATTGCATGTCATTTGAGCATGGAACTCAGGTTTCCAAGTCTGCATAGTAAGTACTTTTACTGGTCAATCCATTTAGCTAGCCCTTCCCTTCTGCTCTTTGTTAGTGATTTCATCTCAAATGCTTTGTTTTAGCAGTAAAACATTGACCAAGACACTTGCTTTTGATTCTGATACAATTCCCAAATCTATGATAAATATTTATGCTAAGTCAAATAATCCAGAGCTGAATAGAGTTGACAGTGTCCTCCTTTTTAACCCTGACATTGGATTCCATCAGTGTTAATAGTTGAATATGTGTGCATGTGTGCTAAAATTTGTGTGCTGGAAGGGGATTTTTGTAGGTGACTTCATCCTGCGTCTCTAAGGAGCTAAACTAGAGATGCATCCTCAGCTGTATGTGGGTATGTGTATGTTCACAGTGTGGCTGCTCTTTCAGGCTGTCATGGGAATAAGAGAATGGGCACATATAGCAAAGGGGGGTAGTGTTTGTTCTCATCCTACTGAAAGACTTTTGTTCCCACTACTGGAAAAGTAGCATTTGATGGCTGCTTCCCGTTCCGCCACCACTAACCGCAGGTGCCAACGGTGTCCATCTTTAAGATGGATTGGCACCACTGATTATAAGCACAGCTTCCCGGAGGGATGTGAGGAGGAGGTCAGGCCCAGAGAGACCCACAGCTGGGGATCTGTGACTAATGAGCAGGACCTGTGTGTGCTCTTCCTTCCCAGTTGTGAGGTGTAGGTCAGGAGGACCCAGGGCACCTGTGATGTTGCCAGGGCCAAGACAGCAATTTAAGAGTTTGAAGTAATGAAATAATATAGGCTGGAACCCTTGTCATTCACCGTATGACATTTTTAATGCTATTTGTGTATGTGTGCTTGTATGTTCGAGTACACATGGAAGCCAGAGCACTGGGTCTCACATGCTGTTGATTTTAGTTCTGGGGACAGGATCACTTCTCTGGAACTAGGCTAGGCTATCTGGCCAGTGGGCCCAGGGACTCTCCTGTTTTGTCTGCCCAGTGCTAGAATTATTAAGTGTGCATCGTTACACCCAGCTTTTATTTATTCTTATTTACGTTGTGTACTTAAACAGGATGTCACCAGTCCAAGTTTCATTTTGGATGGACAACAAAACTCTTTCGACCTACATTTCTGCATCTAATCATCCAATTTGAGAGAACAAAATGAAGAACTATGCACAAAGCCCTTAGTGAACACAGTACAGGACAAATGAGTGCTTCTTCTGACAGTTGCCTCATGCACCCACACCAAGGCTGTGGACCAGAATGCCCTTGGGTCTCCATGACCCTTGGGGTGAAGGTTACAGAGCCAGCCACCAGTGGGAAGCTTGGAGCCGTTAGTAGCATGTTGAAGTCCTTCTCTGCTTTCCCAGGTCAAGCCGCAGCCATCCCTTCTCAGCCCCAAGGCTGGCTGCTTCTCTGTGTTTAACTTTCTCTTCCTTCCATAAGAACTTTGATGTGTGTTTTAATGGGATTTCACCCAAGGCAGGGGCTGGCTGCGAGTCTTGCATTTCATATTTGTCTGCCTGTCAATCCATCAGCCCCTACAGTGATGGGTACCCACTGTGCATCCCACTTAGCCCCAGGCTTGACATAATCTATGCCTTGGTGCCCAAAGGGACACCATCTTTATAGCACCCTATGTGTTTGTCTCCTGCCTTAACCTTGAAATGGTGGATTTAACTGATTTTGTTAACCTCGCCCAGGGGACAGACGGCTGGTTCTTTCCATTCTTTTCCCATCCTGCTTCATTTTTCTGCAAATGGAAGTTCTCTGTCTCCAGGGAAGAGCTTTATCACAGTGCGCTCACACCCCAGTTGGAACCAATATGTGTGTGTGTGTGTGTGTGTGTGTGTGTGTGTGTGTGTGTGTGTGTGTGTGTGTGTGCATGTATCTGGAAAATAGAATCTGCTTGGATTTAGGAAAAGGGAGAAAGAGAGGGAGGGAGGGAGGAGGAGGAAGAGGAGGAGGAGGAGGAGGAGGAGGAGGAGGAGGAGGAGGAGAAAGAGAGAGAGAGAGCGAGAGAGCGAGAGTGCACTAGCTATCTTCATTGCAATGGAACGTGTCAGCTTATCTGACACTAAATCACTGTGGTGAAGCTCCTTGGGTGGCACTTCCTGGCTTCTAAAAACTATGATTCCAGTATTCTGGGATACTACTTCCAGGGCCCGTTAGGTGTTGGGACTTGGATGCTAAGATTTGCAGGGATAATATTTGGAGGTCAGGACACGCCTCAAAAAGGGAACATAACATTTCTCTACTGAGTCCTTTATAGTTGATTTTAAAATATAGCATGCATATCAGATGGCCATTAAGATATGATGTAAATACATTTAGAAAACAGTTGAGAGTGACTGAGGGGAGGAGGCAGCTCTCTCTCTCTCTCTCTCTCTCTCTCTCTCTCTCTCTCTCTCTCTCTCCCTCTTCTTTCTTCCCTATCTTCCTCTCACCCTCCCTCCCCCCTTCCTCTCTGTGTGTGCAGATGTGTGTGTACTATGGAGGTATGCCTGTGGAGGTCAGAGAACAACCTTGAGAACTGGTCTTTGAAGCAGGGTCTCTATCTGCCTACACCAGGCCGATGGATTTCTGGGGTTTCTGTCTTTGCCTCCCACCTCCTCACAGGGTGGCAGATACATGTTCTATGGTGTCAGACTTTTATGTGGGCCTGGGGAGTCTAAACTCGGACTCCTGTGCTTGTGCAGCAAGCAGATTGCCACTAACCCACCTTCCTACCCTTTCAGAAGTGGAATGCTTTGCAAAGGACATTTGCTCTTCTTAAAGACAGGGTCTCACTGGGCAGCCCTGTTTTCTCTCAGACATTTGGTGATGCTCCTGCCTTAATCTCTCAAATGCTGGAATAACAGGTGTATGCAACAGCTCCACCTGGTTAACCAAACAATGTGTTTAAGAACTTAAAAAATACTCAGTTCTTTTTTTTTTTTTTTTTTTTTTTGTTTTTGTTTTTTTGAGACAGGGTTTCTCTGTGTAGCCCTGGCTGTCCTAGAACTCTCTATGTAGACCAGGCTGGCCTCGAAATCAGAAATCCACCTGTCTCTGCCTCCCAAGTGCTGGGATTAAAGGCGTGTACCACCACTGCCCGGCAATACTCAGTTCTTTTTTTTTTGAAAGGTCAAGATTTTATTATTGTCTTCATAACAAAATCGGCTTAGAACTGGATCACTTGGCCCTTTCTCTTTTTGTCACCTCCCAGTTCAAAATGCTTGCATCTCTTACGAGCCAGCATCCTCTCAGATCTGCAGTTGGGCTCCACGCACTCCAGTCTCAGCACAGTCTTCTGTGTAGTTTTAGCCTTTTTGCGGAAAATAGGCTTGGTCTGCCCACCATAGCCACTCTGTTTCCTGTCATAACGCCGCTTTCCCTGGGCATACAAAGAATCCTTGCCCTTCTTGTACTGTGTCACCTTGTGGGGTTGGTGCTCCCCACATTTCTTGCAGAATGTCCGGCAGGTCTTAGGAACGTTCACCATGTTCGCAGGAGCGCTATCAGTTCAGAAAGCAATACTCAGTTCTTAAGCGTCTCCGTTAGCGCTTTCCTTTCTGCTCCCTGTAAGATAGAGTCCATGGATACTGCTCATCTCTAGTTGCTTTCCTGAGCAGATGTCCTAAATTGTCATCTGGTGCATTTGGAATCAGGAGGTTGTTTGTGGAAATAGTGTTAAAATTAAATAAATCTTCTAAGTATGGTATAGGGAACTATCTGAGATAGAATTCTTTATATGTTTCATCATCCTTGAAAATTGTGTTTCTTTATTAAATAAGGATTTTCAGTTGTCTATCTATCCACCATGAAACCACCCACAATTTATTTATCTATACATCCAACCATTCCCCATCCACTTATCATCCATTCACCCATCTACTTATCATTCATCCACTCCCTTTTCTGTATATCCATCTATTCATTCATCTATCCATCATCCATCCACTTATTATCCATCTATTCATCCATCATCATCTATCCATCTATCCACTTATCCATTCATCGATCTACCCATCCATCTACTTATCATCAATCCATTCATCATCCATCCATCTACCCACTTACCATCCGTCCACCTATCCATCCATCCACTTATTATCTATCCATCCATCCTTCATCTACTTATCATTCATTCATTCACCCATCCACCCATCCACTCATTAATCCATCCATCCATCCATCCATCCATCCATCCATCCATCCATCCATCCATCCAACCATCCATCCATCCATCCATCCATCCATCCATCCATCCATCCATCCATCCAACCATCCACTCATTAATCCATCCATCCATCCATCCATCCATCCATCCATCCATCCATCCATCCACCCATCCATCCATCCAGCCTTCATCTACTTATCATTCATTCATTCATCCATCCATCCATCTATCCACCCATCCACCCATCCACTCATTAATCCATCCATCCATCCATCCACCCACCCATCCACCCATCCACTCATTAATCCATCCATCCACCCATCCATCCATCCATCCATCCACCCACCCACCCACCCAACCATCCATCCATTCATCCATCTATCCATGCATTCACTTATTATCCATGCATGCATACATCTATCATCCACCTGTCCATCCATCCATCCATCCATCCATCCATAATCCATCATTTGTATTGGACTCATGGATTCCTGCTTGTTTTATTAAATACACCATAATTCATTCTCATCAAGGTTATGACACTCAAATTATTTCAGATTGGGCCAGCAGAATCCCCTTCAAACTTGTTTGTGTGTCCTCTAATATGTCTATACCATTTGATAAACATCTTCATGCTTTTTAGTTTAATGTTCTGGACATGTTATATTTTCTCTCACCGAGCCCTAGAACCCATTATTACAAAGTTGAGTCATCACTTTTTCTGTTCTTCCCTCTCTTTTCCCCCCTCACCCTTTCTTCCTTCCCCTCTCTCTTCTTCCCCTGCCCTCCTCTTTCTTTTCTCTTCTTTTCCCCTCCAGTGCCTCTTAGTCCCCCATCCTCTGCAAATGTTATTTAGAAATCAAGATCTGGATCCAGATGTGTTTAGTGCTACAGGGCTTCCATTATTCCAGGTCCACCCAATGGATAGAATAACATATGTACACATGTTTATACCTGGTTGTATTGTTTCAATATCCAGCTATGCACACTGAAAACCACAAGTTCATGCTAGAGTCACTAATTCCATTCACTACCACAGACCTTTCTGTTGGTCTTGCTTCTGCACTTGTAGTTTCCAATGCTGATAGTAAAGAGTCTGATCTTCTCTGTCTTTGCCTTGTTATATATTTTTATTGGTTGCATGCAGATGGCCTTGCATGTCTCCTATCATGACTACTACCCATTTCATGCCTAGACATCATCTCACCCTGTTTGGGACCTGGGCTGACACCTGCTACTTCTTGGGCTACACAGGAGCAGTCCACATCCTTGATGACATCACTCATGAATCTTTTTTGCTGAGCCCTTGCTCTGCCTAGGTGTCTTCTTCACATGCTGGAACATTTTTCTACAGAGATGATTTTTTTTTTTTTTTTTACTGCTCAGACGCAGACACTGTGGACTGGGTTGTTCCTTGCATGCATATGCAAGGTTCGAACCCTCCCAAATCCAGTCTCCCTTCCCTACCCACTCAGCATATTGTATCTACCTTACCCAGCTAGTTCTTGCCTTCTTTGCACCAACCCTTTTCTTACAGCACTTCAGTTCTAGAAGCAACCACTGACCCCTCCTTCTCTTGAGAATGCCTCTCTCTCTCCACCCAAAATTTCATTCTTTTTTTTTTCCATTTCATAAAGTATTTTATTTTATTTTATTTATTTATTTATTTATTTATTTATTTATTTATTTATTTTTTGATATTTTATTTATATTTCCGATGATTCCCCTTTTCTTTAGAAACCCCGTGTCCCCTCCCCCTCCCCGCCTCTGTGAGGGAATTCCTCCTCCCAC
>CM052711.1:58965990-59002990 GCA_028551405.1 Uromys caudimaculatus | reverse complement strand
CCTGGTGAGCTGTGGGGCGTGTCTTTGGCCCTCTGCTGGGTCTTGCGATCTCCGGCGAGGGATCTTTGTCCCGGCGCTGATTAGCTGTGGGGCCCTGTCCACCCAAAATTTCAATACACTACCCAAAGGACCCTTTCCCTGTCTTCTATTCTTTCCCTTATACATATTGGGAGTGTCCTTTTTTGCCTTGTAAATCTCCAATACCCACTTTGGGCTTTGAAAGTCTCTCTTTTACTTGTGGTTTTTAGATTGAATTGTTAAGGATAGAAAGAAAAGGACTAGATTAAGGGAAATAATGAGGCTTTAATGTAATTTAAAAACTAGTATATTAATGTACAGTGCTGGTATATTTTACTTTTAGCATTTGTTTAGTCAGGGTACAGGAACATTTCCAGTTTAGTATAAGGCTTGTGAGCCATATACTCTCCTAAAATAATATTATCTTTAACACTCTATAAACATCACGTTCTTAGATACTTTTCCTAGTGTTTTCCTGCTCAGGAGAGATTAGATGAAGATGGTAGGGTAGAAATATTTTTTACTTGATCTGTCGGGATTCTTGACTTTTTCAAATTATCATAGTGCTATATAGATCCTTAAAAATTATAATAACATTTCCTTACTTGTGTGTATGTAAATGTGTGGAGGTCAGAGGACAACTTGCAGGGGTTGATTGTCTCTTTCTACCTGTGGGTCCAGGAGACTGAACTCAGGTCATCAACCTTAGTGACCATTGTCTTTACCCACTAAGCCATCTTGCTGGCTATGTTTAGTTTTTAAATCTTATTTTTCATCTTTAAAATTAGTGTTTGGAGAATTTCACATAATGTGTTTGAGCATATTCACTTCCTTTTTCTAACCCTCCCAAATCCAGTCTCCCTTCCTTACCCACTCAACATATTGTATCCTCTTATTTTTTAACCCATTATGTCTAACTTGTGCTGCCCATATAATCTTGGATGGGTGGCCTTCCAATGCAGTGTGATTTTTGCAGGAAACTGACTCTCCTACTCTCAGCAGCTATCAATTGTCAATAGAGTCACATCTAGGGGTGGGACTTTGTGCACATATCCCTTCTCCACACTGGAATTTTGTCTGGCTTAATATAATGTGCAGGTCTTGTGTATACTGTCACAACTGATATGCCTTTTTTTCAAATGTATTACTACCTTACTGTGTAGATGTCCAATTAAGGACTGAATATTCCACAGTCTTTCATTCTAATTGCCTTATGCTGCAAGAAGAAGCTTCTCTGATGAGGGTTGACAGATACACTAATCTATGAATGTAGTAACAAATCATTCAGAATTGATTTAAAACTATGTCCATTTAGCAGAGTAATAGTCATAGGTTCTTTTCTAAGGCTTATGACTTGTCTGGGCAAATGTTGTTGACTCTAGAATGGTATCAAATAAGGATTTCATTTTGTGGAGTGAGAATCTCACCAGAAAGTGGTTGTTTTGTTCTATGATGTTTGTGCTACTTCTAAAACATACTTCTGTAGAAAATTTCTATGATATATAGCTACTCTCATATAAAAAGAGTTAACACACTCATCCATTGCTGGTGGAAGTACAAATTTGTACAGATACTATGGAAATCAGCGTGGTGGTTTCTTAGGAAGCTAGGAATAGATCAAGGTCTATCTCTATACCTCAAGATCCAGCTATACTGCTCTTGGGCATATACCCAATGGACTCTACCTCACACTATACGGACACTTGCTCAACCAGGTTTAGTTTTACTCTATTCATAATAGTCAGAAATTGGAAACAATCTAAATGTCTATCAATGGATAGTGGATAAAAAATAATTGGTCTGTTTATACAATGGACTATTACTCGGTTGTTAAATGGAAATCATGAAAATTTCAGGCAAATGGATGGAGCTACAAAAACATCATCTTGAGTGAGTAACTCAAATCCAAAATTACAAATATGGTATGTTGTAGGGTTGTGGGTCCCGCGTCTGCTCCGCCACAGAGCTATGGCTCTTGGCAAGGTGGGAAATGGGAGTTTGACTGTATTTACCCCATGCCAGTGCCTGGCAGGGAATGGGCTGCAAGGAAGCCCCAGGACATCACTCCAGGGGTGGGAAAGCAGTCTGAGGCTCAGGACATCCAGAACTGGCTTCAGGTCCCCAGGCCTGCAAAGAGGCTGGGGCCGTGGAGTTCCCAGGATCTTGGACACCCAGGCACCGCTGGAAGTTGTGGAAGAGCTGAGAATGGAATCTGGGCCTGAAGGTCTAGCCCAGAGGCGGGGGGGGGGGAGCGGGAACACCAGCTGGTCCTTTGGGAGAGTCCTTGGCTTCACTGCAGGCTTGGGCTTGGTGGTGGTTATGGCTGGGAATGCAGAGAGGCCTTCTACAGGAGACTAGACAGTGGATCTGCAAGCGAAAGCCATCTCTGTGGCTCCCTACAGTGGATCCTGATAAAAAGAAGCAGTCCATGGCTTTAAGGCATTTATTGTCATGGTGGAAAGTGGATGTGTAAAACCATGCCCCACTTCTCAGGGTGGGTCTGAGATTAAATACCTTTTGCAGGAAGGAATGTTTGGGAAGGAAAGCTTATTGGATAAGCTCCCCAGGCTTCTATGTACCTCATTAGAATGGAGAACTCTGTCTTGAGCCTACATGACCACAGGTCATGTCTCTCTTCCTATTGTCTTGGTCTGAGATGTTAGGGATGCCTCATCAACATGTGGGGGGCTTTGGCTAGTGACAGGGGTCTGGTGCCCATGAGCAGGCAAAGTTCCTACCATCCCTTCAGGGTTTCTGGGGCTTCTAGCCTTAGGTCAACTGGGGACTATGATACCTTTCACCATCCCACAGTATGTGTTTGCTTAAATGTGGATGTTAGCTGTTAAGTCTTTGAAAAACAGGCTACAATCTGTATAACCACACAGGTTAGTTATAGAGTAAGGGACTAGTGGGGGAAGGAAGGATCTCCCTAGGGAGGGGAAATAGAATAGTTATGAATAGATGGGGGCATTCAACAGGAACATCAAACGAGAAAGGAAGAGGTGGATAAGGAAGGGAATATCGGGGGAGGGACAGTTAAACTATAGATCATTTGAGGAGTTGTATAGAAACCTAATACAGTAAAATATATACATATATGAAAGAAAGCTAAATTATAATAACCAAATAAGAGGGGAGACAAAACTCCAAGTAGACATCTCTTGTCACCAAATGAAACCTCGAGTGCTAATCAAGTTGTAGGCCAAAGGGGCCCATAGAAACACCCTAAGAACCCAGACTATTGCCAAAACTATTGGTTGTCCTCTACAAGCTAATGTTAAGGTCTGATCACTGAAGACATCCATATTAAACACAGAGCAGTTGAGCTGGTGCCTACCTGGAGCCTTCACCCCTATTGATTAGTGTGCATGGTACTGGAAGGTACTTTGCACCCTACCAGAGGAGACCATCTACAGACCCTCTGATTTACAGTGGTGATCTGCATTCATGGTACACTGCTGTGATAGTGGCACAAAAGTTGTGAGAGTAACCAATCACTATCTGATTGGATTAAGTTTCACTCTGAGATAGAGCTTATATCTGACACTGCATGAGTGACTAAGAGTCTGAGACTAAATAGGCCACCAACCTAGGGAAAAACCAAATAAGACTGTTCTGATAAAGGAACCTATTAATAAAATGGCTCCCAATGACATTCTGCTACATTCATAGATTGGTGTCTTGCTCAGCCATCATCAGAGAAGACCTTTCCTACAGTAGATGAAAACAACATGGAGACCCACAACTAGACAGAGAGAAAGAGACCTTGGAACACTCAGCCCTATATGGGATGTCTCCATCAATTCCTCAAGACTCAGGGAACTGTGTGGGAGAGGTGTAAAGGTTGCAGGAACCATTGGGGATGGAAGACACCAAGGAAACAAGGCCATCTAGACACAATGGGGCTGATGCACAAATGAACTCACAGAGACTGTGGCAGCATGCACAGGGACTATACAGGTTTAAACAAGATGTGGTCCAAGTGCTGAAAGAAGAAGTAGACAGAAGCCCCATCCCTAACCCAGAAGCTATCTCCAATTGATAACTGCTTACGGAGGCAATTTTTTCTCTAATGGAGTCTCACTGGGTATACAAACCACGCCCATGCAAATAACATGCCCATACAAAAAAACCTCAATGGCATTTTTGGAGTTCGTCTCTGGGATATATTTTTTAAACATTACAGGTCTTTTGCATATATATTATGGATTCTGGTTTTGTGTGTTTATGGAATTTTTGTGTGTGCAAATATGTGTGTCTCTGTGTCCATATGTATTTCTTATGCTTTTCCTTTGGCTTCTTTGATTGTTTGTTTTTATTTTATCATATTTTATTATTCTATTTTAAGATGCCTGTTTTTAATGAGATAGAGATAGATATATCATAGATATATGGAGAGGGTATGGACTTGGGTGGATGAGAAGGAGAGGAAGATATGGGAGGAATTGAGGGAGGGTAAATAATAATCAGAATGTAGTGTATGAAAAAATCTATTAAAAATGTGAGCTCCTAGCTACCATTCCAGCTCCATACCTGCCTGCCTGATGCCATGCTCCCCACTTTGATTGTCTTAGACTGTAGCCCTCTGAAATTGTAACCTTCCCAATATACTGTTTCCTCTATAAAAAAATAAAGAGTTAACATAGTTACCCTATCATGAGTCAACAGTTCCCTTTCTAGACAGACCAACAAAATGTCCAGTGCCTGCGAAAACCGTCTTTTGAAATCGTTGGCTGTTGAGGACTCCTTGACCCCCAAACATTACAAGCGATGCCAGAGCTCTTGATTACTCTCACGCCCAGGAGTCTGACGGTAAGACCTTATTGCTGAAGACAGCACAGAGTTGAATAATAGAATATGGATAAATCAGAAATATTCAGCTTTTCAAAGTAAGTACTTTTAGATTTCTGTAGAGTCTTTTAGGTCTATTCTTAGCCTAGTATTTTATTTCATTATTTTAAATTGGTTATATTGTTTCTGGAATCATCTATCTGTCTATCTATCTATCTATCTATCTATCTATCTATCTATCTATCTATCTATCATCTATCTCTCTATAGTGTGTGTATACACTTATATGTTTATATATTAAAGGCTTTCATTTTACTTTATGTATACTGAGTGTTTACCTTCATGTATGTATGTGTATCATGTGTGTACCTGCAGGAGTTAGAAGAGAGCACTGAGTCCCTAGAGTTGGAGTTACAGAAGTTTGCAAGCGCACATGTAGGAGCTGGGAATCAAATCTGGATCCTCCACAGAAGCAGCAAATACTCCTAATCTGGAAAGATTTGAGCCATCTCTCCAGCTCAAATCTTATATCTTACCTTTACTTTAATTATTTTTCTCAGCTTTGTTCTAGTGTAGTTTTCTCAACAGCTATTGCCAAAAGTTTTTGTGGAAGCAAACTTCATGAGTTAATGCATATCTGTAAATGTCTTTTATTTTGCCCTTGAACTTAGCTTGGTATAGACTTTTGTGTTCAAAGTAATTTTTCCTTCTGAGCTTTGAAAGCATTGATTCATTGTACTCTCCTTACTAAAATAGCCATAAGAGGTTGTCAGTTTTTAATATTAATCTATCCATTGGAGGTGATCCATTTCCTCCTCATTCTCAGTCTTATTTTAACTTTACATTAATTCTATCTCTCTCTCTCTCTCTCTCTCTCTCTCTCTCTCTCTCTCTCTCTCTATCTGATTTGTGTGTGTGCGCAAGTCAGTATGTGTAAATGTGTGTGTGTGTGTGTGTGTGTGTACGTCAGAGGACAATGCAGAAGTTGTTCTCATCCTATGTGAGTTCTGGGTATTTCTATCAAGTATGTACATGCACACACATGCATTCACACACAAGTGCACACACATAGGCACACATCACATTTTTGTGCTTTGATGATTCAAAGACTCATTTTCATTTTTGTCATAATCATTATCCTCTTGACTTCTGGGGGCAATTCTTAAAATGTTTGACTGGGCGTGCTCCACTGTGCTCACTTTGGGTAAGGACTATATAGACAGACTGGCAGCTGAGTGCTGCTTCTTACCGCTGTTGCATCTTCAGAATTCTCCCGTGGGTGAAAAGTCTTTCTGTATGCTCTTCACCTTCCTACCTGCTGACACCTACTACCTCACAATCTAATAGTAATCTAATCATCAACTATTTGTTGATGTTTCTCCATATAGATCAGGGACTCCTTGAAATTGCATACTGTCATATGCATTTTTGTGTCTATACCATCCTGTGTATACTGATCAGGATAAGTGCTTAGGAATTCATATTAGGCTGAGTTGAGCCTTGACCATTTCAAAAGATGACTATTTTCCTGGCTGGTTTTGTGTCAACTTGACACAAGCTGGAGTTATCACAGAGAAAGGAGTTTCAGTTGAGAAAATGCCTCTATGAGATCCAGTGGTAAGGCATTTTCTCAATTAGTGATCATTGGGGGAGGGCCCCTTATGGGTGGTACCATCTGTGGGCTGGTAGTCTTGGGCTCTATAAGAAAGCCAGCTGAGCAAGCCAGGACAAGCAAGCAAGCAAGCCAGTAAGTTGCATCCCTCCATGGCCTCTGTATCATCAGCTCCTGCTTTGCAACCTGCTTGAGTTTCAGTCCTGACTTCCTTTGATGATGAACAGCAGCATGGAAGTGTAAGTAAGCTCAATAAACCCTTTCATCCCCAACTTGCATCTTGGTCATGGTGTTTGAGCAGGAATAGAAATCCTGACTAAGACAACTATATTCTTTCCTTTCTTTCAATGCTCAGAATCAGATCTCTATTCAAAGCTTGATTTACAGACTAAATCCTCAGCTAAACTTAGGAGTTTGATGACGTTTATTTTACATTTATTGGCAATGGTATTTAGATGATTTTGAGTTATTAGTTAGTTTGATAATATTTTGAAGAGTTGAGTACATTTATTTACCATGTTTCCAGAAGTTTCTGGATTATGATGTTGTCACAGACTACCTTATGGCAGGATCTCAGGATAATGTCCTTTAGGAAGTTATATAATGATGTACTGTAGGGTAAAGTGTGCACAGAAGCACGCCATCTTTAATTCTGCCTCCTTGTTTCCCATCTTATGGAAGATCATAGAATTCTGACCATAAAGTAGACTGTTTGGGGCATACTACTCCTTTCTTCCTCCCCTAGCTAAGGGGAAAGGATATTGATGAAGATGACTGTGAGATAAAGTTTGGTGACAGAACCATGAGGTGTGGTCTCTTAGAGTTCAGTCTTGGAAGGGCTGAGATTAGGATCTATTAGTTTTGGTAAGACACTAAGACTGCAAGAAGCCACCCATAAAAAGGCTACTTTCCATTGCTTTCCTTCAAAAGGAAGCAAATACTGAACTCCTAGAGTTGAGCAGAAACAGCCAAGCAAAAACTCAAACACAAATCTCTTAGAAATCCGTGTTCTGAATTCACAGTTTAGCAGGGTGTGGTGCTGACAGAGGGATGGCTCTTTTTGTCAACATCTGCTGTTAGAAGGTCCAGAAAAGCAGAATCCAGCTCCATAATGTGTGTAGATGTATTAGAGGAATTTACTGCAGAACTGTATGCAGGAGCTCCCATAAATCTCAATATCCCAGGCTTTTTGACCCTGTATCGACTAAATAGACTCAGCTGGGAGAAATGAGCCTGTTCCTCCCGAGAATGCAATTTAAGGAGAGTCAGTAAGAACTTGGAGACAAGAATTATGTACTGCATGCTGTTGTTCAAAAAAAAAAAATGAGATCAAAATTCACCAAGGAGGGAAATTTCTATCAACAGTTTAAATAAAGATCCAGGAAATGGGAGAGGTGACACATGAGAAGGAGGGAGACACAAAGAAGTTTCTTTGCTGGAGAAACTTGAATTTAATAAATGACAAATGAAAATTGAAGATTGTTACAACGTAGGCAGAGTACGGTCAATAGTTAGATACCTCCAGTATTCTCTAAGACAGTCTAGAAACATAGCCTTGCTATGACGAGATAGGACATCTTCAGAGACAATCTACAAAACAAAAAGGCCCTCAAAATGAATGGACAGGGCCAAAGAAAGAATTGTTGTCAAGGCTAAGCAAACCAAAGCATTTGGAATTTGTTGGTTTACATATGCTGTACTGGAGGTAGCTGGGGGATATAGCCACCTTAGAAGAGTGTCTATCTTTTGGCTAAGGCTTTATTGGCCTGTTGGTGTCTCACAGAGATAGATATTCCTGAAGTAGATAGCTTCCTGAGATGTGCATGTCTGCTAGGCTTCCCTGTCTGTCATCTAAACAAGGAACTGATCATTTCCAAGCTCCCATTGCCCATTATTAAATGTGCCTTTCTTCCCACTATGGATCTGTACCCAGCCTGGTCTCAATAAGCTTCAAGACTGGCTCTGGGAACAAATTCAAAGGTCTTTCTGTCCATTCAGTTTCTTCAAAAGGTATTCAAAGACACTCCTTCCAATGAACATGAGTTGCTTCTATAAACACAATAAAAACAGAACTTGGGGTTTGGCTTAGTTGGCAAATAAAGTGCTTGTTGCACAAGTGAATACCAGGTTTCAAGTTTGATCCCCTTGATAAAATATAGTTGCGTACACTCATCATCTTGGGCACAGGGGAAGTAGGGAGAGATTGCTCTCTGGGACTTGGGGCCACCCAGTCCTGTAAAACTGGTGAGCTCCAGTCTTAGTGAGACTGTGTCAAAATCTAAGGTGGAGAGTGATTAAAGAAGACACATGATGCTGACTGCTGGCCTGTACAAACATCCTCACCTATTCTCATACACAGGATATATCCTGTCCCCTACTCCCTCAGCAGCCCCAAGTCTCCTCCTGCCAGATAAACAGATCATTTGTTCATTGCTTTAACAAACATGTAGAGCTGCTTGTTTATTATTAATTATTATTGTTTATTGTCTCAGAGAACAAGGATATAGTACTGAAAAGCGGAGAGTGTCTTGACCTGATGTGGGGGATGGACACTTGCAAAAGGTATTGGTAAATATTCTTTTTAAAAAATTAATTAATTATTTTTTAACTTACTCACTTTACATCCCACTCACTGCCTCCTCTCTGTCATCTTCCACAATCCTTTCCCCAAACCCCTCTCCACTTCTGTTGAGTGGGTATCCCCTCATCCTGGCACACTAAGTCTCTGTGAGGTTAGACAAATCCTCTCCCATTGAGGCCAGACAAGGCAGTACGGCTAGAAGAATATATCCTATGGACAGGCAACAGCTTTTGGGATAGCCACTCTTCCCTATCCCCCACCCCACGCTCCAGTTGTTCAGGACCCACATGAAGACCAAGCTGCACATCTGCTACATATTGGCCTAGGTCTACCCCACGTATGTTATTTGGTTGGTGCTTCAGTCTCTGGGAGCACCAAGGGTCCAGGTTAGTTGACTCTATTGGTCATCTTGTGAAGTTCCCATCCCCTTCAGGGCCTGCAATCCTTCCTCCAATTCTTGCAAAAGAGTCCTTAAGCTCTGTTCGCGGTTATGAGTATCTGCATCTGTCTGAGCCAGCTGCTAGGTGGAGCCTCTCAGAGGAAGCTATATTCTTGTCTGCGAGCATAACAGTATCATTAATCATGTCAGGAATTGATGGCTTGCCTATGGGATGGAAGTTGGGCTGGTTATTGGTTGGCCATTCCCTCAGTCTCTGCTCAATCCCCCATCCCTGGATTTCTTGTATACAGATACATTTTGGGTTAAAAGTTCAGTGGGTGGCTTGGTGTTCCTACTGCTCATTGGGGTTCCTGCCTGGCTACAGAAGGTGGCCTCTTCAGGTTCCGTATACCCAAATGCTATGAGTCACAGCTAAGGACGACCCCATTGACTCTTGGACACCTCCTTTATCCCAGGTCTCTGTCTCATCCTGGAGATGCCCACCACCTTCTCACTCCTGTCCTTTTCCATTCATTCTCATGGCCATCTGGGGCCATCCTTCCTGTCCATCTCCACACCTGATGCTGAACCCCCGTTCCCTTCCCCATCTCCTTTCTCACCCAGTTCCCTCTTCCTATCTGCCTCTTATTACTATGGTATTCCCTCTTCTAAGTGAGACTCAAGCTTCCTTACTTGTGTCTTCCTTCTTGTTTAGCTTCTTTGGGTCTGTGGAGTATAGCATGGGTATCCTGTATTTTATGGCTAATATCCACTTATTAGTGAGTACATACCATGCATGTCCTTTTGGATCTGGGTTCCCTCACTCAGGATGATATCCGTAAGTTCCATCCATTTGCTGCAAAATTCATGATGTCTTTGTTGTTAGTAGCTGAGTAGTATTCCATTGTTTAGATGTACCACATTTTCTTTATCCATTCTTCAGTTGAGGGACATCTAGGTTGTTTCTAGTTTCTGGCTATTACAAATAAAGCTGTTATAAACATAGTTGAGAAAGTATCTTTGTGGGATGGTGAAGCATCTTTTGGGTATATACCCAGGAGTGATATAGCTGGGTCTTAATATAGAACTATTTCCAGTTTTCTGAGAAACCACCAGCTTCATTTCCAAAGTGGTTGTACAAGTTTGGACTCCTAACAGCAATGGAGGAGAGTATTCTTGCTCCGTATCCTCACCAGCATGTGCCAGCACTTGAGATTTTGATCTTAGCCATTCTGACCAGTGTAAGATGGAACCTCATAGTTTTGATTTGCATTTTCCTGATGACTAAGGACTTTGAACAGTTCTTTAAGTGCTCCTTGACCATTCAAGATTCCCCTATTGATAATCTTCTCTTTAGCTCTGTACCCTATTTTTAAACTGGGTTATTTGGGTTTTGGTGTCTAATTTCTTAAATTCTTTATAAATTCATCTGTCAGATGTAGGGTTGGTGAAGCTCCTTTTCCAATCTGTAGGCTGCTGTTTTGTCTTATTGACAGTATCCTTTTCCTTACAGAAACTTTTCAGTTTCATGGGGTCCCATTTATAAATTGTTGATCTTTGGGCCTGAGACATTGGTGTTCTGTTCAGGAAATTGTCTCTAGTATCAGTGTGTTCAGGGGTATTTCCTAATTTTTCTTCTATGAGATTTAATGTATCTGGTTTTATGTTGAAGTCCTTGATCCACTTGAACTTGAGTTTTGTGCAGGGTGATAAATATGAATCTATTTCCATTTTTCTACATGTAGACATCCAGTTAGACCAGCGCTCTTTGAAATGTTCTAAGGGTGCAGAGAGAAGGGAAAAGTCTAGCTGAGGTGCCTGGGTAGATTTTTCAGAAGAGATGTTCTTTAGCTTGGTTTTTGAGGGATACCTGATACTAGATGTTAGTTGTTAGATGGGGATTAATTGATTCTGTAATGATCTAGTCTATACCATCTACTCTTCCAAGTGCTGGAGACATTCATCAATTTGATGATCTGTTTTGAGTGAGAAAATTAGGAGAGAATAACAATTATTTGGAGCACAAATTGATAGTTTTAGGTAAAGATGAATTGTTTACTCTTAGGGCATCTTGACCAGGTAAAAAGAGGCCCAGATACCTAGAAACATGCTGTATTTAATGTTTCTCAGTGAGGCAGCTGTCCTAGAGTTTAAGTTCGAGTCAGCTGATGGGTAAAGAAGATACACTCTTACTGGTGTGAATGAGAATCATTCTGTCCATTGGGATCTACTTGTGAGTCTGCTGGAATCTACTAAGGGCCCAGGTATTCTCTCTCTTTTTCCTTGAGGTAGCCACCCAAACTTCTTTACAAAGGCACTAGAATTCTTTTCTCTTGACCTTTTGGATGTAGAAGTTATTCTACAGGAGTGGTTCTTGCTTCTTAAGCCAGTGGCTTTGACTGAATTATATCATCATTTCTCCTGGTCCTCCTGCCTGTAGATGGCACTTTCTCAGCTTCTATAATTATGTGAGCCAGTTAACACAAGGAGTCTCTGTCTCTGTATGTCTATCTCTGTCTCTCTGTCTCTGTATGACTCTATGACTCTCTGTCTGTCTCTGCTCTCTCTCTCTCTCTCTCTCTGCCCCCCCCACACTCAATTTTATTTGTCTCAAGTGTCTCAGCTAATCCAAAAAATAAAATATAGCCAAGATTTGAGAATGTCCAAGAGAGATGATTTTTGTGTTGTGGAGTGATTTCTTCTGTAATGAAAAGATTTCTTCTGAATTGAAACATTCCAACCTGGAGGGAAGAGGAAGGTTCATAAGACTCAGGAGATAAAAAAATCTTGTAGGTCTCAGAAAGCTGAAAGATACAAGATTCATAAAGTCCCTTTCCAAATTTATACAAAGAGTAAACAATTTCAGGGTAGGGTACTGAGACCAGCCAAGCTGCCTTCTGGTTGTGGGTAGACCACACACACACACACACACACACACACACACACACACACACACACACACACACACAACTCTCTAGGGATTCAGATTGTGTGAGTTTGCATCCAGGCCAGAGAGGGATTTTTGGTGGATACTGTTATCTTTGAGTCAACCATGTCCTATAAGTAAACCCAGTAAACTTACTTGTTCACTAAGATAGACTAGACTGGTGGAGTTGTTTCTTTGATGCCTGCAGTAACTCCATAGGCTTGGGTATTTGGATGCTTGATTGGGCTTTTGGAAAGGTTATGGAAATCTTAGGAGGTATGGTCTTAATCACTAGGGGCAGGCTTTGAGAATTCAAGGTCTTAAATGACTTCCAGATCACTTTCTCCGCTTTCTCTGTGTTTCTCTCAGCTTCCTTCTCTGACAGTGTATTGCCACAGCTTCCCCGTCATCATAGACTTACTCTCTGGAACCATAAGCTATAATGAACTTTTTCTCTCACAAGTTACTGTTGTTTATGGTGTTTGCAAAAAGTAACTACTTTCGTGCCTTGCTGAGATGAATAGACATTCATTCACATCTACCCAGGAACAATCACATACATGTGGTAGGGAGGTCCACTTGCTAGAAGATGGAAAAGCTTCTCAGGGATGTTGTAGAAGATGAAAAGAGGCCTATTAGAAGAATTTTCTAGGAAAGTGAGCAGAAATTGCTTGTGTCTTAGTTAGGGTTTCTGTTGCTATGAAGTGACACCATGACTATGCCTCAAGATCAGGATCAAAAACCTGTTTCTTACAGCTTCACAATTTGGGTCACAGGTGTGTCCTCCATTTCTAGATTGTAGTTCATTCCAGATTAAATGTCCAAATGGAGACAATAACCAGGTAATAATAATGCCTAAATATAACAATCCCTTGTTCAACTGCAAAAGCATAAACAATAAGTTTAGCTGGGTGGGATCTTGACCCACCACTCCTTAATTCCATTTAATATTCTCGAAGATAGGCTTTAGCTCTATTCTACTTCATGGGGCCCCTTTATTACTTGAACCATATGTTTTGTATTTTTTCTTTCTAAGTTGCTCTATTTGATCAGAATGCTCTTCATGAGAGTAAACCAGAGGATCAACTATATGCTGGGCTTTTCTGAGTCTTCTTTTGTCAATGCAATTAACTGAACTCTTTTTATCTTAGCCTTAGGTAGATTCTCCAGATAAGGGCAAAAAGCAGCAATGATCTTCACCAAAACATAAGAATGATGTGTAGAGTTCGAATCAGCCTCAGCACCAGTGTATTCCATACTACTACTAGGACGATCTTTTAAGCCCCACTTAAAGCATTCCATGGCTTTCCAAGTCCAAAGACCCCAAATCTACATTCTTCCAAACAAAGGCATAGTCAGGCCTATTACAGCAATATCCCAGTCTCTAGTACCATCTTCTGTCTTGGGGGTTACATTGCTATGAAGGGACACCATGATCACACCTCTTATAAGGAACTAATTGGGGCTAGCTTAATTTAATGGAGGTTCAGTCCATTATCCTCAAGGCAGGAGCATGGCAGCATCCAGGCAGGCATGGCATGGGAGGAGCTGAGAGTTCTACAAGTTGATCTGAAGGCAGTTAGGAGAAAGGTTTCAAAGTGACACACTTCCTCCAACAAGGCCACGCCTCCTAATAGTGCCACTCCCTGGGCCAAGCATATTCAAACCACTACAGCATGTGTAGAGGGCAGGGGAAGAAACTAAAGGAAGCCATAGAATGTTGTATTGGGGGAGAATGAAGGATCACAGGATCTGAGGCTCAAAAGAGGTCTGATTGTGATTGGCTTCATGGGCTATGCTACGGGTTGACCCAGGATTATAGTCTAAAGTCAGTGGGAAGCTTTGGAAAGTTTGTTCAGAGGAGTGGTGAGACCTGATTCTTGCTTGAAGAAGACAAGATGTAGAAATGGGATGTGGTGGGAAAGAATGGAGACAGAGTAGTCTATGGGATGGTCATATGGTGGGCCAGGCTAGCTGGCTTGGATCAGAATTAGGGCAGTCCATAGAGAGACATTGACCAGGTCCAGGTGATATTTTTGAGGCAGGGCAAAAATATAAAGATAGACAAAATCTGGGAACATTAGGAACATATAAGAAGTTGACTTAGGGGGCTGAATAAGATGTGAACTTGTAGAGTATTCATGTTGAAGAAACCCAGAGACTTGTCAGTCGCCATGTGGCAGAAGATACCCAGAGGCACACCTGGGCACACCTGCCATTATGAAGAGCAAGAATGTGATGGAGAGTTGGGAAAGAGAAATGGAATGGTTTGTACACTATGAAGAGAAGAGGAGCTGGAAAACCAAGGGTAGTGTGCAACAGCCTGATGTGAGTAGCCTGTGCTGCCATCTGAGGCTATGGTGAGGTCCCAGCCCATGGTGCTGCTGAGGGCCATGTCTAGGTTCATAGCCCTGAATCAGCAGGGGTCTGTATCAATGTCTGTGCCCCATGTTACCACCAAAGGCCATGGGGACAACCCTTGTCTGGGCTGCCTCTTGTGGCCATCTTAATGTCTCAGGGCTACACAGAGTAGGCCCCACCCCTTGCTGGCCTAGGGTAGCACTGGATTGTGAGAGATGACTCTGTTATTTGCCGCCTATGGTGGTTAGGAGAGCTAGCCCTTCCCTTCACCTGGGCAGTATTTGAGGATTGGCCTGAGGGCTGCAGAATGGGTGAGCTGCTCCTCACTGGATGCAGCACTTGGGAGAGCAGGCCTACACTTTGCCTGGGCAGTACAGCAGAGCTGGCCTGTTATCATGAGCTCCAATCTTCCCTCTTGCTGGCTGCAGCAAGCAGGAATACTGGTGGCTGAATAACATAACCACCATTCAGACTGAGATCCAGGACTTTGAGTTGGCCCACCCCAACATCTCTACTATCTATGAATTGCTGGAGCGTGTGAAGGGTCAGTCCTCCAGAATCAAAGCTGTGGAAACTCCATGACACAGGGCAACAACAAGATATCTGAGCCCCCGTGAAGATCCAGTATTGATGGTGTAGCAGAATCCAGAGGGCTCAAACCAGACCAGTGACTCACTGCGATGAACGTTTGCAAGTAAAGCTGTTGAGGAAAGGGTACACACTGTGTGACACATCATGACACACCACAGCTTCCACGGCAAGATTTTATGTTTTCTTTTTTATGGTTTCTTTTTTTTTTTTTTTTGTATTTATTTATTTATTTATTTATTTATTTAAGATTTCTTTTGCGGAGAGTTTGCAAGGGTAGAGGGCAGATATGGAGGATTGGGCAGATGAGTGGGATTGGGGTGCATGATATAAAATTCACAAAGAATCAATATAAAGTTTAAAAAGAAGTTAATTTATATGTCTTATTTGTCTATACACACATGTGTGTGTGCATGTGTGTGTGGAGACCAGAGGTTAACATTGGGTGTCTTTCTCAATTGCTCTTTACTCTATTTTGTTGAGAGAGTGTCTGTCATTGAACCTGGAGCTGTCTGATTAGCTAGATTGGCTGACCAGTAAGTTCCAGGGAGCCTCTTGTCTCAGCCTCTCCAGTTGTCTTAGTTAGGGTTTTACTGCTGTGAAGAGACACCATGACCAAGGCAACTTTTATAAAGGACATTTAATTGGAACTGACTTACAGGTTCAGAGGTTCAGTCCATTATGATCATGGCAGACAGCATGGCAGTGTCTAGGCAGGCATGGTGCTGGAGGAGCTGAGAGTTCTACATCTTACTCTGAAGAACACTAGGAGAAGACTGACTCCCAGACAGCTAGGAGAAGGATCTCAAAGCCCAACCCCACAGTGACACACTTCCTCCATCAGGGTCATACCTACTCCAACAATGCCATTTTCTAGTAGTGGCACTCCCTGGGTCAAGCATATTTAAACCACCACATTAGTGGTGGGATTGCAGTTGTAAGCTACCACATCTTTTGTTTTAAATGGATTTTGGAGATCCAACTGCAGGTCCTCATGCTTGCATTTGGTAGAGCCGTTTAGTCAGCCCCAACTTTGGAATCATAAAATATTCTTTCCAGGTTTGACCTGTGGACAGGGTGATTAATCTCTCTGGGCTCTGCTGGCCTCATACAGAATACACATGTTCCTCTAGGTTTGTTGTATGTGTTCAGTAAGCTAATATATATCAACTTTAATTGTTTCAGCATGGGATATATTCCTAATAAATAATAGCTATTATTATTACAGGTTTAAAACTTCCCTGCAGTCTGTCCTCATAAAAAGTTTGTGCATGAAAACATTACTGTAAAATGTGGTCTTTTATCATCTTCAACAGATCAGGTGTGCCTGCTTGCAACAATAGTCCATCCATGTGATTGTTGACTTCCCCTTACAGAAGGATAATACTACTGGGCCCTCACCTGAAGGTCAAGCCACCCTCCCCAGCCATTTGTTTCTAATTCTGCCCTAATTGTGGGTTGCCTTCTGGGTCTTGAGAGGCACTAGAGTATATAGGCTGGTGGAAGTTAGTGAACGAGAGCCTCTATTCAGCTGCAGGGAAGTCATCATCCATGCTGAGTGAAGACTTTCAACTGTGAATGATTCATGGTTCCTTATGCAGTCACAAAAGGTGAATTGTCCTTTACCCATGCTTTGTAAGTAAGCCCAGTAAACTCATTGGTTTCCCAGGGTGAGCTTTGGTGAAATCCTACTTTGGTTTATGGTTGGAATCTTATGAAGAACGGTTAAATGTTTACATTTTTTTGGTGGTGGTTTGAATAAAACTGGTCCCCATAGGCTTCTAAGGAGTACCATTATTTGAAATGATTAGGGCGTGTGGCCTTGTTGGATTTGTTTGGCCTTGTTGGAGGAAGTGTGTCACTGGGGATGGGTGTTGAGGTTTCAGTGCCCCCTCTTTCTTCCTGCTGCTTACCGAGATGTAGAACTCTCAGCTCCCTCTCCAGCACCATGTCTGCTTGAGTGCCACCCTGCTTCCCACCATGACAATAATATACTAAACTTTGGAAAGCAAGCAAGCCCCTGTTGAGTGCTGTCTTTTAGAAAAATTGCCATGGTCACAGTGTCTCTTCACAGCAACAGAAACCCTAACTAAAATGCACCTCTTCCAAGCAAGAATTCTCAAAACAAATACAAGCATGTCATATCCAAGTCTTTCAAAGTCTTTCCAAAATGGAGAGGTTTAGGTAGAGTTGGTGAAAGAGAAAGGCTCTCTGGGATTGCTGGTCGTTTTTTTCTTATGAAGTTCTTTCCGATTGTGTAATCGGATACTATCCGTTGTACTCTTCAAACCTCACCTCATTCATTTCTTTGACTGGCAATGACTGACCTTATCTGGAATTAAAGCAGTGGTGTACTGAGCGGTCCTATATGTGTTCTTTCTATTAACAGGATGACCTGTGCTGAGCACATCTCAGTACCCCTGATGCACTCCTGCCTCACAGAGGAGGACGGATACTTTCCTGTCTAATCAGTGCTTCAGAAGCAGCTTATAAAGACACTGTAGTGAGGGGGAATGGGAGGAGCAAGGGAAGGATTGCATATTGTCAGGCTCTGCCTATGCCTGCTGTCCAGACAGTCAAGTCTAATACACTGTGTGGGCCTAGAGCACACAGGCAGCATGCCAGAGGACATGTGTGTAGTGAAAATCACGAACTTGGGCTTGAAGGGGTATTTGAGGGCTAGTGTGGATTAGGTGTGTGGTGTCGAGCATGGACCACATACAACATGAAGAGCCAAAGGGTATTGTAAGGAGGGTTCCACAGAGGACAGGGCAGCAAACTTGGAAGTATTACAGAAAGCAATACACCCTACCTGGTGGCTCAGAAGATTCTTGAAGCAGGTGATGTTTGAGCTGGACAGATAGGACAATGGAAACTTGGGCTTTGAATCTGCTATGAATATAAATCCAAGATGACGTGTGTGTTCTCGTGGGTGCAGATGCAGTGTATGCAAGGATGTATGCGTGTATGTACACATTGCTCCTCAGGCACTATGGTTTGCTTTTTTAAACACTTTTGTTTTCCACTGGCCTGGAGTTTGCCCAATAGACTAGGATGGCTAGGCTTTGCCTGTTTCTACTTTCTCAAGGCTTGGATCACAAATATATGTCACCATTTCTGGCTTTTTACTTGGGTTTTGGGGATTGGACTTAGGTCTTCCTGTTTGAATGACTGAGGCATATCTCCAGGCCATGAGATGCTTCCTGTTCTTCTACTGCAGTCCTTCTCAGCCTTCCCAGTGCTGTGACTCTTTATTACAGTTCCTTATGTTGTAGTGACCCCCAACCATAAAATGATTGCTACTTTATAACTGTAATTTTGCTAGTTATAAATAATGTAAATGTCTGTTTTTTCCAATGGTCATAAGTGACCCCTGTGAAAGGGTTGTTTAACTTTCAAAGAAGTCATGACCAACAGGTTGAGAACAGCTGTTCTACTAGTGTGGTATTAGGCACATTTTGAACTTTTATAAACATTTATGGGTTTAGAGATGTAGCTAGGTAGCAGCATGCTTGCCTAGCATCCATGAGGTTCTGGGTTTAAGCCTTAGTACCACAGAGAAACAAAGAAACATTTATGTGGTAAGTTACTCTAAAAGGCACGTTGAAGAAACCCTGGTGTGAAAAGTAGCTTTTCATGTTTTAACGATTTACTTCATTTTAAGTTGTGTGCAGTTGTGTGTGTCTATGTGTGGGTATATGCCTGTGAGTGCAGAGGCCAGAGGGCATGAGATCCCTTGCAACTGGGTTTGGAAGTGATTGTGAGTTGCCCAGCATGACTGCTGGGAACCAAACTTCTATCTCCTGCAAGTGCAGTGTGCACTCTTAGCCATCACTCAACGCCGTGATGGTTAGCTTTAACTGTCGACTCGATATAACTCAGAATCACCCGGGAAGAGAGAGCCAAGGAAGGATTGTCTGCATTGGATTGTCCTGTGGGCATGTCTGTGAGGACTGCCTTAAATAAATTAATTGATATAGGAAGACCCAACTTACTATGAGTGGCACCACTCTCTGGACTCTATTCAAGTGGGGATATCAAGCTGAGGGCAAGCAAGCGAGCACATGTGCATTCACTTTGCTCTGCTCTTGATGTAACCAGCTGTTTGAAGTTGTTGCATTCCCTGAAGTGATAACCTGTAACCTGGAATTGTGTGCTGAAATCACTTTTTATCCCCAAAGCTGCATGTTGTCAGGATATCCTATCACAGCAACATAAATGAGTCTAGGAACCACAGGTAGTCTGGAGGGCTGGGATGTGGTGGGAGAGGAACTACTTGGCTCTCTGAAACTCTTGTGTTCGCCCATCTTGTCTAAGGATATTTCATCAGTGAGAGAGTGCACACACACGGTCCTGTTATGATTTACATATGGATAACATCCTCCAAAGGTCTATATGTGTTATGGGATTGGTCCCCAAATATCACTTCTAGGTGGTAGTAGAATGTTTAAGAGGTGGGGAAAGTCTTTATGTTACTGGCGGGCGGGTCGTTGAAAGATTCTGAGAGGCTTGCTTCTCCCTTTCCTTTCTCTTTTCTCTGGCTCATCAAGTGATGACGATGAATCTACTCTGAGTCATAAACTCTCATAAGAGGCTGTACTAGTTAGTTTGAACAGTCCATTTAACACAACCTGGTTCACCTGGGGAAAGAGTATTTTTTAAATTAAATTATTTGCTCGCTTTGCAACCCAATTTCAGCCCTTTCTCTCCTCCCAGTACTCCCTCAGGCAAATCCTCCCCTACCATTCTACCTTCCCCTTCTCTTTTGAGAAAGGGAAGCCTTCCTCTGAGTGTTGACCCCCAGCCCCAGAATATCAAGGTGCATCCTCTCCCACTGAGGACAGATAAGGCTGTCCATTTAGGGGCATGGGATCCACAGGCAGGCAGGCAGGCAGCAACATACTCAAGGACAACCCCTGCTCCATTTGTTGGGGGACTTGATTGAAGACCAAGCTGCTCATTTGCTACATATATGCAGAGGGCCTAAGTCCAGCCCATGCTCACTCTTTGGTTGGTGATTCAGTCTCTGGAAACCTTCAAGGGTCCAGGTTAGTTGACTCTGTTGGTCTTCCTGTAGAGTCCCTGTCCTCTTCAGGTCAAGACTCAATGATTCTTTGAATTTCCACAGTGTCTGTTATTATGGCTCCCTTTTCACTTCTGATTTTGTTGATTTGGATACTGTCTTTCTGCCTTTTAGTTAGTTTGGCTAAGAGTTTGTCTATCTTGTTGATTTTCTCAAAGGACCAACTCTTGGTTTCATTGATTCTCTGTTTTGTTCTCTTTGTTTCTAATTGATTGATTTTAGCCCCGAGTTTGATTATTTCCAGCCATCTACTCCTCCTAGATATGCTTGCTTCTTTTTTCTAGAGCCTTCAGATGTACTTTTAATTTATGAGGACTCTCCAATTTCTTTATGAGGACATATAGTGCTATAAACTTTCCTCTTAGCACTGCTTTCATGGTGTCCTACAAGTCTGGGCATGTTGTGACCTCATTTTCATTGAATTCTAGAAATTCTTTAATTTCTTTCTTTCTTTCTTTCCTGACCCAGTGATCATTGAGTAGATAGTTGATCAGTTTCTATAAGTTTGTAGGCTTTCTGTTACGTCTGTTTGTTGTTGAAGTCCAACTTTAATCCATGGTGGTCTGTTAGGATACAGTGGATTATTTCAATTTTCTTATATCTGTTGAAACTTGTTTTGTGACTTGAGTATATGATCAGTTTTGGAGGTTTCTTGAGGTGCTGAGAAGAAGGTATACTTTTGTGTTTGGGTGAATATTCTGTAAATATGTTAGGTCCATTTGATTTATAATGTCTATTAGTTTCATTATTTCTCTGTTTTAGTTTCTGTCTTGATTTTCTGTCAATTGGTGAGAGTGAGGTGTGGGTTTCTATGTGTCATTTAAGTTTTAGTAAAGTTCCTTTTTCCAGCCCTTTATACTGGGATAAAGGCTATCTTTGTTACTGAGATGTGTATACAGCAGAATGAGTTCTGTTTATGCATCCATTCTGTTAGCCTGTGCCTTTTTACTGGGGAATTGAGCCCACTGATCTTGAGAGATATGACCAATGATTGTTACTTCCTGTTGTTTTGATGTTAGTGGTGGTTGTCTGTGTGTATGTGTGTGTGTACACATGCACATGCACGTGTGTGTACATGCACTTGTGCATGTTTTGCTTCTATTGGTTTCGATAGTATGAAATTATTTATTTATTGTATTTTCTTGAGTATAGTTAGTCTCATTGGGTTGGTGTTTTCCTTTTCCCTTTTTGTATCCTCTGCATATCTAGCTTATTGGAAAGGTATTGTTTGAATTTGGTTTTGTCGTGGAATGATTTGGTTTCTCTATCTATGGTGATTGAAAGTTTTGCTGGGTATAATAGTCTGGACTGACATCTGTGGTCTTTTAATTAAGGTCTGCAAGACCTCTTCCCAGGCTCTTCTAGATTTTAGAGTCTCAGATGAGAAATCAGGTGTAATTCTGATAGGTCTTCCTGTATATGCTACTTGGCCTTTTTCCCTTGCTGCTTTTAAAATTCTTTATTTATTCTGTATGTTTAGTGTTTTAATTATTATGTGGCAGGAGGATTTTCTTTTCTGGTCCAATCTGTTTGGTGTTCTGTAAGCTTCTTTTACTTTTATAGGCACCTCTTTCTTTAAGTTGGGGAAATTTTCTTCTATGATTTTGTTGAAGATGCTTTCTGGGCCTTTTGAGCTGGCAATCTTCTATTCTGATTATGCTTAGGTTTGGTCTTTTTGTAGTATCGCAAATTTCCTGGATGTTTTGTTTCGTGATCTTTTTAGATTTTGCATTTTCTTTGACTGATAGATTGATTTCTTCTATTGTACCTTCTACACCTGAGATTCTCTCTTCCATCATCTGTATTCTGTTGGTGATCTTTATATCTGTACTTCCTGTTCTTTTTCCTGGATTCTTCCATCTCCAGGATTGCCTCAGCTTGTTTCTTTATTGCTTGCATTTCTCCTTTTCAGGTCTTGGACAGTTTTATTCATATCCTTCACCTGTTTGATTGTAGTTTCCTGTATTTCTTTATATTTATTTGCTTCCTCTTTTAATGCCTTGACCTTGTTTGAATGTATTTTCCTGTATTTCCTTAAGGAATTTATTCATGTCCTCTTTAAAAGTCTCTATCTTCATTATAAGATTGGATTTAAGATACTCTTCTTGAGAGAACTTGGAATGTTTGAATCACAGCTCTCAGAACTTTAGTAATGGCATAACAAATTAAAACAACTCATCCCATAGTATGTTGTCTTCATGTGTCTTGCCATGAATTGTTTCAGTAGCCAATCCTCTTAGTATGTGACAGGGATTTTGTTGTTGTTGTTTTCTGTTAAGTAAGTTTACTGGGGAAAGTGCATCTGCCCAAATGATAGGATAGTCAAGCCTATTGCAACAAAACTAGAAAGTATGTTGTATAAATAAGCATGTAAAACTGCACTTAAAATGAATCTTTATTATTACTTGGATTTTTAAATAGACAATCCAAAGTCTCCTTTTCTGTTGCCATCATCTTGTTTAATCAACTATTTTTCAAGGCACTTGATCAGTGTTGCAGTGTTACAAAAAGTACAGCTACTGTGCCTTGTGTTACTTATTAACACAGTAAACAGGCCTGGAAATGAATGGAACTAGTACTCCTGAGAAATAAATTGTATATCCCCCAAATTAAAATTTACTTCAAAAGTGTTAAAGTACAAATAGGCTTAAATTACTGAAAATTTAATGTAGTTTCCCATCCCTAGTCTTCTATGTCTGTATTGTTAATTTCTTTTGTTGCATAACAAAATAAGAAAATTATGTATTTTACAGAACAGATTCTCTTCTTGTGCTTCAGTTTCATTAAGATATCCAGAGTTTGTTGTAGCAGGATAGCTGAGTTCTGGTAGTGTCATATTTGCCCTGGGACTTGTTGATTGTGTTCTTAAGCTTTCTTTTAGGCATCTAAGTTTTCCTTGGTGTTGACTAGATGATACTGATGGCAGCAAGTGTTCTTGGGAAGGTGGGCGGAACCATGGGCCAGACAATGGAAGTCAACCCTATTCTGTTGATTGTGCCTCAGAAAGACTCTACTCTGCAGGCTCTGTCCTAGTCAGAGTCATCTGGGGACACAGGTGGATCCAATTCTGCAGACCAACTGAGGTGGCAGGTGGATATGATGAGGATGGAGATGGTCAGAGAGGGTTACAAGCTGGTTAGTTTTGGGCCCCCCGAAGATTTCCACTGGGAGGCAGGATGTTCTTGGGGTCCTGAAAGGCTCCTCTAAACTGAAGAACAAGGCCAGAGCTAGACAATGAGGCTCAGGAGACTGCGCACATGCCACTCACCTCTTGGGCAAAGAGTATTAATGAGGAATTATCTGCATTAGTTTGGTCTGTGGTCAGATCTCTGGGGAATTGTATTGATTATTAAGTGATATAAGAAAATACAGCCAACTATTGGTGGCACCATTCCCTAGGCGGGGCCCTGAATTATATATGAGTAAACAACATCAACATCATCATCATCAACAACAACAACACCTAACATGCAGTTGGGCAAATAAGGATTTATGTGTGTGTTTATTCTCTCTCTGTTCTAGACTGTGGATATGGTGGTACCTTGAATTGCCCACAATAATGGACCGTAGACTGGAATTATGAATCAAATAAATCCTTTCTTCTCTAAATTGCTTTCTGCCATGGTATTTTGTAATAGCAACAGAAATACAACTGGGAAAGAAGCTTAGTGGAGATTCACACCATGGAGATTCAAACCAAGGTCTGCCTACCTTGAAAGGCCAGGTTTTTCCCATTGCGAAAAAACTGTTCCCTTCACATTTAAATGGTGGAATCAGGGGTAGAAATGAGGAACTGAGATCAGAAAAGCATTATGGACACATTTCTGCAATTCCAAGTACCACAGAATGCCCTATAATATATCCAATACCACAATACCACAGTGAATGGGACTAGAGAAAATAAGACAATAACAAGAAAAGGAGAGGATCTCTTCCTTCCCACAGCAAAGCTAGAGGGATGGGTATGAGCACAAAGCCAGCACAAACACTGGTGTGGTGCTGGGTTGTCATCAAACCTGCCCCTGCATGGTCCTTGTCATCACATAGTACAGACACAGCATGCATTATTAAAAATAGTTTTGAAGGCCAACGATCCAGGTGGGTCACCCAGGCTAACACAATAGCAAAAGAAAATGTCTCAATTTGGTGCAAAATATACAGCAGGCATTTACCCTTGGATGTTTCTAAGAACAGAGATATTTGTACTCAGAGCCTATTAGTTACTGTAGAGGAATGGCCACTGGAGCTTTCCTCATTTCCAATCTGGGGAATCAAATTTCTAGTTGTGCTATCAGTCTCACACCACACCATTTTTAAAGGCGAGCTGTAAACTGTTTTTGTCTACTGTGGTAGTGAGGAGGAAAACTTTATTAGCAGAAAAGTAATACAGTTTGAAGGAGTCCTGAAAACTCGAAATCTATTTAGGACACTCAATTCTGGGTTTTACAAGGCAACCGTGGTTTTCTTTGCAAATAAACACAAGGTTCTCCAATGTGCACTGATTTCATGGCATGTGTGGGGAGGGGAAAGGGAGGTAGACTTTGCCTTTCCTCCTGCTGGGACCAAGAAAGAATGAGAACTGGAAGTGGCGTAGAACTGGTTGGATGGGTATTTCAGATTGCTGCTCGTGTCTGGCTGGAGTAGGTATGGAATAGAAGCGTGCCTGGCAATAATGGCACCTTGAAGTCTCCCTCTGGTCTATTCCTGAATTCATCTCAAAGAGTAACAGGCAACCTGGTTATGTTCCAGTGATAGTGAATTTGATTTGTTCTCTTTGCCCCACAAAACAATATATACACACATACGTATGTACATGTGTACATAGTTATACACATCTATAAGCATATATGTATAATATATATATAATATATTATATATATATTATATATATATGCAGGCCACACATGTGTTTCATGGCCCACATGTATCAAAGATAACAGTTGTGGTGATTAATATTGTCAATTTGAAAAGATCTAAACTCACCCAGGAGACAACTGTCTGAACATTTGTATGAGGGATTATTTAGATTAGGTTAGTCAAGGTGATAAGGCCCTAAGAGTGTGTGGTACCATCCTTCTGGCTTGGGATCTCAGACTGACAGAAAAGGAGTGAGTGATCTGAGCACCAACATTTATCTCTTTTTTCTTCCAGGATGCATGTCTCATGCTCCTACTACCAGCCATAATGGACCGTGCCTTTGAGCTATGAACACAACAAACCCCTTCTTTTGTAAGTGGCTTCCTCAGGAATTTTATAGCAGGGATGAGACAAGTAGCTAATGCAGTCATGAATGGAACCCAGTAGGAAATCATAAATTTACTTAAAATATGAGATTGCTTTGACAATTTCATTTTAATTAATGCATTGTCTGTGTAGGTATGTGTGTGTGAGTGCAGTTGCCCACAGAGACCAGAAGAGGGCACTGGATCCCCTGGTACTGGAGTTATAGGTAGGAGCTAGGAATTAAACTCTGATTCTCTGCAAGAGCAGCGAAAGCCAGGAACCACTGAGCCATCTTTTTAGTCCCAAAATGGGATTATGTGGATTTTTTTGTTGTTATTGTTAATTTTTAAAAAACTCCTTTGTGGTTCTCAAGTGTGAACTTTATAGATAGAGAAAAAAAACTCACCATGTCACAATGTCAAAAGGTTAGAAACTTGCGCATGCACGAGTCAGGCACATGGATCCCAAACCCTTGGGAAATAAAGAGAAACAGATGGAAGGAGACAACAGTAGCTGCCTCCTGACTAAAGAAAAGAAACATGATTTTGGTGTTTTTATATACTAAAGACATGGCTATGTATATTATGTATATAGCTATATTTTATATATATATAGAAATATATATGGAGATTTAAAAACAAATATGCTTTTGTGGTAATGAAAGTTGTCCATGCAGTTTGCAGACAGCCTGAAAAAATAAAAGGTATAAAGAAAAAATATAATTAGGCAGTGCATTCCCAGCCAGAGAGAGATGCTATGATCGCCATTGTGCCCTCATAAAGTCTTTCTCCAGTGCATTTTAAAGCATGCTTTTTGCAAAGCTTAAAATATAGTAAATGCAGGGGTTTTTGCAACTTTCATGTGGCAAATGATAAGAAAAAGATTGAAGAAGATGGTATCTGACTTAGAATACTTTTTTTATTTAGTCTTTACCAATAAAAAAATAAAATTCTGAGGCTTAGGTCATCCAATATGAGTTTTAAAGTTGCAGAAAATCATTACTTTGGGTTTTTTGGGCAATGAAAATGGTCATTACGTTTCTCTGTACAGCTCCACTTTTATGGGAGAAGAAAGAAAAAGTAATTCAGTGATTCTCTGAGCACAGCGTCATAACCATGTAAATACACGAGCTATTATTTGAGCTAGTGCTGGCATTGAGTAATACAGGTTATTTTTAAGAGGTAATCAAACATGGAGGAAGCTTTTATCTGAATCCTGGCAGAAACAACAGGTTCCAAGGGTGAGTGTTTCCTGGGTCAGGTGAGAGCACAATCACTAGTGGGTCACATTGCAAGGGCAGCCAGTGCCCTGGGTTGTGTGTCCATCAGAGAAGATAATGAAATCCAGTATCCATTTTCAGCTGGTCCCACTGAATAAAAGGATTGATAATTTGCTCTAAACCACAATACCACAACTTAAAAAAAAAAAAAAACCAAAAACCTTTTGTTTTTTCTTTCCTAGAATGTGTTGTTAAGTAACTTCTATTTCTGTAGGGCAATATGGTAATTTTCAATTTGTTTTTTGATTTTTGTTTTGAGGAAAGGGTATACTGGTAATTTTTTTCTTTTTCTTTTTCTGTCAACTTGATGTAACCTAGAGTCACTTAGGAAGAAGTTGGAACCTTATGTGGAGAGCTGGTTCCATCAGACTTGCCTATGGGCATGTCTGTGAGGAATTGTCTTGATTGATGATTGATGTGGGAGGGCCCTGCCTGAGGGTCCAGCCCACTGTGGGCAGCATCATCCCTGAGCATGTGGTCCTGGATGTATAAGAAAACCAGCCGAGCATGAGACAGAAAATGATCTAGTAAGCAGCATTCAGCTATGGCTTCTGCTCCAGGTTCTTGCCTTGAGTTCCTGCTCTGACTTCCTTCAATGATAAATTGGTACCTGGAACTATAAGAGAAAATAAACCCTTCCTTGCCGAGTTGCTGCTGATCACATAGTAAGAGATCAGTTAACTAGAGCATAGGGTTCATGTAGCCAGTCTTGGCTGAAGCTCTCTACATAGCCAAGGCTGACCTTAAAATTCAGACTGTCCTTCCTCCACCACTTGAGTTCTGGGATTACAGGCATGCGCCATCTTATATAGTGGTCAAGATGGAACTCAGGGCTTTGTGGATACTAGGCATGTACCAACTGAGGTACATTCCCAAGCTGTGGTAAGCTACTTACTTTTCTATTTGAGAAAGCGCACAGTTCATGGTTAAAAACTCTCTTCAAAAACAGTAATTTTAGTTTTAAAAAACCTGTAATTCTAATATGAGTATTAATATAAAATCAACTGAATAAGTTTAAAACTTCCTTGCTGCTATTCATCTTGAGATTCCTTTCCTTATGATATACCAACAAGCCCATTATAAATACCTTACATTTTGGGTTGTTTTGAGAAGAAAGGGTCTTATGCAGTACGGTGAGTCTCAAACATACTGTGTAGCCAAGGATGACCTTGAACTTCTGACCCTCCTGTCTTCACTTACCTCCCAAGTGCCACCATGTGATTTATGTGGTCTATGGATGGCACCAATTTATATATATATATAATTAGATTGATTTTTTTCTATTTGTGACTGATTCCAAGATATATATTCATTGACAAATTGTTTACTCTTTCCTCATATGAAGTAAACATTACCTCCTCTGATAGAGAAGAAAGAACACACATGGCTGACATTTGTGTGAACAGTAACATCAAGGTTGTCGCTCAGAGCTTCCCTCACTGAGAAAACAAGTATTCTGCTCTCCAAAATCAACTTCAGGGATGGTGGACATTTTTATCTGCATTGGCACCCAGTGTTTCTTTACCTAGGAAATTGGACCCCATATTTCCTATAGAAAGTGAAGGCTTAACTTTCATTCAGTTTAATTTTTAAATAGATGAAATACACGTACACTTCAAAAGTCAGTTGTTCACAAGTAGAGTTTAGACAATTTCCTATCCATATTTTACTGTTATCAATACCCTTTGCAGTTAAATATTTTAAGTTCGTATGAAATAAGCAAACTGTGTGACTACTCATTCTTCCATCATCCTAACACTAAGGAATCATAGAACTGTGGTGTGTGTGTGTGTGTGTGTATGACACATCAACCTTGGGTGTCATTTCTCAGGGAGAATGAGTGAGGAAGAATCTCTCAATGGCCTGGAGCTCCCCAAACAGGCTAAGCTGGCTGATGATCCCTGGAGTTTTTCCTCCATCTGCTTCCCCAGTGCTGGGATTGCAAGCCTGCTGTTTCATGTGAGTTCTGAGGATTGCTTGAACTCAAGTCCTCATGCTTAGTTATCAGGTACCTTACTGACTGAACTCCAGCCCCATGGTGCTTTGCATGTTTATTTACCTTAGTGAAGTATTCACGATGCCGCCCCATATGAATTCTGGGAGATCTTATTCTGCTGTATTGTTATAAGAGTCTCCACTGGTTCTTCAAGTAGTTTTCTACCGAGGTCCATTTGCTCTAAAATTTTGCTATCATGAGATTCACAGCCAGAAATAACTTTGGGCATAGGGCCATAGCTTTCTATCTCGGCTGTTACTTTTTTAAGTAGTCTCTGTCTTACCAAGAGGCTCATGGATAGTTCTCCTTAATTGAGTTTTATTTTCATTAAGTAAATTCCTTTTAGATCAATAACAGTTTGGAGTCTGTGTCCTCATCCTTTTTGATCAGAGTACAAGTTGTTCTCACCTCTCAGACATCATCTCTTCCTAAAAATTTCTGCAAGGGTGGAAAAGCCAGACACTAGATTGACTTATTGACTATGAAGACATTAGGAGAAGTTCTATTTGAGAACTGTTAAAATGTAATAAAATTCCTAATTTTACCTCAGTTCTTTAATCACAGTCATTTATGATTCATGACCAGCATTTGGTACATGTTCTTTAATTGTGTTCTTTTTCTACAATTAATTAAATACACAATTGAGCTGTGTAAAGCCAATGAGAATCTGATTAAGGTGAAAGATTCTCTGTCTTCAGGCTGCGCGGTGATTTGCAGCTTTGTCTCAATGGTGTTGAGTCTGTATGACCTGTTCTTGTTATCCTGTGTATCAGCATGTTCATTGTTCTGTTTCCTCCTCATTTTTATAAAGTGCTTGGACAAAATGCAATAAGCCTCCAAGTGATTGCGCAAATATTGCTGGTCTGAAACAGAGCAATGATCCCTGAGGTGATGTCTCTGAGTGATAGCTTGCATTGATCATTCCTGAAGCTTAGAATGAAAAACTGAAGCTTAGCACATGCAGGGAGTTTAGCATAGTCAGCCAGGAGACAAACTGTGAAAGGCAAGGCACCCCTACATCGTATAAGACTCTGCAAGAGGCTGCTGCACTGATGACTCCTACAGCAGAACCACAGAAATGCTGAGAAGAATATGTGGGCAGGTTTCAAATGATGCCCTACTGTGAACACAGCTCACATTACAGAGTTAGTAATGCAGCTTCAACATAGAGGGCCAATTCTTCTTTCTGTAATTTTTCTACCTTTTCTTTTTATTTCTACCTACCCTTTGCTATGTATGTATGTATGAATGTATGTATGAATGTATCTACTGCCTATCTATGTATTGTCTGTCTATCTATCTATCTATCTATCTATCTATCTATCTATCTATCTATCTCATCTACTATCATCTATCTTTTATCTATCTATCTATCATCTATCTATAAATCATCTATCTATATATCCACCCACCCATCTGTTATGAGCCTATCTGGCTTACTATTTACTTAACTACCATATATTTATCATTTATCTATGAATTTATGTGTCTATGCATCTATGTCTGTCTGTCTATCTATCATTCACTTAAACCAAACAAACACACAAATCCATCAGTTTCATCTAGGCTGGCCTCAGATGCTTTATTCTTCTGTCTTAGCCTTCTAAGTTTTTGAATGCTAGGATTACATGTATAAGCCACCATACTTGGCTCCAGCATTTAAATAGTTGTCACAGTGGTTTTTTGAATGAGATGTCTCCCATATGCTCCAGAATCTAAATCCTTGGTCCCAGATAGTAACACTCTTTGTTAGATTTAGGAATGTGGCCTTGCTAGAGAAAGAATGTTAGTGAGGGTGGGCTTTGAGGGCATGTGCTCTCTGCAGGGTACTCTCTGCGCTTCTTGTTTGTGAGCTTCAGCTGACATGTCTGCCTGCTGCAGTCTTCCACATCACAATGGTCATGGACTCTTATCCCTCTAGAGCCATAAGCCCCAAATAAATCTTTCCCTCTATATGTCGCCTTAGTCATGGGGCTTTGTCACGACAATAGAAAAATATCGAATACTGCTACTAACACAATGTTGTATTTGGAGAGATAGAGAGGTAGGGATAGCATGTTTCTGTAAGCAGTTTCTGGGTGCTCAGACTGAGAAAATAAAACATCATTACTCCAGAGGCCAGTCAATGGTTTCAAGTTTAGAAATAGTAGTCTTTTCAGAAGTGGAAGCATGTAGAGCTTCATGGATCTCTGGAAATCTTTGAATCTCTCTCATCTATGCTCTCCTTGGAGCATCCCCAACACCAGGCTGGCTGGGACAGGAGAGGAGAGCTGCCGTGAGTCCCAGAGCTTCAGCCAGTAGATACTGCAGACCTGGTCATAGTATGCCAGCTCCTTTCCAAATGATTCCCTTCATTAGGAGTCATCTGAAGGTCTGAGGAGGGTGATTGCACCAGGGAGGCCATTAGGCATTGAGCTGATTGTAAGTGCAGCTCCAGGGGCCCTCTCCCTGATTAGACTCAAGATGCTGAAGCCAGATGAATTACTAATGAGTTGGTGGGAGGTAGGGGAGACTCTGACACTGTCCTTCTTTATGTTGAGAGAAGTCTTAGGTATTTTCATTTTACAGAGCAACACTCCTTCTTAAATTTGAAACCATGGAAGAGTGCCTATAGTAATTAAGCCCACCGTCCCAAGTGTATCCTTGAGGAAAGTCCTTTTCCTAACCACTGTCCATTATATCCTGCATGGGCTATGACTTCTGGGTCATGCCAATTATGAATTGGGGAGGAAGGAGAATGGGACATTACTGGATGCTACCTTCACAGATGTGACTTGAGAGCTCAGCAAAAATTTAAACCAAATAAGGTCTTTCTCCTCATCCAATTGCAAGAAACCACCTAAATGCAAAACAGCTAGGTTAGTATTATTTAAGCAATGTAATTCTATTCCAATTACAAACGTTAAAAAAGAAACTATTATCCTTGATTAAATCTAAGCACAATAAAAATGCTATATCCAGTTGGGTTTTCTTCCCTCCCAGAAATGAATGATAAACTACAGTTCTAAGTTAGAGTTGTAAGGCTAGCATTTTGCCAGATTTTGTGGTGGTAGCAAACCCTATATTTATTTGAAATTGCTTAAATGTGTACCTCCCCCCAGCCTGATTGAGCTAATTAGAACCCATGGGGAATTATACAAGTAATGGAAGGAGCTGAGGAAGTATAAATATGCAATGCAATTAGTCCCTATCTTTGTGTGTGTGCGTGTGTGATATAATCTTGAAGCTCATGAGCAAAAGACTTAGAACAATAGGAGCTGTTGATTCTCAAGCTGCTATGGGAGACCATAATTATGATATAATATCTTGCCAACCTTTTTATGCATAGAAGGGAATATGAGTAAGTAAACCCCAGCAATTTTCTCCATCTAACGTTCTCTGTATCAATAGCCTACTTTCTTGGTTCTTTCTCCTCTTGGTTTTGTTTGTTATAGAGCATAGAAACTCACTTGCTTGACCATTTTAATGATTGAAGGCCTTTAGTCTATGGGATCGAAGATGGTTTACAATTAGTTAAGTGAAAGACTTTTTAGGTGTTATATGCAAGGACGAAAGCAGCTCCCCTTCAGTGCCCTACACCTAAAACATGCAGGGAACCCCAATTTTGCTACCTAATGTTAATGTAAAATCATGGCAGGAGACATTTGAAATTTGTCATATTCTCTTTGCTAGGACTGTACCTGAGCTAGGTTGCTTTCCTCTGTAGCCTCCCTAGTACTCCACAACAGAAAGATGAATGCTTCCAGCCTTCCTGGTAGTTACTATAGTCATACCTTTTCTTTACTAAGAATGACATTAAATAGCAAAATATACTGACATATATATATATATATATATATATATATAAATATATATGTATATAAATTTATATGAGTATATAAATTGAGTATATAAATGAGAGAGACCACAGAACACAGGACAGACATGGAGTCCTTTAATGTTACTTACCCCAGCTTTCTTGAGCAAGGGCACCATTTTTTTGTGCTGGGCCCCACAAGTTGTGTAGCTAACTGTACATGAGTACAGAGTTCCTGCCCTTACTCAGCAACCATTTGCTGAATAGTTCATTGTGAAATTGCTACAGTGCTGGCAGAGGAATTCTGAAGCTGGGGTAGGGACTAACTGGGCTCACCCTTGCTGTGAGACATCTGCCTGTCTATCCTGAGCTCAGGTCCTGGAGATGCTTGGTCTTCAGAAGTCATGCCTCTGTCATGGAGCAAGAGAACCAGTACCAACAAGTATTAGCTGTTCATGGGGCTGAGAGGAGTTGGAAAAGAAGGATGCTTCCAAAAATATGGGTATTTGAATTTGTAAGACATTTTAGCATTAAAAAAATCTAGTCTTTAGTGTGTGTTGAGAATGCTTTAAGAATGTATCAAGTAGTGTAAGTAGTTTTCAATACTTCATTGTGCGTAGTAGTTGCCACATTGTATATAGATTCATTTCACCTACAATATATCTTGATTATAATTTCTCCTCCCTCTACTCTTCCCAGTTCCTCTCTGCCTTCCTTCCCTCCACATTTACTCCCTTTCTCTCTCTCATTAGAAAAGAACAGGCTTCTAAGAGATGACAACCAAACATGACAAAATAAAATAAATTTAGATGATGCAAAAACTATTTTATCAAAGTTGGACATGGCAACCCAACAGGAAAAAAGAGTCCCAATAGCAGATAAAAGTCAGAGACCCATTCTTTCACATAGTCAGGGGTCCCCCCAAATACTAAGCTGATAGCTATAATATATAGGCAGAGCACCTGTTATAGACCCATGTAGACTCTGTACTTGCTGCTCCAGTCTCTGAGCTTATATTCACCTTGTTTAGTTGGTTCAGAGGGCTTTGTTCTCTTGATGTCCTCCATCCCCTCTGGCCCTCACACTCTTTCTGTCTCCTCTTCTGCAGGATTCCCTGAGTCTGAGTGGAGGAATTTGATGGAGACCTCTAATTTAGACTCTTTCTCCACATAGTGTTGGGCTGTGGATCTCTGCATCTCTTCCCATCTGCTGCCAGGGGAAAGCTCTCTGATGATGACGGAATAAGGCATTTTTACATCAAATAATTTTAATCAGTTTTAAAGTGATTAAAAATCATTGAAAAGTTCTTGATTTTTTAAAAAGACTAGATCTCTAGACTATCTAGGCTCTAGTTCTTGGTTACCCAAGCATTGTTGGGGTGTGGATTCCTTCTCTTGGAGTGGGCCTTAGGTCAAACCAGACATTGGTTGGTTTCTCCCATAAGTTCTGTGGCACCATTGCCCTAGAATATTATACAGGCAGGACAGATTGTAGGTCAAAGGGTTTGTGGCTGGGTTGATGTCTATGTTTCTCTTCCAGTAGTCTGCAGAATACCTTTCCATACCACAGAGACTAGAATGCAGGAGTGAAGGGTCCATGTGGGCACCAGCTCAACCTCTCTGTGCTATGGCAGCAGCACAACACAGTTCTACTAGTACATTTAAATTAGATTTGGCTTTATTTAAAATATGACTTTTGGCGGCTCCATACCCAAATAGCACAGGGAAAGAGCTATGCTCCCAGGAGTGTGGACAAGCCTGTGATTGGGGATAAGGCCAGCACCTCTGCTCAGAGGGACCTGCCCAGAGCCCCCAGGACATAGGATCCTACAAGCAGCCTAGGGCAAGAGCCTTCTGGTTTCCTTCTGCAGCTGGGGACCTCAGTCTGTGCCACAGAGTTCCATAGGCAAATAGCACTGGGAGAAAGCTAGCATCACAGGAGTGTGGACAAGCCCATGAGTGGAGGTAAGATGAGTACCACTGCACAGTGGGGCCCGCCTGGAATCCTCAGGACACAGGGACTGAGGAACAGCCTGGGACAGAAGCCTTCTGGTTTATGCCTGTGGTCTGTGCCACGTGGCTCCATACCCAAATAGTGCAGGGAAAGAGTTACCCCCCCAGGAGTGTGGACAAACCTGTGATCAGGGGTAAGGCCAGCACCTCTGCTCAGAGGGACCCGCCCAGAACTCTCAGGACACAGGGACTGAGAAGTGGCCTTCCAGTTTCCTTCTGCAGCCAGGAAGCTGATCCTGTGACACAGGGCTCCATACTCAGTGCCAGGAGAGAGCTGGTCTCCCAGGAGTGCTGACACACCTTCGAGCACAGGAAGACAACTACTTCTGTTCAAATTCCTGGATCAAGAGGGACCCTCGCAGAGCCATCAGGACACAGGAACCAAGGAACAGCTGGGGACAGGATCCTTCTGGTTTCTGTCACACCCCAGAACTGACCCTGTACCACAGCCCTTCAAACCCAGTTTAATCGCAGAGAGAGCTGGTCTCCAAGGAGTACTGATGCAAAGGCTTGCAGGAGGGACAAGCCATAGAGAGAGTAAGACCAGCTAACACCAGAGACAACCAGATGGCGAAAGGCAAGGGCAAGAACATAAGGAACAGAAACCAAGGTAACTTGGCATCATCAGAACCCAGCTCTCCCACCAGAACGATACCCCAACACACCAGAAAAGCAAGACTCAGATTTAAAATCGCTTCTCATGATGATGATTGAGAACTTTAAGGGGGAAATAAATAACTCCCTTAAAGAAATACAAGAGAACACAGGTAAGCAGCTAGAAGCCCTTAAAGAGGAAATACAGGAAAACTCAATCAAACAGGCAAAGAAAATGAACAAAACTATCCAAGATCTAAAAATGGAATTAGAAACAATAAAGAAATCACAAAAGGGGACAACCTTGGAGATAGAAATCCTAGGAAAGAGATCAAGAGTCATAGATGCAAGCATCACCAACACAATACAAGAGATAGAAGAGAGAATCTCGGGTATAGAAGATACCATAGAAAACATTGACACAACAGTCAAAGAAAATGTGAAATACAAAAAGCTCCTAACACAAAACATCCAGGAAATCCAGCACACAATGAGAAGGCCAAACATAAGGATAATAGGTATAGAAGAGAGTGAAGATTCCCAACTTAAAGGGCCAGTAAAAGTCTTCAAAAAAAATTATAGAAGAAAACTTCCCTAACCTAAAGAAAGAGAAGAACACACACATTCAAGAAGCATACAGAACTCCAAATAGATTGGACCAGAAAAGAAATTCCTCCCATCACATAATAGTCAAAACACAAAATGCAAAAAACAGGGAAAGAATATTAAAAGCAGTAAGGGAAAAAGGTCAAGTAACATATAAAGGCAGACCTATCAGAATTATACCAGACTTCTCACCAGAGACTATGAAAGCTAGAAGATCCTGGGAAGAACTCCTACAGACTCTAAGAGACCACAACTGCCAGCCCAGGCTTCTATACACAGCAAAACTCTCAATTACCATAGATGGTGAAACCAAGATATTCCATGACAAAACCAAATTTAAAAAATATCTTTCCATAAACCCAGCCCTAAAAAGGATAATAGATGGAAAATGTCAACACAAGGAGGGAAACTACACCCTAGAAAAAGCAAGAAAGTAATCTTTCAACAAACCCAAAAGAAGATAGCCACATAAAAATAAAAATAACATCAAAAATAACAGGAAGCAACAATCACTATTCCTTATTATCTCTTAACATCAATGAACTCAATTCCCCAATAAAAAGACATAGGCTAACAGACTGGATACATAAACAGGACCCGGCATTTTGCTTCATATAGGAAATGCACATCAGGGTTAAAGACAAACACTAACTCAGAGTAAATGGCTGGAAAACAATTTTCCAGGCAAATGGTCCCAAGAAACAGGCTGGAGTAGCCATTCTAATATCGATTAAAATCGACTTTCACCCAAAAGTCATCAAAAAAGATAAGAAAGGACACTTCATACTCATCAAAGGAAAAATCTACCAAGAAGAACTCTCAATTCTGAACATTTATGCTTCAAATGCAAGAGCACCCACATTCATAAAAGAAGCTTTACTAAAGCTCAAAGCACACATTGCACCTCACACAATAATAATGGGAGACTTCAACACCCCACTCTCATTAATGGACAGATCTTGGAAACACAAACTAAACAGAGACACAGTGAAACTAACAGAAGTTATGGACCAAATGGATTTAACAGATATCTATAGAACATTTCATCCTAAATCAAAAGAATATACCTTCTTCTCAGCACCTCATGGTACCTTCTCCAAAATTGACCATATAATCAGTCACTAACAAAAACCTCAACAGATACAAGAAGATTGA
>CM052711.1:58934814-58965490 GCA_028551405.1 Uromys caudimaculatus | reverse complement strand
AGAGACAGAATTGAAGACCCAGAAATGAACCCATACACCTACGGTCACTTGATCTTTGACAAAGGAGCTAAAACCATCCAGTGGAAAAAAGACAGTATTTTCAACAAATGGTGCTGGCTCAACTGGAGGTCAACATGTAGAAGAATGCAAATTGATCCATTCCTATCTCCCTGTACAAAGCTCAAGTCCAAGTGGATCAAGGACCTCCACATAAAACCAGATACACTGAATCGAATAGAAGAGAAAGTGGGGAAAAGTCTCGAAAACCTGGGCACAGGGGAAAAGTTCCTGAACAGAACACCAATGGCTTATGCTCTAAGATCAAAAATCGACAAATGGGACCTCATGAAATTGCAAAGCTTCTGTAAGGCAAAGGACACTGTCAATAGGACAAAATGGCAACCAACAGATTGGGGAAAGATCTTTACCAATCCTACATTCGATAGAGGGCTAATATCCAATATATACAAAGAACTCAAGAAGTTAGACTCTAAAAAACCAAATAACCCCATCAAAAAATGGGGAACAGAGCTAAACAGAGAATTCTCAGTGGAGGAAACTCATAGGGCCAAGAAGCACTTAAAGAAATGTTCAATATCCTTAGTCATCAGGGAAATGCATATCAAAACAACCTTGAGATTCTACCTCACACCAGTCGGAATGGCTAAGATCAAAAACTCAGGTGACAGCAGTTGCTGACTAGGATGTGGAGAAAGAGGAACACTCTTCCATTGCTGGTAGGATTGCAAGCTGGTACAACCACTCTGGAAATCAGACCCTCTGAAAAATGAACATACTACTACCTGAGGACCCAGCTATACCACTCCTGGGCATATACCCAGAAGATGCTCCAACATGTCATAAAGACACATACTCTACTATGTTCATAGCAGCCATATTTATAATAGCCAGAAGCTGGAAACAACCCAGATGTCCCTCAGCAGAGGAATGGATACAGAAAATGTGGTACATTTACACAATGGAATACCACTCAGATATTAAAAATAATGAGTTCATAAAATTCACAGACAAATGGATGCAACTTGAAAATATCATCCTTAGTGAGGTAACTCAGTCACAAAAGAACAAACAGGGTATGTACTCACTGATAAGTGGATATTAGCCCAAATGTTCAGAACACCCATGATTCAATTCACAGCAACTGTTGGACTGAGGGTGGGGTCCCAGATGGAGATGTTGGAGAAGGGACTGAAGGAGCTGAGGGAGTTTGCAGCCCCATGGGGAGAGAGCAACACTGTCAACTGGTCAGGTCTCCCGGTGTTCCCAGAAACTGGACCACTAACCAAAGAATGCATATGGAGGGACCCTGGTGCTGGCCACATATGTGGCAGAGGAGGGCCTTATTGGACATCAGTGGGAGGAGAGGCCCTTGGGTCTGAGAGGGTTAGATGCCCTAGTATAGGGGAATGCCAGGGAGGGAAGACGGGAGTGGTTTTCTGGATGGGTGGGTGAATACCCTCATAGAGGGAGGGGGATGGGGAATGGTATAGGGGGTTTCCAAAGGGGAGACCTGGAAAGGGGAAAACATTTGAAATGTAAATAAAGTATATAAAAAAAAGAACAGAGGAAAAAATAAATAAAATATGACTTTTTAAAAATCTACTACCCCCGTGAGTATCTGTGGCCTGAGTTAGCCTTGTACTAGCGAGTTAGGATGGGCAGAGCTCTCTTGCTGGTGTGCAGCTGGAGGCTGCCTTAGCAGAGCCACTTGACTATCACCGAAGTGAGAGTCCGTGAGCCTCAGCTTCCTCACCTATCCTCTGCCTTACAGTGACCTTGGGGGTGGGACAAATACATTGAGATTATGAACTCTAACACATGAGACAATTATTCCATGAGTGCTGCGTTCCTCCTCTCTTGAGAGGTAAAATATTTTCAAATACCTTCTTCCTTCATATTAAGGGTTTTACCACATGAAATCATAAAACCATATTATTTGACACCAAATGAAAACTTCTGTTGCTTTTAATGTCCTCTTCTTCTGTTTGTAGAGACAAAAATGATTATTAAATTTCAGTGTTTTCTTTCTCCGTTCACTTTTTAAAAATCTCAGCAATGAATTCTAAAAACATCCAAAACTCTGGGGGGCAGGTATCAGAGTCAAAGTGTTGAGTAGTGTTATGATCAGAGGGTGTTTTGGAGAACATTGTCACATGAATAGAGGGCCAGGCACTGCTCTGAAATTACTGTAAATAAATTTGGTAAAAATCTCACAAGGCATCTTTGAGATGTATAAGGAGCCTGGTATAGCTGTCTCCTGAGAGGTTCTGCTAGAGCCTGACAAATACAGAGGCAGATGCTCACAGCCAACCATTGGACTGAGTGTGGGGCCCCAATGGAGGAGTTAGAGGAAGGACTGAAGGAGCTGAAGGGGTTTGCAACCCCATAGGAAAAACAACAATATCAACCAACCAGATACCCCAGAGCTCCCCGGGACTAAGCCACTAACCAAGGAGTACACATGGAGGGACCCATGGCCCCAGCTGCATATGTAGCAGAGGATGGCTTTGTCAGGCATCAATGGGAGGAGAGGCCCTTGGTCCTATGAAGGCTCGAAAGATGCCCCAGTGTAGGGGAATTTTGAGGGTTGGAAGGTGGGAGGGGGTGGGTAGGTGGAGGGACACCCTCAAAGAAGCAGGGGGAGGGGAATGGTACAGGGAGTTTCCGGGGGGGGGCAGGGAAAGGGGATAATTTTGAAATGTAAATAAAGAAAATATTCAATAAAAAAAGTGAAAAGTATGTGATTGCACCAGACAGGAAACATACCCAAAGTCACCCTGGCTGGGCAGCACCACCATCCTATACAATGCTAAAATGTGTTAATATTTTTATTATTACACAGGGCATTGTACTGGCTAGCTTTATGTCAACTTGACACAAGTCGGAATCATTTTAGAAGATGAACCCTCAGTTGAGAAAAGACTCATACCAGATTGACTTGTGGGAAATCCTGTGGTACATCTTCTTGATTGATGATTGATATGGGAGGGTCCAACTCACTATGGGCATTGCCACCTCTGGGATGGTGGTCCTGGATGCCAGAAGAAAACAGACTGAGCAATCCATGAGGAGCAAGCCAGTAAGCAGCACTCCTCCCTCAGATCCTGCGTGCAGGTTCCTACCCTGCTTGAGTTCCTGCCTTGACTTCCCTTAGTGATGGACTATGACCTGGGAGTGTAAGATGAAATAGATAGACCCTTCCCTCCCCAGGTTGCTATGGTCATGTTATTTTGTCACAGCAGTAGAACTGTAACTATAGTTACAGTTATGGGAGTTATACAGTAGTTATAGGAGGTCATGTTCATGTCCTTGCCCATCTTCCCTCTGCTCTTCTCCCCTGATCTATGTATTTACTGGATACTTTCACGTTATTGGTGCATACATGACGTTACGTATCTATAAAGTCTCAGAATCACAAACGAGGGAAAATGTGATAGTTGTCTATTTGATAGCGACCTAATTTTTACAATATGGTTGTCTAAAGTTTGCATTCATTTTTTTTTTCTGCAAAGGGCCTAATTTCATCTTTCTCATGACTGTGTAAAATTTCCTTGTGTATATAATCTACATTTTTGTTATTCATTCCCCTGTAGTTGGACACCTTGGTTAGTTCTATAGTTTGTACTCTTGTGGAGAGTACTGCAGGAATCACTCATGTACAAGAATCTCTGAGATCTGTTGACTTGGAGTCTTTTAAGTAAATATAAACTGCCTATAATTTTGTTGTGTTACAGGCTCCCAATTTTACGTATGATAAGCTGAGACCCATACTGAAAAATTTCCTGAGATTGTCTGCTTGCTTATATGAGTGTGTTGGCATTTGAATGAGAAATGTTCCCCAGAAACTCATGTGTTTGAACACTTGGCTCCCAGTTAGTGGTGCTGTTTTTGTTTTGTCTTTCAGGAATCTGGGCAGGAGGAGATAAGTCAATACATCTATCTGTTGAGCCTACAATTAACAAAAAATAATTATGAGAAGAAAACAGAGATACTCTTGAAGCAATAATGTAGTGGGACTTCTTCTTCTTTCTTTTTCTTTTTCTTTTTCTTTTTCTTTTTCTTTTTCTTTCTTTCTTTTTTTTTTTTTTTTAAAATAGGGTCTCGCTATGCAGCCTAAAGTGGCTTCAAAGTCATAAATCCCCCATGTCTGCTTTCTGAGTGCTAGGATTACAGGTGTAATCATCATGCCTGGTTTAAACATTTTAAAAAATTCTGCGTTTTTACATTACCCAAATCTAGTAATAAGGAAATACCTATGAGCAATGTGTTATCTACAGTTTTCTAGAAGAAAAGAACAGATAGAATGAATATGCATTATGTAAGGGGATTTACTAGATTCGTTTACACCACAGGAGCTGGGTAGTCCGGAGGATCTCCAAGCGTCTGAGCATCTGGATGCAGGAAGCATTTATAACCACCGACATCTCTCCAAACCTCTAGTGTAACATGCGCCATCAGGAGTTAGTTCAAAGGCAAGCTCAGGCATGAGGAACTTCAGTAACCTATGTCTGTCCATAGCCTCTGCATCAGATCCTGCTTCCAGGGTCCTGCCCTGCTTGAGTCCCTGCCTTGACTCTCCTCAATGATGGATCATTACCTGAAAGCATAGGAGAAACAAACCCTTTCCCCCACAAGTCTCTCACGGTCATGTGTCTTACCCTTTTCTATTCCACTGACTGGAAATATAAGTGAAAAATAAGTCTTTTCTTCTTCTAAATTGCCACGTCAGCTACTTTGTCACAGTGATGGAAGGCCTAACACATTTTCTGTTAAAATCATTTAGAAGCTTAAAAGAGAAAAGTCGGAAATATTAATCTCAAAGTTAAATTACTGGGAATGTTGGTTCACGTTTGACCTAGAAGAGTCAGAGAAAGCATTTCAGAACAAGTGGTAGGGTCTCCATATTGTGACCTGCCATCCTGCATTGCCCACAGTGGGACCTAGATCTGAAGAGGTGAGAATGGCTGCCTGGCAGTTTGGTTGACATGCTTGTGGGCTGCAACAGTTTGAGAGGTGGCAAGGTCTACACTCTCCTCAATTTTCCTGGATGCCCAAGAAACAGGTCAGTGGATTCTAAAGGGGGGAAATTAGAGGATTGTTCAACTGTGTGTGTGTGTGTGTGTGTGTGTGTGTGTGTGTGTGTGTGTATGTGTGTGTGTGTATGTGTAGAGTAAAAATTTTGGTTTCTTAAAAAACCCAGAAATGTATGGGAATGTTTGTTTGTTTTTTTGTTTGTTTTTTAAATTCCAGGTGTGGGATATGGGCTGCTTCAGACTGTCCTCAGCAGCTAACTGTTAAAATTTGTCTCGTGCTTTGGCAGGGGCATGATTTTGCCAGCTAAAGACAGTTTCAATTTGGAATTCTGGGAACTCTTCAGAAGGTATAAAAATGCCAGAGCCTGGAGAAAGATGGTGGCTGCTGCTCACCCTGCGGCTGTTCTTGTTGCTGGATTGCTGTTTGGTGGTTTGCTGGGTTTCTGGGTTTCTGATTGGAGGTATCCTGATGGTGAAAATTGAACTTGCCCCAAGAGACTTGACACCCCTTACAAGCAGGAAGTAGTCCAATGAGATAGAAGTCCCCTTTACCCTTTCCCTTCTTCTTGGGGCTTGGAAGGGTGGAATAGGGGTAGAAATGGTGGTAGGAAAGGGAACCCAATAAAGTAGCCAAAATTGTGTGTGTGTGTGTGTGTGTGTGTGTGTGTGTGTGTGTGTGTGTGTGTGTGTGTGTTGCTTGCCAGAAAACAACCTCAGGTGTTGCTCCTCAGGAGTCATCCACTTGGTTTTTTCTTTCTCACTGGGATCTGGAGCTCACTGATTAGGCTACACTGGCTGGCCAGTAAGCTCCAGGGATCCTCCTGTCTCTTACCCCTCCCATCCTCAGCCCTTCCCACTCAGGAATTAAATTACAACCTAGAAAAGTGCCAGGGGCTTGGGATTCAGAGAAAAGAGAGGCAAAACTCTTGAGTGCTTTCTTACATACTAAACTAAGGACTATGTTTTTCCTTCGACCTTTAAAATAATCCTTTGGGGCTGGGAATAATATAATCTTTCCTCTTAACAGTGGAGAACATCAGAGCTCTAGAGGGGTCAAACCTGACGGCCAGACTTTGCAGGAGGGAAAAGTCAGAATGTGTTAGGTCTAAGTCTAAGAGGAGTTGCCTGGGTGTCTGGAGTAGAGAGACCGGCATGGTGGGAATAGTGGTTGTCTCACTGCCCTAGATTTTAAGTGCGATGCAACAGATTTTCATATAGTCTCTTTTACAGGCCTCAGACTGAGGTGGCATCTATTGTTTTGAGTGTGTATGCCTAAGAATGGACATGTGGATATTTATGTTGGCCATAGGAAGATATCAGCTGCCTTCTGCTCTCCCTTTTCCTTCAGACAATATTTCTCACAGAGCCTGTCTTTCAACTAGACCAGTTGGTCAAAGAGCCCCAGCCATCCTTCTGTCTTCATCTCCTCCAGCACTGGAGTTACTAGTGTGCCCCCTTTTCCATGGGCACTGGGGATTTGAACCCAGGTCCCCATGCTTACACAGTAAGTGCCTTTACCCACTGAGCCATTGCCCAGCTCCCAGGAATCTGGAGAAGTCTTGCTATGGCACTCATTTAGATTTCTCTAAGTGCTGCAGCAATAACCTGCTATCAATATTTTACAGAGGGATTTGATTATGCCTCATTCCTGAGACTTCAGGAGAAGAGCATATTCTTTAACATTAATAAATAAATGTTTTAGCTCAGTGCCATTAACCACACTTGATAGTGATAAAGCTCACCCCGAAAGGAAAAAGAATGATGCCCCACATTCATGGATTTTTGAAATCGATTATGTTTTCCTTAATTGGTTTTGTTCTCCTTCTTTTGGCCCTAACACAGGAAATAAAATCTGGGGTTAGGCTTTTCCCTTTGATGGATAGCACCCAGGGGCAATACAAGCATTTTTTGGTTGTCTGCTTTGTTTTTCCAGAATGCTCTGAGTGGCCATTACATGAGTCTAAAGGACCCAGGGTCAGCTTCTATTTATGTGACAGAGTCTTCACGTTTGTTTATTTCACCTGAAAAACTAACCCAGTGGAAACATTTTGGGATGCTGACCTTTAAGCACTATGGATAAAATCTTGTTTCTTTTCTGTGCTTAACAGGAAAAAAAATCCCAGAAAACAAAACACCCACCATAACAATAATGAGCGCAGTTACTCCCAAATTTTGATAGATTTTATGTACCTTATGAAGGAATTTTCATATACAGTTTCTCATTTAAATCTCCCTAAATGTCTCTGAACATGGTAATGTATATGTGTCTGTTTGATAGAGGAGAAGACTAAGTATTAAGGAAGTCAGCTTACAGGCATAAGGGCACTGGACGATACTGAGATATTGATAAAGATAAAATTCCAGTTGAGTTTTGCATCCAGAAGAAGGATCAGATCTTGCTTGTTTGCATGTGTTCTGTACATATGTGCTCATGTGGGTATGAGCATGTGCTCATGCACATGTCCTGTGCTCATGTGTGGAGGCCAGAGGTAAACCTCGAGTGTATTCCTTGATCTCTTGTTGGGTCTTACCTTTTTGGATAGAATGTCTTAATGAGCCTGAAACTCAGTGATTCAGCTAAAGAGGCTGGAGTTTTAGGATCTGCCTGCCTCCACCTCTCCAGTGCTGGGATGACAACTGTGCCTTGGCATTCTCAGCTCTGATGTGGGTACTCAGGATCCAATTCAGATCTTCTTGCTTGGGAAGCAGGCAGTTTACACCCTGAGCTACCTCTCCAGAAGTTCAAACGTAGCTAGAGCAGTGTGATTATGAATCCTGACTGTCACCTTGAACACTCTTTGTGTCTGTGAGGAGGTTTCTAAGGCTAATTCATGTGTGGCTCAGCCCACTAAGTAGGAAAGATCCACCTTGAATGTACTTGACATTGTTCAATTGGCTGGGCTTCTTTGTTAGTGATGCATGCGTGTTTCTGCTGTGGTTGCCTGTAGACATCAAATCCTCCATACTTAGTTCTTCTAACCTGGACTCACACCAGGAACTCTCCAGGCAGCTTCCAAGACTTCTGCCTGGCATTATTAGTCCCTTTTGTCCTGAGCTTCCAACTTCTTGAACTGAATAGCTACTCAGGCTGTAGAGGACCATTGTGGGACTTTACAGTCTCCAGTCTTATAAGCCAATTTAGCTAAATCCACTCTCATAATTATATATATGTTCCATTGGCTTCATTGCTCTGGAGACTCCTCACTAATGTAAGCAGTGAGTAGGCCTTAGCTTTCTTGAACAATTCACAAAGCACAGGGTTGTTTGTTTGCAGCTTCTAAAGTAGAGGAAGCAGATTCACTTCACCCCAGACACCTTGAGCCACTGTCTACAATGCCCAGATTCAGTGCCAGACTCAGGACTGGGGACACATCATAAACCTGACCTAGCAAATAACCAGCCAAGCTTGAAAACACTCACACATCAACTTCTGCTCAACAATGTCCCCAAGTGTCTGCTCCCTCTAAATTAGATGGTTCTCAGCTAGCTCTTCTTCATTCCATATTCCCTGTTCTATCACTGAATTCTCCTACTCCTGGGCAAACTTGGTCTGTTCTTCATCTTCCCTCTAAGAGAGTTCCAGACTACTACCAGCCTGGTATTCAAACCCTTTTGTTCATCCATATAGTTCTCCTATGTCAAGAACTTTGCCAGGCCCTCCATCAAAAGTTCCCCTTGACCAAACTCCATCCTCCTTGAAGCCTTCTTCTCAAGTGGACCTCAACACTGGCCTATAAAGACTTGAACAATGATGCTTCATGTGGAGATACGTGGCTGTAATCTCAGTACTCAGGAGGTTGAGGCAGGAGAATTATGAGTTCCAGATCAGCCTGGGTTACATAATGTAATTGTCTCAAGTACAAACCCCAATATAGTTTCTAACAGCTGACGGTCACATCTCTAATGTTCTCAGGATGACCCCTTACAGCATATGAGAAGACTCGAGTGACTGATTTACTGTCTGTTCCAGCCAACGTCCGAGAACTGGGAATCCCTGTCTTTTTGCCCCTGTGAGGGCAGAAGGCCAGCTTTAGTAGCTTGCTGGAAAACCTCACTGGGTTTCCATAGTTTATCCCAGTTCCTAATTATCTCACATCTTCCCTTTAAAACTCCTCGTCACCTCTACAAAACCAAGTGCTCTGAATTCTTGTCAATTGCAAGAATATTTTCTTGCCCCAAATCTGCCCTTACCACTCTAGTGTCTGGCGTTGTCTCTGACACTTCCTCCATTCTGTCTGTGTTGACTTTAAGCCTGTTACTCTTCCCATTGAATCCAGTCTTCAGGGAACTCTTTGCGAGTCTTCAGGGATAGCTCCAATTCTGTTCCTTCACACTCCTGGTGGTCTTCTTTGGCTCTCCTATGGCACTCACACTTGGGTGACTTTCCCCAGGGAAATAAGATAACATATCATGTTGTCTTCTAGGTAGACATCATATCTTGGTCTCTCTTCTCTAGTCTCTTTGGGGTAGGAAGAAGGTCTCATGCCTATTTGTGCACCTGGGGCCTCTGGAAGGCTTACAGAAGGTAATAGTTAATAGTGATGGCCAGATTACCGGACCTAGAATCATCTAGGGGAGAAGTTCCTGGGCAAGTCTGTGAGGGAATGTTTCTAGATTGGGTTACTAGAGGAGGGAAGGCCCACTCTAACTGTAGGAAGCACCATCGCATGGGCTGAGTGAATAAAAGGAGGGACTGAGCTGAGCACCAGCATCCATCTCTTTCTGCTTCATGATCAAAGGTACAACATGATCAGCTGCCTCCTGCTCCTGCTCCCTACCACACCTTCTCCATCATGAGGGACTGCGCCCTAGAACTGTGCACCAAGATAAATGCTTCCTCCCTTAAGCTGCTCTTGCCAGGTGTTTTGTTAGACCAATAAGAGAAATAATGCAAGTACAACCAAAGTGTGTGATGTGTTATCAGGGAATGGGTTAGAGGATGTCCTGGAGATCTTAATCTGTGAGAAATATGACAGACATAGAGTGTATGTGTGCATATGTATATCTATCTATGTGTGTGTGTGTGTGTGTGTGTGTGTGTGTGTGTGTAGTCATCCTTGCACGTTTAGCACCAAGAAATAGTTAAGAACATAGCTTCTGTATGTATATATGTATGTGTGTGTATGTGTATGTATATGTATTCATTCTTGCATGTTTAGCACCAAGAAACAGTTAAGAACATAGCTTTTGGAGTCATAATGAACTGGATTTCCTAGCTCTGAAGTTTGCACGCATGTGCATGTGTGTTTGTGTGTGTGTGTAACCTCATGTGTAGTTCCTTATGTTTTTGAGGGCACTGTCCATTGTGCTTTTGAGAGAGGGTCTAATTTTTACTTGGAACTCACTAGTTCAGCAGAGCATCTGGCCAGTGAGACCCAGGGACACACCTGTTTCTACTTGTGCCACATATGTCTCTTCAATGTGGATTCTGGAGTCCTAACCCAGGACCTAGATGTTTGTGTGCTATTGATTCATGTTTATTGGCTGAGATAGCTCCCCAGCTCCTAGAGTTCACAGTTTAAAACTTGTGGACACATTTATTTCCATTCAGTAAGCTTCATTTTGTCAACTGTAACACAGCATACTGTGTTGTCCCTGGGGGACAGTGGCTGTGAGCAGAATTAAGTGTCATAACCATACCTGCCACAAAGAAAGTAGGTAAGATCAATGAAAACCATCTATCAGCCATCAAAACAAGACAGGATTAGACAGTTAAGGGAGCACTGTGGTGTTGGATGAGGAGAAAAGGGAAGGGGTGGAATAGAAATTGGAGCCCTGGAAGGGTCAAAGATTTGGAATAGAAAGGGCTTAAAAAGCCTTCTTGGAAGAGCAGATGGCAAGAGAAAGAAGTTCATTTGTATTAGTTGAGCCTGCACTTTGTGCATTAGCTATTTTCCAAAGTATCTAACACTGGATTCTCTGAATGAGGCTGCAAGCTACACATCAGTGCCATCATTTAAGATGCTACTGTTTTCTTGTCTGAGCTGAGAAGAACCTCTGCATACCTCATTTACATAGGCTACATCAATTCTTTCTTTCTATCCATCCACCCACCCACTCACTGATCTATCTGTCTGTCTGTCTATCTGTCTATCTATCTATCTATCTATCTATCTATCTATCTATCTATCTATCTATCTATCTATCTATCTATCTATTGTTAGGGTTTCTATTGCTACAGTAAAACAACATGACCAGAAAGGAAATTGGGGCGGAGAGGGTTTATTTGACTTACACTTACAGATCATATTACAACACTGGAGGAAGTCGGAAAAGAAACTCAAGCAGGGATGGAACCTGGAGGCAAGATCTGATGTGGAGGCCATGAAGAGATGCTGCTTCCTGGTTTGCTTAGCCTGCTTTCTTATAGAAGCCAGGGCAGCTAGCCCAGGGGTGGCACCACCCACCATGAGTTGGGCCCTCCACCACTGATTATTAATAGAGAAAATGCTGGATCTCATGGAGGCCTTTTCTCAACTGAGGGTTCTTCTCTTTCTTTCTGATGAATCAAGTTGATGCACAAAAACAAACCAGTATATTACTCTATCTATCTATCTATCTATCTATCTATCTATCTATCTATCTATCTATCTATCTATTTATCATCTATCCATTGCTCTGTAATCTTAATCTATAAATCTAGCATCTATCTATCTATCTATCTATCTATCTATCTATCTATCTATCTATCTATCTGATCTATCATCTATCAGTTATCTATGTATCTATCTGATCTATCATATATCAATCATCTGTTATCTATCTATCCATCTGTTCTATCATTTATCAATCATCTATGAATCTATGTGATCTATCATCTATCAATCACCTATGAATTATCTCTATCTATCTATCTATCTATCTATCTATCTATCTATCTATCTATCTAGTCCATTTAGTTACTAAATCGGGTCTCCTATATCCTAGTTTGGCCTTGAACTCACCATGCAGCTGATGATGACCTTGAAGATTTGATCTTCCTGCTTTACCCACTGAACGCTGAGATTACAAGCATGTGCCACCATACTGGTTTGTACACTGTTACAGATGGAACTCAGGGCTTTGCACATGTTAGGCACGTACTCCATTAGTTGAGTTACACTCACAGCCCAAATATATTAGTTACTTCTATTGCTATGATCAAACACGATGACCAAAGCAAGTTATGAAATTATTTAACTGGGTTTAGAGTTTCAGAAGGTTAGGGTGTGACGACGGAACAAAAGCATGGTGACAGAAACAGCTGGAGCAGCAGCTGACAGCTCACACCTTGAACCCATAGGAGGCAAGAGAGCATACTGGAAATGGCACAAGTCTTTGGAAACCTGAAGTCTGCCCCCAGCTTTACACCTTCTCCAACAAGGTGACACTCTCTAATCCTCCCTAAAGAGCCATCAACTGGTGACCAAATATCAAATGGCCAAGACTTACAAAGGGCATTTCATTTAAACCACCACACCAAGGCAATCTTTATTTTTAAAAACATCTCTTTAATCAGTCTCATCTGAACGATGACCCTATGTTAATATCAGACCTTCTCTCTCATGCCTATCTCCCCACCATGTAGGTATGTTAGCAAGTCAGGTTACATTGCATCCCTGTGCAACACCAAGCCAAACACAGCTCTGCTTGACCCAGAGGCAAAACGACTTAACCCAGGAGCTGGTTTTGAATGTCCTTATAAATCCTGACTAATAGAGCAAGAGCAGCTTAAGTCAGAGTGAGTTCTGATTATAGAAGATTTTAAGAAATCCATGGTTGTATCACTTTCCAATGATGGCAAAAACTTGGGTGACAAAAAGATATAAAGCTAGTGTGTGTGTGTGTGTGTGTGTGTGTGTGTGTGTGTGTGTGTGTGTGTGTGAGAGAGAGAGAGATGTGCATATGAATGATTTATAACGAGCTTATCAATTATTTGTATTTAATTCTTTGCTATCAAAGTGCTCATGGTGGCTGAACACGAATGTGGTCTTGCCAATTACTTTAACCTTTCCCTCAGAAATCTTGTTTGCACTATTGATTTAGTCGGCCAATACTGAGCCTGAAGTAATAAGGGTTCGGTCTATTTCTGATTGAAATCTCATCTGTTCATCAGGTTTTTTTTCTCTTGGACATAACAGGACATTTGATATTTGGGTCCTACCTTGTTCGAAAGTCAGCTGGAAAGAAAAATTACTTTGTGCTTTTCTAGTTATCTGCTAAGGGAAATGTGAGGATGGTCTGTACAGTCTATTTCTTATATTTTAATTAAAATATGACAATCATGGTTAAGGTGATAATTTAGGTGGTACACACTTGCTGTGTGAACATGAGAACTTGAGTTTGATCCCCAGTCCTTAAGGAAAAATCTGGGCATGGAAGTGTACAACCACAGTCCCAGGGATTGGGAGGTAGACTTGGAAGGGTCCCTGGGGCTCACAGCCAGTCTAGCTGAATTGGTAAACTTGAGGTCCAGTGAGAGTTCCTGCTTCAAAAAATAAGACAGAGAGTGACTGAGAAGATACTCTGTTCTCTAACTTCCATATGTGTATGCAAACATGTGCACGTATGCACACATATACACAGACACTAATCATCTCCATTTATGTGGCTCTGAATGCTGCTTTGCTGCGTGTGCGTACCATGAGGAGGCTAACTCAGGCCAGTTACTGTGTTATTTCATACGTCAACCTTTTTGTGATGGAGAGTACTAAATGTCTGCTCTGTGATTGTCAGATGATAGGATGGTGGCCCCTCTACCTGTTCTCAGTCTCCTCTCCTTTTCATGTCACATGACCTTTGCCTTCCCCCCCCACTGCCTTAGCACCTATGTTCTTGCTACCCTATCTTGATTGCCTTTCTAGTTTTTTAGGCATTATCTGAATTTAAACCAATTATATAAATACATGTATATATTATGTGCTATGATCCATATGTGATGGCTATTCTTTATTGTCAACTTGACTGCATTTGGAATGAACTAAAATCCAAATGGCTGTTTTTTTCCCTCAATTAAAATGTTTGAAGTGGGAAGACAAACTTCTTTTTTTTTTTTTTTATACTTTATTTACATTTCCAATGTTTCCCCTTTTCTGGGTCTCCTCTTTGGAAACCCCCTATCCCCTCCCCATCCCCGCCTCTATGAGGGAATTCCACCTCCCACCCACCTGCCCACCCATCCCCATATTCCCACCTTGGCATTCCCCTTTACTGGTGCCTTTAACACCCTCAGGCCCAAGGGCCTCTCCTCTCTCCTTGATGGCCATTGAGGTCATCCTCTGCCACATATGTAGTCCGAACCATGGGTCCATAGATGTGTATTCTTTGGTTGGTGGTCCAAACTCCAGGACGACCGGGGGGGGGGGTGTCAGGCCCATTGATGCTCTTGCTCCCTCCATGGGGCTGTAAATTCCCTCAGCTCCTTCAGACCTTTCTCCAACTCCTCCATCTGGGACCTCACTCTCAGTCCAGCGGTAACTTCTAATTTGGATCTTTGTAGTGGGAAGATACACCTTTAATCTGGGCCACACTTTCTCCTGGCAGTCTGTATAAAGGACATGAAAAAAGAAAGCTGGCTCTTTCTCTGCCTATTTGCTCTCAATCTTACTAGCATTACTGGAATTAGAGCCCCCTTCTTTGGGATTCTGGCACATACTGAAGACCAGATAAGACATCCAGCCTTGTAGGCTGAACAATTACTAGAGTCTTGAACCTTCTATTCATAGGCTCCTGTTGGTTTAGCTGGACCACAGCCTGTAAGCCATTCCAGTAAGTCATATATATATATGTGTGTGTGTGTGTGTGTGTGTGTGTGTGTGTGTGTGTATGTGTGAGTGTGTATCTAATAAATCACACACACACACACACACACACACACACACACACACACACACACACACACACACATTCTAGAGAACCCTGACTAACACAGCTCATATGAGAGAAAGCATGTGACTTTGTCATTTAGAGTTTGGGTCACCTTGTTTAATATTATGCCTTCCAAATCCATTCATTTCTTGCAAACTTCAAGTTTCTTTGCAGCTGAATAACAGTCATGTGTGTATATGTACCAAATGTTCCTTATCTCCTCATCTGTCGATGGACATCTAATTTCTTGGTATGAGGAATAGGGCAGGAATAGACGGGTATTTATCTCCATGGTGAGGCACTGAGTCTTTTGGGTATGTGCTCAGGGTCATGTGGAGGCTCAATTTTTAGTTTTTGAGAAAACTCCATACTGATTTCCATAACGCTGGAGTAGTTTGTGTTCCTGCCAAGAGTGAGCACTAGTTCTCTTTTTCTGCATTCTTGACAGTTTTCAGATTTATTGATGACAGCCATTCTGACTGGGGTAAGGTGGCATCTCAAAGAAGTTTTAATTTTGATTTCTCTGGTGGCTAAAGATGTTGAACACTTTCTACAATACTCATTCTCTGTCTCGTTATTTGCATAAGGTCTTCCAAGTTTACCCGGGAGTGCCTGTTTCTCTAGTATTCAATTACATGTCCATGTTTACCTCCTTTATCTGTTGTATGGACAGAAATGTCTTTCATGTGTTTGCTGTTATGAATAGAGATGCAGAAGACATGGGGATGGGAGTACAGGTCGCTCTTTGTGATACTAGCTTCCTGTGGGACCACTGAACCAGAGGGTAAGTAGTTTTCAGTTTTTTTGGGAACCTCCATTCTGCTTGTTCTACCATCTGTGCTAATTCACATCCCCCACGTGAGAACTGCCCTCCTCCACATATGTGAGGTAATGCTTGTAGTTAGTCATTTTGATAATATCCACCCTCACAGGTATGAGGAGATAGCTCACCATGGCGCTAATTTTTACTTCTCTCATGATTATTGTTTGTTATACTCTTCTCTGTATGCTACAAATGTGACCTGACCTTGGACTGCTAATGGCTGAGTCAAAAGTTCCTCAGCTTGCTGGATGTTGGAAAGTAGATGGGAAATTTTACAGTTTAGTCCATGGCGATGCATGAAGGGACTGGGGCTTGGGTTACTTTCTTCTGGGGGTGAATCTTGGAAAATCTTTGTTCTGCACAACGTATCAAGTTAATAACATGAGTTTTGTCCCACAAGAGTGACCATGCGGCTGTGTTAACCTCTCATTTCATCTCGACTAACCGAGGGCACTTTATCCCCTTACAGAGAACCTGGGGCCGCTTTTTTCTGCTCCTTCCATCTGTAGCCTTTTAATACAGATGAAGAGCCCTTCGCTAGATGGTGGGTAGAAGTGAGGAGGAGTGTCTGTGGCCTGTGGCTGGATTTGGGCAGTGCAGGAGCCATGTAGGGTCTGTGTCTAGTCAGAGAATAGGCGTCTTTAAAGGTAGGGAAAGCTTAGCTCCTCAGAGCTGCTCTGTGGGAGCTGAGCCTCTTCTTTCTAGAAGAAATGTGTGGCTCGGCACTGAAGTGGAGTCTTTCAGACACATCCGAGGGATAATCTTTTGCATGCTCTGTGATTCGACCCAAAAGGCCAGGACAGAGAAATTAACTAGGTGTAATAAATAATATACAATCTGGTGAATATTTAGGGTCTGGTAATGATGATAAATCAGGGTTGAAATGCTCCTTGAGGAGATTGTGAGATTCTGAGAAATGAAGCCAGGAAGATTGATTAGAACCTATTGCTGCTCAGAAAACTGGCTGTGGGAAATACAAGGTTTACTGGGCTAATGGGAAAGTGCATGCAATCTACCTCGGTCTCCGAAGATGGAATGGGTGTAATCAACAATGCCAAGGCTCTTAGGGGCAAGTGAGTAGAGAGCAAAGGACTCCCAAAGCAGGGTGTGGTGGAATGCTGTACTCCAGGCTTGATATGGCTATCGTCTTCTTGGAATCTCAAAAGCTGTGATTACGGGAATTTGACCTGCACACGACTGGCTCCATTAATGTACCATCATGGAGAGGTGCACAAGGACATACAGGCAGAGAGGAGTGAGTTATGAAACCCCTCCCCTTCTTAAGACTATAGAAGAAGTTAATAGTTTACTGGGTGAGAAACATTTTCTTCAGTGGTAGAGCTGCCTGTAGCTTGCCCATGCTCCTATAGGTTGACCTCTTATCTCTGCTCCTGTAACTAACCCCTCCCCTTGTCCTTACCCAAGAGGGAGATGTAGTCAACTTCTCCCTCACATCTCTGTGAGAATCCCCAGACCACGGTCCTGTGAGCAACCCTCACCCATGCTCCAGTGAGGAACCCTCATTAAATTCATTGTCCTCCAAGCAGGACTTGGGTGGAGTTATTTCTTTGCTCTCCTGTTGATGCTCTGTCAATAGTGAATATTTGCTTATTCATGTTTCCAGGATGAGCTCTAACAGTACTGGGTCATTCAGTTGATTCCTGATAGCTACGAAAGAACACATTAGGGGGTCTCTGTAGCATGCCTTTGTTTCCCTGAAGATCCTTATTCATTCATTCCATTATTTGTTCATTCATTTATGCATTTTTTTTACAAAGTATTTTATTATATATATATGGATGTTTTACCTGCATGTATACCTGTGTACCACATGCATGCCTTTCTCCATGGAGGCCAGAAGAGGGTATCAAATGTCCTGGAACTGATGGTACAGATAGTTGTGAGCTGCCATGTGGGTACTGGGGATACATGCGCCTAGTTTTAAGGACCAGCTCCTACTGAAGACATAAATGTTATGTTTCTTAAAAGTCTATACCACAAGAATCTTTTTTCAGATTCTGGTGTGAAGATTCTTACCCCAGATTTGGTCTAGAAGCTGTACCAGGGGGGCGGATCCCATCAAAAGCTTTAGTGAGGAGTCACCCTTTTCCCTCACAGCAGCCCAGCTGACTGGTGAACTTTGCAGCATTGTAAAATATCAAACCTTTTGGAAACTTTCTGCAACAAGAGTAGTTTTAATCCTTCAATATTAAAAAGAAAAATAAGAAAAAAATGTGGCGAAGTCATGAACAGAAGAAGCATAAAGGCATTGTGCATGGGGGCTGGCAGGCCGTCCAGGGTGTGTTTGTAATGGGTAGGAAGAAAGGCTATGCGGTCAGTGGGGACACAACCCACAATTAACTCTGGGGCCTTGGGACAGGTACATGTCTCCTCTGAGTCCACTTCTGCCTGGGTAAATTGAAAAGAATAAATCTGCATGTCGAGGGAATTAAGGAAGCTGTGTGTCCCGGCGTAACCCTGAGTGTGGCATGTGGCAGCTCCCATCTCCCGGCCTTCTGTCTCCGCATATATGTCTGTGAGGGTTAATTTTATGACCTAGATTGGCTGGGCCATGCAATTCCTGAACACTTGTTCAAACACGATTGTGGGTGTTAGTGAGGGTCTCTTTGGATGAGATTAACATCTTAATCCACAGACTCAGTTCAGCACATGGCCCTCCCCAGTGTGGTGGACTTCATCCAATCGGCGGGCAGCCTGAAAAAACAAAAGAATTTTGTTCCCAGAGCAGAAGAATTCGTGCTGTTTGACAGATTTCAAACTGGAACCTCAGTCTTTTTTAGCTTTTCGGTTGGACCAGTAAGCCCATCCTGGGTCTTCTGTGCTGGCTTTAGGACAGGAGCTACACTATTGGCTTTCCTGCTTTTCATGCTTGTGGGCTGGGATGTAAAGAAAACCATTAGTTGTTGGGTATAAAGCTTGCCTAATTACTCTGGAGGGGTTGGGGTGTATAAGTCTTCATAGTTTTGCTAGTCAATTCCCTATAATAAGCCTCATTATATAGACAACAGTATAAATATATGCACCTTATTGGGTTCACTTTGTAAAGGACCATATTATTTATGTATGTGTTTATGTGTGTGTATGTATTATGTATGTATGTATGTAGGTATGCGTGTATGTGTATACCATGGTGTATATGTGGAGGTCAGCAGACAACTTGTGGGAGTTTGTTCTTTCCTTCCACCATGTGGGTTCCAGGATTGACACCAGACACCAGGCTTGTTAGCAAGTTACTGAGGGCCAGCCACCTCACCAGCCTCGTTAGAGGACTCTTCTAATACAGCCAGTACCTTGAGCATAATAAGCGTTTAAGTGGGCTGGGGATGTAGCTCATTTGGTGGAGTGCTTGCCTGGCAAGCGTGAAGCCCTGGGTTTGACCTTCAGCACCACATCAACGGGGCACAGTGACCCATACCTCTAGTCCTCGCACTCACTCAGGAGTTGGAGGCAGGGGGGAATCAGAAGTTCAAGGTCATCCACGACTACATAGTGAGTGGAAGCATACCTGAAATGGGCACCTGATGGGTAGTCTGCCTCTTTTGGAACCTAATGCTGTTCTCTTTTGGAACCTAGGTTCTTTCCTGGAAGAAACCTGAACCTATACTACAGAACAAGTGTGTTAAGACACTCCACTCTTCTCTTGCAAATCTGCACAAGCACAGGTGTGGCCTGCCAGGCAGAGCAGGGTTCATGCACGGTGCAGTGCGTTTCCTTTTGACTCACTTAGATTTAACCATGGGCCACATTTAAGGCTGGAGGCATGAGAACCTGTTCTTCTCTTTTAACTGTGCAGGCTGAATGTGAACGCTGAGTCTGTGTAAATAATTTGAACAGCACGTCCTTGTGCTCAGTGGTCAGACTTGCTAAAGCATTGTAAGGCGAGATGGTAACGACTTCCTAATTTCCTCAAGAATAAATAATGCAGGAAGCTCATCAGCTAGGTCTGATTTAGATCGTCAAAGCCAGGAGACTGGTGACAGTGAAGGGAAATATTGTCTGAAAGCTGTTTTTCTGCTGGAGAAATCTGAAGCTGGGGGAAAACATACATGTTGGAATCACATCAGAAATCTGTCTTCTGCCAGAAAAGGAAACTGGAAGTTAAAGGGAATGGAACTCCCATACTTGCTTCTATTAATCAGCATACATACTCAGCAGTCTATTTAATGATCAGCCTATTAAAGCTGTTGCACGTTAATGTGGGCCCTTCCCCAATGGCCCTCGCTGCTGTGTGCTTGAGCCATGTGACAGGAAGCAGCTTGTCATAAGGAGATTCCTAGGTGAGCAGTGGTATGTCACTGTAAGACTTTCTAATGATATACATGCTGCCTTCAATTGGCTGTGAACTGTGGCTGGTTGAAGACAGCACCAGGGCTATGTCAGATCAATAGTTATGATGGATGCCTGCTGTCCCTGAGCAGGTGGACTATACGACTAATACTAGTCCCCATCTAAATCACCACAGCACTGTAGAGCATTTCTGATGGCTACTTCCCTGACCTGGGAAGAGGCTAGAGCATACTTACCCATGAACATCTCAGTATAGCTACGTTGATTAGTTTAGCTTATTTATCAGACCAGTCTATCCAGTCCCAGCAGTCATTCTGTCTATCTTCAATCCTTTCCTCATCTCTACTCTGTCCCTCTTCTCCCTTGTCCCCCCCCCCCCCCGACTGTTTCCTACCTGAAAATATATATTGGGTAAAAGTCTAGGTTCTAAAGAGACACCAGTCAACACTACAGAAGAAGTACCTGCTCCTTTCTTCCAGTGCTTGCATCTCCATCTCTCTCCCCCTTTCTCCCTGAAAGTAGATACTAAAACAGTCATACATCTTATTCATGCACACGTGACTATACATGTACATACCGGTCCTCTTTTCCATTAAAATGTTGGTTCTATAATCAATCAGATAGTAGAAAACTGAGTAAAGGCACCCAAGACTACAAGGATTTTTCTGGAAGTCCCTCAGCATCTCAAAGAACAGTGAAATGGACTACAAAGTACCTGGTGTTGGGTCTTCAAATGCAGGGCTCTAGACAGCTCTATGGACCATAGTCAAATGATAGCCCAGATTGGCAGATGATAGTTGTTTTTGAAATTCTAAAATACTCCTGAAGGGTTGAAGGAGTTCCTGAGGATGTTTCAGGGACAGGTCATTCAGGTCAAACAGACTTCTAGGCTGTGTTTGTGACAGAGGGTGCTGGAGGCCACTGGAGTCTCAGCTTCACTCTGGTTTAGGCCAGTAGATTTTTAGGTGTGATTTGGGATAGGAATCACAACTCCACATGCCACTGGTATGTTCATTATCTATTTCTGTGCAAATGTGAGTCATCAGGTATATTCATTTTCTATTGCTGCAGGCAAATTTCCCATTGTCACTATTTTTTTTAAACATGTGTTTATTTGTTAACTCACCGTTTCTGTGGTTAAGTACCTTGGGATACTAATAGGATCATTTGGATTTTTTTTAATTTTAATTTTTTGATACTTTATTTACATTTCCAATGTTTCCCCCTTTCTAGGTCTCCTCTTTGGAAACCCCCATCCCTTCCCCCTCTCCCACCTCTATGAGGGTATTCCACCTCCCACCCACCCACCCACTCCCATATTCCCACCTTGACATTCCCCTTTACTGGGGCCTCTAACACCCTCAGGCCCAAGGGCCTCTCCTCCCCCTGATGGCCAACAAGGCCCTCCTCTGCCACATATGTGGTCCAAACCATGGGTTCCTCGATGTGTATTCTTTGGTTGGTGGTCCAGCATCCAGGAGGACCGGGGTGTCAGGCCAGTTGACACTGTTGCTCCCTCCATGGGGCTGCAAACTCCCTCAGCTCCTTCAGTCCCTTCTCCCACTCCTCCATCTGGGTCCTCACTCTCAGTCCAGCGGTTACTGTAAAGTGAAACTTGGGTATTCCGAACTTTTGGATTTTTTAACTGAACTTATCCTGAAGCTATGAGCAACATATGGACTGGCTTATAGTCTCAACTGGACATTTGTTTGTGGAAGTATCCACTTTCAAGTTCTCTTGGTTGGTGACAGATTTTACTTCTTTATAGTAGCTGGGATGAGGGACATGGTATCTTTCTGGGTAGAGACTAGATAACACCAACAGTTACTGGCTGCTTCCTTCGATTTCAAAAGCTGCTGTCAATTACTAGAGGCCACCCTCAGTTCCTGGAGGCCGCCTCTGGTTCTGGATGTTACCTTTGTTTTATGGACATTATCTTTGGTTTCTGGAGATCACTCCAGTTCCTGGAGACCATTTTCAGTTCTTAGATGCCACCTACCAAGGTGACCAAGGATTTCTATAAGCCAGCTGTTGTTCTTGAATACTATTCTTGTTTCCAGGAGACCACCTTTAGTTCCTGGGGACCTTCTGACTTCCCTAAGGGCCACTTGTAGTTCTTGTTATATGAGATTTCCTAATGTGACCTCTTACTCTGTCAGACCACAAACGAGAGTCTCTAGACTAAAAGTTGTCTACCATCTCATGCTGAGTCTTCTGTGATACAACCTGTTCTAGGCAAGAAGATTTCATCTCCTTTGCCATATCATATTTATTACAAATAAGTTGGAGGTCATATTAACATCTGATGAATGGAAAAGTGTGAAAACTAAGGAGTGAAGGGCTAAGAAGTGCTGTTACCATGACAGCTCATCTTAGCGTTTATGCTGTACCTGGTTTGCTTATAAATAAATGTAGGTTATTAGGATCACCCTGGACTGGATCAGAGTCTCTGATATGGAACTGAAGAATCTACTGTGACCCCCCAGGTACTTCCTCTACAGTTATGGTTGGAGAAGCTGGAAATAAGACAGACTTGAGTTATGTGTGGTTTGAATAAGAATGGTCCCCATAGGCTCATAGATTTGAATTCTTGGTCACTAGGGAGTGGCACTATTTTGAAAGGAGTAGAAAGTGTGGCCTTGCTGGAGGAAGTATGTCCCTGGGGATAGGCTTGGAAGTTTCAGAAGCCCATGCCAAGACTGGAGTCATCGTCTTCTTGTTGCCTGCAAATCTGGATGTAGAACTCACAGCTATGATGTTTGTTTGCAGGCTGCCATGCTCTCTGCTATGAGGATAGTGGACTAAACCTCTGAGATTCTAAATTCCAATTTCTATTAGAAGAGTATCCATGGTCATGGTGCTTCTCTTCAGCAATAGTACACTGACTAAGACAAGTTAGCTTGAGGTTCCTCTGCGCAATGTGGATGAACCTTGTCTTCCTTTCTGACAGTTTTGTTGAGAGTCTTCCAAACCAGTCCCGGAGCTGACCACTGACCATATGGTTATGAGCCTCTGAATCCCAGGGACTTGGCAGGTAGCCCTTCAGTGAAGGGCTTGAAGTATTGTTACCATGACAGCTCATCTGTACAGAGTGAGTCAGATACTCAGTGGATACCTAAAATTAGAGCCTGCTCTAGAATGTGACCTTTGAACTTCATATCCAAGAACATTTAAAAACATGTGTGCATATGTTTGGAGCAGCTTCCCTCATGATCACTTAAAACTAGTAACTAGTCAATTTTTTTTCTAGTAAAGAGTTAGACTATGGTGCATCCATATAAGACTGTACTATTCAGCAAGAACTAGAAGCAAAGTATGGGTATATGCAGCAGCTCAAACAACTGGGTAGGGAGTTAAGTTGAGCATAACTCAATCCTAGCTGTGGAGATAACTGGTGGGTAAAGTGTTCCTATGTAATCATGAAGACCCAAGTTCAATACCCAGAAGGCATGTAAAACTGGTGCATGCTTGTAATCCAAGTGTACCCATACCTAGATCCGCCCTCACACAAAAGCCAAATGAAGGAACCCTGCTCTGTTACCATCCAGTTCCTCATGTCCAGGCACACATCAGGATTTTTCAAGGAGAACACAATGTGACTGTTGTAGAGATTAATTTTTCAAGAGTGTGAACCAGTGGCAAGATGGTATTTTTTTTTCTGATTTGCATTTCACAAGTAAGTTATGGCTAAGCAACTCTGAAAGAAACTTAATAGGCATTTGAGTCTAGAGTCTTGAAGAAGAGCCTGTCTTAGGCAGCCGGGCAAGCTGCCTTCTGTGATTATTACTTTTGAAAACACTTGAGAGAGTTCTTGTAAGAACTTTGAAGTAGAGAATGGAGGCCAAAGCTCCCATTTATTCCAAGGGGATGCCCATTATCCACCCCCTACTCCCATTCTGAGCTGTCTTTCCAGGGAATCAACTCATACAAGATGTTTTACAAATTCTTCCTGATTGATAGCTTGAAACTGGACCCTGTCTTCTCAGTGTCTCTAGAAGACCAGCTCAGCATGCAATAAATTGCTTTATTACTTGAAAATTCTGCAAGTCTGACTTCAGGAATTCTTGAAAAAGATGCTTTCATAAATGAGTGAAGAATATCAGCAGAAATATCAAATACCTTGTTTTAGTTTGGGTTTCTATTGCAGTGAAGAGACACTATGACCATGACAACCCTTATATAAAGAAAAATGTTTAATTGGGGCTGACTTACAGCTTCAGAGGCTAAGCCCATTATCACCATGGTAGGGAACATGATCACATGTAGGCAGACATGGTGCTGGAGAAGGAGCTGAGAGTTCTACATCTGCAGAAGGAGATGGCCTAGCTTGAGCATATGAGACCTCAAAGCCTGCCTCCACAGTGACACACTTCCTCCAATGAGGCCACACCTCATAATAGTGCCACTCTCTATGGACCAAGCACTCATATGGTCCATAGACGTGAGTCTATGGGGCCATTCTGATTCAAACCACCACATGCCTCATTTTTTGTAGAGGAAAGATCAGGTTTGGGCTTTTAATGGTATATGCTCTGAATATCAGCTTAGGTCACTGGCTGGATTATCCCAGTATCTTGTCAGAAGATTGTGTGGTTTGGGTCTCCGTGTGAGATTAATTCTCTAGCTAACAGTTACATATGATTAGAATAAAGATCTCGGGGGCTGAGGAGATGACTCATTAGGTAAAGTGCTTGCTATATGTGGTGGTTTGAATGAGAAGAGCCCTGGATGAGTCTTATGTTTGAATGCTTGATTCTAGTTAGTGGAACCCTTTGGGAAGGATTAGGAACTGTGGCCTTATTAAAGGATGTATGCCACTGGGGGTGGTCTTTAAGGTTTAAGAATCCCATACCATTTCCAGTTATGTCTCTCACTCTGCCTCATGCTTGTGGATTAGATGTAAGCTCTTGGCTACTGCTCCAGCACCATGCTTGCCTGCGTGCTGTCATGGTCTGTGTGGTGATGGTCGTAGACATACCCTCCGAAACTTTAAGCCTCTGACAACTACTCTTTCCTCTATGAGCTGCCTTGGTCTTCGTATCTTAACACATTAACAAAAAGTAACTAAGACATAAGTTGATACCAGGGAATGGGCTATTGCTGTGACAGACCTGAGCATGCTTTTGTTTGGAGGCATGTGGAAGACTTTGGCATTTTGGATTAAGAAATGAATTGAATGCTCTAAGTGGGCCATAACAGGCCATCCTAATAGAAGCTTAGGACCCAGTAGTAGTAAGAGTAGTGTGAACTGTAGAGACCCAGCTTAGGAGATCTGAGAAGGCAACTTTAGCGAATGGCTAAAACAATTCTTGGGATATTTTGGATAAGAATGTGACAGATGTTTTTTTGCCCTTATCCTAAGAATCTGCCTGAAGCTTGAAAAGTTTTGGACAAATTTGTTGTCTGATGAGATTTCAAGACAGTCCAATATTGACTTTGTCTTGTAGTTATTAGTCATCATTCTTATGCAGGGCTACGATGAAAAAGAGCAAATTGGGCTAAAAGAAGTACAAAATGTACAGTTTGGGGAGAAACAAACAGCACTAGGAAATTTAATGTTGGAGTCAAGGCTTGTACTGAAAGAGAAAAGGGAAGGAAGGCCTAGTATGAAATGGAATACAGGGATTGGTGCTATCAGGGCAAGGCCCCACCCAGCCAATTCTGGAACCAGTGGAAGAAAGAGACCAGGGGAGTTCTGTTTAAAGAGCAACAAAGGAAAGCTTATGCAAATTTAATTGAAGGAGGGACCAGGTTTCATCTCCCGCAGGTGGCCAAACCGGACAGCATAGGACACATGATTATGACAGTAGTCATGATGGCCATAGGAGTAAAGAGGTTGTGAACCTTCCTCAGTGAGTGAGGAAAGCCCTTGAGGCCAGGCATGTGGCAGGGAAGTCCGTGCATGGAGGCCCTGAGAGGTCACTGTATGAAATAGTGAAACTGAGGTCTGGATTGTGTTGGCGATCACAGAGTATTAGAGCAGCCAGAGATGTGGGATGTCTGCCGGGGAGAGCTGCAGCCGAGGAGTGAGACCAGTCCAACAGAAGGAAGGTTTTGCAGTCAGTGCAGCTGGAAGGGTGGAACCATCTAAGTTTTTGACTTTGGACACAGAGCTATAGGATTTGGAGTTTGCCCTGCCACGTTTTGCTCTTGCTTCAATCCAGTATTTCCTCACCATGCCTCTATTTCTCCCTTTTGGAAGGGTAATACATATTCTATACCGTTATATGTTGGAAGTATGCTATTTTGTTTTTTGGTATTACAAGGGGTTACAATTCAGAGATTTCTTTGAATCTCAAAAAAGACTTTGGACTTTTAAACAGTTGAGACTATGAACTTGGACTGAATGCATTTTGCATCAGGACATGGCTACAAGTACATGGGATCCAGAGAACAGAATGTGATGGTTTGAATGAGAATGGTCCTTGGGTTCGTATGTTTGAATTCTTGGCCCCAGTTGGTGGAAGTGTTTGGGAAGGATTAGGAGGTGTGGGGTGGTTAGAGGAGGTGTGTCACTGAGAGTGGGCTTTGAAGTTTCAATGGGCCACACCATTCCCACTTAGCTTTCTTTGTCTCTCATGCTTGTGGATCAGATGTAAACTCTCTTCTGCTGTTCCAGTACTGTGCCTACTTAACAGCTGCCATACTCCTATCATGATGGGCATGGACTAACCTTCTGAAACTTTAGGCCTCTAATAAACTCTTTCTTTTATAAGTGGTCTTGGTCATGGTGTCTTATTACAGCAATAAGAAAGTAACTGCGAGGGGGCTGGAGAGATGGCTCAGTGGTTAAGAACACTGACTGTTCTTCTGAAGGTCCTGAGTTCAAATCCCAGCAACCACATGGTGGTTCACAACCATCTGTAATGAGATCTGATGCTCTCTTCTGGGGTGTCTGAAGACAGCTACAGTGAGTGGGGCTGGAGCGAGTGGGGCCTGGATTGAGTGGGGCCAGAGCGAGAGCTGGAGAGTTGGCTCAGCAGTTAAGGGCACTGACTGCTCTTCCAGAGGTCCTGAGTTCAAATCCCAGCAACCACATGGTGATTCACAACCATCTGTAATGAGATCAGATGCCCTCTTCTGGTGTGTCTGAAAACAGCTACAGTGTACCTACATATAATAAATAAATAAATCTTAAAAAAGAAGAGAGTAACTGCGATTCTATGCAAGCATGAATATCTGAGTTTGAATTCCCTGGACAGATATTAATGATTAGCATGGCAATGTCTGAAGAGATAAGTATATCCCAGGAGCTTGTTGAATGTCCAAGCTAGCCAATTAGGGAACCAGATTCAGTGACAAACCCTGTATCAAAAAATGCTGGAGAGAACAAGAAAGGAAGATATCTCTGGCCTCCACATGCAATCATATGAGCACATGAATCCATTCATATATGTTTATACATGTATACACAATAACAAAACAACAAGTAGACCACTGAGAGAACTTTCTCCTTATTCCCTCTCATTTGCTTGGGTGAAGCCATATGCCTCTTCTCCATACCCATATTTCTCCTGACGTTGCTCTGAGACTACTGGGACTTCATAGTTTGATGATCGCTTAGCAGGTCTTGGGGAACAAATTTTATGTAAAGGCAAGGTTATATGGAAAGTGGACTTGTTCTTCGCCTGTATTTATGTGAACAAAGACTTTGATAGACTACTCCTGCTATTATTGGTATGGAGTATTAGTTACTTTTATAATTACTGTGACAAGATGTCTGAAAATGTGAGTTAAGGAAAGAAGGGTTTATTTTGGCTCACTATTTGAGCATACAGTCCAACAGGATGGGGGAGTCAAGGCCACAGGATTGTGAGGCAGATGGTGAGGTTGCATCCACAGTACTACAGAGAGATGAATTCTGGTACTCGGCTTGCTTTCTTCATTCGATTCAGTGCAGGAGTCCAGCCCATGGAATGAATGGTACTGTACATATCAAGAGTCGGTCTTTCTACCTCAACCTAATCTAGAATCTCCCTCACAGACATGCTCAGGTTTGTCTTCTAGATGATTTTTCAACCCCCTCAGATTGACAAGATTAACTACTACACCTCTCTATCCACTTCTGTAAAGTTCTGCATTCCCATAGACTCTGAAACAACAGAAGAAGGTACCACACATTGAAATCTTTGAAACCATGAGAGGAACTAAATCTTCCCTTCTTTAAGTGAGTTGGGTGGGGACATCTAGGCCATCAAGGTAGACTGTATGACTTACTATTTGGAGAGTAGTGGGATATGTTTGTAGTTCATATGCTCCTGTGCTTCCCATTTCTGCTAAACTAGAGGCCAGGATCTATGTTACAGGTCTTGACTTGTCAGAATATTTGCTCTTCTCAGAGGGTTGGGATGAAACTTGGGTGTAGTGTTAACTTGAATAATTAAACTTTAATGAATTGGTATCCACATTTATAAGAGTGACCTAATTATGACTTTAACAAATAACCCACTCCATGAATAAGCTTATCTAAAGAAATCCTTGTTGAAGAGGGAATGGCCACTATGCACCAGGACCATTGTGCTAGATAAATACAAGCCATCCTCATTACAGTCAGTGCTGTTGGGGAGACAGAGTCACTGCACTGCTTTTCTGCTTCACAGATCCCTATTATGAGCTCCCTGGTTATAGCAAACATGTATAATGCCAAAATGCTACTTCTGTAGGGACAGTATGACAAGCATGGGGACATGAGATTACCTGAAATCTAGAAGACAAAAAGAGCTTCGATAAAATTACCTATCAAGTGTAATAAACATGCACAATAAGACATTATCAAGTACTTTTGAAGCAGACCATATAATGAGCTATGATGATAACTAAATGAAAGTTTTAAGAGTGAGGGGGTGTGAAGCGAGAGGGTGGGAGAGAATGAAGAAGGTTGCACACAAAGCAAAGAGAAAACTGAAAATGGGGCCATCAAAGCTGAGCAGGGGTGTTGGGAATGGCCTGCTACTCTGAGGGAAAGTGAAAGCAACTCTAATGAGCGTCTCTGCCTTCAGACTTAAATATAATATTCAGTTCTTAGGAAACCAGGTTCTTCATCTGTCAGTGGCATTCTGAGTTGTCTTTGCATCGCAAATGCATACCATGAAATAAAAATTACATTTCCTTCCCTCCTTAGGAGTGCTATGAGTCTGGTCTGTTTAAAATTGGTTCCTGGTGTGGCTGGGGACCTCAGCTTGGGCCACAGGGCTCCACAGCCAATTAGCGCCGGGAGAAAGCTACCCTCCCAGGAGCTTGGAAATGCCAGGAGTGGGGCCAAGACAAGCTCCACAGCTCACCAGGAACCGCCCCGAACCTGCTGGACACAGGGACTGAGGTAGGCGGGCATAGGAACACCCTGGTTCCCATCTGCGGCAGGAGACCTCTGCCCGGATCACCAGGGTTCCAAAGGCAAGCAGCACCAGGAGAAAGTTACTCTCCCAGGAGCATGGAAAAGCCCTGAGTGGGGACAAAATGAACACCAGTGCTCACTGATTCTGCCCGGAAACCACGGGGCAACAGAGACTGAGGGACAGGAAACTTCCGGTCTCCATCTGTGGCTGGGGAACTCAGCTTGGGCCACAGGACTCCATAGCCAATTAGCGCCGGGAGAAAGCTACCCTCCCAGGAGCTTGGAAAAGCAAGGAGTGGGGCCAAGACAAGCTCCACTACTCACCAGGAATCGCCCCGAACCTGCGGGACACAGGGACTGAGGAAGGCTGGCATAGGGACACTCTGGTTCCCATCTGTGGCAGGAGACCTCTGCCTGGGCCACTAGGGTCCCACAGCCAAGCAGCGCCTCGAGAAAGTTACTCTCCCAGGCCCTCAGGACACAAAGACCAGGGAGGAAAAGTAAGGGACAGGAACCTTCCTATTTCTATCTGTGGTAGGAGACCTGTGCCTGGGCAACCAGGGTTACATAGACAAGCAGTGCTAGGAGAAAGTCACCCTCCCAGGAGGGTGGAAAAGCCTTGAGTGGGGATAAGACAAGCACCACTGTGCACCAGGACCTGGAGATCTCAGCCTGGGCCACAGGGCTCCAGGAGAGAGCTGGTATCCCAGGAGTGCTGACACACCTTCGAGCATAGGCAAAACCACCACTTCCGTTCAAACTCCCTGGATCAAGAGGGACCCTTGCAGAGCCATCAGGACATAGGAACCAAGAGACAGCTGGGGACAAGATCCTTCTGGTTTCTGTCTGCACCCCAGAGCTGACCCAGTGCCACAGCACTCCAAACCCAAACATCTCTCAGAAAGAGCTGGTCGTCAAGGAGTATTGATACAGAGGCCTGCAGGAGGGACAAGCCATAGCCAGACAGAGTAAGATCAGCTAACATCAAAGTTAACAAAATGGCAAAAGGCAAGGGCAAGAACCGAAGGAACAGAAACCAAGGCTACTTGGCATCATCAGAACCCAGCTCTCCCACCACAGCAAGCCCTGGATTCCCCAGCACACCAGAAAAGCAAGACTCAGATTTAAAATCATTTCTCATGATGATGATAGAAAATTTTAAGAAAGAAATTAACACCCTTGAAGAAACACAAGAGAACAGAGGTAAAGAACTAGAAGCCCTTAAAGAGGAAACACAGAAATCCATTAAAGAATTACAGGAAAATACAATCAAAGAGACAAAGGAAATGAACAAAACTATCTAGGAGATAA
>CM052711.1:58924138-58934314 GCA_028551405.1 Uromys caudimaculatus | reverse complement strand
CCTGGGTATATACCCAGAAGATGCCCCAACATGTAACAAAGACACATGCTCCACTATGTTCATAGCAGCCATATTTATAATAGCCAGAAGCTGGAAACAACCCAGATGTCCCTCAGTGGAGGAATGGATACAGAAAATGTGGTACATTTACACAATGGAATACTACTCAGCTATAAAAAACAATGACTTAATGAAATTTGCAGGGAAATGGATGGAACTTGAAAATATCATCCTGAGCGAGGTAACTCAGTCACAAAAGAAGGAACATGGTATGTTCTCACTGATAAGCGGATATTAGCCCAAAAGTTCAGAATGCCCAAGTTTCACCCTACCTTAACCGCTGGACTGAGAGTGAGGTACCAGATGGAGGAGTTGGAGAAAGGTCTGAAGGAGCTGAGGGAGTGTGCAGCCCCATGGAGGGAGCAACAGTGTCAAGGGCCTGACCCTCCCCCCCCCCCCCCCCGGTCGTCCTGGAGTTTGGACCACCAACCAAAGAATACACATCTATTGACCCATGGTTCGGACTACATATGTGGCAGAGGATGGCCTCGTTGGCCATCAGGGAGAAGGAGAGGCCCTGGGACTGAGGGTGTTAGAGGCCCCAGTAAAGGATAATGTCAAGGTGGGAATATGGGAATGGGTTGGTGAGTGGGTGGGAGGTGGAATTCCCTCATAGAGCTGTGGAGGGGGAGGGGATAGGGGGTTTCCAAAGAGGAGTCCTAGAAAAGGGGAAACATTGAAAATGTAAATAAAGTATCAAAAATAAAATAAAAAAAAATCACATCTAAAATAATGAAAAAACAAAAAAAACAAAAACAAAAAAATAAAATAAAATAAAATAAAATTGGTTCCTGATGACAATTTTCTTTATTCTGTTCATTTTGAGAAAAGGTCTTGCTATATAGCTTTGGCTGTCCTGGAACTTACTGTATTGACCATGCTGACTTCAAACTCACAGAGATCTGTTTCCTGAGCACTGGGGTTAGAGGTGTGAGCCACCAGCCCAAGCTGAAAGCAGCTTTCTTATCCTTAGAGCGAATCGTTGATATGGTGTGCATCTGTGTGTGTGTGTGTGTGTGTGTGTGTGTGCGCGTGTGTGCATGTTTGTGTGTATGTGTGATGGGTCTTATGTGAGAGGTATGTGTGTATGTTCATGCGTGTGTGTGATACACTTGTGTGTATACATGTCCAGGTAAGTATTAATATATGTGTATATGTATGTGCTTCTCTGTGTATATTTGTGTATGTGTATTAGTTATGTGTGTGTGTGTGTGTGTGTGTGTGTGTGTATTTGTGTGTGTTTGATGCACATGAGCACTCACTGCAGTGTACAGATTTTATGATTACTTTTAGCCTCTGAAACCAGTATGTGTGTGAGGATTTAATTGACAACTTTTCTTCCCTTTTGATGATTTGCAGAATGACGCCACTTATTGTCTCAATCACACCCTAGACTGTAAATTTGATTTATTAGGTGAGGTTGGTAGATGCAAGAAAAGAGAAGAAATAGGAGCAAATGTGAAGATGTCTCTAGTAGTCACTTTTCTAGTCCTGTGTCAAAATACTTGACAAGAGCAAGTGAAGGAAAGAAGGAAGGAAGGGCCTTATTTTTTGGTTCACAGTTTGAGGGCACGGCCTGTGATGGGTGGAGAGTCCTGTTGGCAGGCTTGTGAGGAGACCATTGTTATCCACAGCCAGTGAGCAGAGAGAGATGAATGCTGGTGCTCAGCTTACTTTTCCTTTCGATCTCAGCACCGTCACCCAGTTCATGGAATGGTGCTGCCTCCATTTGGGGCGAGTCTTCCTGTTTCAGTGAACCTAGCCTAGACACTCACAGCCATACCCAGGGGTTTGTCGGCAAGGTGCTTCTTGACCTTTCAAGCACCCAGTCAGCATGAACCAGCACATTATCAATTAGAATTATTTTACTTTGCATAGTTACATGAAGCCATTTTCATGCAAGGGTAGAATAAGTTTTTAGTATAGTCTTTTCCACACTCTGCCCTCTTTCCCCTCTCATTTTTAAAGTTAGGTTTCTATTGTGTGTCTTCATGACTGTTCCATGGCTTGGATGTGGCTTGTCTCCCAGTAGCTCATGTGTTGGAAGTATGGTCTCCAGTTGTGGAACTAATACATAATTTGCGATGTGAGGCTTAGTGGAAGTTGATCAGGTCAGGGGTGGGGTGGGGTGGGGTACTGGTCTCAGTGCAAATTAACCACTGGCCTGCTAAAGCAACTTAGTCTTCTTAGAATGGGTTGCTATGAATGAGTGAACATAACTCTTAAATCCCCCTTTCCTGTATTTCCATGTGGTTCTTTCCTGTCGTGTGTTCTCCAGCCATGATGGCATCTTCCATATGGTTACATAGCTAGGGAACCTTTATCAGAGACCAAAACAATAGGGGTACCCACTCTTACATTTTCAGTCTCCAAATTCATGAGTGAAGTATATCCTTTTCTTTCTAAAGCTCAACCTCAGGTTTGTTTTTCATAGCAACAGAAAAAAATCCCGCTAAGATTATTTGGTATTGATAAAAATCACATTTCAGCCTTCAGAAAGATGGCCCAATCAGTAAAGTGATTTCCTAACAAACAAAAGATTGTGAATTCTAACTCTGAGCCTATGGAAAATAAGATGGGTGTGCTGGCTAGTTTCTATTGTCAACTTTACACAACCTAAAGTCACTTGAAAAGCAGGAACTTCAATTGAAAGTTTGCTTCGGTTAGATTGACCTGTGGGTGTGTAGTCATGGGCGCATTGTCTTGATTGATGATTGATGAAGACAGTCCCACCCACTGTGGATGGTACCAGTCCTCAGGCAGGTGGGCTTGGGTTGTATAAAAATCTAGCTGAATATGAGCCAGAGTGAGCAAGCCAGTGAGCAGGCTTCCTCTGTGGTTTCTGCTTCTGTTTCAGCTTGACTCACTGCTCTGACTTTCACCAATGGCAGATTCCTGAAAATGTAAGCTGAGACAAACCCTTTCCTCCACTGTTGATTTTGGTCAAAGTGTTTTATCAGAGCAACAGGAAACAAGCCAGAACAACAGGCATGGTGGGGTGTGCTTGTGATCCCAGTGTTGATAAAGCAGAGGTAGGCAGATCTCCAGGGCTTGCTAGGCAGCCAGCCTAGTGTACTTGGCAATGTGCAGACCAGTTAGAAACTCTGCCTTACAAAACAAGATAGGGGGCTGGAGAAATGGCTTAGAGATTGAGATCCCTGTCTGCTCTTCCAGATGACCCTGGTTGGATGCCAGCACCCAGATGACAGATCAGAACCATCTGTAACTCAATTCTCAGGGGTTTTAACCCCTCTTCTGGCTTTAATGGGCTCTGAATGCATGTGGTTCACAGACATATGCAGTCAAAAACACATATATACATGAATACTAAAATAAAAGCAAAAGAAAGAAAACAGGGAGGAGCTTGTGTAGGCAGCCATATTGTAGTGGCATCATGAATGTAGCTTCCCTCTTATTTGTAGGAGAGAGGGAAAATTAGTCTTTTCTGGGGATGAGCCAAGTAGTCAGCTCTGAAATCATATACATATAAGAAACACTACATAGGCCCATCACGTTGTATTTATATAAGATTGTGTGTGTGTGTGTGTGTGTGTGGTGTGTTTGCAGCAATATGTATGTGTATATACGATACATACTACATTACTATTGATATACATATATGGATATATATATATATATCCATATATGTATATCAATAGTAACAAAAGAAAAATATGCTAAGGAATTAGGGGGTGGGAGGGGCTGAAGGGAGAGGACATGGGAGAAATTGGAGGGCAGAGAGGGAGGGAGGGAAACGATATAATTGTATTTGAATTAAAATAACAACAACACAAAGCTCCAAGGCGAATAGAACCTGAGCAATGATAGCTGAAGTTGCCCCTTGGCCTCAGCATGCAGATACACTCAGGAATGGGCACCGCCCCCCGCGGTGCACCCGCACACACATGACACATACCCACACGTCACACATGTAGACTTATTTGGCTGGATCCATGAACATTGTTAAGCTTCTCCTCCTAAATGTTTCTTCAAATTCTTCTGTCTGTTCTCTGCTCCTCATGTGTTTTGACTTGCAGCTCTTCACATTTCTACTTTCCACCAAGACACGCATGACTTAGAGCAGTTAGCTATGACAGGCTAGCTCGCAGACCTATAGTGTGAGGCAGGGTGTGGATGTCCTTTAATACCTTGCAGAATACTTGCATCTATGCATAGATGAGTGTATTCTCCCCACCCTCTGCAGCAGCCTCCGTTTCTCACTACTGAACTCTGATTATTCAGGGAACATGCTCTTGGCTCTTATAGATGCCAAGTAATTGTAAGCTTCAGTTCTATAGTTATGAAGTAACGGGTCCATGGCTCTTTTTCATAGCAAAGAATTGTTTTTTACCCCTCAGAGTAATTCCATTTGCTTCTTTCTGTGCCAGCAGGTCTTGTGGATTTTCACTTAGATGCCTGAGCATTAACTGTCAAGGGTTCAGTTGGTTTGTCATTTATCACTCGGATGGAGAGGAAGTAGACTGGACACCTGTAAGTCTCACTCCCTCAAGTCAGAGCTTGAGTGTTGAGTGACTAGCCAGGACCAGAAATATCTTAAACTTGTTTTTAGATTTAATTTTTAATAATTAATTTTAATAAATAATAATTATTTTTTGTGCAAGCATTGTGTATGTGTGTGTACATGTGTGTATGAGTGTGTACAAAGGTCAGAGGTCAACATTGGACATTTTCTTAAATGACTTTCTATCCTTGCTTTTTGAGATAGAGTCTCTCACTGAACACGTAACTCCCCAAATTTGGTTAGAATAATTAGCTAGGAAGTCCTATGGCTCCTATCTCTACCTCAGTGCTTCCCCTCAGATGCACATCACCACACCTGGGTGCTGAGAATCTGAACTCACGTCCTTAAATGTTTGCACAGCAAGCTCATTACTAGCAAGGCTCAGCAAGCTATTGGAGAGTTCATAGGTGCCAATCTGGTTAGCTATAGCTTGTAGTTGAGTGACAAGTTGGGACAATAAGTAAGGCAGAGGAAAAATCAGGAGACCAGGGCACATGCAGAACAAATTGCAGAAATTAGGTGAAAATATCAATCAAGTCAATTGAATCAGATTAATGTGGACAAAGTTTGTGTTCCGAGCATGCACTCCTGAAAGACAGTAGGTGCTCCCCAAAGCATAGCCAGAGCTATGGTGATGGCTATGTGTGTGCTATGCTAACAGCCTTCACACATCTGGAAAGTTGTCAGTCTCACCTGAACGAGCCTTTCCTCTCTAGACACCAAACAAACTGTCACGTCCATCTGGGAGAGATTTACTCATTGGCGGAGGCATAATTTCACTTACCCAGCAAGACAAGTGTCAACACTGACAAGAAGATCGTACCTTTTACTTTTAAAATGGTTTTAGAGGAAGCAATTTTAGCTAAAATGGCTTTTTCTTCCACTTTTCTCAGTTTTATCAGCGATGATTATTCACTTTGATACCACATTGGGTCTCTGCTGTGTCAGCCCACATCTATAGTGACTGCGACGGATCAGATTGCCTTCTGTCTCAAAGAGAAGCTTGAACCTTCCAGGTCTTAGAGTTGACTGAAGGACTATTGAGCAAGGCTGTCCTGTCAAACAAAGCTAGAGAGATTTGTGTTGAGTGGGGGTGGGGTGGGGCAAGGCTTTGTGTAGTAAGAACTTCATCCTGGAGTTACCTCTCTGGATATGGTCACTGTGGTTATTCTTAATTTTCAAATTGATTTGATCCAGAATCAACTAAGGGGTTTGCTTTTGGATGAGTCTCTGTGACTACTTCCAGAAAGGATTAGTTGAGGAGGGGTTCCCTGCTTTAAATGTGGGTGGAGATGCCCCATGGGCTGGGTCTTGAGTAAATAAAAAGGAAAAGATGAGTTGAACCCTAGCGTTCATCTGTCTCTGCTCTCTACCTATGGATGTAATATGGCCAGACACCTCAAGTTCCTGTGGCCATGACTTCTGAACTTTGATGGGCTACACCCTAAACTGTTAGTCAAAAGCCCTTCACTTCTTACCTTCCTCTGGCCAGGCATTTTGCCACAGCAACAAAAGGGTAACTAATTTACTCATCACATTGAACAAATACACTGAAGGAGGAAGAGCTGAGCCATGCCCAGGTATATGTGAAAGCAGGCCTGGGGAAGGAATCAGTAAGGCAGAGAAGAGCCAATACTGAGGTTGGTCACATATCTGTGTCTCCAATTGGAGGAAGATCCCTGTTACAGTTTCATTCTGTTGCATCATGATTAAAAGCAACTTAGAGGTAGTAAAGGATTTATTTCACCTTACAAGGCACAGTAGTTCTTCATTGAGAGACATCAATGCAAGAACTTGAAGGAGAAACCATGGAGGGATACTGGTTCTTGGCATGCTCAGCTCTTGCTTAGCCAGCTTTCTTATGTAGCTGAAGAACACTTGCCTAAGGAATGAAGCCACCCATAGTGGATGGTGTCCTATATCAGCTAATACTCGAGATGATCTCCCACAGACTTCCCACAGGCCAATCTGATCTTGGCAAGCCTTCAGACTAAAGCTAATCAGGATAGTACCTCTGTGGTTCCTCGGGGCTCCCTAGGAGTCTCACTGACTGCCTTTAAATCCCAACACTTCTAACTGGCTCTGTGACCTTTGGTGAGTTTCTAACTCTTTCAGAATATCCTGTATAAAATGAGGATAATGATTCCTACTTCACTGGGGGGCTTTGATGATGATACACGTAAATCATTTTCCTTACTTTGTGTCATACAGTAAGTGTTCAATAAATGTTACACTAGCTTTTTATTTCTTCATCAATCATATCCGCCTTTCTCATCACAGTATGAACTTTCCTGGAATGAGAATTCTAATGTATTCATCATTTTGCTTTTGCATTTCCCCCCCCACCTCTCTGTAACTTTAGAACCACCTTGTGGCAAATGCTCTCCTGGGTTTCCTCACATCCAGGCTATTCCTTCCCCATGTGCTTTGCTGCACTTTTCTCTTCTACTAGACCTCAAAACATCAGCATTTTCTCTGGGATTTTACTTTTCTCTCTGATTTATTTTATTTATGTATTTTTTAAAAATGTAGATATGCTCTGTCTGCATGTATACCTACTTGTCAGAAGAGGGCATTGTGTTCCCTTATAGATGGTTAGAACCACTGTGTGGTTGCTGGGAATTGGACTCAGGACCTCTGGAAGAGCATACAGTGTTCCAAACTGTTGAGTTATCTCACCAGTCCTCTCTCTGATTTATTTTATTTTTAATATGTATGTGCATTTATGTGTCTATACATGTGTATGTGTGTGTGCGTGCGTGCACGCGCACGTGCATGTCCATGTGTGCTGGTATCCTTGAAGGTCAAAGGAGAACATCAAATCCTGTGGAGCTGGAGTTACAAGTGGTTGTGTGCTATCAAATATGAATTCTAGGAAAACTAAAACAAAACCAAAAACATAACCTTGGGTCTTCTATTGGGCCATTTTTCCACCCCTCCCCTATGCATTCTTTCTTTTCTTACTCTCCCATCTCCAAAATTGGTATGCTATGGTTTGGTCTCTCTTATGAATCCTGTAATCAAAGCCGGTTTTATTTTTTACCTAGACAGTTCTGTTTGATGTCTCATTGGCACATCAAATCTTCAGAAATCAAGAGTTTAAGGCCTGGGGAGACAGATCACCCAGCCAATACTTGTTGCATAAAAAAGAGGACCTGTTTTTGATCCCCAGAACCCATGTCAAAAATGCCTGTCATGGTGGCACACATTTGTAATCTCAGAATTACAGAGGCAGAGACAGGAGGATCCCTGTGGCTTATTGTTCAACCATTCTAGCTGGATCTAGCTCCAGGGTCAGGGAGACACCCATCTCAAACAATTAAGGTAAAGAGAACTAGAGGATACCTGATGTTAATCAACCCCTGGCCTCTGTAGGCCTGCTCACACGTGTGCACTTCCCATGTATACCACCCTCTCCCTATGTACACATATACATTTTGAAATGAGAACTGTTGTTCTTCCCTTATTGAATCATCCCACATACGGCTCCTCTACTCATCTAAGTTCTTCAATAGAAAACCAGTTGTCTCCTCCATGATCCATAGTTGGTCAGTTAACAAGAACTTTAGGTTTAGTCTCCAAAGCATCTCAGAGCCAGGTACCTCCCTCTTCTGCTGCTGCTGGCTCTCCTGGTGATGTTGGTCTTTCCTGTGATCTTCTAACCATTCTCCCCAAGTCTACCTTGATCTCTTTTCAGATACAGGCGGAGAAATTTCCTAAAGTCACACCCCTTCCTTGATTGTACTCCATCTTGATTGTCTTTGCATATGGCATAAACTCAGAGTCCCCAGAGAGTCCCCTCAACCCGAACGATCTGCTATCTCTGTTCCTAAGCAACTCTGTGTTCTGTCTTCACTTCTCTCCCCATTCTCTAGTCTGGTTAGCTTTCTTTGACCTCACTGCACATCTCAGATTCTCTTCATGGTTGTTCTTGCTGCTAAGAAACTCATTGTCCCAGCATTTATAACTGTTCCTCTCCTTCTTCAGATGGTATTTTGAATGTCATCTGATGTTACTCTGTGCCCGGTATGTTCTGTGTAGCCTCTCAGTTATTTCCTTCCCAGCACACCTCACCAGTATGCTTTGCAATTATCCTGCTTGTGTGCCTTTTTCCAACTGAAGTATACAACACTCAGTACCTAGCACACTGTTGGCACAAAGTAGAACTCCACGAATACATGCTAAGTGAACTAGTCCAACAAGGTGGTGTGGTGCTGTGTAGCTGTGCTTTGAATGAGTGAGAAAAGTTAGCTAACTGTAAAAGAATGAGGTTGTTTTTAGAGGTTATTGTGTTTTGGGGATGTTGGTACACATATGTAAAGCATTCAGTCCAATAGAGGCATATGTGCATAGGGGAGTTTGGGATTTGAAGGGCAGAAAGCTATGGTTTCAGCTGTGCCTCTGCCTCTTAGTATCTGTACATCGTTCACATGCTGATTAACCAACTTTAGCTTTTGTGAGGGTTAATTTTGTTGTTAACTTTAGAATTGGCCTGGAAGCCAATCTATGAGCATGTTTGTGAGGGAACTAGATTAGATTCAGTGGGAAGTCACACCTAAAGGGGGCAGGACAGCATCATTCGGCAGGCTGGAGTCCTGGAATAAATAAAAAAGAGAAGGTGAGCTGAGCACCAGCATCCATCTCTCTCTGCTTCCTGACTGTGGATGCCATGTGACCAGCTGCCAGGACCTCACCATGATACACTGGGCCCTAAAACTGTGATTCCAAATCATTTTTCCTGTTCTTAAGTTATTTTTTTTTCTTAAATTTCAAGTGTTTTGTCACAGTACTGAGACAACTAATGAATACAGCTCTGATTTCCTCTTTTGTGAAACAAGGATTAGGTGTCTTCAGAGAGTGTGTTGGGGATTAAATGACATAATTATGTAAATCTTCTGTCATAGATTTGGTACATGTTAGACACTCAGTATGTGTCCAGCTATTTATTTATATATTTATATATTTACATAATACTTATTTATTTTATTTATTGTTTTTCTACAAAATACAATGTCCTGGAATTCCAGGCACCAATTAGCTAACAGGAAAATTAGTTTGAGATGAGACAGGCTATCTAGGTATAGACTCTACCTATAAACCACATCTCTGCATTCAGACCCCAATCATATCCTATTGGAAGCCTCAGCTGGGAGCAGGAAGCACATTTGTCCTGCAATAAGATTGCTTGCCAGCCACTGTGGGACACAGCACCCAGGTAGCTGCCACTGCTCAGACTCCTTAAAGTTTCAAATTTCACATTTAAATTATCTCAGATTATCATTGCACGTTTGGGAGTAGCTAGTGTCTTTTGCTTGTTCTTCCTTTTCTTTTCCCCCATTGACTCTCATTCCTATTATATGGGGGCCTCAGACAGACCCCAAGAGCCTTCTATACTCCTCACCGCTTTCTGTGGCCTTTATGGCTTCTCTTTGCAAAGCTCTCCTGGCTGTATAGGAACCTGGCGTCTGTTCTCCTTTCTTTCCTTCAGCAAGTGGCCCAAGCTCTTCTGGATCCTCACTACTCCCTTGCCCTTGGCACCTTGTTCTTGCTTTCCCTTTAAACTCCTCTTCTCCCTCCTCCTCCTCTTCCCCCTC
>CM052711.1:58905336-58924038 GCA_028551405.1 Uromys caudimaculatus | reverse complement strand
GTGTCTACACCTGCTTTCTTTGCTCCTACCATTTTTCTCATCTGTCTCCCTCCTTCTATAGTTTTTTTTCTCTCCCTACCTATCTGTTTAATGTTCATCTCCTCATCTTCTGCTGATTGTCCCTCTGTGACTGGTGCTATTGATGGAACACTAACTAAGGTACCTAGTGTCACAGCCTGAGGTTAACCACAGATATGGAGGACAGTTTAGAACCTCCCTACCACTCTGCTTTTGTGCCTCAGAGCATCTCCAGGACCACAAAAGAGTTGCTTTGGCTGAATGCAGCCCCATCCAGTGGAGAAACTGACTAGGGTGTACCCAGCCATTAGATTTGGTGGTTATGGACCTGTGTTAGAGGTTAAGACAGAGTATCCAAGAGAGTCAACACAAGGGATGGGTGGAGCAGGGACCACATCACTGGGTTTCTGTTTTTTGGCATAGTATTAGCATTTACATACCTGTGCTTCTGGGGACAGCCTCTCTATATGGCTTCTTTGGGAAGTCAGGTACCACCACTCAGATATGGTACTATTATCCTGAAGTTATTCAAAGATTTTCTTCTTTTAATATGGGTTTCATTGTCATAGAGAATGTCAGTATTAGTTTCATAAAGCTGCTATTTCCCTGTCATTTGTCAAGCCACTTTGGAAGTCATTCGCTTTGGGGAGGGGATTAATCTTCTAGAATATCAGCTTTGCATGCTATTTCTGAAAGCATTGTAAATGGTTTGGTAAACAAGAGTTTAGCATTTATGTATCACTTAACTTTTCTAGGAGCTCAGCATTAGTTAATTCTTATGTTTGAAGATAAGTGTCATTCCCATCTTTGATTTCTATGTCTTAGTTCATAAGTGTTCTCTCTCTCTCTCTCTCTCTCTCTCTCTCTCTCTCTCTCTCTCTCTCTCTCTCTCTCTCTGTTGTGAATAGCCCTGGGGTTGCTTGTATTTTGATGGTAATTCTGCTTTCCTGGGAAGGGCTTTGGACCAGGAGTGAGTTATATACTAACATGACTTCTTTTGAACAAATCCCCTAATGAATAAAGGATCCAATCACTGCGGGAGTAGGAGGGACTTCCAGGTTGGAGGAGGAAGAGAGGAGGAGGTGAGAGAGAGGGTCTTCAACATGAGGACAAGATGTAGCTACTAGTGTCTCCTGGTTTCAATGGAGGATCTATCAGGATTTGCCTCTGGAGGTTTAGATTTAATTAGACTTATTAGATTAGGATTTTAATTGTTGCTCTCAGGGATTGTTACCATTGTTTCTGAACTAAGTTTATGTTGCGTTTTCCTTCACGAGGCAGCTCATCTGGGTTCCAGAGAGAAAGGTATGGTGACAAAGTGTGGGTTTGCCTGATGTGCCCCACAAAGGCTGTGAGGGTTTTGAAACATGGGGCTGGCATGGTAGCGACCTGCCAGTGGGAACCTAGCTAGCTGGGTGGAGCGATCAGATAGAGAGATCATGGAGCTCTGATTCAGAGTCTCCACGAGATAAAACAGGTCAGCCCTTGCCCGCCAGTGCAAGGCTGGCCAGGCCCCATGGGGCAGAGAGAACCAGAGAGTAGCTTGGGAATTTGCCGGTCGTTCTTTTTTTTAATATTTCCTGCAGCATCTCTCTCTCTCTCTTTTCTTTCCAGGAGCTACTTTACCTTTCAGAGCTAACACTTCTATTTTTGCTAATTGTTCTCTCTGTAGACTGAGAACATCCAAAGATTGTGTGTGTGTGTGTGTGTGTGTGTGTGTATGTGTGTGTGTGTGTACGTATGTATGTATGTGTGTGTAGAGACCAGAGATCAACATCAGATGTGTTCCTAGTTGTTAGACCCCTTAGTTTTTGAAGCAGGGTCTCTCTACAGCTTTCTGACTCAGCTAGCCTGGCAGCCAGCATGTTCCAGAAATCCCCTTGTCTCTATTCCTTCCCACCCGAAGCTCTGGGATGACAGAGATAGTTACCATTGTGCCTATTTAAAAAAATTTTAATTCTATGGTTATTTGCCTACATGTATGTCTGCATGCCATATGCGTGCCTGTTGCCCATGAAAGCCAGAGGAGGGCGTCACATTGCTTGGATATGGGGTACAGATGGTTATGATCTGCCATAGGGGTGTTAGGAATCTAACCCAGGCCCCTTGGAAGAGCAGCCATTGCTCTTAGCTACTGAAGCATCTCTGGAGCTCATCAGGCCTTTTTCTTTCAGGAGGATGCTGGGGACCTGAAATGAAGGCCTCATACTTGTTTGACCAGCATGTTACCAAGGAAGTCTTTCATCAGACTTGGTACATAAAGACTTTTGTTTGATCTACCACAACTACTTGAGCAATTAAGAGCTTAATGTGGCCACTAAGATGTACATCTTGCTTGGGCATGTTTCTTAAAATTACATGTTAACAGGAAAAGAACATAAAGCAAGATGGTGCTTCATAAAAGACAGAGTTATTCTAGGCTCTAGCTGTTCACTTAGAAGAATATCCAGCAGACTTCACTCAGACATCATTTGCAAGCCTCCTGCTATCTCGGCTCCTTGAGCAAAAAAAATGTGATCATTAGCTCAGGAGTGGATGCCAGCATGTTTCCCTGAAAATATCAGGCTATAATGGGAGGTACCCCAAAGAGGAAGACATCCTGGTGTGGAAGTACTGCTGGTGACAGCCATAGGGGGCCTCATAGTCTATGGGAAATCTGTACAGACGGAGGTGGAAAGAAGCTGAAAGCTGTTAGGCACAGCTGCATACCACCCCAGATAAGGTATAATAGAGAAAACCATCAGCCATCAATGTTAGATTAACCCAGATGTGGAGCAGAGCAGCTCTAGGACTATGCTGCGGCTGGCATGGACTCTAGGCACATGGACCAGGGTGCAGGTGTCCTCCTGTGGTGTGAGCAGGCAGCCACCACTCTAGCCTAACACCTTGAGGTACAAGTATCACCCTATAACCAGACGTCTTATGTGGACAGTGAGAGGGTGTATTGGTTACTTTTCTAAGGACTGTGACAAAATTCCCCGACAAGAGAGCAATGTAAGGAAGAGGGTTTATTCTGGTCCACAGTTTGAGGGTATAGTCCATCAATGTGGGGAAGGCCTGGCTGCAGGAGGCCACTGGTAACATTGTGTCTATAGTGAGGAAGCAGAAACAAATGTTGCCTCTTACTTCCCCTTCCCCTTGCTATTCAGCTGATACATATGTAAGTCTAATCACAGTGGCTTTCTCCCAGAAGGGCGAAACATTGCTTCCAATGCAAATGCAACTCAGCTCAGCTTTGCTGCATTAGAAATGCCCAACCTTAACACAGAGAGACTCCCTAAGTCTGTCCACCATCCTGTGCCTGCCAGCCACACTCTGCCCCTACCGTCTCAACTCCTGATAGGCTAGCTTCTGCAGCTCTCATCTCTTGCTGATTATCCCACGACCACCACCTTCTTTCAACCCAGCCTAGGTTCTTTTCTGGCAAGGCTTGCTTCTTCGTAAGCTCATGAATGCCCTTCCCTGCTTCCTGGCTGTTCTTTGCCAGGCCTGGTACCTCTGCACCTCACCTTCCACAACCCTCTCTTGGTCCTCCTTGGCCACACATATGCCCAGGTCGTCAGCTTGCTGCTGTGGTTTCTGAGCCACCTGCAGAGAGGCCATGCCATCTGTTTGGCTTTCAGAGATCCCTGCCGTGTTTCTTCCATCTCCCAACCCATCTCCACCACCTCTGTGCCTTTGGCTACCCACATGGTGGGCCTGTCACTTTTTCTGGAGGAGGTCCAGGACCGTGGGATTGAGTGGCAGCGAGTTCGCCTTCCATGTGGGAGAACTGGTGCAGAGCCAGGCAGCTTTGCCAGTGACCTTGCCCTGCCATTCTTTATTAAGCATGACTTGTGTCTGGTTGGCTGGCATTGTATTTCCACGGGGAGCTGAGCTTAATGTGCACATGGAAGTGGTTTTGGAGGTAGGTAGAAGAAAGGGATGTAGAGAATAGAAAACTCACCCATCAGAAAGATTCCATCGCCACATCTTAACTCGTTACCCTAACTTTCAGTTAGGATTTCTAGTATGGTCTGGGCACCCCTAAGGCAGTGTTGTAACTCTGTGATAGAATCACATTCATTCTCAGGCACACAGGCACAGGCTTTAATAGTGTTGCCGTTACTTATGACCCAACAAGCTTGGGCAAGAACTTCACTCATTTTGATCTTTACTTTTTACGACTTGTTAAAAGGAGTCAGAAATATTATAGTAATAACTATTTATTGTGTTCAGCCATCGTTCGGTACCCACCAGGAACCAATTCCAGGATCCCCCCTGGATTCCAAAATCCAGAGATATAGCCTCCGTCGGTGTCTAATGCTTTAAGTCATTTCTATATTATATAGAATCCCTAATGGGATGTAAATGCCACATGGACATTTGTTCCACTGTATTTTTAGTGGGTACAAACAAGTGAACAAAACCCCTATACTTGTGTAATTCACACAGTAAATTTTTCTGAGTCCTTCCCCCCCTCCACTCCCATCCCCTCACCTTACCTCCCTTCCCCTCCCCTGCCATTCCCTTCCCTTCCCTGGCTTCCCCTCCCCCTTCCCTTCTTTCTTTAATGCAGGATCTCATGTAGTCTAGGTTGACTTTGAACTCGTTTTGTCACCAAGCTCACATGGCATTCATGATCCTCCTACCTCCACCTCTCAAGTGCTGGGGCGCCAAGTGTGTATCACCATACTCTCTCTGTGCTGCTGAAAATGGAACCCTGGGCTTTGTGCACCTTAGGAGAGCACTCTATCACTTGAACTACATTCCTGGACCCTTTTCTGGGCATTTCTACCCTGTGGTTGATGACTCTGAGTGAAATACCCATGGATACCGAGTCTAGCCATATTTATTATCGACTACTATACTACTATATTAAATTTAGTTCTTTTAGACATGGTAAGTACTATTGATTACTTTTTATTGATGGGGCATAGGAAATTATAAAGGGCCTAGATATTCAGTTTCACACAACCTGTGAGGCATGGAGCCAGTGTTTGTAATTAACCAGACCACTGTGTTCTGACAGCTGCAGTCTATGCTATTGACCTGTCTCCATGAACTCAAATCACTGAAGCACCTATTTTTTAAAATTATTTCTTTTATTTTTAAGATTATAATGCAATTACATCATTTCCCCTTGCTTTTCCTCCTTCTAACCCTTCCATACACACCTTCTTGCTCTCTGTCAAATTCATGACCTTTTTAACACACACACTCTCGTCCCCTAAACAAATAAATACAACCTGTTCAGTCTATATAATCATCTTAGTTAGGATTTCTATTGCTATGATGAAGCACCATGATCAGAAGCAATGTGGGGAGGAAAGGGTTTGTTTGGCTTACACTTACACAATGTAGTCCATTATTGAAGGAAGCCAGGACAGGAACTCAAACAGGACAGGAACCTGGAGGACAGGAGCTGATACAGAGGTCATGGAGGGGTGCTGTTTACTGGCTTTCTCTTTATGGCTTGTTCTTCATGACTTACCCAGCCTGCTTTCTATCGACCCCAGGACTTCCAGCCTAGGGATGGCCTCACCCATAATGGGCTGAGCCCAAATCAATCACTAATTAAGAAAATGCCTTACGGGCTTGCCTACAGCCCAATCTTATGGAGATATTTTCTTAATTGATGTTCCCTTCTCCCAGATGACTTTAGCTGTGTCAAGTTGACATAAAATTAGCTAGCACAGTAATGTTACTTGTATTTATGTCTTTAGGGTTGACCTTTTGGTATGGGATAACCAACTAGTGTCTTCTCTCCTGAGGGAGACTATTTCTCCTGCTCTCAGCATTTCTTAGTTGCCTGTAGTTTGTTAAGTAGGGTTGAGATCTTTTGGACTTCCTCTACCCATCTCATGTATATTATTGTCTTTGGTCATCTCATGCTCAGATAGCTTTGTAGGTGAGACTTTATGATGTAGTTTCTGATATCCCTAGGAAACGCAATCTCATAGGGAACTCTTGTTCTTCTGACTTTTACAATCTTTCTTCCTTTTCTTCTGAAATGTTTTCTGAGCCTTAGGTGTAGGGGTTGTCCTGCTGATAAATACCCTGGGACTGGACTCTACAACTCTGCATTTTGATTGGTTGTGATTTTCTATAATGGTCTCTGTCTGTTGAAAAGAGAAGTTTTTCTTACAAGGGGTGAGGACCACAGTAATCTGTGGATATAATGACAAACATGGAATTATGGAATATACTGGTTTAGTAGGGTAGTGGTTGCAGGATCTCCTCCAAGATTCCAGGCTTCACTAGCCCTGAGTAGTTGGGTACGCTTCTAGTATAAGGCATGGTATTCTTTCTGTTGAGTGGGTCGTATGTTCAAATGGAGAGCTGTTGGTTGTCACCGAGGTATGCATGACACTACTGCACACTTAGGGTTATTACACCATACTGCTCATTGTTATGGTTCATGTGTCATAGATGGGTAGGACTGTTAGTTGCTTCCCTCCTTTGGAAGCTTGTATGATTCCTTCTGGTATCCTGAAAGCTAGTCCTGGTGAAGAAGCTGTTGTCTCAATTCCAGCTCAGAGGCCTCTGGACCCTGTTTCTGAAGTTCTTGGTGTCATTGGCAGTAGGAACTTATCTTCCCTCTGAGGAATGAACAACCCAGGACAATAGAAATACCCGGTACTGTGTTGGGAGTCTCTTAGACAACCCTGACCAACAACTCAAAAGAAAGTGAAGTACTTCTTTTCAATGCCAGAACATATTATCTAGAACTTGGTTCCTCTGAGGGCATCAGACTTTGCGATCGAAGTTCTCCTTTTCAAGAAGATCTCAGGACTTGGGCTGAGAAGCTGGCTCAATGGAGAAAGAGCTGCCCCACAAGCATGAGGGCCTGAGTTTGGATCCAGAGAAATGTAAAACTTGTCACAGTAGTATATTTCTGTAATCCCAGTGCTTGTGTAGTGGAATGGCAACTGGAGACAGAGACTTACTGGAAGCTCAAAGGCCAGCTCTGCTGAGATATGCAGCAGTGAACAATAAGAGATTGCATTAAATGAGGTATAAGGAGAGGACTGACACCTGAGTTTGTCCGTCAGCCTCTGCATGCATGTCGTGGCACAGGCATAGGCTATCAATGCTTATACACAAATATAAATGTAAACACACACACACGCACATGCACACACACACACACGCACACACGCACACACGCACACATGCACACATACGCAGACGCACGCACACACGCACACACATACACACACATGCACACACATGCACGCGCACACACACGCACGCGTGCACACACATGCACACACACACGCACACACACACATACACACACATGTACATACACACACACACACACACGCACACACACGCACACACCACACCACATAGGAATATCTCAGCACTTTGTAACTGAAGCTCAGAAGGTGACCTAGCTCCTTAGCTCATATCTGTGGCTGTGGGCTGAGACTTTCATACCCTGTGTGACAGTAAGCAATGAAACTCCTGCTTCTGATCCCCCATCCTCTTTATGAAGCCTCTGCTCCGTATCCCATCAATCACTGTCACCTCAAGATTTTGCAGTGTCTTACAAAATGAACGGATGCGGATCTTTCCTCTGGTTTTAGGCTTCTGCAATGAAGACCTGTGCATATCTTGTCTCCCACAAGTGGGAATTATATCACGTGGAATCTTCAGTGACAACAGAGCCTCACCAATGACAGGATTGACAATTACATCATCTGCTACTGCAGTGATAAATGTTAAACCAGATCTAACCCCACAGGGAGTGCTGAGCATAGGGACCTAAAGCTAAAATTTCTGTTGTCCCATGCAGGAGCTTAAATGAGGAAGCAGGATGGTGGGATGGAGAGCATGTGTTCCACCCAAATAGACAGTGTCTTAGCTCTGGCCAATCACTGCCGTGTTGTGTTAGAATTTCTTTACTTTTATCTAGAGAAATGCAACTGTAGATTCTATATGCAAGTTCTTTGTGTAAAAATATCAGCAACCAGTTCACATTAAAAACAGATTCTCACTTGTGGAATACATGCCCTTCTGTTTTAATGGGCTGAGACTTAGTCGTTCCAAGCTCCTGAATCAATACCATACAGTAATACCAAACCATATAGGTCTTGACCGTGGGGGAGTGTACATAGTCAAAAGCTCTACACTCCAGAAGTCTCTAAAGAGCCATTTACAAGGCCACTACCACTCCAGCAATGGCCCAAGATGCCACAGGGCTTTCAACATGGCTACCCTAATTGTCACGGCTTTCATGCTAATTCCAGGCTCCCGTCAGGCTTCCTCATGGAATCAACTACTTTCCCCACACTGGGTCAAAATTCCTGACAAAATGACCTTAAGGAAGGAGAGAGTTATCCTCCTCACAACCTCAGAAACCATGCCCTCACAGTTGGGAAGTCACTAGCTTGAAGCAGCTGGTAACACTGCATCTACAATCAGGAACAGAGAGAGATGAATGCTGTCCCTCAGCTCAGCTTCCATGATTTTCCTAGATCAGGACCCACTCCTATAGGATGGGGCTTCCCACAATAGTATAGATCTTCCTGATTCAGTGAACCCAGTCTAGAAATCTCCTCACAGATATGCCCAGAAGCTTGTCTCCTACGTGCCTATATCCTGTCAAGGGGCCAATCAATAGGAATCCTCACCCTCAGTTTTGCTTTCATTTCTTGTTTGCTTGCCTGACTTGATTTCCCACCCACAGCATACAGGAACTCTCCAGTTCTCCTACAGGCGTTGGCACCTTCCATCTGCTTCTTCAAAGGGAGCCGAGCTGCCAGCTTCTATAAATATTCTGCCAGAGGCCAGACTTTCCCCAGTGTCTCCATCAAGCCCCTGTGTTTCTTTTGTAGATATCTGTGCTTCTCCTCCTGTGTGGTAGCTTCTCTATGCATGTCACTGTGTGTCTCTGAGGTGGAAAAGAGGACATAGATCCTAACCATGTAATGTTGTCCTTGTGAGACTCAGCTGTCAAACTATACTGAAGGACCTGGCTGAGCTCAATTATTTCTGCCCAGTTCATAGCCTGGAGCACCATTACCTCAAGATGCAGTTATCTTTGGACATAGAATCTTTACAGTAGATTGGGTTTGTTTAAGGTTAGGATACTGGGCACTGTCCTACTTCAAAATGACCCAGTGACATTTCCTCATCTCTTGATTGTTTACTCCCCATGTTTATACAGTCTTGTGTATCTCCATGTCTGTGTTCTCACTTCCTCCCTCATGAGGACCAGAGTTGGATCCCCTTGTAACCCAGATTTTAAAAAAGGGGTTTTAAAATCTTAGCGCTGAGGAGGTAGAGACTGGAAGATCTCTTGAGGCTTCACACAGCCATTTAGAGTTAAGAAACAGACCTCTGAAGAAACCAATCCCACAGATACTTAAATCTTAGACTTTTAGCCTTCAGAATAGGTAGATAATGTTCTATGGGGATTTTGTAATGTCAACCTAGCAAAGTAAAAGTCTCCAAACAAAGATCTCAGTCCTGTGCTACGGGCTCCCAAGTGAGGACTTTGCCATCTTTATGAAATGCAGCTTGACATCATGGCTACTGTGGACTACATTATGGACTTTGTGAAGGAGTTCTAAATAGCTGTTCTAGAACGGAAGCATGGGTATATGTAATTCCTCTCCTGTGTAGGCTCCTCTCTAGTACTGACATGAACACAGTGGGACTATCTGGCATTGGATGTGTGGATAATTGGTGAGAGTGCATGGTAGAGATGGAGGGAACCCCACGCCAACTCCCAGAGAAGAGGCCAGTTATGCTCTGGTAGGAGAGAGTGCCAGTTTGAAGCCCGCGACCAGGAGGCACTTAGGTTCTATTCTCTTTTGTGGTTAAGGTGGAATGTGTGGCTTAAGATGAAAGTATGGGACATGGGAAGATATTAGAGGACAAGTGTGTGTGTGTGTGTGTGTGTGTGTGTGTGTGTGTGTGTGTGACACATGTATAAATGTAAATGCATGCCCTGGAGGCCAGAGGAAGCAAGCATCCTGACCTACCATTCTCCACTGTATTCTTTTGAGACAGGGTCTCTCACTGTACCTGGAGCTAGACTGGATAAGAGGTCTATATATGGCCACACCCAGCTTTTTATGTGAACTCTAGAGATTCAAATACAGGCTCCTCATGCTTGTGCAGTGAATGCTCTTACTCATCAGGCCATCTCCCCCGTCTCTATAATGCTATTTTTATTGTCAGCTTTAGGGCACAGGCAAGGTCAGCTTTAAAATTCTTTAGTTGATTAGTCTTGATGACATAGTTTTGTCATTTTCTGTCAGACAAATCCTGTTTATTGTGTTTGGTCTGATGAACATTCTTAGCTTCTCAGCATAATTTTGACACTTGATCTTGTTGTTTTTACATTGTGTCTTACAGGTATTGATCAACACCGAAATTAGCAAAGAAAGAAAATCATAATTAGTTGATAGCCATGGAATAAACATTTCCCAGGAAAAGACAAAACTATGGATCTATATTGCTTTTAAACTGGAAAATTTCCAATGAACAAAGCCCCCTCTTCTTCCTGGCAATGATTTGGAAGTCACCTGGCCACACAGACAATTAGCAGACCATTGCTTCTTGGCTTTGCTGAATTGGCAGAACAGTATGTGCAATGTTGACAGAGGGCCTCTCTGTGGGTGTCTTCCTCATTGATCTTGTCCTGGCATGAGAGCAGGGGGAGTTAGGAAGAACAGGCTCACCATCTCAATGGGCCCTCAATTTCTAGAGTTATATTTTCGATAGTTTGTAGTTCTGAGTTTCGACAGGGTAAACAGCTGTCTTCATGCACTGGCAAGTAACTACAGATATTAGTTCAAGTATGTGGGTCCAAAAAGTTCACAGCATTGATCTATTGAAATGCAGTAATGGAAATGCTGGACCCTTGCAAGAGTTGAGTATCTCTAAAGCAAGAAAATGTGCTGATTTTGAATTCAAGAAGGAAATAGTTGTAAACTCTGGTGTGTGGAACCTTAGGTTTCACGTATATGTACAAAGGCAGTTGGCAATGGCTTCCTCTGGACCAACATAGTCCCTGATTTGTACCTCAGTTATTTGTTCTTCAAACATTTGTTGAGGACCCTCCATCCTCTAGATGCTGAGGAAGAAGCAGTCATTAAGAAATATGCTCATTGTGTCTGTGAATCTTTTGCTTGAGTTAGTTGTGGGAAGGCACTGAACACACATGTATGATGTCCCACAATAAAGTATGTTAAAAACATGTAACAAGCAAATAAGATAGACGAGATGGTAGAAGAGCTTCCCTAGGAGAGATTAAGTTGAGATCTTCAGAAGAGCCACGTGAATAATCAAGGGTAAGAGGTTGTTTGAGAGAGAAGTCAGGACTCCTTCAGCTAGCGTCATGAATAATGGAGAGAAGAAAGGAGGTGAGGCCGGCAGGGAGTTTATTTTGTATTCTTTTGTGTGTGTGTTCGAACATGTGCACATATGTGTGCACAGGTGTATGGAGGCCATGCCAAATCAGTCTGCAGGACTACGTCTGTTTGACATCAAAGTGTGTACATTGCCTGCTCTCCCCCCCCCCCCCATGGCCTAATGCTTAAGAGGGAAGTTTTGTGGCCCGAGGACATGACTTTACATTCCATCCAGAGATGCACTGCTTGTGATCACATGATGTTCTAAGATTCAGTGTCCTGTTCACACAAAAGGCCTCAGGGGACCATGAAGCCCTTGCCTTACCTGTGAGGAGCTGGTTAATAGCCTGAGAATAACAGGACTGAACAAAGATATATTACTTAGAAGTCTACAGAGAAAGGGAACCAATGGCCTTTATATGGAGACACAAGAGAAGGCTTAGAGGGAAAATGGGTCACATGATTGAAGATACAGAGAAGTGCGCACGACACCACCCGCAGGGAACTGAGTGGTATAGATCATTCTAAGGACAAATGATGGGGATCCAGAAACGCTGATATATCAGGGCAGAGAATAGGTGTCAGGGGGGGAGAGAGAGAGAGAGAGAGAGAGAGAGAGAGAGAGAGAGAGAGAGAGGTGTAGATGCAGACAGAGAAAGAGGAAGGGATTGTGGAAGGGGAGAGAGAGAGGAAGAGAGAAAAGAACAATGAGGAAGAGCAGGAGAAGGGAAAGGAGGGAGAAAGTAAAGAGACAACAAGGAAACAACAGAGAACCAAGAGAAAAGGATAGGAGTACAGAAGACAGGGAGGGAGAGAGGAGAGAAAGGGAAGAAGAAAGAGGAGCAGAGAGGAAAAGAGAGGGGGAGGGGGAAGAAAAAGGGGTGGGGAGGACTGATGACCCCACCTCTGTCTCCTTGCTCCAATCAGTCTCTCAGAGGATGCCCTGTGCCAAGGTCTTATCTTCTTTTACTCAACCTGGGCTGACTCCAGTTCCTTCTCATCTTGCAGCAGCCTCTGCAGACATAGCCAGGGATAGTTTTACCCATCGCCCAGGCGTTTCTTAGTGAGTCAGTCTGCCAGCCAACATTAGCCATCACCGAGGAGTTTATCAGTTTCAAAGCTGTATGAGTGATGGTGTGAGTACTTTTCAGTGGAGCAAGTTTATCCCAAATAGGTTTATTTATTTTATTTTATTTTTTGGTTTTTCGAGGCAGGGTTTCTCTGTGTAGCCCTGGCTGTCCTGGAACTCACTCTGTAGACCAGGCTGGCCTCGAACTCAGAAATCCACCTGCCTCTGCCTCCCGAGTGCTGGGATTAAAGGAGTGTGCCACCACTGCCCGGCTCCAAATAGGTTTCTTTTAAGCAGGAATTCTTAACTGATATCTGCAGCATGAGGGCCATAGTGGGGTCCATCAACTATTTTCTACATTTTGAAAGTGTCAGCTATGGAGTGGTGCCACTTTGTCAGAATTTATATGCTAAAATTGAGTACACACATACCCTAGGGCCCAGCAATTTCTTTACTACGTATGTGTTCTAGATACAGAAACACTTGCATATATTCCCTCAAAGATACATATCAAATAATTCAAAGTGGGACTGTTGGAAATAGCTGACATTGGAAAATGACCTAAATGTCTGTCAACATTAGAATTGAAAAATAAATTCTAGTATATTTACACAATAGAATGTACAGTAAACCCTGAGAATGGCATTTATGCAAAATGTGGAATTTTGCTGATGTTAAGTGAATGTAACCAGATGCAAAATTTACTATAAAAGTCATTTAAATGAAATTCAAAGACAGAGGAGACTATTTGGTATAATTGCAAGTCAGGAGATGAATAAACCTTAAGGGGTGCTGACAGGCAAGTCTGGAGTCCTGTTACCACAAATGCTGGCTTGGTGGACATGTTTGATATGTGAAGAGGAATTTGCCAATATGTTTTTGATACGTATATTTTTCCTTTGTGGGTTACACCTCAATTAAAGTTTTTAAAAGTACATAGTGAAACCTCACACTATAGCTATTTCTGCTTTTATTTATACCAGTTAAGTATGACAATTTTTCATGTAAGATGAGAAAGAAAATTAATTACTTCTAGAAAATTATTTGTATGGTAACCATCTTTTAAAAATGTAGGCTCAGTCCAGGAAGAAATTAATTAAACATTTCTGTTTAGACAATTTGTGAAAAACTTTCAGAATCTGGGTCTAAGCATTTGGAAAATATCCCCCGCCCACCCCCCTCTCCCTCCTTTCCTCCCTCCCTCTCTCCCTCCCTCTCTGTCTCTGTCCGTCTGTCTGTCTATCTGTCTGTCTGCCTCTCTCTCTCTCTCTCTCTCTCTCTCTCTCTCTCTCTCTCTCTCTCTCTCTGTGAGTGTGGGAGCTTAGTACCATGGTATGTATGGAGATCTTGTCTCTCTCTCTCTCTCTCTCTCTCTCTCTCTCTCTCTCTCTCACTCTGTGTGTGTATGTGAGCGTGGGAGCTTGGTACCATGATATGTATGGAGTCAGCGAACAACCTTGGGTGTCAATTCCTGCCTCCTTCCTTGTTTTCCACAGGGTCTCCTGTTTGTTGCTGAGTATACCTGACTGGTTAGACTATGAGCTTCAGAGAATTTCCTTGTCTCTGTTCCAATCTTGCTTTGGAGCATCGAGATTACAATTACAGATGCACCTGGGTTCTGAGAATCTGAACTCAGGAGCTCCCATTTGCATGGCAAGTGTTTTACCTAATGAACTGTCTTCTCAGCTCCAACTTTGAAAACAAACCATTTCTTCAAGAGTGTGTTTGTTACAAAAAGAGTCAATAGAAAGATTTTTTTTTTTATTTTCATAAAATATATAAGAGAATGTCAGGATTCTAGGTGATCTTGTAGGACACGGGGAGATGGGTTGTGATCTTTAACTGTAGCATTTTTAGATTCATTTACTATGACTGTCCTCTGTGGAGAGGTCTGAGTTCATGTGGGACCCTTCCTTACCCATCCAAGGACTGCAGGTCAGCTGTGTTATATAAGGTTTGGGTGCCATCTCCCGGTCAGTCAGTCATTAAACAAGGAAGACTTCAGGAAAGAGGAGGAATTGGAGATCTGAGTAAAAGTGAGTTTGTCACATGCATCAATGAGACAAAGGACCCTTGTTCTGCTAGTACCATGGTTGACTGCTCCTTTTGGCAACAAGATGATCTTTAACCATCTGCTGGCTACCCTTGCTACCATCTGCTGTCCATCTACTCAATCTAGTCTCTAGCCTGCTGTGTGCTCTGGAGAGAACAGTCAGGCAGTTTACATAGCTGAACCAATCCATCCAGACTCTGCAGAGACAAAGCCAAGACAGGACTAGCTGCAGGTGGCATTTGTGAAGAGTGAGGAATGGCCCCCACTCATTTTTGCATGGTTTCATTTAATTTGTCGGTGGCAGTGGCATTGCCCTGGATGGCTTGAGGAAATGAAGGACAGCTGTCTTTCTTGGAAGGCTGTGAATACCCAGGTTCTGGAAAGATGAAAAGGCAGTAGCCAGAAGGCAGCTGCCTCTAGCTGGAGTCTTATGACTGTGAAGAAGCGCTCACTGAAAGCATGGTATGGTAACAGACTCAATCAGCCATGTGAGGTTGAGTGAGCTCATACCTAGCAGAAGTCTTGTCTTCCACCTACTGGCCACTCTCTCTCAACCGAGAGTAAATCTCAGTAAATCTAGATTTCTGTGAGCCAATGTGAGTGAATTAAATTCTTTTATGCCTATAATTGACTCAGGGAAGAGAATTTATCCCAAATCATCAAGAGAGGAGTGATATATTAGAGAATATCTGATAAGAAAAGAATGGCCTCATTGAGCTGGTTCAGAAGTGCCTGCAGTCATGAAGACACCACCTCTGTAGAGAAAGAGAGGGGAGATGGAGAGAACCCACATTCTTCAGGACATCTCAAAGTCTTTAAGATAATTAACTCAGTGCTAAATTTTTATTAGAGAAACTATAATGTTTTCCTCACCTTTCAAGGCACAGGGTTTAAGAATTTGCTTCTTTGCATCACAAACTTCTGATTAATTTGAAACTTGAGTCCTATGTCTTCATACTTGCATGCACACATCTCCTATTTCAAGCTGGGCATTTATACTCGGCTATATCTTCTAAGCTATTGTTTTTCTGACTCAAGGTATCTACAACTTAAACTATTCCCTTCCTCACTTTTAAATCTTACATTTTTATTGAAAATCATTGTGAATCTTGAATTTGTCTTACCTCCAGTTTGCTGGGAAACTATTCTCATACACAAAGCCTGGCAATTTCACTTTAATAATTGTGTAAAAATTTTTATGCCTTGTGAATGCTTACTGTATGACATGTTATATGATAGAGAAGTTTATGTGATTTATAAGAGCTATTAAATATCCTTAACATGGTTGTGCAGGGTAGACAATTTTTGTCTCCCCTGTGTGTCACAGGAAGTAGAGCATAGTGTTATTCTCCAAGACACACAGTAGAGCTTTGATGAAAGCAGACTGGCAGGAACACAACCCAGGCACTTCCCTTGTAAATGTCTCTCTTCTCTGTTATCTCTTCTTCAGACCTGCCCATGTTATGAGATTTTTCCTGAGAACATGTGAACAGCATCTGTTCATTCCAGATAGATCACCAGGGACAGACCAAATTTGAACCATGTGAGCCAACACTTTTATTGAGGTCCCTTACAGAAGCATGGGTGAAGGCTTACTTATAGGAGCATGGCTGAATCAAAGGCAGTCACTTCATGGTAAGACCACTACCAACCTAAATGTTAATTAACAGGTGGTACATTTCTGAAGCTCCCTGTATGACTTTGAGGACATCAGGGAGTCCTTTGCTGGACAGATCAGAGAGTCTTCTCTTCTGAGTAGTTGTTTCTGCTTCTATAACCTTGGGTGTTTGCCCAAGGTGGCAGTGGCAGGGCAGGGCTTGTGAATCTTGTAAATTTTGGGAGCTTCCTGAGGTTTGCATTTGTTTACTACTTCTTGGGGCTTATAAACTTTGTTTTCTTTCTGAGTCTTAAGGAGACTTCATATGGAATGAAATATTTTAGTTCAGAACATACTGTGGCACAAGGGTTCTATGCCTGCACCTCCATGTTTCTCAGTGTTACTCTTCAGGATTTGACTGAAGTGTTTCCTGCCTAGATGATTGCAATGCAAAAGGCCAATTACTTCTTCTGTCCCACTGGTCCTCCTAATTTGACTTTTCCACTTTAAAATCTCTAGCAATTTATTATCATCTCTAGCGGCAGTTATAGGGAAGGCAGCTACTATGCAAATATGGAATTTCTAGGCAGAATGACCCAAGACTCTAAATGGCTTGTCCTAAAGTCAGGTGCTTTCAGAAGCATGGACACTTCAAGAAAGAAGGCATTGGTTGGCTACCAGTTTGTAAACAAGGACTGCTTGGACAAAAATCTGTGTTTCCTTATGGCGTCCAATATCACCTAAAATCAGTCCAGAAGTTGCTTCTCTCTCTCTCTCTCTCTCTTTTTCGAGACAGGGTTTCTCTGTGTAGCCCTGGCTGTCCTGGAACTCCCTCTGTAGACCAGGCTGGCCTCGAACTCAGAAATCCACCTGCCTCTGCCTCCCAAGTGCTGGGATTAAAGACGCACGCCACCACTGCCCTGCCAGAAGTTGCTTTTCCTTCATAGCTACCAGGCACCACTTCTCTGAAATCTCAGTCACTTGGACCAAATCCCTTCATATGTGCCCATGTCACACTCCCTCAGTGAAGGTGACTGTAACTAGGCTTTCTGTAATCAGTTAACTGGACATCATAGGAGGTCTTACCCTTCCCTGAGGATCTCCATGCAGCTAATAGTTGCTAGGGGGAAGAAGAGACATTTTCTTTGTTGTGGAGCCACTGGTAAGTTGTCCATGTTTCTGTAAATAGCACCTTACTCACGCTCGTATAAATACCCATAAGCAAAGCCACCAAGTAACTAAACAACAACACATTGAAGTAAAAGGGTAAATATGTATATGGTATATACTATACTATAATATAAAATACATGGGTGAATATGTATGTAATATATACTATACTAATCTATAATACAATATAATTAATATAAAATAAAATGTAATAAATATTTTTATATTTATGATAGTCACAATGAAACCAATTATATTGTATAATTAATTAATGCTAATTTTGCTTTTTAAAATTGAAAATAGATTTTCCATATTTGTAAAAAACCATTATTATAGGAACCTTCTGGTTCCCATCTGTGGCAGGAGACCTCTGCCTGGGCCCCCAGGGCTCCATAGCCAATTAGTGCTGGAAGAAAGCTACCCTTCCAGGAGCTGGAAAAGCTGTGAGTGAGATTAAGACGAGCACCACTGCTCACCGGGACCTGCTTGGAACCCGCGGAACACAGGGACTGAGGTAGTTGGGCATAGGAACCTTCGGGTTACCATCTGTGGCAGGAGACCTTTGCCTGGGCCACTAGGGTTCCAGAGCCAAGCAGCACTGGGAGAAAGTTACTCTCCTAGGAGCGTGGAAAAGCCCTGAGTGGGGACAAGGCGAGCACCACTGCTCACCAGAACCCGCCCAGAACCACAGGCCACGGAGACTGAGGGGCAGGAAACTTCCGGTTCCCATCTGTGGCTGGGGACCTCAGCTTGGGCTACAGGGCTCCTTAGCCAATTAGCGCCGGGAGAAAGCTACCCCCCCTCAGGATCGTGGAAAAGCCGTGAGTGGGGTTAAGACGAGCACCACTGCTCACCAGGACCAGGGGACCTCAGCCTGGGACACAGGGCTCCAGGAGAGAGCTGGTATCCCAGGAGTGCTGACACACCTTCGAGCATAGGCAAAACCACCACTTTCGTTCAAACTCACTGGATTAAGAGGGACCCTAGTAGAGCCATGAGGACACAGGAACCAAGGGAAACCTGGGGACAAGATCCTTCTGGTTTTTGTCTGCACCCCAGTGCTGACCCTGTGACACAGCACTCCAAACCCAAACACCTCTAAGAGAGAGCTGGTCTTCAAGGAGTATTGATACAGAGGCCTGCAGGAGGGATAAGCCACAGCCAGACAGAGTAAGATCATCTAATATCAGAGTTAACAAGATGGCAAAAGGCAAGGGCAAGAACATAAGGAACAGAAACCAAGGCCATTGGCACCATCAGAACCCAGCTCTCCCACCACAGCAAGCCCTGGATACCCCAACACACCAGAAAAGCAAGACTCAGATTTAAAATCATTTCTCATGATGATGATAGAAGACTTTAAGAAAGAAATTAACACCCTTAAAGAAACACAAGAGAACAGAGGTAAAGAACTAGAAGCCCTTAAAGAGGAAACGCAGAAATC
>CM052711.1:58877860-58904836 GCA_028551405.1 Uromys caudimaculatus | reverse complement strand
AAATTGCAAAGCTTCTGTAAAGCAAAGGACACTGTCAATAGGACAAAACAGCAACCAACAGATTGGGAAAAGATCTTAACCAATCCTATGTCCGATAGAGGGCTAATAATATCCAATATATACAAAGAACTCAAGAAGTTAGACTCCAAAAAACCAAATAACCCCATCAAAAAAATGTGGAACAGAGCTAAACAGAGAATTCTCAACTGAGGAAATTCGCAGGGCTGAGAAGCACCTAAAGAAATGCTCAACATCTTTAGTCATCAGGGAAATGGAAATCAAAACAAGTCTGAGATTCCACCTCACACCAGTCAGAATGGCTAAGATCAAAAACTCAGGTGACAGCAGATGCTGGCGAGGATGTGGAGAAAGAGGAACACTCCTCCACTGTTGGTGGGATTGCAAGCTGGTCCAAGCACTCTGGAAATCAGTTTGGCGGACCCTCAGAAAAATGGACATAATACTACCTGAGGACCCAGCTATACCACTCCTGGGCATATACCCAGAAGATGCTCCAACATGTAATAAAGATACATGCTTCACTATGTTCATAGCAGCCATATTTATAATAGCCAGAAGCTGGAAACAACCCAGATCTCCCTCAGCAGAGGAATGGATACAGAAAATGTGGTACATCTACACAATGGAGTACTATTCAGCTATTAAAAACAATGACTTAATGAAATTTGCAGGCAAAAGGATGGAACTTTAAAATATCATCCTGGGCAAGGTAACTCAGTCATAAAAGAACAAACATGGTATATACTCACTGATAAGTGGATATTAGCCCAAAAGTTCGGAATACCCAAGTTTCACTTTATAGTAACTGCTGTACTGAGTGTGAGGTCCCCGATGGAGGAGTGAGAGAAAGAACTGAAAGACCTGAGGGCGTTTGCAGCCCCATGGAGGGAGCAACAGTGTCAACTGGCCTAACCCCCCCATCCTCCTGGAGGTTGGACCACCAACCAAAAATACACATTGAGGGTCCTATGGTTCAGACCACATATATGGCAGAGTAGGGACTCGTTGGCCATCAGGGGGAGTAGAGGCCCTTTAGCCTGAGGGTGTTAGAGGCCCCAGTAAAGGGGAACGTCAATGTAGGAATACGGGACTGGGTGTGTGGATGGGTGGGAGGAGAAATCCCCTTATAGAGGCGGGGAGTAGGAGGGGATAGGGGGTTTCCAAAGTGGGGACCTAGAAAGGGCGAAACATTGGAAATGTATGTAGGGAGCGGTTAGAGTATTCGCCATTACAAGATGGCGCTGACTTCCGCTGTCGCTCTAAGGAAACTTACGGATAGCGCGGGGAAAACCCCGAAGCGCCTGTGCATTATGGGTGTACGTGACTAATCACCGCCCACTCCCGGGGTGTGCCAATCAGTGGAGGACACGTTGCCTCAGGGCTATATAAGCAGCGCCATTCTGGGGCCCCGGGGTCTTCCTCTTTTCATCATGCAATAAACGCATTGCTGCAGAAGGATCCGTGTGTCCGCGTGGGTTCTTGCTGGCGAGACCAAACAGCGCGCGGGACAAATGTAAATAAAGTATCTAAAAATAAAAATAAAAATAAAAACAAAAAACAAAAAAACCATTATTAAAGTGTAAATCATACATTGAACCCTACACTTTAATAGTGGGAAACTTCAACACTCCACTCTCACCAATGGGCAAGTTATCAAATGTCATGAAACTAAATAGAAATAATGGACATACATATTTACAGAACATTTTACCCAAACACTAAAGAATATAGCATATTCTCAGAACTTCATGGACCCTTCTCTGAAATTGAGCATATACTCTTTCACAAAGTAAGTCTCAAAGACACAAGAAAATTGAAACACCCTCTCTCCCTCAGTATCTTATCAGGCCACCATGGATTAAAGCTGGACTTCAACAGCAACAGAAACAACAAAGCCTACAAACTCATGGAAACTGAACACATCTCTACTCAATGACTACTGACTGGGTCAAGGAAGAAATAAGGAAGGAAATGAAAGACTTTCTACAATTCAATGAAAATGGATGCACAAACTATGGGACACAATGATGGCAGTGAAAAGAAGAAAGTTCACACACTAAATGCCTTCATAAAGAAATTAGTGAGATCTCATACTAGTGACTTAACACCACAAATGAAAGTCTAGATTTATGACAGGAGCATAGCATGACTGTCCTCTGAGAACGTCTACCAGTAGCTAACTGAGACAGATGAAGATACTTTTAGCCAACCATTGAACTGTTGTTGGGGACTCCTATGAAGAATTAGGGGAAGGATTTAAGGAGCTGAAGGGGATGGCAACCCCATAGGAAGAACATCAGTATCAACTAACCTGGACCTCTGGGAGCTCCCAGAGACTAAGTCACCAACCAAAGAGCATACATGAGCTGGTCTGTGGCCCCTGGCTCATATGTAGCAGAGGATTCCCTTGTCTGGCCTCAGTGGGAGATATGCCTAATCTTGTAGAGACTTGATGCTCCAGGGAAGGGAGAAGCAGGAGGTGGGATGGTGGAAGCACCCTCTCAGAGGCAAAGGGGAGGGGGAATGGTGTGAAGAACTCTTGAAGGGGGAGGGGAAGGGGGCAACATTTGTAATATAAATAAAACAATTAATAATAAAAAGAAGCAAACATATCAAAGAGAAGTAGATGGCAGGAAATAATCAAACTCGTGACTGAAATCAATAAAATAGAAACAAAGAGAACAACATAAAGAATCAATGAAACAGAGTTGGTTCTTTGATAAAATCAACAAGATAGATGAACTAAAGGTCAGGGAAACAATATCCAAATTAACAAAACCCAAAATGAAAAGGGAGACATAACAATAGACAGGGAGGAAATCCAAAGAATCATTAGATCTTACTTTAAAATTCAGTACTCCACAAAACTGGAAAATCTAAATGATATGAACAATTTTCTTTATCAATACTACTTATCAATGTTAAATCAAGATCAGGTAAACTATCAAATAGTCCTATAATCCCTAAGGAAATAGAAACAGTCATTAAAAGTCTCCCAACCAGAAAAAGCCCAGGGCCAGGTTGTTTTAATGTATAATTTCACCAGACTTTCAAAGAAAAGCTAATACCAATACTCCTCAAATTATGCCACAAAGGAGAAACAGAAGGAACATTGCCAAATTTTATGAGGCCACAGTCATCCTGATACCTAAACCATACAAAGATTGAACCAAGAAATAGAATTTCAAACCCATTACTCTTATGAATATTGATGCAAAAATATTCAATAAAATACCTGAAAACTGAATCCAAGAACACATCAAAGACATCATCTACCATAATCAAGTAGGCTTCATCCCAGAAATGCAGGTTGAATGTACAAAAATCTGTCAATATAATTTACCATATAAACAAACTGAAAGTGGAAAAAGCCACATAATAATCTCATTAGATACTAAAAAAGCCTTTGACAAAATCCAATGTCCTTTCATGATAAAAGGCTTGGTGAGATCAGGGACAAATAGCCCATAAGGTCAATAAAGACAAACACAATAAAGTCAATGTACTGCAAGCTGATAGCAAACATCGCAGTGAAGGAAGGGAAACTTAAAGCAATTCAACTAAAATCTGGAACAAGACAAGGCTGTTCTCTCTCTCCGTATCTATTCAATATAGTACTTGAAGTTTTAGCTAGAGCAATAAGACAACTTAAGAAGATCAACAAGATACAAATTGGAATGGAGGAAGTGAAAGTATCCACAGATGGTATGATGGTATACTTACATGACCCCAGAAAACTCTACCTGGGAACTCCTACAGCTGATAAACACCTTTAGCAAAGTGGCTGGTTACAAAACTAACTAAAAACATCAGTAGCCCTCTTATATACAAATGACAAAGTGACTGAGAAAGAAATCAGGGAAGCAACACCTTTTACAATACCCACAAATAATGTAAAATATTTTGGTGTAACTCTAATCAAGCAGGTGAAAAACATGCATGACAAGAACTTCAAATTGTTGAAGAAAGGAATTGAAGAAGATATCAGATGATGGAAAGATCTATGCTCATAGATCAGTAGGATTAACATAGTAAAAATGGCAATCCTTTGCAGATTCAACACAATTCTCATCAAAATTCTAACACAACTCTTTAAAGACCTTGAAAGAAAAATACTCAACTTCATATGGAAAAAAAAATCAAACAAACAAGGATAGCTAAAACAATCTGGTACAATAAAAAACCTCTGGAGGTATCACCATCCCTGATTGTAAACAGTGCAATAACAATAAAAACTGCATGGTACTGGCATAAAAAGAGACAGGTTGATCATTGCAATAGAATCAAAGACCCAGAATTAAATCTACACACCTACAGATACTTGATTTTTGACAAAGAAGGCAAAACCATACAATGGAAAATTAAAAGCCTCTTCACCAAATGGTGTTGGTCTACCTGGATGTCTGTAGACCCAAATCTACATAAAACTCTAGTCCAAGTGGATAAAAAGGCTTCAACATATAACTGGGTACACTAAATCTCATTGAAGAGAAAGTGGAAATAGCCTTCACTTTGGCTGAGGAGACAGCTTTCTGAATAGAAAACCAACAGTTAATGCACTAAGATCAGCAGTTAATAAATGTGACTTCATGAAACTGAAAAGCTTCTGTAAGTTAAAGGACATGATCAATAGGATGAAATGACAGCCTACAGATTGGGAAAAAATCTTCACTAATCCTATATCTGAGAGAGGGCTAATATCCAAAATACATAAAGAACTCAATAAACTAGACATCAACAACTCAAATGACCCAATTAAAAAATTGGGTACAGAGATGAACAGAGAATTTTTAACAGAGGAGTCTCTAATAGCCTTAAAGAAATGGTTGAAGACCTTGGTTATCAGGGAAATGAAATTTTATACTCATCAGAATGGCTAAGATAAAAATCTCAAGTGACAGCACATCCTGGCGAGGATGTGGAGCAAGGAGAACACTCCTCCATTACAGGTGGGAGTGCAAACTTGTACAACTACTCTGGAAATCAATCTGGTCTCTCAGGAAATTGGGAATAGTTCTACCTAAAGACCCAGCTATATCACTCCTGGACATATACCCAAAAGATGCTTCACCATACAATAAGGACATTGTTCAACTATGTTCATAGCAACTTTATTTATAAGAGCCAGAAACTGGAAACAATCCAGATCCCCCTCAACTGAGGAATGGATAAAGAAAGTGTCATTCATTTACACAATGGAATACTATTCAGCTATTAAAAACAAGGTCATCATGAGTTTTGCAGAGAAACGGATGGAACCTAAAATATCATCCTGCGTGAAGTTACCAAGACCCAAAAGCACATGCATGGTATGTACTCACTTATATTATGGATATTAGCCATAAAATACAGAATACCCATGCAATAATCCACAGACCCAAAGAAGCTAAACAAAAATGAAGGCCCAAATGAGGATGCTTGAATCTCACTTAGAAGGGGCAATAAATTGGTCATAGGAGGCAGAGGATAGGAGAGAACTAGATTGGAGAAGAGATGGGAAGGAGAACGGGGGGTTTTAGGATCAGGGTAGGGAGAAACAGGAGAGAGGGCCAGAGGGAAGGAAAATGAATGGAAATAAGAGGCTGGCAGAAGTGGGTCTGGGAATATCCCTAGGGCATGCCAGAGACCTGGCAAAGGGGTGGCTCCCAGGAGTTTATTGAGGTTACTTTAGCTGAGACTCCTAGCAGTGGGGATATGCAACCTGAAGTGGTCACTTCCTAAAGCCAGGCAGGACCACCAGGCGAGGAATAAGACACCACTCCACCCACAAAAATTTTGATTCAAAACTTGTTCTGTCTACAAAAAAAAAATGTAGGGACAAAGATGGAGGAATGGCCAACCAAATAAGTAGCCCAACTCAAGACCCATCCTTGCACCAACCCCTGACACTATTGATGTTCTATTAGGAGCCTAGCATAACTGTCTTCTGAGAGGTTACACCCAGCAGCTGACTGAAACAGATGTAGAGACCCATAGCCAAATATTGGTTGGAGCTTGGGTACTCTTATGGGAGAGTTTGGGGATGAATTGAGGACCCCAAATGGGATAGGAACTCCACAGGAAGATCAACACAGTCAGCTAACCAGGACCCTTGGGGGCTCTCAGAGACTGAACCAACAACTAAAGAGCATACACAGACTGGACCTAGGGCACCCACACATATGTAGCAAGCAGATACACAGCTTGGTCTTCACACTGGTCTCACAACAACTGGAGTGGGGGCTGTCACTAAATCTGCCACCTGCCTGTATATCCCATTCTCCTAACAGGGCTGCCTTGTCTTGCCTCAGTGGGAGAGGATGTGCCTAGTCCTGCAGAGACTTGATGTGCCAGGGTGGAGGATATCCACCAGGAGCCTCCACTCTTTCAGAGGAGAAGGGGAGGGAGTTTAGAGCAAGGGACTGTGTAAGGAGGGGGGAACCAGAAGATGTGGGGCAGTGATCAAGATGTAAAGTGAATAAATAATTAATGGAAAAAAGAAATAAAAAGATGAAAAAGCTGAAACCACTACCAAAAAATGAGAGAGAGAGAGAGAGAGAGAGAGAGAGAGAGAGAGAGAGAGAGAGAGAGAGAGAAATAGCCTTGAACACACTGGCACGCTGGCACAGGAGACAACTTTCTGAATAGAATAGCTCAGGCACTAAGATCAACAATTAACAAATGGGACCTGAAAAACTTGTGTAAGGCAAAGCACCCTGTCACTTTCACAAAATGGCAGCCTTCAGAAAGGGAAAAGATTTGTTTTTTGACCAACTCCCCATCTGAAAGAGGGGGAATATCCAAAACATATAAAGAATTCAAGAAACTAGATATCAACAAACTAAATAACCCAATTAGAAAATGAGTACAGGACTAAACAGGGAATTCTTGGGAGAGGAATCTCTAATGGCTGAGAAGCACATTATATTCAAGGTCCTTGGCCATCAGGGAAATTCGAATCAAAAGAACTCTGAGAATCCATCAGAGTAGCTAGGATAAAAAAAAAACCAACCAACCAACCAACCAACCACCACCACCAAAACCTCAAGTGACAGATCATCCTGGGGAGGATGTGGAGCAAGGGGAACAGTCCTCCATTGCTAGTGGGAGTGAAAACTTGTACAACCACTCTAGAAATCAATTTGGCAGTTTCTACCTGAAGACTCAGCTATACCAATCCTGGGAATGTACCCAAAAGATGCTCCACCATACAATAAAGACACTTGTTCAGCTATGTTCATAGCAACTTTATTTATAAGAGTCAGAAATTGGAAACAACTTAAGTGTCCCTCAACCAAAGAATGGATAAAGCAAATGTGGTACATTTACACAATGGAGTATTACTTAACCATTAAAAATAATGACATGAAATTTGCAGAAAAATGGATGGAACTTGAAAAGATAATCCTGAGTGAGGTCACTCAGACCCAGAAAGACAAATATGGTATGCACTTACTTATAAGTGGATATTATCCATAAAGTATAGGATAACCATGCTACAAACCATGGACACAGAAGCTAAGCAACAAGGAAAGCCCAAGGTGGGACCCTTGCATCACACAGTGCACAGAGAAGTGGAAATGGATTAGACATGGGGAGCAGAATGGATGGATGTAGGGAAGGTGAGGAGAGGGGGTAGGGGGGAACAGGAGGGGTGAGGTGGGAATGGATGGAGCAAAGGAGTACTGACAGAGACAACTGCATTGGGGGGATCTCCGGAACAAACTGAAGACTTAGGACAACGGAAACTTCCAGGAATCTGTGAGGGTGACTCTAGCTAAGCCTCCTTGCAAAGGGGGTTATGAAGCACGAAGCAGCCATGTTCTACATCCAGGCAAGACTTTCAATGGAGGGACCCAGCCATAAAACCTTAGACCTACTATTTGTCCTGCCTACAGGATGTTCAAGGGAGAAGAATGGAACAGATTTTGAGGGAAGGGCCAACTAACGACTGGCCCACCTTGAGAACCATGTTGTGAGAGAGAACCCACCCCTGACACTATTAATGATATTCTGCTGTACTTGCAGACAGGATCCCAGCATAAATGTCACCCCAAAATTAATGGAAACTGATGAAGAGACACCCATAGCCAAACATTAAGTGGAACTTGAGGAATCCTGTGGAAGAGGGGGAGGAAGGATTGAAGGAGCTAAAGGGATCAAGGATACCCCACAAGAAATCCTATGGAATCAACTAACTTGGGCCCATAGGGGCTCACAGAGACTGAACCACAAACCAGAGACCATGCATGGGATGGATCTATGCTTCTGCGCAGATGTAACAGTTGTGCAGCTGGGTCTTCATGTGGGACTCCTAACTGGGATCAGGGGCTGTCTCTGACTCTGTTGCCTGCCTTTGGATCCCTTTACCCTAACTGGGCTGCCTTGTCTGGCTTCAGTGGGAGAGGATATGCCTAGCCCTAAAGAAGAAGATGCCTCTAGTCTCACAGGAGCTTGTTATCCCAAGGATACTTGCTATCCATGGCAGGCCTCCCCTCTTCTTAGGAGAAGGGGCAGAGGTATGCATGTTGGGGAGGGGTGTGAAGAAGAACTGGAAGAGATGTGGGAGCTGAAGCCAAGATCAGAAAGTAAAGTAAGTAAATAATTAATAAAAAAAATAAAAAAATAATTACTAAATCTCTCAAATAGATTTTCTTTTATACAATTCTGAATATAGTCCTCTCCCCTAACTCCTCTGAACTCCTCCCCACTTCCCCACCCACCATAATCAGCAACATTTTTCTCTCTCTCTAGAACAGGAATTTATAAAATAATAATAAGATGAAATAGGATAAAATAAAAACAAACGAGAATAAAGGGAAACAGACAAAAGCCAAAAAAGCCACAGAAAAAACATATACACATACACATATGTTAATTTTTAAAGACCCTGAGTTTCTGAATATTAAATTTTCTTTTACCTGTAGAAAAGTCTCATAATAACAAGGCATACAAATTGCGATGATTCTACAGTAATGAAAAATTTATAGTATGCAAACAAATTCAATATGTAGTTGATGCAGTAGGATGTACAGAGAGGAAGTAGATAGGGTTCTGCACTTAGTTAAAGTGGGCTATTGTGATTATTATTTATGTTTCTCCTTTTTTTCCATATCTACTGGTATAAACTTTAATTATAAATCTTCAAATGAAACCCTAACAAGTCACAAAAAGGCTCCCAACCACAATCCAGGAGTTTTGCCTAGACAATGAGCTCCACACAACGTCCCTACTTATATAGAAAGGCTCTTCAGAAATAGTGCCTCGTGTCTGAGGACGCACTACCATGCTTTAGTCTTAGTGTCGGGCATGAGCTAGAGCAAGAAAGGGTACGAACTAAAGATCGCTTGAAGGAAGAGGATCTCTTTCCCCTGTGCATTCGTCATAATGAGGGAGTTTATCTTCATCCTAGTATCTTTCTTTAGAAGTATTTTATTTTAAGTTCTATATGTTTGTGTGTCTGTGTTTGTCTCTGTGTATGTTTGTGAATGTGAATGCAGAAGCATCAGAAGCCCTCAAGCTGGAGTTACAGACAGATTGAGCCATCTGATATTAATTCTGGGAAGTGAACTTGGGTCTTCTTAAACCCTGTTCATTTTCTTAAAGAACATATATATTTATCTATTTATTCTTCTACTTAGTTAACATCTATCTGTTGAGACAGTTGTAGTACACTTGAAGCTCTGTTAAGGTAAAGAACAGGTAAGCATTTCCTGTATTTAAGGAGCTTGTAATCTGATGTAGTAGTCCATTTATTGAGCAGTTACTATGCACTATTGAGCCATGTAACAAATGCTACCAACATGATCTAATTTAATCTTCACAGTAAGTTCATGACACTGGAGCCCTCATTTCCACATAATAGATGAGGACGGTAAAACTCAGGGATTTAAACCATTTTGTCAAACGTTCTTGAGTAGAGAGAGCCATGTTTGACTACTGTGGTTGTTACTTTTCTGGGCACCTGTGTATGATTACCTTTCCCCCATCTGTTGATCTTGGGCTTGGCTATAAAGCTGATTTCCAACCTGTGAGAGGAGAGTAGAAGGGATGCCCCTTCTGAACAGGAGCTTGAAGACCAATTTGTCATTTGCACTGCTCTCTGCCATGGTGATAGTTCTAGGTAGAGACGGTAGTCATGGCAACAAACCATCTACAGTGGGCTGTAGAGAGAATGAGTGACAGGTGAACTATTGCTGTTGTAAGATTCAACAATTCTGGGGTAATTTGTTATGCAACATGACTTTTTGATTAGATCTTTAAGCCATGATGGCAGAGGCCTGTCTGTCTGTCTGTGATTGTGATTATGTGTGTGTGTGTGTGTGTGTGTGTGTGTGTGTGTGTGTGTGTGTGTGTATGCGTGTGTGCATGTGCACACCAGAGGAAGTGCATTTAGAAGCAAGAAGTCCACCCTGGGTGTTACTTCTCAGTCATTGTCTACCTTGTTTTTGAAACAGGGTCTTTTACAGTCCTAAAACTTGTCAATTATGATAGGTTGGATACAACGATCCACCTGTATCTCACTCCCACAGATGGAATTATAAGCAAACACCACTAAACCTGGCCTTTTACACCGGTTCTGCAATTTGAACTCAGATCTTCTGCTTTATGGCCTGATCTATCTCTCTATTCTGAAATTGACTTCTTACATTTCCATAGATGGATTTGAGCCTCTGAATCCTGACTGTAGTAAGATCTGTTCTGCCCCAGGCTTTGGCTGGGCTGCTCATTACTCATCCACTTTGGCTGATACCCTTCTCTAAAGTCTCCCCCTTTCTTGCCTGTTATCTATTGTCCTTCAAGTGGATCTCAAACTTTTTTATACTGCCTCCCACTTGATCTTTGCTGAAAGTCCTCCAGTCAGACATAATCTGCCTCAGTGTGACAGACCCAGGCCAGGACTCTTCCACCCCATACAAGCTCTGACTGAGCAGAGAAAGCAGGTCTGCCGCCACTCTGCTATGCATACCAAATGTTTGTCAGAACTCTTGAAAGTAATCTTGCTGACCCAGTGGTCCTCACTACACTTTTGGGAAAAAAAAGAACCATAACTTCCTCATGAACTACTATTAAATCAGGTCTCTTTTAACCTATGTTTCTCCAAGAATTAGGTGACTGTTAACGGTTTCGTGGATAAATAGGTAGTGGCATTATTTTTTCTTGCTGGTGCTTTCTACTTTAAAATAGATTTTTGTGTGTAAAAATATTGCAGTATTAGAATTTTTCTGCTAAGTTTTTTTCTGCATATTTTAAATTTTACTTACCCTTGCTTTTATATGCTATTGTATTTTAGGGTGTCTTTTGTGTATATCAACATAATTGGATCATTAAAAAATTGTTTTGACCAGCATAATCCATAAATATATACTAAATATTTGTCCTTGTATTCACATACACACATACATGCACACACACACACACACACACACACACACACACACACACACACACATATCGTAATCATCATCCCTCATCAAGGAAGCTTTTCTTTGCAACACTCGGAGACCATTATAACTGACCAAAATGCAGAACTGTCGATGCCAGTCCCATCTGAAGCATCTTCAACACAACTCCTACACTTAAGGGTCAGGTTATAGAAGACTGTTACAGCCAGAGATGCAGAGAGTTTACCGTGGGACTGTGCATACTGGAAATGTCAGCAGCTGAATGAATCTCACCAACAGGACTGCCTAATCTTGAACTGAACAAGGACGACACCAGTGGACATGCTAAAGTAGACAGAGGAAAGCACACAGGGCCTCAGCCCTGTACAAAGAACTAAAGCCAATAAGGAATGCTGAAAGTGGGAGAAATGGTCATCCTTAGGGAAGAGCACCATAGCAAATGGTCAGCCCTGAATACCCAAAACCAAGTAACATTATATAGTCAGAACAAGTTGTACTTCATGCATTAGGAATTATACCCACATTTTCTCTCTCTCTCTCTCTCTCTCTCTCTCTATATATATATATATATATATATATATATATATATATATATATATATATATATATATATATATATGTATATGTATATATCAAGAGGGCATGAATTTGAAAGATCAAAGGGAGAGAGTTTGGAAGCAGGAAAAGAAAAGGAGAAAATGATAATAATTTTATTACATTATAAAAATTATTTTAAAATTGTGATTTGATACTCTGAACTTGTGGTGTGTCTGTCTGTCTGTCTGTCGTCTGTCTCTGTACCTGTGTGTACAGGTGTGCGTGTGTGTGTGTGTCTTAGGGTTTCTATTGCTTTGAAGCGACACCATGACCTCAGCAATTCTAATAAAGGAAAATATTTCACTGGGACTGGTTTACAGTTTTGGGGCTTTAATCTCTTCATTATCACCATGATGGGAAACATGGTGGCATGTAGGCAGGCATTGTGATCAGGTAGAAACTGAAATCTCTACATCTTGATCTGCAGGCAGCAGGAGACTGTATGCTACACTGGGCATAGCTTGAGCATAGGAGACCTCAAATCCCTCCCCCACATTGATGCACTTCCTATAACAAGACCACACCTCCTTCCACAAGGCCACACCTCCTAATAGTGCCACTCCCTATGGGCCAAGCACTCAAACATGTGAGTCTATGGAGGCCAAACCTATTCAAACCACCAGAGGGTTCATGTTTGTGTGGAGTCCAGAGGTCAATCTCCTTCAGTGCTACCTGCCTTATTTTGTTTGTTTCCTTTCCTTTCCTTTCTTTCCTCTTTCCTTTTCTTCCTTCTTTCTTTTTCTTTCTTTCTTTCTTTCTTTCTTTCTTTCTTTCTTTCTTTCTTTCTTTCTTTCTTTCTTTCTTTCTTTCTTTCTTTCTTTCTTTCTTTTTTTCAGACAGGGCTTCTCACTTGTCTGTTGGTTTGACTGGCTAGTGGACCCCAGGGATCCTTCATGTCTCTCCCTCCTCAGGGCTTGGATTACAAGTATCTGTCATAACAGCTAGCTTTTTCACATGGGTTTCAGAAATGGAACTTAAGTTTTCATGGTTAAAAAGGAAATGCTTTACTGACTTAGTTCTCTTCCCGATTCAATAATCAGATTTTTGTTTTGAAACAAAGTCTCATGTATCCAAGGCTGGCCTCAAACTGACTATGGAGCGAAGGATGGCCCTGAACTTTTGATTCTCTTGCTTGGACCTACCAAGTGCTGTGATTACAGGTGTGTGGCATCATATCCAGTTTTTGCAGAGTTGGGGATGAGATCCAGGGTTTCATGCCTGTTAGGTGATACTCTAAATTTTATTCATCTGTATTTATTAAAATGCCCACAACTGGGCTCCTTAACATCATCTGTTTTATTCTCTTTCCTGTTTTCTGTTAGATTTTAAATTGCTTATTCTCTTCTTTATCTGCAAGTTACAGATTGCCCCAGAATTAAAAGAAATAAATTAAATGGACTTATTTACGTGTGTATGTGTGTATGCCTATGCATGTGTTTGCACACATGTGTGTTTGCATGTATGGCATGTGCTATGGTGCACACATTGAAGTCAGAGGACAATTTGCTTTGGTCAATTTTCTCCTTCTACCATAGGGTCCTGAGGATGAAACCCAAGTCTTCAGTGTTGGAATCAGCTGCCTTTACTCACTGGTCCCTACTGCTGTTCCTGCTCCTATTTTTTTTAAGTGTTTACCCTTTAAAATGTTTAATATTACTTCCAACTTTTTTGTTTTAGAGATTATTCAATAATTATTTTTCTTTCTATTTTTTAAAGTAAGCCTATGTTGCTTTAATATCGTTATCTTGCTTCTGCTCTGTATTTCTTTTGTATTTCTCCTCACCCTTAGGACAGGGCTTTATATTTTTCTAATTAAAATTAATCTCATTAGTTTCAATCATCCTCTGGCTGGTGAGGGATTCTGAGGTCCTGGTCCAGCGCTCCAAGTGGCTCTCTTCCTGTTTTGTGCCATCTTCAATTTTAATTTGCATAAATCTAGTCAAGTCATTAATTAAAGGAATTAAATAATCAAAGCTGGGCTCTGGGCTTTGTGTTTTCCTTTTAGGAACTCCATGTCTTGGAGCAGAGAGTGGGAAGTCCAACTGAAAATCTACTTTCTTAAGTAGCACGATCCAGTCTGAGTTTAATTAGCCTCTCCCCAGTCCTGACTAATACAGGACCATTTCATCACTTCCTACTCCCAGATCCCATCACTTCTCTTCCATCGTGGAAGGCTGATTGTTGATTAAAATTAACCGAGGGAGAAGCTGCCCCTCTGGTTGCCTCCTCAGTCTTCTGAATGATGAAACTGTCATCCCTGTGGGCAGGAATTCATCAGGGTTTCACAGAATGTGACCGTGAAAACAAGAGCCGTGTAGCTGTGTAGCTGTACTGGGGTGATGATGCAGAGAAGAAAGGAACAAGCATCTTCTAGTGTCTGTGTAGAACCCCTGACCACCAGGAGGGAGGTTGTGAGCCTGTGCTCTGGCCTCAGTTTTGCTGCTGCTGTTACAAACCGGTGCCGGAAAACTTGGCACATTTAAATATACCTGGGTGCTAGGCTGCTCTCTCGTTACCTTGGAGCCATCCCCTCTGTTTCTTACCCACTCCTTTCTCCACTCCTTGCAGTCTGGTTTGATGTTTCTCTTCTATTGAAGCTCTTTTCTCTGCCCTTCGTGACGACCCCAGATCTTGGTTGCTGTGTTGTAATTCTCGGAACGTCTCTTGCATTTGGCATCATGCATATCTGCTCTCTTCCTAGAATCCTGTCTCCCACTCTCTTCATTTCTGTCACTGAACTGTCCTGTTCTCCCTTCTCTTTTATCCTTTCTTCTGTTCTTCCTATGAACCTTCTCTTTCCCTCCCTCTCAGGCACCCCACCTCCCAATTCTTGCCTCTCTACTGCTCCTTACACATTAGTGCTCCCTGCACTGACTTCTTCATGTTAATCTACAGTGTCTCTATTCTGCTGAATGTTACCATTGTCTTTCCATTCACAGCAACTGACACTTAAAGCTTGAGCTGGCTCAGATCTTAAGCCCATCAAACATCTACAAATACATGCTGGAGGTGCTGAGGTCTGTGCTTTCTACTCATCAATGAGCACACGTATGAATTTACTAATACCTAGAGAGCATTGAATGCACATATGTACTCAGAGGACTTGCCATTTCTTGCACAAGGCTCTTCAACACACATTTCTTCAGCTGAATTTAATAACCTGCTGAGGAAGATTTTACAGCCAAGGAAAGGTAAGCTTACAGGGTTTGAGATTGGATGGCTTCATTATGAATGCTGGAACCCAGAATTCAGAGTTTCATTATTTTGTTTCCCAGAACACTACATTGGCTCATGGTTGCTACAGAGCAAGTGATATATGAATTCATAATTTAAGGCTTAAATTTTCTCATTAGATAATATGTAGAAAACATGCCCAGCATGGACATTAAAATATAAAAGGCACAGAGGTACAGAGGAGGATAAATTAGAACTTTATATAGAGATAAGGATTATGGCGAGTCAGAGGAAACTTAGAAAGAAGGATGGTATTTCAGAGGCGTTGAGTTTGTGGCATCTGTAGACTACTACATATGAGTTTGGAGAATGACAGAAACTGAGAATTTGTATTTATATCTCATCAGAGTAAGGTAAAAGTTAGAACCTTGGGCATAGTGAAATATATGTGTAGCCTAAAGGAAGGAGCAAGGAGCAAGGAGCTGATGGGAACAAGAGACCATGTGTGGGGGATTCCAGAGGGACTAAGGTGGAGGTAGACAGAGCAGGTGAGGCAAGGCAGTCCTTCCGAGAATGTCAGGTAGTAGGTTTTGCCAAGGGAGAGAAAATATTACACTACAGTCAAAGAATTAGGAGGTCACTGGTAAAGTTAAAGAGAAGAATGAATTCAAAGGTGGAGGATGATTATAAGTTAGTTACAAAGGTTGGGAGATGAGCAGGGGTGAGGAGCAGAAAAAAATAGAATATCCTATTATCTACAGGTAGTGCCATGTGTGTTCTCCATAGCGGAGTCTTCTTCTATTTCCCTGGCATGGGTAACTACTCTCTCTGTATTCCAACTTCTCTCTGTGTCTCTACCCAACCTGTCCGTTTCCTTCCTTCCTCCCTTCCCTCCTTTTCTTCCTTCTTTCCATCCTAACTTCCAACCAACAATTTATTCGTGTGTGTGTGTGTGTGTGTGTGTATGTGTGTGCGCACGTGCACATGTGAGAGCACATGTTTGCCTGAGCTTGTGAATGGTGGCCAGAAGCCCATGTTAAGCATCTTCTTGTATTGTTCTTCATGGTTTTTATTTTTTGAGATAGTGTTTCTCACTAAACAGAGAAATCACTGATTTTTCTATACTGGCTGGCCCGTGAGTTCCAGAGATTTTAGCTCCACTTCCTCAGTGCTGGAATTTCAAGTCCGTGCCATATCAGGCTATTTACGTGATGCCAGGGGATCTGAGCTCAGTTCCAAATGCATGTGCAACAAATATTTTACAGACTGCAGTATCTCCTCCAACACCTCAGCCCATTTTAAAATTTTATTTTTATTTGTTATGTGCCTTTTACCTACATGCATGTATGTGCACTATATATGCACTTTGTGTTGAGGGAGGCTAGAGATGGCATTGGAGCTTCTGAAACCAGAGCTACAGATTGTTGTGAGCTACCACTTGGGTGCTGTGAACCAAACTTGGGTCCTCTAAAAGAGCAGCCAGTATGCTGAACTGCTGAGCATCTCCCCAGCCTTCCAAGTCATTCTTACCTCTTTCACTCTTTTACCTTGATTTAGTTTGTGGTTGCAACTTAGATACAGCCCTAGATGGCTGGGAGCTCTATGGGGTGGGAGGTCCTTCCTTTATTTTTCACACTAGCTTTGCACATGATGAATGTTCATTTAGTGCCTTACAAACAGTAGGCACCTTGGAAACATTTGCTGAATTGAATTGTGTGGAGACCAATGTAACCAAAGGCAGTGGGGATTCCCATAATACTTCTATCAAGCCTTGCTTTCTGGAGGAGGAGGAGGGGTGTGAGTCTGTGCTGAGTGAAAGACATTCAGATAGGATTCTGACTAGATTTTCTTCCAGTAATTGGAGCCTGTGTCCCAAAGTCGGATAGTTCAGTGAATAAATCTTTCAGAACTTACAAGTATTTTGTCTACATAAAGTCACAGAATTGGCACACGGTTCTGGGTAACTTGACAATTTCTTCAACTTGTTAAAGCTTCCTTTGACTTGTTAAAAATTTCAAACTGACTTATCTGGGAAATCTGCCTTTTTTAAGAAATAAATTTTCAGGGTTCTGAATAGTTCATTTTTTTTCCTCAGGATCTTTGGGGTATGAACCAGAAAGGAAGAATGTTAATCAAAGAGAGAAGATGCTACTACACGGATTTCAAGGGAAAAAATAGGGCAAGACTCTTAGTTTCTGGTCCTGACCCTATTTTTCTAATGAGTATTATCTTATTCTACATCTTCTAGCTTTGGTCTCCAAATGATATAAAACAGTTAATAAATCTTTTCTGAGAGTTTGATTTTATGAGTCTAAGGAAAGCAGTTCTATGGTCTGAGTTCACAAACTATCTGCTTCCTGACTTTTCATCTTTCAGTATCCACCTGGCAGGTATGATGGTTAATGTGCACTGTGGGCAGCATCATTCCCTAGGCAGAAGGACCTCAACTGTATATGCATGGAGAAGGGGAGGTGTGCAGCATGCATTCATCTGTGGCTGTCTGCTGCTTTACTGAGTATACAAGTGTGATTAGCTACTCAAGCTCCTCCTGTAGCTGTTAATGGCAGACTATAACCTTGAACTCTGAGCAGAGATTAAACCCTTTCACCCTTAAATTGCCTTTGTCAGAGCATCTTATCACAGCAACAGAGAAACTTAGATGACAGGAAATGTAGAATAACAGATGGAAGAAAGCATGAAGTCCATAGTAATCCTGCCTTTTGTTTCTCTACCTTAATCCTGTTTCATTGTGCTTACAGAGAACTCAGAATAGCTTGGCCTGGCTATGATGGTTGAAATATAAACTCCTCAGGACAAGAGGCCATGTTGAATTTCCCCAGAACCATGGCTCTAGAACTCAAGCATTCTATTTGCTCAACTGTTTGAGAACTGGAACGTGACTGGGTCCAGTCTGTGGTGACCTGCTGAAGGTGAAGTCCTCAGCTTGGCAGGTGTGATTTATAGTTCCTATTTGTTACTATTGATTTTAATTATGTACTTTATTTTTATCAATATTCTATATGGACCCAGAAGCTTTGAAAAGCGTGAGAGAGAGAGAGAGAGAGAGAGAGAGAGAGAGAGAGAGAGAGAGAGAGAGAGATTGAAAATAAAAACTGGCAGAAAGGAAGTCTCAAGTCTTGGTCTCTTTGTTAGCTTTTATGTCCCAAGTCCTGAGACAGCCCCCAGTGTTTTGATGTGCCTGATTCTGAGCATTTTCTCAGCTGAGCTCTGGATGGGTGAGTAGATGGTAAGAATCCTTTTACACGATGCTTACAGGACTAGTAGACATATATTTGTTTGCTTATGTCTTTAAGAACTTTTACCTGTCTACCTGTATTCTACTGTATTTCTTCAAGGGAGTTAGTTATGTCCTCCTGAGGTCCTCTATTTTCTTCATGAGATGGGATGTTAGGTTGGTATCTTGTTTTATCAGGTGTGTTGGGGTCTCCAGGGCTCGCTGTGGTGGGAGAACTGGGTTCTGATGGTGCAAAGTAGCCTTGGTTTCTGTTGTGCTTGCCCTTTGCCATCTGGTTATCTCTGGTGTTAACTGGCCTTGCTGTCTCTGACTGGAGTCTGTCCCTTCTGTGAGCCTGGTTACGGCAGACCTTCTGGGAATCAAGCTGTTTCTGGGTGGGGGTGGAGGTCTGGAGCACCAGCTCTGCACTGGGCAGAGTTGCAGGCCAGAAGGATGATATGTCTCCAGCAGAGGGGCTAGGTCTTGCCTCTGCTGGTCCCCATGGGGGTCCTAGTTAGACCAGGTATTGGGATAGGGGATGTTTCACCTGTGGGCCTGGTTATGATGGACTGCCTGGGAGTCAAGCTGTCTCTTCAACGTTTTCAATCTATCCTTCATTTTTATTTGTTATTTTTCTTTTTCCACCCATGTTTTATTAGCTTGTAGGTTATTTAGTTATGTATTTCAACATATGTACAGTACAGCAATTGACAAATTTCATATGCTCTGGAATTCAGCTTGCTGTGGCAAATGGCTAGGGCATCTCAAAGTGGTCCCAGTGTTCTTATGCCTGGATTTTGTCTTGTAGGGAAATCAGGCTACTGATCCCTCTTCCCATTTGTTTACTGGAGAACCCTTGCAATTACTTTGGCGGTACCTTTCAAGTATCTCTTCCACCAAAAAGCCAGAGCTATTTTCCTCATTTTCTAGTTTTATTGATATATGATTTTCAGATTAGAAATTGCACACATATTCCATGATGCTCTGTTAAAGATGTATATTATGAAACATAGTGGCTATCCATCATTTCACATAGCTATCATTTGAGAGGGACCATTCATTTAGAAAATTTCAAGTATTGAATCATCTCTTATTAATTTATCCTATATATCTGTGATGACGTATCCTTTGAACAGTTGTCGTCTCACTCCCAGTCACTACTCCCTGATTAGCACCAGGCTATTCTCTAAACCCATTGGTCTACATTTTCCACATGTGAGCTGGAACAGTATTTGCCTTTCAGTACCTGGCTTATTTCCCTTAGTATCACATTCTCAGGAATTCATATAATCACAACAGCGAGATTTCCTTTTTATTGTAAGGCTGAGTAGTATTCCACTGTGCTTATATCAAATACTGTCTTTATCCACCCATCTATTTATGGATACTGAGTTGTTGATAATCCTTAGATATTGTTAATGGTGCTACAGGAGAGAAGAAATGACCCATGATTGAGAAATATTTGAAATAAAGCATTTGATAAAGTGGCAATATACAAAACATGTTAAGACAGATACTGCATGTCATTTCTCATCGCAGTTCATAGTTTTAAACCTTCACATGGGAAGAGAGAACACAGAGTAACCACAGTAACCAGGAAAGTGTAGATGGACTGTAGGCTGGGGAGGGGAAGGATATGTGTGATATGAAGCAGGAAATGGAAAAATGGGCATGGGGCTCCAACCAGAAGTGGGGGGAAAGAGCAAAGCCGAAGGAGAAGGAGGCATGAAGGACAAATAGTACCAAGATCGTTTGATAAAGCCTCAGGGATATAGATAAGTATAGCCTATACCTATCTCTATCTATCTATCTATCTATCTATCTATCTATCTATCTATCTATCTATCTATCTATGTGTGTACATATGTATTCTTGTACTCACAGATAAGAATATGCATATTCTTATACCAACAGATAAGTGTATATGTATACATATACATATATATGTTATATTGTATATAATTATATATTGCCAGTTAAGCTTGCCATGCTCCTCATAAGAACAATAGAGGAACAAAAAGTCCAATAGGAGGTCCAAGAAACCTTCTTTAGAGTAGTTGGTTGTTCAAGTGACTCCCAAAACAACAGATTATTTATGTAGCCCTTGGTTGCTTCTCAGGGGTGAAAGACAGGCCCCTATTGCAGAAGGCACTGCACACTTAGGACACAGAACTTGGATTGCTCAAACTATACTTAACATGGAAAATCTCTTTCCTGCTGTCTAGCTCCAATGGTACCAGAAAATGCTATGCAACTTACCAAGGGAGGGGAACAATTGATAATCTCACCAGATATAGCAACTATGAGCCGCAACAATGGCCAGAATGTTGATAGGGGAAATGAATGGCACTCACATGTCCATGGTAACCAGCAGCTGTCTAATTGGACTTTAGGATCTCTCTACAGAAGAAAAATCATGCCAGGTACTAGAAACCTAGCCAACTTTCCAAGGCTAGTGAGGCCATGACCTTTAGAAAAAATATCTACTAACATCACTTTGACAGACCAGCATCATCTCTTCCTGTATCCTCAATATTATCCTTATACCCACAGATAAGTGTACCCTCCACTCCTCATCAAAGAAGTGTCTCTTACAGCAAATGGAGATCATCACAGAGAACCATAGGTGGACTCAGTACAGAGATCAATAGATTGTGGTGGGCCCAGCCCTAACAGGTACCCCCCCCCCATCACAGCTCCTGCTTCTAAGGCACAGAGAAGATCACAGAATAGGAGCAGAAAGACCGTAAGGGCCAGACTATGAGGAAGTCTCCTGTGAAGTTGTCTCTGCTGGAAATGGCTACATAAACAAGATAGGAGTCATAGAAATATCAATAGATAAGCCAACATGGAAGGGGAAAATCTCACGAGGTCCTACCCCTAGTAAAGAACTATAGGGACCTAATGACTGCAGTGAGAGGGAGAATGAGCACTTCCCAGGGATGAGCCCCTTCATTGGGTATTCAAGACAAAGTGGTCAGTTCTGAAACCCTATACACACATACAACAAAATGGACACAGCAGGTTACATTTATATATTTATACACATACATGCATATATATGTGTGCGTATGTGCGCACGTGTGTAAAACAATAGTAATCAAAGAAGAAGATATCAATTTGAGAATGGTAGGGATGGGAGGGATGGAAGGAGGGTATCAGAGAGGGTTGGAGGGAGGAAAGGGAAGGCGGTAAATGCTGTAATTCTATTTTATTTGTGTTTCTCTCCTCTCTCTCTCTCTCTCTCTCTCTCTCTCTCTCTCTCTCTCTCTCTCTCTGTGTGTGTGTGTGTGTGTGTGTGTGTACTCACGAGCACGATCAGAAGAAAACATTTGAAAGGCAGCCGAGGAGTGTGTTCAGGACTACTAGTAACTACAGGAAATGAAAATTAAAGCTGTGATAAGATAGTTCACAGCATCTGCTGGGGTAGTTAGGATTAAAAGCGCGAGTAATAACAAGTGGTGGAGAGGATGTAGGAAAAAGAGAACCCTTGCACACTGCCACAGATGTAAATTGGTGCAGCTGTCATGAAGAAAAAGTAAGGAAGCTCTTCACAGTATCTGCAATAGGACTATCAGGGATGAAGTGGTAGCTTACTTGGTAGAGTGCTTCCCTAGCTGTGCATAAACTGGGTATGGTGGTGCAGACTTGGGAGGTGGAAGCATGAGGATCAGGAGTTCACAGTCAGCCTCAGCTGTGTGGAGAGTTCAAGTCTAGCCTGGGATATGTAAGACCCTATCTCAATTAAATCTGGGACTGCCAGATGATTCCACCTATCTTACTTCTCAAAAGATGTTTAAAATAAACAAAGCCAAGGGTATCTCATCCTTGTTGTGGGTCCTGTTCAAGGTGCCAAAGGCTGGTTTTCATTTGTGATCACTCTGTTTTAAAGACATAGGTAGTCTGAATTTTCCTTCCTTTATCCCCATAGTTCACTCCGAGATGAGCACAGCTGTCTCAGTGCTGATGTACTGAGATTACTAAGTGGTTCTGGAAAAGTGTTCCTCATTGTCGCCACAGTGAGGAAATATCAAAGTGCTCTCAGAAGATGCTGAGGCTATCAGACTATACAGACTGTGGGCCCGGCTTTAAGAAATGGAATCGGAAGTGGAAGGATATCGGTGGACGTGCATGTGCATGCATGTGTGTGTGTGTGTGTGTGTGTGCGTGTGTGTGTGTGTGTGTGTGTGTGTACCTGCACACATGCGCAAGCACACACATGTGATACAGGAACATTGGGAAACATGCAAATTACAGTAGTGCAGGTAGGCAGTGCTGGGAATCCAGGTAGACAGAGCCTTACAGTATTAGTGATGTATTTGTGATCTTTCACTACAAGTGAAGTAACCTGACTTCTGGTTTTTCCTATAGAGGAATCAACAAGAGACATTAGCAGGTGGGTGGGTGCAGACAGAGATCTGGCTGCATGTGTCAGGCAAAAAGTGTATCACAAATGCCTGAAGCCAGAGTCCTGTACTATTTATCTGCACATGAGTTAGAGATGAACTGTGAGAGACAAATATTGTTTAAATTTCCCAAGTAAGAACACTAAAAAAGTTATCCCCATATCTCTTCTGCTCTCCTCTGAAAACCAAATGCTTGGTAACAGAGGACAAACATTTATTTCCACATGAGTCCCAGCATACTGGCAGCAGAGAGCAGGCTGTGTCCAAATAACTAATTTTAGGCATAGAAATAGTCAGATTGGTCCATGACAGGGGGTATCCTTGCATTTATTCTATGAAATTGTTGTTTGGGGCCTCACTGTTCCATTGATCTTCGGCTCCATTGGAGAGTATGCCAGCTTGTCGCTGACCCTGCCTTCCCCACAGGCCAGTGCCTTGAAGCCAAAGCAGTAGATCTGGCAACTGAAATCCCAGCCCCCATCCATTTGGCCTGGATTTATTGAACCACATTGCTAGGAAATTATGTGTCACAGGGAGATTCAGGCTATATACAGTGAGCCCTGGCCTATATTTCTAATCTCTCGTCTGTGTCCGTGCCTCCTCTCTCTGCCCAGATGTTTTTGTGTTTCTCTTGAGCATCCAGGGCATCTGTAAAGCACCTATTTCTCTCTCCTCACCTGCTCAGTTGTGTGATTTATAACGGGCCCAGAAGAAAATGTCCATTCAAAGAGGAAAGAGGAGATTATGTCACAGAAGAGAGAGATTTGGCAGTGCTATTTGGAGTTGAGGCCTGTGACATTAAAAATAAAATTGTATGCTGAGCAAGGCTACTGTGGAAGGGGTCTGCTGAGAATCCTGCCAGCCCAGAGAAAGGCATTCCCACAGACTGATCACAGGCCTGAGGCATCACTGAAAATAGGAGCCAGGAGCTTCAGGGATTGATTATTTTTCTGTGTAGGAATTATTTAGGAACAAACAATTTTTTTTTATTATCACCCACTGATTTAAAAAAAAAAACAAGGATTAAAGTGATTAAATTAATTATCTTTTAAGTATATAGTAAAGCAGCAGACATTTGGGGTGGGGTGGGGGGAGATGAAAGCCGTCTGTTTGATCTTGTCCAATCAATATGGACCTCAGGGGTTCCTGTTCAATGAAGATTTTCAAAAGACCCCTGGAATTCTCATAAGCAGGGCTATGCTTTCTGAAATCTTAATATAAACTCTGCAGCAAATGACAAATTGGTTTGTTCTACAACATGGACGTCCATTGTGAGTTCAATTTGTATGTGTGCATGCATATGTATACATATACACATGGAAACCATGTGTATATGTCTGTGTGAAGACCTGAGGTTGACATTGGAATTTTTTTTCAATTCCTCTCCATATTATTTATTGGGGCAGGGCCTCCTGATAGATCTGAGCTTCTCAAGCTAGCCAGAATGCTGATATTCTGTCTTTACTTTCTTAGTGCTGGGATCATAGAAGGTTGCTCACATAGCCAGATTCTATATTCAAATGATATTTCCACATGTGTCCCGAATGTAAGTATATAAATTCCCTATTTCCAGGAGTTTTAATGATGTCAGTGACAATTCAGAAGTTTTCAGAACCAATATTCTACTGTCAAGTTCTGGCTGGTTGGTTCTCATAGAGTTGCTATTTTAGCCTGAAGATTTGCATAATTTCTTACTGGTCTAAAACTATGCAGGTGAATGGTTGATGAGGAAACTTCTAGGTTTCTTTGTCAGCTCATTTCTGGGTCTAAATGAACTATAGTCTCGTCACACTTTCAAAATGTGACACTCCGTGTTATCATCTTTACCCACCTATCACTCAGATCCCAAATCGGGTTTTCTTTCAAGCTCCCTCCTCTCAGTATATGATCCTGACATCTGATTTCTTTCATTTGGCTTATCTCTCTTCATAGTAGTTCCTCCCTCCCACCCCACTGCACAGTTGCTTCTGCTTTCTGAGTATTACTCTAATGAGCCTTATTAGACATCGCCTTTAAAGACTATTGCAAGAGCATCCAGGACCGCTGATTCTCAACCCCCCATTTGGTCCCATTCACCCTGCACCCATCTTTGTTGCTTTGGGTCCTTTGGCTTCTCTGGGTACCGGTTGTGTGACACTTTCAGGGGGAGAGTCATGAATAGTATCTATCTGTCTCAATAGGATACTGACAACAGACAAACCATCTCACCGAAGTCTGTCTTAAACCAACGATTTGTATTCTGGGGGTGGCTTCATTAGGAGCAGAACATGAGTCAAAACCCACCCCTATATGGATGATAACTCACAAAGCTGCATCCTCCACACTCAACTAGACAGAAAGTGGGGAGAGGGGAGATCGAACACGGAGAGAGAGAGTAGAAGGCAGCTCCATGGAAGGGTCTCCTCTCCTCACTAATTGTTACGTAACTTGGGGAAGGGTCTTGTGAATCTCTTAAATTTCAGTTTGTGGAAACTAGCATTGTTTAGTGTGTGAGTCTCATCAGCCGCCTTCCTGGAGTGTCTCAAGTCTCATCCCTTATAGCCCATGTTTCTTGTGAACCCCTCCACTAAAACTCAGCTTACAGTTTAGTTCCTCAGTCCCTGGTCATTGTGTCTGTATGGGACTGCCACGCTTTAAGCCTTTGCAGAATATTACAGTTCAGGGAGCAACACAAATCTCGTTTCTTATTGATAATTCCATCTGGTAGGTCATAGGCTCCATGAGGGTAGGATGGGCCTGCCTACATCATAGAACCTGAAATATATCAGATGCTCAGTGACTACTCATTTCAGGCAAGGCAAACAATAGCAACCAACATTCCCCTTATAGAAGTGTGGTTCTCACGTAGAAAACCAGTTAAACTCAACACCAAGAAAGAAAGGTAAAGGCATTTTCTATGAGGATATAAAGGTAGTCTAACTAGACTTCTAAAGTGAGTTTCTAAGCATAATTTATCCTTGGATATTTACATAGCCATGTATACTTGAGTGGGGCATATACATTGAGTGAATCAGTTGATCGGTTTTAATTAGTAATCCTGTATCATTCGTTTGATTGCTGTGCTCACATAGATTGTGGATAACTCCATACCTGTGCACATACGGACAGCACTAATTAGACTTGGTTATTTAAAAAAAGGAAAAGAAGTTGGGAGACATGTTAGGGGGACTGACGGAAGGTGAAGGAGGTAGATATGGTCAGAGTTTACTTTATACATGTGTGAATTTAGCAAAGAATAATTTTCTCATGGGAAGGAAATATATTTTATTCTCCTTCTTTTAAATTAATTAATTAATTAATTAATTAACTTTACATCCTGATCATAGGTTCTTCTCTCTCCACTCCTCCCAATCCCACCTGCTTACCTCACCACCCCTATCCACCCCTCAGAAAAAGGGAGGCCCTCTGTGAATATTAACCAGCCTTGGCAAGTCAATTTGTGATAAGACTAAGTGCATCCTCTCCTATCGAGGCTAGACAAGGCAGCGCAGTTAGGGGAAAAGGTACCAAAGGCAGGCAACAGAGTCAGAGACAGTCCCTGCTCCTGCTGTTAGGAGTCCCACATACAGACAAAGCTGCACAACATAGGTCTGTCCCATACATGTTCTCTGGTTGGGGGTTCAGTCTCTGTGAGCCCCTATGGGACCAGGTTAGTTGATTCTGTAGGTTTCCTTGGAGTGTCCTTGACCTCTCTGGCTCCTACAATCCTTTCTCCTCCTCCTTTTCCACAGGATTCCCCTAAGGTTTGGATTCTGCCTAATGTTTGGCTGTGGGTCTCTGCATTAGTTTCACATCAGCTACTGAGTGTCAACTGATGGCGGTTATGCTAGGCTACTGTCTGAAACTATAGCAGAATATCAGTAGTGTAAGGGGTGGGCTCCCTCTCATGGCATGGGTCTCAATCAGTCATTGGTTGGCCATTCCCTCAATTTCTGCTCTATCTTTACTCCTGAGCATCTTGTAGGCAGGATAAATTGTGTGTCTTAGGTTTTATAGCTTGTCTGGTGTTCCAGTCCCTTTATTCGAAGACTTTTCTGGTTACAGGAGATGGCACAGTGTAGTTGTAGCCCTTTGAAGATAGATGGAGACTTCGAAAGGATGCACGTGAAAGGCAGTCTCTGTGTTCTTGGAAGGCACTGGCATTTCTTTTCTCTTTCTT
>CM052711.1:58845501-58869319 GCA_028551405.1 Uromys caudimaculatus | reverse complement strand
CAAGGAAGAAATAAAGAAAGAAATTAAAAACTTCCTAGAATTTAATGAAAATGAATGTAAAACACACCCAAATTTATGGGACACAATGAAAGCAGTGCTAAGTGGAAAACTCATAGCTGTGAGTGCCTCCAAAAAGGAACTGGAGAGAGCATACACTAGCAGCTTAACAGTACACCTGAAAGTTCTAGAACAAAAAGAAGCTAAAGTACCCAAGAGGAGTAGAAGGCAGGAAATACTCAAACTCAGGGCTGAAATCAACCAAGTAGAAACAAAAAGAACGATACAAAGAATCAACAAAACCAGGAGCTGGTTCTTGGAGAAAATCAACAAGATAGATAAACTCTTAGCCAGATTAACCAGAGAGCACAGAGACAGAATCCAAATTAATAAAATTAGAAATGAAAAGGGAGACATAACAACAGATTCTGAGGAAATTCAAAAAATCATCAGATCCTACTACAAAAGCCTATACTCAACAAAACTGCAAAATCTGGATGAAATGGACAATTTTCTAGACAGATATCAAATACCAAAGCTAAGTCAGGATCAGATAAACCATCTAAACAGTCCCATAATGCCAAAGAAATAGAAGCAGTCATTAATAGTCTCCCAACCAAAAAAAGCCCAGGACCAGATGGGTTTAGTGCAGTATTCTATCAGACCTTCAAAGAAGAACTATTACCAATACTCTTCAATCTATTCCACAAGATAGAAACAGAAGGAACACTACCCAATTCCTTCTATGAGTCTATAGTTACACCGATACCAAAACCCCACAAAGACCCAACAAAGAAAGAAAACTTCAGACCAATTTCCCTTATGAATATCGATGCAAAAATACTCAATAAAATTATCTCAAACAGAATCCAAGAACATATCAAAACAATCATTCATCATGATCAAATAGGCTTCATCCCAGGGATGCAGGGGTAGTTCAATACGCCGAAATCCATCAATGTAATCCACCACATATACAAACTCAAAGAAAAAACCACATGGTCATTCCATTAGATGCTGAAAAAGCATTTGACAAAATTCAACATCCCTTCATGATAAAAGTTCTGGAAAGATCAGGAATTCACGGCCGAAACCTAAACATAGTAAAAGTAATATACAGCAAACCAGTAGCCAACATCAAACTAAATGGAGAGAATCTCGAAGCAATCTCACTAATATCAGGGACTAGACAAGGCTGCCCTCTCTCTCCCTATCTATTCAATATAGTAATTGAAGTTCTAGTTACAGCAATTAGCCAACAAAAGGATGTCAAAGAGATACAAATTGGAAAGGAAGAAGTCGTATTTGCAGATGATATATCATAAACTTAAATGACCCGAAAAACACTACCAGAGAAATGCTGCAGCTGATAAACAACTTCAGCAAAGTGGCCGGAATCAAAATTAACTTAAACAAATTAGTAGCCTTCCTATACTTGAAGGATAAACAGGCTGAGAAAGAAATTAGGGAAATGACACCACTCACAATTGTCACAAACAATATAAAGTATATTGGTGTGACTCTAACCAAACAAGTGAAAGATCTGTATGACAAGAACTTCAAGTCTCTGAAGAAAGAAATCGAAGAAGACCTCAGAAGATGGAAAGATCTCCCATGCTCATGGATTTGGAGGATTAATATAGTAAAAATGGCCATCCTGCCAAAAGCAATCTCCAGATTCAATGCAATCCCTATCAAAATTCCAACTGAATTCTTCACAAACTTAGAAATAGTAATTCTCAAATTCATTTGGAACAACAAAAAACCCAGGATAGCAAATGCTATTCTCAACAACAAAAGAACTTCTGGGGGAATCAGCACACCTGACCTCAAGTTGTACTACAGAGCAGTAGTGATAAAAACTGCATGGTATTGGTACAGTGACAGGCAGGTAGATCAATAGAATAGAATTGAAGACTCAGAAATGAACCCACATACTTATGGTTACTTGATTTTCGACAAAGGAGCTAAAACCATCCAGTGGAAAAAAGACAGCATTTTCAACAAATGGTGCTGGTTTAACTGGCGGTCTACATGTAGAAGAATGAGAATTGATCCATTCCTATCTCCCTGTACAAAGCTCAAGTCCAAGTGGATCAAGGACCTCCACATAAAACCAGATACACTGAATCTAATAGAAGAGAAAGTGGGGGAAAGTCTCGAAGACATGGGTACAGGGGAAAAGTTCCTGAACAGAGCACCAATAACTTATGCTCTAAGATCAAGAATCAACAAATGGGACCTCATGAAATTGCAAAGCTTTTGTAAGACAAAGGACACTGTCAATAGGACAAAATGGCAACTGACAGATTGGGAAAAGATCTTTACCAATCTTATATCCGTTAGAGGGCTAATATCCAATATATAGAAAGAACTCAAGAAGTTAAACTCCAGAGAACCAAATAACCCCATCAAAAAATGGGGAACAGAGCTAAACAGAGAATTCTCAACTGAGAACATTCATAGGGTTGAGGAGCACCTAAAGAAATGTTCAACATCCTTAGTCATCAGGGAATTGCAAATCAAAACAACTCTGAGATTCCACCTCACACCAGTCATAATGACTAAGATCAAAAACTCAGGTGATAGCAGATGCTGGCGAGAATGTGGAGAAAGAGGAACACTCCTCCATTGCTGGTGGAATTGCAAGCTGGTACAACCACTCTGGAAATCAGTTTCCCTCAGAAAAATGGACATAATACTACCTGAGGACCCAGCTATCCCACTCCTGGGCATATACCCAGATGATGCTCCAACATGTCATAAAGACACATGCTCCACTATGTTCATAACAGCCATATTCATAATAACCAGAAGCTGGAAACGACCCAGATGCCCCTCAACAGAGGGATGAATACAGAAAATGTGGTACATTTACACAATGGAATAATACTCAGCTATTAAAAACAATGACTTCATGAAATTCGCATGCAAATGGATGGAACTTGAAAATATCATCCTGAGGGAGGTAACTCAGTCACAAAAGGTTGAACATTGTATGTACTCACTGATAAGTGGATATTAGCCCAAAAGTTCAGAATACTCAAGTGTAACTTTACAGTAACCACTGGACTGAGTGTGAGGTCCCAGATGGAGGGGTTGAACAAAGGACTGAAGGAGATGAGGGAGTTTGCAGTCCCATAGAGAGAGCAGCAGTGTCAACTGCCCTGACCCCCCTGGTGCTCCTGGAGAGACTGGACCACCAACCAAAGAATACACATGGAGGGACCCATGGTGCTGGTCACATATGTGGCAGAGGAGGGCCTTGTTGGCCATCAGGGGGAGGAGAGGCCGTTGGGCCTAAGGGTGTTAGAGGCCCCAGTATAGGGGAATGCCAAGGTGGGAAGACAGAAGTAAGTGGGTGGGTGGGTGGGTGGGTGGGCAGGGGAATACCCTCATAGAGGCAGGGGGAGGGAGAGGGGATAGGGGTTTCCAAAGTGGAGACCTGGACAGAGGGAAACATTTGAAATGTAAATAAAGTATCAAAAAATAAAAATTAAAAAAAAAAAGTGAGTTACAGAGAGTAAGACATATCTGTGTGGGCATGGCTCTTTTAGTGAGAAAGGCTTAAGTATACATTCTTACATTGAATCTTATGCAGTTTCTTTTTTTATGAAACTCACCTATTGAGGTATTCATGTGAGTAGTTTATTTCTTATCTATAATCAGAGGAAAGTCAGTTCCATATATTCAGATGACTAATAAAGATGCACATAAACACAAACATTTTAGAGCTAGGCCGTTTCACTCACCAATAAGAGATGTACACACAAGGATGGGAAGGGAGTCCCCACACTTAACCCTTGGTGTTAATCGTGACTCTCAGGTGAGGAGAACAGAGAACTGATGCCAGGAGCAGTATTTACTCCACACTAGTGTCTGCTACAGCAGGTCCAGGTACATGGTGACTGCTCTCCAGCACTTTGGAGTCTGTGACATTGCAGAAAGCCCTGCTTTTTTTTTCTTTGAAAAAAGGGCATGTGTCTTAGTCAGTGTTTCTATTCCTGCACAAACATCATGACCCAGAAGCATGTTGAGGAGGAAAGGGTTTAATCAGCTTACACTTCCATGCTTCTGTTCATCACCAAAGGAAGTCAGGACTGGAACTCAAGCAGGGCAGGAAGCAGGAGGTGATGCAGAGGCCATGGAGGGATGTTCCTTACTGGCTTGCTTCTCCTGGCTTGCTCAGCTGGCTTTCTTATAGAGCCCAAGACTACCAGCCCACAGATGGTACCACCCACAAAGGGCACTCTCCCCTTGATCACTAATTGAGAAAATGCCTTACAGCTGGATCTCATGGAGGCATTTCCTCAACTGAAACTCCTTTCTCTGTGATAACTCCAGCTTGTGTCAAGTTGACAGAAAACCAGCCAGTACAATTGACCCCTTGTCAACTTGACAGACAAATACATTACTATTAAACCTCAACCCTTACTTTCTTATTTATCCCCAAGATCTAAATAACTTTAAAAGTCCCACAGTCTCCAAATTCTTACATATCAAAGTTTCAATCCCTTTAAAAATATCCAATCTCTTAGAATTCAAAGTCTTTTTACCATTAGAAGTCTCTTAACTGTGGGCTCTACTAAAATACCTTCTTCCTTCAGGAGAGAAAATATATCAGGGCACAGTCACAATCAAAAGCAAAATCAAACTCCAATGGTCCAATGTCAGGGATCCACTCACGATCTTCTGGATTTCTCCAAGGGCTTGAGTCACTTCTCCAGCTCTGCCCTTTGTAGCACACACCTTGTCTTCTAGGCTCCAGATACCTGTACTCCACTGCTGCTGCTGTTCTTGGTGGTTAGGTACTGGCATCTCCAAAACACTGCTGTCTTCCACTGCAACTAGGCTTTACCAACAGCCTCTCATAGGCTCTCTTCATGGTGCCAAGGCTCACCTCCTTTGCATGAGCCCTTCAGTCCTGAGCCATCAATTGCAACTGAGGCTGCACCTTCACCAATGGCCTTCCAGGGCCTCTCACAGTGCCCAGGCCTCAGCTGCTCTTTATGACTCCTTCATGCCTTCAAAACCAGTACCACCTGGGTGACTCTTATACATTACCAAGTCCAGCCACAGCACAAGGTACAACCCTGGCTGATTCTGGAATGCAGCCTCTGTGCTCTCAGAAAACCCTTCTCAGAAGATTTCACCTCAATAATGCTGGTCTCTTCTTAATCACTACCAATTTCCCAGTTCCACCTAACCAGCATCAATAGTCCCAGTAATGCAATGGTTTTGCTTTAGTAGTTCTGGTATCTTGTTAATCGCAGCTGATTTCTTAAGCCCCAGCTAACCAAAACCACAGAATATTAAATCAAACTAGCAATGGCCCTGATAAGAGTCTTTAATCTTCCCTCTGACATTTCACAAGCCAGGCCTCCATCTCTTGCACTGTTCTCAACATTATCTTCCAAGTTCCTACAGAACATTCCACAGAGCTCTTAACATCCCATTGACTCTTCTAGCTCAAAGTTCCAATGTCCTTCCACAGTCTTCCCCAAAACATGGTCAGGTTGTCACAGGAATACCTCACTATGCTGGTGCCAATTTGCCTTAGTCAGGGTTTTTATTCCTGCACAAACATCATGACCAAGAAGCATGTTGGGGAGGAAAAGGTTTATTGAGGTTACACTTCCATGCTTCTGTTCATCACCAAAGGAAGTCAGGACTGGAACTCAAGCAGGGCAGGAAGCAGGAGGTGATGCAGAGGCCATGGAGGGATATAACTTACTGGTTTGCCTCTCCTGGCTTGCTCAGCTGGCTTTCTTAAGGAGCCCAAGACTACCAGCTCACAAGGGCACCACGCACAAGGGGCCCTCCCCCCTTGATCACTAATTGAGAAAATGCCTTACAGCTGGATCTCATGGAGGCATTTCCTCAACTGAAACTCCTTTCTCTGTGATAACTCCAGCTTGTGTCAAGTTGACACAAAACCAGCCAGTACAGGAGGGGAGTTGGCTTTTATAGTGTTAAACTCAGAATCTTGTGCATGTCTGTGTTTGCTCTCTCTTTCTCTGTCTCTCTGTCTCTGTCTCTCTCTCTCTCTCTCTCTCTCTCTGTGTGTGTGTGTGTGTGTGTGTGTGTGTGTGTGTTTGTCTGTTAGATTCCCACAGCACAGCCCTAATTATTTACTTTGAGATATGTCTTACTACGTGCTCAGGGTGACCTTGAACATGCAATCCTTGCACCTTAACATCCCAAATTGCTGGTTTGGCAGGCACTTATCCCCATCTTAAGTCTCTATTCCTTACACCAGAAATGATTGGCATGCTCTGACAGGTTGGCCAGAAGCCAGGTTGAGCTGTGCTGTAGTGTCTCTGTAATGGGTTTTGTATGCTTACCTTGTCACTAAATTGTAGTGTGTTTTCTACATCTTCTAACTCATATCCAAGCTTGTGACAGATAGGGCCATACACCTTTGTTCTTCTGTCTTTCTGGGATGGATTTGCATTGGGCAGCAGCTAACTTCCCCCCAAGGAGGGAAGCCCAATGGTCTTGGAAACTCCTGTCTGATTACCAACCCATCATTCTAGATGTCAAGAGCTGACTTAGTATCTGGGCTTCTCTGGCTGAGAAATGTGTGTCCTCTCTGTCTTGGCCAAGAAGACCCTTTTGTGTTTGGGCAGGGGAAGAAAGAAAAGAGAGATGCCAGTTAGCTGTGAGCATCCTTGTACATGTCCAAGGTTAAAGTTGAAAGTGGTGTGAGTTCTCAATTATCTATTAATATGTGTGTGTGTGTTTGTGTGTGTGTGTTCATGTGGATATGTGCCTGTATGTGTGGCAGACACTTTACCAACTAGGCCATCTCTGTAGTATCTATTGAATTTTTTCAAAATGAAAAACATTGTTACTGTGGTTTTCTGATTATGTAAATAGTCATAATCATTTAAAAATATTTGCACAATACCAAGCTATATAAAGCAGAAAGTGGAAATTATCTGGAACAATAACACCCTGAGATTACTCCCACTAACATTTGGTGACCTGTTCTTTCACAAAATTTTGTATGCATATTGATCTAGAAAGACCCAATTTCACGCAAATCTTACCACCATGCTTTTTCTCACATTCCTGGGCTCATTTTTGTTTGTTGTTATAAATGATACACACCTCTATGCACTATGTTTTTCTGTCTTAACATTCTGGAAACCTCTCTGTGAACCAGTTTGAATTTAACTTGTAGTCTCTCAACCTCAGCAGTGTTGGGTCTTTGGGCTGAAAAAGAACTTTGTTGTGAATGGCTGGTCCTGTGCACTGTAGGAGGTTAGAATTGTTATTCGTAGTTTAGGAACATGGCTCAGTAGGTTCAGTGCTTGCCCTGAAAGCAGAGGCCTGAATTTGGATGCTCAGAACCCACATAAAACTTCATGTGGAGACAAATATATACAATTTCCGTGATCCTGCAGCAAGACAAGGAGACAGAGACAGGAGTCTGTCTAGAAGCTGATTGTCCAGCTAGCCTGGCGTCCACAGCAGTGAACAATAAGAAAGCTTGTCTCAAACAAGGTGAAAGGTAAGGACTGATATCTGCACACTGTGGCACATGCGTACCAGATATGAACATGCACACATACATGTACACACACAGATTTAAAACTTTTCAAAAAGGATTTACTGTTCTCTACCTTTTAGACAGAAGCACTCAACCTTTATTTCTCTCACCCAAAGGGTAACTTAAAAATTGTCTCCAGACATTCCTAAGGGTCCAAAAGAGTGAAAGCTGCCTTTGATTGGGAGCCACTGGTCTGATTATTTTTGATAGATACATACTATTCCACAGCATGAGTCTGTCATTTTTTATGTAATCACGCCATTCAATTTGTTTCCAATATCTTTCCTGCAGGATTTGATGGCTCTTGCCTCTGCCCTGTGGTTATTATTTAGGAAATGAAGCCTATCTCCCTAGTGTTAAGATTGAAAGTGTGTGTGCCACCACACCTGGCTAACACACACACACACACACACACACACACACACACACACACACACACACACATTTACAGACAGTCTGCAAAGCAAATAAAACATGTTTTTCTAGATCAGCTTGTCGTTACTACAGGTATGTGTGTTTGTGTAAAATCAGTGAGTAAACATATCTGTGGGAGTCAGAGGACAACCTTTGCCATCATTCCTCAGATGTTAACTATCTTGTTTTTAAGACAGGGTGTCTCATTGGCCTGGCACTTGAGAAGTGGACTACTCTGTCTGACTAGTGAGTCCTAGGATCTGCCTGACTCTACCTCACTAGTGCTAGGATTGTAAGTGTGTAGCACACTGAACATTTTTTTTAACATGGAAAACTTGGAACAGGTGGGGATAGAAACAGGAGGGAGCAAGTGGAGAAGAGAAAGATGCAGAGACATGGTACAGGGAGAGGTTACTGGACTTTGGTGGCATTTGGAGAAAGACGTGGGAAATAGTGCAATGGACATTTCCTGAAACCCCGTAGGGTGACCCTAGGAGGACTCTTAGTATTGGAGGACATGAAGCCTGAACTGGCCATCTTCTGTAACAAGACAAGGCTTCCAGTGGTAAGACTGGGTCACCAACTCAGTTACAAAACCTTCCATATACAACCTGTCCTGCCTGCAAGATATGCTAGGACAATGATGGCTCAGACTTGTTGAAATGGCCAACCAATTATCTCATTTAACTTGAGGTCCATGCCACAAGAGGGAGCTCATGTCTGACAATGCTTGGATGGTCAGGACTGGAAGCTGGATGGCTCAGAGACCTCCAGTAGAACCAAGGTTGACTAGCAAACAAACAAACAAACAAATAGACAAACAAAAACCGAAAGGATTTCTAATGATATTCTGCTATACTCATAGATCAATGCTCAACTGTCATCATAGAGGCTTTCTCCAGAGTCCGATGGGAGCAGATGCAGAGACTCACAGCCAAACATTAGGTGGAGTTGCTGGAACTCCAGGAGTTTCTGTAGGAGTCAGAAGGGTCAAGGACACTAGGAGAACATACATGGCCTGCAGAATCAACTAAGCAAGGCTCATATGGGCTCACAGATACTGAAGCAACAATCATGGACCCTGCATGGGTCTGTGCTAGGTTCTCTGCATATGTGTGGTGATTAGTTAGCTTAGGACTTTTCTGTGGGACTTCTAAAAGTGGGAGTAGGGTTATCCCTGACTCTTTGCCTATACTTGGAACCCCTATCCTTCTATAGGATTACCTCCTCCAGTCTTGATATGAGGGTTTATGCTTATTCTTATTGTATCTTGTTATGTCATGTTCAGTTGATATTCCTGGGAGGCCTGCTATTTTCTGAAAGGAAACAGAGGGCAGTGGATCTGAGGGAGAGAGGAGATGGGGGAGACTTGGAGGAGTGGAAGGAGGGGAAACAGTGGTCATGTGTATGTATTGTATGAGAGAAAACTATACAACACATGGGAACTTGAGTTCTCACACTTGCAAGGCAGGCATGTTACTGACTAAGCCAGTAGTCAGTAAACAATCTCTAGTTTTGACATTAATTATTGACTTACTATTGATATCTGCTTTTCTGGGCTTCGGTCCCTTGAATCACTGATCTTGAAGCTTTCATACAGGGTATTGCTCTCTTCCACTATTGTCTATGGTAGTGTTTGCCTTCCCTAGAATCTCCATACTCTCTCAGGTTGATCTCAGGCCCCAGTAGTCTGTACTATCTTAATACCTGACTCTGCCTGAGCTACTCTGGGGCTTGGAGGCTGCAGACTCAGGTATCCTCAGAAGTATTGAGGTAGGTAGGTACTATGTGATGACCCGTAATCTTCCTGTTGCCATCTACTTGTCTCTATGGTGGCAGAAAGGGCTCCATCAGAGGACGCTCTCTGGGACTTAGGATCTTTCAGCAGCATGGGGGCCTCTTCAGAACCTACCATTCATTTAGAGGGCATGGTGCTGATTTGTTTAACGAACCCACTCCTCAAAGGCAAACATTAGAAACAAGAAGTGACACAGGATCTTTAACTTCTACCTTCGTTTCATGACCAGGGAACATGAAGTTCAAGGCAACAAAGTATGTGACCAAGGTGTCACAGCTGGTGCCCTCTGGCTCTTTCTGTAAGTCTGCCCCATAGCTCCTGAGCAACTGGCTCCAGTAAAAACATCTCCCTTTCCTGCATCTCAGTTTCAACTGAGCTGTTGTGGCATCCACGTTCCTTTGACCCATCTCTGGGAATGATGCTCATACTGTCGTGCATTTATGTGCACTCGTTGTAGAGTTACTTTCACATATTCTTCAAGGCAATGTCCTTCCTCTCCTGTAAAGGCACATTTAAAAAAGACAATTTTGTTCTGACACTAGATTAAGGAGGACTTTCTGATCCTCCATCTTAAAGACTGCATTATATCCGGTCTGTGATATTGCCTCAGTCAATTAAATTTGGAAACTGTTAGAGAGTCTTGAAGACACAAATATATGTTAAAACTCACAATCTTTCAGTGGGATTGGGTTGACAAAACAGCTTGTCCTTCTATTTGGAAATGTGTTGGACTTCAGTTCTTATAGCTTCAACTGGCTTGTTCTATGTTTCCACAGCTGCCAACAGCTCTTGGGTGCTGAAGGAGGCAGAATGGATAGTCTAAACACAGTGCCAAATGATAGACCAGGCTTTGATCCTGTTGCCAACGCCACTGCCAGCTTTCTGTCAGAACAGGCTGAAAAATGCCTCAGCGACTGCTGGGAACCTGACTCCTGGCTAGCAGAGGTCAGAACCTTTCAGAATTTGACAGCTGAGCAGTGGCTGAAGTAGCAGAAGTGATGGAGAAGAGAGAAATATTGCTCTAAGAGCAAAAGAAATGATAGATAGCCCAATGCAGAGCCCTGACACTGGAGTCCCTCAGTCCCTTAACTTCTCTGAACTCCACAATCTCTTCTTGAGCATAGGGACAAAATAAAATGGCTCTTTGTATCTTCTAGAGATGTCATTAAAGCAAATGTTATGCAAACTCTGTGTGTGTGTGTGTGTGTATCCTCTGGGCTGAATTTTATCTATTCAAAATTCACACATTTAACTCCTAGCTCCCAGAACTTCAGAATATGTTCATATTTGGGAACGTGGTTGTTGCAAATTTAACTATACAAGTTCTATTTATTGAAAGGGGATATGTTGCAAGTCTACCTAGAAGATATTTAAAATAAGGGGCAGTTCCAAATCCATGTACAAGAGCCATGATACCATTACAGTTATCTAGCAACTGGGGTAACTAGTAAATGATTAAGGGGAGGATGGCTTATACAGCATGGATACTCTGGACAAAGATGATTCATACTTCAGGCAGTACAGAAAGGGTTCAAATCCTATTGTCTCTAGGATCACAGGAAATGAACCTATACTATAGACAGAATGAGATAGTGCAAGATTTTGTAATAGTTTTCACAATGGCATATAATTAAAAATTGGCACGTTGTCTAGAATTTAATATTTTCAGATCGTTGTTCACAATATGTAACTGAAATCACAGAAAGAGAAACTATGATTAAGGGGGGGATTAACAGACCTAAGAATACTCGTATGGAGTAGAGTAGACCTTATACCATTAAGAATGGTGCTCTTATCAACAATGGTCATGTATACACAGACACACACTGAAGAACAGTGTCAAGACTGGAGTTGCTCTGTCCAACAGCAGATCTATGATACTGTGGGCTAGTACAAGCTTGGCTATAGCAAGTGTGGAATCAGCTGACACACAGTAAAGGGCTGGCCTGAGATAGGGCTCAGTAGATAGACGCACAGACCTAATTGTAATATCCCTAAGGATAGGACTATATCAGTTGATATTTTATTCTTGGTGTCAAGCACAATATTCATATCATGTGTGTGTCTGCATGTGTGTGTGTGCGTGTACATGTGTGTATGTGTGTGTGTGTGTGTGTGTGTGTGTGTAAGCCAAAGGTCAATAGGAGCCATCCATCTTGATTTTCTAGAAAGAGCCTTTATTGGCTTGGGGCTCATTTATCTAGGCCACTTGTTAGAAAATCCCAGGGGTCACTTTAAAACTGCTTTCCAGCTCCAGGCTTACAGGCATGCACTATTATGCCTAGATTTTGTGAATGGAGATTCATTAGTTCTGGGGATTGAGGTGGTTGGTTTGTTTTTGAGATAGTCCCTTAGGCTTGGAACTTGCCAAGACTAGACTGACTAGCTGCCCACTGAGCTCCAAAAATTCACTTGTCTCTATCTCTTCAGGCTTGCGATTCCAAGTATGGACCACCATATCTGGCTTTTATCTTTACATCTGGGTTTTGGGAATTGAACTTCAGTTTTACAAGCTTGCACTTCAAGGTAGGCTATCCTCTATCCCACATGTATAGTATTTTTGGTGCTTATAGAAGAATGCACAACCCAGTAAATCATTTTGATATTGTCTACCATTAATATGATAATATTGGTACTAAATAAACTGTTTTGCTAAAATTGTTTCTTTTTTGTTTTAAAAATCTGACTACCAGAAAGGTTAAAATTGGTGTGTGGCACGTGTTCTGTTTTTGTAAAACAGAAATGCTCTAAAGCAAGGCTCCCAGAATTCTGGTGGGTCTGTGTCTCCTGGCACTACTTATGCTAAGTCTCAGCTTAATTGATCTGAGCATTGCTAATAACATAATTAGTTCCTCATGACCTGCTGATAAGGGCCAAAGACCTCCTTCCCTTTTGCTATCTCTCTTTTGAACCACTCTGGACTTCGAAGATGTTAATAAACCAAAGTGAATAATGAGCCAGTGGCCAGTGAAATCATGGACACGGTACGGTATCAACTCAAAAAGGAAGAAAGTTTCTAGAAATGAGAAAAGTCTTTACCCATAGCATTAGTTGCTGTGATCGGATGTCTGACAAGAAGAATTTAAAGAAGGAAAGGTTTATTCTGGCTTATAGCTTAACATTCCATTATGGTAGGGCATGTATGATGGCAAGAGCAGGCAACCGGCCAGACAAACTGCATCTGTACTCATGAAGCTGTGCAGGAACAGGAAATGGAGTCTGGCTATCAAACTTCAAAGCTCACCTCTTGTAACCCACTTCCTTGGGAGCATCTCCACCACCCAAAGATTCTACAACTTTCCCAAACAGCATCCCTTTTTGGGGACCAAGTATTTAAACTCTGAGCCTAAGGGAACATTTCACACTCAAAACCACAACATATTTTTTCTGCACCCATTATGGTTATTCAGTATGAGTCCCAGGCACTACTATTTCTATGGCCCTTAGTGATCTTTTAGAGACTCAAATCTGTGCCAAAGTAGAAGTTACTAAGCAACTCTTGTTCCCGTTAAACAGCCCGGCACCCAGAACATTAACCGTATTCACCATCTAAAAAGCAGAAAGCAACCTGTCCTCTTTGATGAGGACGCTGTAAAATCGTAGCCAATAGGAAGTAAATCACATCTTGTAAAAAATGCATTGCCTTCGGCTAAGCCCCACCTTCCACTTGCAGGAGTATATTTTTAGTCCTCTGCATAAATAAAACATGTTTTGTAGCTACCCTCTTGACTGGTTCTTGGGGCTGAGTGCAACCAAAAATTAAAGTTGGTGTTGGATTTCCGATTAGGCTTGAGCACAAGTGTGAAATATCTGAAATACTCATAACATGAAAATGTCTTTAAATTAGAAACTGTAACAAACTAAGAATCTCCTCTCCTCACCTGCCTAATCCTTGTGAGAGACTGCACAATGTCTGCTGTAGTCCTAGCCACAAACTTATGCTGTGAACCAAGCTCCTTTCCCCTCACCTAGGTTAGATCCAAGAGCACTTTGAGAATATAGTCATCGATAGGTAGCAAGTCATATCCGGTAAGAATCAACCCACTTTAAAATTGAGACTCAAGAGAAGTAGCAGGGGCTGGGAAGATGGCTCAGTTGCTAAACTACTTGCTGTGCAATTATGAGGACCCAAGTTCAACTCCTAGAGCTCATAGCAAGAACCCAGGCAAGGTGGCATGTGGTTGTAATTCTCACATTGGGAGATGCCATATGTGTCTGAGACTTGCTGCTCAGCTAGCCTACCAACTTGGGGGGGGGTTCCAGACCAATGAGAAACCCTGTAAAAAATAAACAAAACAAAAACAAGCAACAAACGAACCCAGATGTGGATAAAACTCGGCTAGTGATACCTAATGTTGACTTCTGGCCTCCACACATACTTGACCATACATGCATCCACACTCTACCTGCACACACATGAACACACACAGGAACACATTACATGCATGCACGTGTGCACACACACAGACGCAGAGACAGAGACAGAGAAAGACAGAGAGAGACAGAAAGACACACAGAGAGACTCTTTCATGGTAGTACATCACATACCAACAGTGCATATGTGGAGACATGTAGTTTGATCAGCTGATTTTAATCCCTTATTATTCTTCTTTTTAACCCAGAGTATTTCAGGAGCAAATCAATTTGCCGGCTACTAGTCAGTCTGATGGTTTTTTTCATTCATTACTTTTCCTGAACTTTAATTTTAGAGCTGAAATTCAGATACTGTTGAGAACCAAATACCTAGTAAAGGTATTTTGGGGTGAGAAGTACTGTTCATAGGCTTGGGGAATGAGGGTAAATTATAGAATGGTGGAAAGCTGCCAGCTATGGAAATACATGCAAGTGGGTTATCCAGTCAGTCCTTGAATCAAACATGGGTGGATGAACCTTAGTGTCTATCAGGGTCTGGAGAATGGAGAAGGGAAAGCAGAGAATGCAAGGGACTAGAGAGCAGGCTCAGTGCAGTGGTTCTCAGCGTGTGGATCACAGCCCCTTCAGCAAACCTCTGTCTCTAAAAATGTTTACGTTTGATTCATAACAGTATCAAAATTATAGTTATGAAGTAGAAATGAAAATAATTTCATGGTTGGGGGTTACCACAGCATGAAGAACTGTATTAAAGGATGGCAGCATCAGAAAGCCTGGCATAGTGGTTAGAGTGCTTGTCACAGCGACAATCTGTAGACCCAGAGAGATTCGTTATAGAGGAAGGGACTGAGGGGGGACACATGGGTCTCCCTGGGAGGGGGAAACAGAATAGATTTTATGGGTGGACTGGGGGTAGGAGAGATGGTAATGGGAGGAACAAATGGGGAGGGGGAGGGGAGATGAGGTTGAGAGAGGGAAAGCCAGGAAAAATAGCTACAATTGGAGAGCATTTGAGGAGTGGTATGGCAAACTAATGCAGTGAAAACTTTAATTTAAAAAAAAAATATATATGTTTTTCCTGCCTTTGGGAGGTATTGTGTCTATCTGTATTTGAATCTTGATGGACACCCACACACACAACACCCACATACACAAACACACTTAAAATAAAACAAATTTTTTTTTCCCAAAGGTAAACTATTTTTGTGAATTTTGACCCATACTGGGCTTCTCTTCTAGTAGGTTTTACATGCCTCAAATGTATATTTTCCTGGACTGCTTCAGTTTATGGAAAGCTCTTAGAATATATTTGACAGAATGTAATCTGATTTTTAAGTTAAATTATTTTTCAACTTTTATCGGAAGAGTAACATTTCATTTAGGACATGTTACACTTTATGTGTTTGTGAATATAAATTTTCTGCTAACAGGTTTTAAAGAAGGCATTATCTTCATGTCAGAATTTTATATAAAGCTTCAATATTGAGAATAACAGGTAATAAATAACATCATTCAAAGAAGGGCATGGACGCGGTTGTCTGAACTTAAGGAGACAACACAGGAAAACAAAGGAAGCTTCAGCATCTCCTCCTCTTATATAAAAAGACATCTTCAAAGTGGGAAGGGTGTGACTGTGGGTTGTAGACCTAGGAGGAGATATTTAGCTTCAACTCCTCCAAGGCCTTTTCTTTCCTGGACAAATAAAATCTATATTGGTAGATGTGGCCAGACTTTGGTGACCTTATGGGTTGGTTCTTCTTTTCTTCCACCCTTCTCCACCCCTTTTCTTTCACTCTTTCAAGCCCCTAACACTAGATAGGAGAGAAAAAAGGCTAGAGGAGAAAGGGGGTAATCTCTAGACTACTTCCTGCTGATTAGGGTGTTGAGTTCCTTGGGGCAAGTTTGATCTTCTCCATAGGATACCTAATTCCTTTTTGTTGCTTCTTCTTTGAGTATCACTACTTAACCAATCAGAACCAACAGCACCCAACCAACAACCATCAACCCAGCACTATTACCACCACCACCACCACCACCACCACCACCGACGACAAACAATAACAACACCGCTCAGGGCCCTAGCATTTATATACCCTCTGAAAAGTCCTCAGAACTCCAAACATCACACACAGAAACTATCTGTCACTGGCAAAATTACACCCTTGCTAGAGCATGAGGCAAATTATAATTAGCTGCTGTGGACGATATGCCTACACCTGGGATTAAAACAAAAACATATTCCCATAATATTTTCGTGTGTTCAAAGTAACCTCTCACTACAAGTAGAGAAAGGGAAACTCCATAAGAAGTGAAATAAAGCCCTCCCTCCCCAGACACTTTAGAACATGTGAAGCTGCAGAATTCATAGGTCTCCTCTGAGCCAAGGAGTCCAGAGAACAGTAGAAAAGACGTCAGTAATGGTGGGTTCTGCTATCAAGGAAGGCTGGCTGCAGTCTCTGTAGGGACAAGTATTAAGGAGAAGCAAAGACTGACCAATAAGCAGCACCCATCTCCGTCAGCACCAGTGTCACTGCTGCTGTGCAAGCTGCATTGTATAGACCGAGCAACACACAAAAATCCAACTTAACTCTGTGGTTCTTTGGTGGATGCTTGCTACACAAGGTAAAGAAGCTCCCCCAAAGCACATGAGAAGTGGAACGTGCTGTGTGGGAGGCTAGAGAACCCCACAGAACTCTCAGTATTATTCTCTGATCACCTTGCATATGGCTGAACATCCTTGGGGCCCCTGCACCTTTCCTGTGACGTGCTCCGTGCATCCCCACTGTGCTGCTGGCTCTTCATGGGAACAGTTACTTGATATCTTACTACTTCTGTCCTATTCTTTAGGGCTCTACTCCTCCACTTACCACAAGCATCAAAGGAGGAATTGTCTGCAAAGGGCTCACCTACATCTGATGCCAGAAATATTAAAAGTGGATTTGGGATATCCATGGCATCTCAGTACTGTGTTTGGTCAAATATCAAATTTTAGCTGCTATTTGCCCAAAGGTCTAGAAATTATTATCTGAGGGGAGAGTGGTGTGTGATAGGCATGGGTTTCAGAAAACAGGGGCTCAGGAATATAGGCAGGAAGAATTCCTTCTTGTGAGCTACTTCAATCAGTCAATAATATCAGATAACTTCTTCCTTCCTTCCTTTCTTTTTTTCATTTTCATTCTCTCCCTCTTTTCCTTTCTCCCCCTTCCTCTCTTCTCTCTTTCCAGTTTGGTTTTACTTCTGTTAAAAGCAGAGCCATACACTAGGCTTGATTATGCAGGAAATGATTCTAGAGAGAGGGGTGGGAACCAAAAGAGTGAAATAGACGGCAAAATTTAATATGAAGGTACATTACTGGAATCATTTTAAGAAATGTGAGCTTTGATCTTACAATGGCACCAGAGAAAGCTGCAGACTCAGGATTTGTGCATCTTTCAGCCCTTATCAGAGAGGCTTCTTTTTGCAGTAGATGTCAGTGAATAGAGAGACCTACAACTGACCAACATGCTGACAATAAGAGACTCTTGAGTTTTCAGCTCTAAATGGGACATCTATCATATACCCCTCTGCAAAGGTACAGAGATCATTGTAGAAGAGGAATCAGAAAGATTGTAAGAGCCACAGGGAGTGGATGTCTATAGAAAGATGGTATTCAGTAGGCATGACAGCACAGTTGCACACCTGAACTTATAGTTGAGATTATGTGGACCAGGCTTGGACAAGATCAGGCCAACCAATCCCAGTGTGGATAGGGGAGGGACTCATAAGTTTCCATGAGGTTCTTATCGAGGAGCTATTGGTAGTTAATGTGTACTGGAAGAGGAAGAATTACTTTTCTTTAGGTATGTGACCTCTAAAATGTGCTACAGTAGTTGGTCCTACACCCATGCACATACAGGCCACACTGAATGGACTCAGTGGGTATTAAACCAAAAGAGAGTACATGAGCTGGTGAGAAAAAGTGGGGAGATAAGGAAGGAATTGGAGGGGAGGGGGGGATGGATTAGATAAGGCACAGATGCATGAATGAAGAAGAAATGAAATATCTAATGAAAAAAGAGATGAGTTCTTTAAACTTTTTACTTACTTACTTTGTCTAAATGATATGTATATGTGCACATGCATGTTTGTGTGTGTGTGTGTGTGTGTGTGTGTGTGTGTGTGTGTGTACATGGCACAGCACACATGATGGGATCAGCCCTTATCTTCCAGCTGTTTTGGGATGGAGCCTCTTGGCTGCTGTTGCTGCATAGAGAAGGCTAGTTAGCCTGTAAAGTTCTGGCCATTCTCCTGTCTCTACCTTCCATCTTCCCACAGAAGCACTGGGATTATTAACTCGTTCTATCCTATCTCGCTCTATGTGGTTCTGGAAATTCACACCCAGGACTTCATATATCTGTGACCAGTGCTGAATCGTGTCCTGAGCTCCAGAAAGGGTAGTTCTAGTCCATCAGATTATTTCACTCTTTATAGATGGCTTCAACATCTTTAGTAGTTCTTCCTTTCTCGAAGATCTTTAGTCCCTTCTCCCTCATTGCCCCGCACTTCCAATTCTCCCTAAACTCTGATTTATGCTCTGTCTCAGACACAAATGTCACTTACCTCAGGTCCCAGCTTCATTCCACTCCTCTCCCCAACCCAGTCCATTTTCCTGAATCATCTTATGCATTGTCAGTCTTAATGGATCCTTCAGAAATGAGTGGCCATTCGCAACTGTATCCACAACCTGACAGGCCCCTACTTGTGGAAATCTCACAAGAACAGCACCCTGGCATTTTCCAAGCAAAATTTATCCTCCTCACTTCTAGACCTATGCTCTCTCTAATCCTTTGATTTGTATAGTAGCACCTCATCCTGCCCCCACGGATCCAAGCTGTTCTTCACTTCACATTTCCCGCTTCTTTGCCATAGAAAAGCTAAAGTCACACAGTTAATACATAGCACAGCAAAGGAAGTACATATAAAGAAACTGCATTAGTGTTAATGAATAGCCTCTGAATTTTTGTAGCTAAACTGTATCTTGAAGCCAAGTGTATCTTGTATGTCCTTTATGTTGTCTAGGGACAAAAGAAATGAGCACGGAAGGACAGGAAAGGAGAAAGGAAAAAAAAAAAAAAAAACAGATACAGCAAGTCTCAGTCCAAAAGTCCATTTCACTGGTCTATAAAACTATCCAGTTTTTTTTTAAATGAGAAGAATCATTCTCAACCATATCTGATTGAATCCTCTTCCCTGTTTTCTGCCTTAGCTGGTCTTTTATTAATCACATTGGGATAATCCATTTACTCATATTCAAACATAAGGAGAAGCATAATGAAAGTAGCATCCAATTTTACATTAAAGATTTTTGACAAGGACATAATTCATTGCATGCCTTATGTCCTTTCTGTAGACAGGAGAAATTTCTGATATCAGTGCCTGAAGGAGTTATGCTTTTACTGAACAACTGGCTCACTTTCCCAATCAGTTATTAAAGCTGACACCTACTTATTCTCTGTTCTTCCTGCCAGTTGTTCAAAGTTCAGTGACTTTATTTAAGTTCCACAAGCTAGAAGCACAGAGAATTAAATGACCTTTTTCTTATAATACCTTGTCAGTAATCTCTCATTTTAAACAAATTATTCATTAATATATTATGTATTGTGTATATAATTGCAAGCTGATGAATGTGTGTTTGTAAGGTACTGTAAATCATTTTAAAATGAGCAAACATTGTTTCTATCTATGTCACACCCCTGGCCTGCATTTGATTTCAGCACCAACTGTGACAGACAGCTCCCAGCACCAACATCCTACTCTAAAGGTGATGTTTTTCTGAGACTTGAAAGCTTGCAAAGCTGGTACTATCTGACATTTGCTGCTTGGGATCACCATCAAACACAGGGGAGGAAATAGTGTGGAGAGGCCTCCAGTCTCTTTCTTTATGACTGCATTTTTCTTACCAGGTGGCTCTGTGTTCTCACTGGGTTTTATTCATTTATCTCTATTGCTTTGAGATAGCCTCTTGAGTGGTATACAGGTTAACTGAGAAATAGCAGGGTGTAGGGAGAATTCATTCAAATAAGCCACTATCGCAGAGGCCAAGTCAAGACATGGGTTTCTCCCAGACAGGCTGGTGGCAGCAATGGATTCAAATAGGAAAGAGGGAGAGACCTACAAAAACTACTGAAAGTATATTCTCTGCCTGAGCTGATTATAGGCAGATGGATTGTCAGTTGTTACTGGCTTTAACTGTTTTCTAGAGTAATTGGAGATTCCTATGAAAAATTTCAGTAATTCATACAATTCTCCTGTGGTGTGTCTGTATGCGTACATGTGTGTTCATGGGTATACATGACTATGTGGCAGTGGGAGGGCAATCTCAGGTGTCAAGTCCTTGGGTACCATCCATAGATTTTAGGGTAGGATCTCCCACTGATGTGGAATTCACCAAGTAGGCTTGACGGGCTTGCCAGTGAGCTGCAGGTAGTCACTTATCTCTCCTGCCTTTCCAGTGCTGGGACTACAAGTACATGCCACCATGGCCCTCATTTCTGGTGATGGAGCCCATGACCTCATACTTACAAGGTGTTTGACTTTTCTTTCTATTGCTGTGATAAAACACCCTAGCCAGTAGCAATTAGGGGAGAAAAAGATTTATAGGTTTCAATACATTACTGAGGGAAGTCAGAGAAAGAACTCAAGGCAATAACCTGGAGGTAGGAATCATTGGTGCTGTTGCTTGCTAGCCCACTCTGAGTTCAGACTTATGTTCAGCCAGATTCCTTATACAGCTCACGACCACCTTCCCAAGGAATGGTGCTGCCCACAGTAGTCTTGGTATTCCTACATCAATTAACAGTATCTCACAACTAACAGTCTCTCACAGACATGCCTAGAGACCAACTTGATAAATACAAGTACTCACCTGAGACTGCATTTTCAGGAGAATTTTTTTTTAATGCTATGGCAAGTGGACAGTGAATGCTAAATAGGGTATAAGACAAGTATTTGAATGAGTGAGTTATCTCTTCCTCCTGGGAAATTAATTCAAATAATTTAAAGGATGAATGGACTATACAGTTGAGGCCTATGGACAGAATCTTGCCAAAATATTTCAAGTGTTGACTCATGAAATGTTTCTTGTATGCAGCATGGTGGGTCATAGCATATTACTTAAATTTAAGCACCCCCCATGCTGTCACAGGCAGAATAAAAATAATATATACCAAAAAGAGTGATCTGAGAAAGGCTGAGGTGTCCCTGCAGCGAGGTATTTTATGAAGACATTTTTCTTTATTCGGTATTAACATGAAATATTGATTCCACCTTAAATAAACAATTGAACTTCAAGATATCCAGGGAAACCTATTTATTCTGTTCTTCATGGGGTCTATGACATGGGGCTGGCTTAAAGGTAAGGCCACTTCTAATAATGAAGTCTTTCAGTACTTCACTAAAGAAATCCCCTTGAGGAAAAAGAATTTGTACCTTACTGATTTCCACTTTGGAGTGCTCCAGTGAAATTCCTGTGTAAATAGGGAAATAAGATTTTTGCTTTGTCTCTAGGCAGGTTGACTAATGAGAGGAATAGTCCCACGTGCTCAGCAATCCAAACATTTTAGAATTCCTCAAATATAGAGTTTGGCAGTTAGTGGTTAAGCTAACCCTTAAAAAGCCACAGGGTCAGGTAGTCCACTGGGGTTCCAGGGCACTGGTGTAGCTTGCTTAACACTGTGAAGGACAGAATTCAGCCTCAGGGTCTGCTTATTGTCACATTATTCCTGATGCACCGATTCTGGGCTCTGACTCTTTTAGAGGCTCCTCACATCTACGTGCACCATACACTTTCCCTCCAGTGAGCTACAGTATCTTGGAAAAGGTCAGCATTGAGGTGCCTAACAGGCTGCTGATAGGGAGAGACACAGTGAATGCCATATAAATGAATCAATTCATGATAAACCAAGTGCAAAGGCACTGAGTGGTGGGACAGGCAGGTACGCAGAAGACACCAGGTGTGGGGAAAGGAAGGGGAACGAAGGGCAAACCCTTGCTTTCGGGCTTCTAGGTACATATTTAAGGCAAAATTTGGGCATAAGGAAACAGAGCAAGAATTCAGTTAATGGATGGAAAAAAGTCATAGGGCAATCAAATAAAGACAGAAAATAAATTCCCTGATGTTAGAGATGCGAGTTTAAACTTTGGTTAGTTGAGTGGCTGGGCAGTAGAGTCTTCATTGCTCTGTGCCTTTATGTTTATTTCTCTTAAATAAATAAGGCTTAAATAAATAATCACTGTGAAGACTGAGTGAAACATCTCTTGGGAATCACTTAGCACACTGAGGAACAGAGAATAACGCATCAGAACTAGTTAGAGTATGATTAAAGCTGAATGCTGGAATTGAGTCTTTTGAGCTGGGACCAGGAGCTCGGGAGTCAACCAATGGTGTTTTTCAGACCTTATATATTCTGGTTGTTAGGGAAGGGAACAAGTGCTATACTGCAAAAACTTTCTAGAAGGTTCTATGTTTTCTTTTCTTGGTATACCTGCTCTTCTCTTTGATTAAATTGCCTACATAAATCCATGGTAGTTCTCAGTATCTTTTTTAGGGAGTTTGCCTAGAATACAATGTAATGTGACCCTAAGTCATCAGAATGAGAATATATCAAAAAGTGTATCTAATAGAAACGCAGCAACATTTTAATTTATCTTAAAATAATGAAAAGAACCTTTAGAGAAGCCATTCCTTCTGTATTTATTTTTACCAACAGTTATAAAATGTTCCTTTCTTTATAAAGAAGGGAGTTCACTGAGGCCAATGTGTTAGTTACTTTTATCATTGCTGTAATCAAAGAATGGGGGATTACTTTGGCTCGAACTTTGAGGGTACAGCTCAGCATGGTGAGGGAGGCATGATGACAGGGATGTGTTGCAGCTGCTCACATCGAATCCTCAATCAAGAAACAGAGACTGATGAATCAAGGTGCTCACCCCACTTTCTCTTTTTTACTAAGCCCAGTGCCCAAGCCTATGGAACAGTGACACATTCAGGGTGGGTCCTGAAGCACAAACTTAAGGGTTCTTTGGAAAGTCAGTGGTATTGAATGGTATTTTGTTGGAGCAAATACATGAAGGAACATTTCGCTGAAGCAGACACAGGTGAAAGAATGATCTGCTGAAGGAAGCATGTAAAAGGACACCAATGAAGGGCTCTTCGCTAATGACACACATTCATTGGTCTGTCTTACATTGCATAGCTGAGCTGCATTCGTTGGGACTCCATAGAGAGAAACACTCCAAGAAACTTCTGGTGGTATGCTGTGGCTTCTTGCAGCTTCCGTGGACTTGGGCTGATTGGCAGAGTGGTGTCAGCTGAGACAGACTCATGTCCTTTTGCTAAGATTCACATGCTGAGGCAAGACCCATGGAGGACACGTGATGTTTGGAGAGAGTATAAATAGGACTCAACAGACAATGTCAAAGGCTTGCCTGGGCAAGACTGTACAGCTAGCTGTGCAATGCTTGTTGGTCTCCAGTCTTAGTTCATCTTTGCTTTGATGAGAGAGGCACAACTGAGAACTTTTTTTTTTTTTTCCTTTTTCATTCTTTTATTTAATTTTTTTTTGATATTTTATTTACATTTCCGATGATTCCCCTTTTCTTTAGAAACCCCGTGTCCCTTCCCCCTCCCCGCCTCTGTGAGGGAA
>CM052711.1:58819005-58845001 GCA_028551405.1 Uromys caudimaculatus | reverse complement strand
GGAAGCTGCTGGCCGTCAGTCTCTGTGGCCCGCAGAAAGCGGGCAGAGTCAGTGAGCTCTGGGGACGCGTTGCCCCTGCTATACAACTGAGAACTTTTCCCGGCATTCCTGTTGTCCCTGATTCCTCCTGCTGACTCATGCTGATTCAGCTGAGGCCTGGCTATTCCTTCTAGGTTGTGCCACTGCTGCTGAACTGGACTGTTGGTATATTTGTGAAGTGTTTGGAAGTGGATCGAGCTGTGAATTGAACTGCTGATTTCCTGACAACACAGATGGAATTTGTTCCAAAGAACCATTTCTAAACAGGTCCACTTCTCCTGTATCCTTTCTTTTCTACTACCTCTGGTGGATGGAGGGCTAGAAGGGAGGTTGAAGCATTTAAGAACCATCATTAGAAGTAGGCTTTGAAAAAATTAAAGTAACAGGTCTTCCCACACCCGTTAATTCCTTAAGTTTAAGGGGCTTGGTGAATATTTGTAGTGTTTATAGAGATGAAAAGCCTTCGATCCTACTCTAGAAGGTAAGTTAGAGTCTATTTGTAGTGAGCTGAGGGATCAGAATGGAACAGAGGTTCAGCATTGTCTGAAGTAATCTAAGCATCATCCATCAGTTGATTTTGTCTATGTGATGATGTCACAGAGGGTTGGTAGAAAGGAGCCTGCCACTCAAACCAGCAAATCCATCCACACGTGGGGCACCCCAGCCAAAGGCATGACCATTTTAGCAAACAAGTCAATCTGGCTCTTCATCCAGACCACTTCAAACTCAATAAAAACCCTCTCTCATCATCTACTTGTTAGAATCTCACTGCGATATGCTAGGCCTTGAAAGAGAACTGAAGCTTTTCTTTAAATCAATATGTTGGTGCCCTTCCCAGAGGTTGGTTTGCATTTAAATTCCAATTTCAAATGGTCCTCTACAAAATCATTACCTGGCACGTCTGGGGTAAGCATAGGCATTACAATCTTGCTCCATTCCCCAGGAATAAGCAGATTTTTTAAATTAAATATGTGGTTTCCTTTAATTACAGTGGTTTTTTTAAGATGGTGATAACTATACAAAATTTTATCCTGAGGACGAGTTATATTAAAATCACACTGGTATTATGAGAAAAACTCAGTGAGAAAGCAAGCAGGGAAAAGTGAGGACTCCTACTCCGCAGTGACCCAGGGCCACCCGGGACAGGGGAGGTTCTTAGCGGAATTTCCTGCATTTCAAACTCTCTCTAATAACAGCCTCAATAACCTTGCAACTGATCCCCCTTTACTTTCATGGTTTTTTTTTTTTTTTTTCAGACTTTTACGTTGAGAGTATGGAATTGAAGCTCCCTCCACAGTTTACTTCTGAAGCCACTATCTGTGCCCTTTTCTATCCCTAGGGATTTGACTATCCACTTTTCATTGAAAATATCTTGTAATACCATTTCCACCAGTCTCAAATAAGCTCTGTAGGTAATATAATCTACTTATCCATATTCATAAAAATCAACATACCTTATCTTGATGGCAACAGTATCACAGGTAAGTGATTTGTAATTAATTAATATGTATCTAAATGCAAATGCATAATTAAACCTAATAAAATTGCTAGGTTCTCATACCTCTAGGTAGAATCACATTGAATGCAGAATCTTCCTGCTGGGTCCTATTGTTCACTCAAATGCCCAAGTGACATTACATTCATTTGTTCATTCATTCATTCTTGTGACTTTCTGAAAAAATGGAGGATTTCTGGTGAAGTTCTCAGAAAGCAAAATACACTATCCCTCCAATTCTGTATTTTATTTTTTCTGCTCCTGGAAACTCAGTTTGTAAAAAACATGAAAAACGCTGTGGGTTTGTGTAAGATAAAAAGAGAAGATCTAGAGATGAAGATGTCTTAGCTGGCAGAGCACACGTCTAACAAAAGCATGAGGTTCTGGGTTCCATGCCCATTACCACATAAAACCAAATGGGCTGTGTGCCCTGGACTCTAGCATTTGGAAGACAAAAGAAAAGAGACCTGAGTTCTAAGTGTACACACAAAAACACAGCGTTCGGTTCTGTCTTAGTCAGGGTTTACTATTCCTGCAGGAACATCATGACCAAGATGCAAGATGGGGAGGAAAGGGTTTATTGAGCTTACACTTCCACACTGCTGTTCATCACCAGAGGAAGTCAGGACTGGAACTCAAGCAGAGCAGGAAGCAGAAGCTGATGCAGAGGCCATGGAGGAATACTGCTTACTGGCTTGCTTCCCCTGGCTTGCTCAGCTGGCTTTCTTATAAAGCCCAAGACTACCATCCCAGGAATGGCACCACTCACAAGGGGCCCTCCCCCCTTGATCACTAATTGAGAAAATGCCTTACCACTGGATCTCATGGAGGCATTTTCTCAACTGAAGCTCCTTTCTCTGTGATAACTCCAGCTTGTGTCAAGTTGACACACAAAACCAGCTAGTACAGGTTCAAATGAGTTAAGGGTTCTTTTATTCTAAAGCCAAGTATGAGTGACCATGGTTCAGAAACAGGGATCAGGCAATGCTAAATTCCATGTTCCAACACAGTGTCAGTTTGAGGAAGTTTTCATGGAGCAAAAGTGTCATAAATCAAGACACATTTCACATACACTGATGGCAACATCAGAGAGAATGGGTCACAGCAAAACAGGAATGCCTTGTTATAGGCTTCAGATGTCAACTGATGACACTTAGCTTTTGGGTTGGTGGAAGCTAGTAGCCTGTTAGTACATTCCAAAATGTGACCTAGTGGTCACAAAGCTATTAAATAGGTACAGAGGAAGACAATAAATGACTATTAAGAAGTCTCTAGATGGCCTGAGATAATTCCACAGTCACTGATGTTCTGATGAGTCCATCAGTCTTGCAGAGGCTTGGTTGGAAGATAAAGCTTCTTCCTTAGAGCTTTTGTTCACAAAACTCATTCTCCACTAAGGGCAGATTTTGAGGAAAGACAGGATCTCTGAGATCCTATCTCAAAAAGTGAAGCAAAACCAAACAATAAGAGTGGGTTCTGGGCTCAGGAGACTGTAACATTTCATCCTCATAAAGGAGAAGAGATATGCATTATCTTGGCCACTGCCTTTAGTCTTCCACTACTAGCTGCCAGTGTCATCCAAATGCCACTAAAGGTTTTCAGAGCTCCTTCTATGAGGAATCACTGTAATGGAGACAAATGAGAGAACACATTATCAGCGTAGAAGACGGGAGGCTAGGAAACAGGAACAAGGCTTACCTAATGCTGTGGCAGATAGAAATAAACCCTAAATGAGACTGATCTTAGAAACTTTTTTATTGTCATTTTTTCACTTTATACCCCGATCATAGCTTCTCCTCCCTCCTGTCCTCCCAGTCCCTCTCTCTCCCCTCCCCTCCTCTCTTTCCCTCCAGTACTTTTCCCCTTCTCCCCAGAAAAGGGAAATCAGAGGGGTCAAGGACACCTCAAGAAAGCCCTATAGAGTCAAGAAACCTGGGCCCTCTACACATATGTAGTAGTTGTGCATCTGGGTCTTCATGTGGACTCCTAAACCAGGTGCAGGGGCTATCTCTGACTACATCTCATACTTTTGGATCCCTTTCCCCTAACTGGGTTGCCTTGTCTAGTCTCAGTGGAAGAGGATGACCTTGTCTTGCCCTGGAATATCAACAATATTAAAAAATGGAATTTGAGGGGCTGGAGCATGACTCTTCAGTTAGGAGCACATTATGCTCTTGCCTAGAACAGAAGTCAGGTTCTTCTTACCAGCACTCACATCAGATGGCTCATAGCCATCTGTAACCAAAGTCCCAGGGGATCTGTATCTCTCTTCTTGCTTCTAAAACAGGCACCCTATGCATATGCCATATATATATGATAACACACACACACACACACACACTTCCTACTTCCACCTTTCACGGAGTTCCAGGCACATATAATATGTATATATGAAACTTTTAAAAAGTAGAATTTGATTGCTGGTCCAAGAAAGTTTTCATCCCCATTTATTGTCTTTTATTTGTGCTGCTTTAGTTATCCATGTAACTTGCTAGTTTTTTTATTCCATTGGTTTTGCTTTTCTATAATATCTCGGTACCTATTTAGTCAATCCTCGCAAACACCCATCCACGAAGGAGTTCTCTGTTCTCCTTAAACTAAAGTACAAAGAGATTAACTCACCTAACATCATGCAACTTGCAAATCGTTTCATCAAGATTCACAGTCAAATCTGATGGAATCCATAAAGCCATGCCCTTTCTGTAACATATTCACTGTTTATTTGAACCATGTCTGGCTGTAAATGTGTCTCTTGGGTAAATGGACTCCATACCGGCCTTGAAAAGCCTTGGTTTCTGACAATGCTATTTGAGATGAGTGTGTGGTAGTCCCTGAAAAGGAGACACTAGGACCACATGCTCTCTCTATTCCAAGGGAGAGCAATAAACATTAAGCTCTCATCGCATGCCATTCCTGCTGAGTTTATCTGGTCTTGTTTAAGCAACCCCACAGCATCTATAAAGATTTTTCTCCACAGTGTGCTCCTGTAAATAAGAAGTTTATCAAATAAAACCTTCCACAAAGAGCAAGAAGACATGCCCTATTGACAGCCCCTCACTGAGTGCTGGTTCCTTTCCTTGTGAGGAAAATTCACCACTTGTTCAATAACTGCATTTATTGGAACTCTTCAAGTTGAAGTAGTTTGGGGTTGAATTTGGGTATCCAGTTTATTTGAACAATCCCAGTCTTCCAATTTCATCATGAGGAATAAATTCCTTGGAATTCAGTAATGTACTGTAGAACATGACACACAGCCCATTTCCCTAGGCTTTTCTTTAATTATCTTTGGTACATAAATCTCACACATATGAGAAGGCAAGGTTATTGGATGAGTGTTATGGTATTTATTTGTCCTGGCATTTGGGGAGGTAATGACTATAAAACTCACTTACTGAGCACCTGAAAAGTGTCAGGTACCACAAAGATAACAGACTAACTGTGTTTCTTCTTTGCATCTTTGTATCCTTGGTTATAGTTACTGGACCAAGGATGGGCAGTTGACTCCATTTCAATGCACTTTCTGAATCTGGGATGGCAACTGTGGTTTATACTCAGTGACTATTAAATCAGTGAACTTGGAAGATGTTTTCTGTAGTGTGGAAGAGAGGACACCCTGTACCACTGAAGGAGATGAATATATGGAAGAGAGACTTTGGGGTCAGGAGGTAGTAATAGGAACATGTGTAATTCCAGTCAAAAGGAAGTACTTCTCAGAGTGTGCCACCCGAGCAGTCTAAAGGACATCACTTGTTGGCAGTCATTCTGTGGGAGCCCTAAATGCACATATAGCTCTTGGAGTTAAATGAAATCCAAGATGATAAAATTGCTTTATGTGAAAAAAGCAATGAGATTCTTTACATATTTTGTCCCCATCAACTTATGGAGATAGATACTGTTCTGTTATTTTTATAGATGAAGTCATGGAGATTCAGAGCTATTAAAAGTTATCCCAAGACCACACAGCTAGAAAATGACAGGGCCAAGAAGGTAAACACACAGAATTATTTGTTGCATTTTTATTTTTAATAGTCTACTACTGTGGTGTTACATATTACAATTTATGAAGGACTTATTTTATTTGATTTTGTTCTCCCATTGTCCTTATAAATATGCAGAATGAATGTTGAGTCTGTGTCTGATTATGTTTTTCTATATTTCTTATAGTGTATTTTAAGTTACTAATTTTTTACACTACTGGCTTCTCTTGTGTTCAGTTAATATTTAGTAAGGGCTTTGAATTCTCACATCATTAAAAATATTATAGTAGTAGTAGTAGTAGTAGTAGTAGTAGTAGTTGCGTGTGTGTGCGTGAATACAGCCATGCATGTGACACAGCACATGTGTAGAAGTCAAAGAACAACTTTTGAGAGTCAGTTTTCTCCATCCACCTTTACATGGGTTTTGAGATTGAACTCGAGTGGTCAGAACAAGTGTTTTCCCAGGCATCACACAGGTCCTTTGTTCTTTCTCTCTCTCCATCTATCGTATTTATCTATCTACCCATCTATCAATTTATCATATCTATCTATCTATTATCTATCATCATCATCTATATATTTATCTATATATCATCTATCTATCATATCTATTTATCTAATTCATCTTCTATCATCTATATATTTATCTATCATCTATTATTTATATATTTATCTACATATCATCTATCTATCACCTATCCATCATCTATATTTTATCTATCTATTTATCATCTATTATCACTATATTTATCTATCATCTATATATCTATTTATCATCTATCTATCTATCTATCTATCTATCTATCTATCTATCTATCTATCTAACATCTATCACCTATCATTTATTTATCTGTCTATATCTATTCATCTATCTATTTATCTATCATCTATATATTTATCTATGTATTTATCATCTATCTATCTATCTATCTATCCATATATCATCTATCAGCCACCTTTTGTGTTCTATAGTATTTTTATGTTTACAATGGAGGTTATACTTAATATCCTAATGTTACTAAACATTGTATTTATAGCATCAATTTCAATCACACACATGGCCTCTCCCTTTTCATACTTCCATCTCAACTCTTTACCTGTGGATGCCTCATGTTACATCTGTATAAAATGTCCTGGGTTAGTGAAATGGGTCAGTGAGTAGAGGTACTTGCCACGGTGTTTGACAGCCTGAGTTTGATCCTTAGGACCCACGAGGTGGAAGAGAAAGTCAACTTCTTCCACTTGTACTTTGACTTCTACACATGCACTATTGCGTGTGCAAACCTATACACGTACACAAAACACAACATAAGTAAATAACTAATATTAAGTTTAAAATAACAATTAGTTTTCGGAGAGGCTAGGCATTTCCTTTCCTACCTTCTCAGAGGAGAAGGGGAGGGGGATAGGGGAAGGATTGTGGGAGGGGGAGACTGGGAAGGAAGCAGTGAATGGGATGTAAAATGAATAAGTAAAAAATAAAACTTAAAAAACCCTATAAGGTAAAATGTGTCTAAAAATAGAAATTGATTTTAAGGATTACAGTTATCTTTTCAATTATGTAGAACACAAAACATGGAGTTACAATACTAGAATTCAGATTAATAGCTGCTTTTTGAACTTAACTTAAAATTCAGACAAAAAATTTTGGCATTGCTTTCTGGAAAATGTATCAACATCCTAAATTACATGAAAAGTAGAAAAAGTGGAAAAGAATTTCATCAAATAGTGTGTGTGTGTGTGTGTGTGTGTGTGTGTGTGTTCTTTTTTTACTTCAAATGTGTTCCTCTACCCTCTCTATTGTGTCCTTATGGAACTCTCATAATGAGTGTCAGTTCCCCTGATGCCGTCCCTCCCATCTCCCTTTGCACATTACTTTTTTTTTCTGTTCTAAGGCTCACTGTTATTATTATTATTATTATTATTATTAATCATCATCACTATTATACATCCTAACTGAAGTGTCCCCTCCCTCTTCTCCTTCCACTTCCCACCCTGCAACCTCTATGGCTCAGCCTCTATGGTTATCAACCAACCATGACATACTAAGTTGCAGTAAGACTAGGTACCTCCTCTTCTACTAAGGTTAGACAAGGCAGCCCAGTAGGGGTAAAGGGCCCCAAAGGCAGGCAACAAAGTCAGAGACAGCTTTTGCTCCTACTGTTAGGAGTCTTATAAGAAGACCAAGCTACACAACTGTAACATATGTGTGGAGGGCCTAGGTCAGTCCTATTCAGGATCCCTTGTTGGGAATATAGTCTCTACGAGCCACCCTGGGCCCAGGTTGGTTGATTTTGGGGGGTTTCTTATAGTAGCCTTAACCCCTCTGCCTCCTACAATTCTTCTTCCCTCCCTTCCCGAAGCTTGGCCTAATATTTGGCTGTTGGTCTCTGCATCTATTTTTATCAGTTGCTGGGTGAAACCTCTTTAATGACAATTGGACTAGGCATAAATCTACAAGTATAGTAGAATACCATTAGGAATTATTTCATTGACTTTTTTTTTTGACAGTTGTGTTTGGTTCTATCCTAGGTCTCTGGGCTATCCAGCCTCTGTTTCCTGATTCTCCAGGCAGTGTCAGGGGTAGACTCCTGCTCATGGCATTGTTCTTAAACTGGGCCAGTCATTGGTTGGCCACTCCTAAAGTTTTTGTGCCACCTTTACCCCAGCATATCTTGCAGGCAGTCGAAGGTGTTGTGTTGTGGCTGAGTTGGTGCCCAATACCTTCCCTGGAAGGTTTGCTTGTTTACAGGAGAAAGCCAGCTCAGGCTTGGTATCCCTCATTGCTAGGAGTCTTAGTCTCCCCATCTACCTGTGGTGTTTCTTCTGTTTCCCCTTCTTAGTGAGATTACTGTGTCCACTCAGTCCATTCCCTTTAGCCTTCTTTGTTACTGCGGATTGTAGTGTGGTTATCCTGTACTTCATGGCTAATATCCACTTATAAGCGAGTGCATACCATGTTTGTCTTTCTCGGTCTGGGTGACCTCTCTCAGGATGATCTTTCTAGTTCCATCCATTTGCTGGAGCTGAGTAATGCTCCATTGTGTAAAGGTAGCACATTTTCTTTATCTGTTCTTCAGTTGAGAGAAATCTAGGTTGTTTTTGGTTATGAGCCTAGGCTTTAATGACTGAGCCATCTCTCCAGCCCATCTAGGTTGTTTTTAATTTTCCATTTTCAAGTTCTGTCTCTTTCCTCTGACTATTTAGATCTGCCCTTGACTCCCCCTACTGAATCATTTCAGTAATTACAGTTTTCAGTCCCAGGGTTTTTTTTTTTTTTTCTTCCTTTGAGATTTCTTGCATTTTTATTGATATTTATGTTTGTATATGTTTCATCTTCTTGACTTTCTCCATGTATTTTTTGAGCATATTCCAATTTGTTGTTCTAAAGTCATTTTCTGGCCTGGAGAGATGTCTCAGCAGTTAAAAGCACTTGCAGAAGACCTGAGTTCGGTTTCCAGCACTCATATTAGGTAGCTTATAATCCATGCCTTCATTTGGCCTCCATGAGCACCCCTACATATGTGGCATACAGCTCCCATATATCCACAAAAATAAATCTTTAAAATCAGTGCCTACTATTCTGCTAGTAAATTGTTTTCGATTTCTCTGTTTGTCCTCTGAATGGACCACACTACCTTGTTTGTGTGGCTTGTGACTTTGTTGTCAATCAACATTATCCATAATGTAGAAACTCTAAAAATCACGTTCTCCCCTTTGCATTGATGTCTTGGGGTGTCTCTGTGCTAAGACCCAACTGAACTATAAAGCTAAGGTTTCTATTAAGTCATTTTCTGAGCCCATCCTGTTCTGTGAGCATGGCTTGTGACTTTTAAATTTTCCCCTTCTACATGGTTGCATTTAATTGCCTTAGTCTTTTATTATTTTCCCCCAAAGAGAAAGAGAAACATGGAGTAGATAAAATGCATACTATGCTTTCCATACTCGTGAAGTTAATTTTGACTCAATGAGTAGGAACTTGCAGAAGGAACAATAGTCATGCAATTTCTCCACCTCTGTGAAGTTGCATTCGGCCTCCAGTTGAGAAGATCAAGTCTAACTGCTGGTCACGTGCCACAGCGCTGGGGTGAGGGTCGGGCATATACTACTGTCCTATGAGCTGAAACTGACAAATGTTTGCAATATACTGTTCAAGACATCCTGTTTCAGGTGCAAGACTTTAATATACTCCAAAATCCCGAACCACACATCAGACAGATTCTGCTGTGTATGTGCTGTCTGCATAAGGAACCAGATTCCTTTTCTTGTACTTCAGATTCTGCTATTGTCCCAGAACCAGATAATGAGTCCATCTTCCTGCTTGGAATAGGAACGTCAGAAACATTAGTTTTCCCCCACTTAAACCCATATGCTAGTTAGCTTGCGATAGTCTTCCTGTGTCAAAAGACCACAGTGGTGAAGTTAGTGGGAAAAGAGTCAAAGGTCCAGAAATCTGAGTCCCAAGAGCCAGACTGCACATAGTAGCTTGTGTGGGTCCTAGCATACATCAAACAGGTGTGGAGCAGCAATACTTTTATTCAGGAGGGATTTTTAGAGTCCTCGTAAATTGATCTAGCCACTTGTTAGTTGCTCAGTTTTCTTTTCATAGCAGAGAATGCATTTACCTAAACCCTGTTGCCATAAAAATGAGCAGCACGCACTTGATCGATGTCTCAGTTAATAGCCATATGGATATGAGGACCTGAGTCTGGATCACTGGAACTCATATCAATTTAGATGCTGAAGTGCACATCTGTAATCTTAGCACTCTGACAGTGAAATAAGAGGCAGAGACAGGATAATCACTGGAAGCTCCTGCATGGGCTTGCCTGGAGTACACAGTGGAAGAATAACCCTTAAAGACAGGTTGGAGATGATTTCTGAGATAGTTGTTCTGTGACCTCCATACACACACTGTAACGTGTTCATTCCCTCTCCATCCCTTATATACAGAAGCAAGAAGGGTTAGAACTGGTCTACGTATGGGTTTGTACAGAACAACATGAAACTCTCAACATATTTATAGTGACATCAAAATCAAAATAAATGTAAATTTATTTCCAACTTATTATTGATATTTCATTTTTAAAATGGAAATGAGCATTTTTTGGCAATCAGAAACATGTAACTTGGTTTATCCAATCTCCAGTGGAGGCCAAAATTTAAAAAAAAGAAATAGAAGTAAATATAACAGGAGGCACCGTAGGCTTGTCATGATGTTTCTAGTCAAGTAAGTTTTCTAAAAACAGCTTTCATAACTGTTTGATAGCTTTTTGTTTATTTATTTTCTGGCTAAGTTTTTATTTTTCTTTTTGAAATATACCTTGTTAATGGTGAGAATTTTTTTTCCAATTTTCTACCTCATGGAAAAATGAACCAATGCGCATCTTGTTTGCACAACTCCCTTGACAGTATAGTTCTCAGATCCAATAGCAAGCCAGCAACTCTGGGGAAAACTCATGGGTAAAAATTGAGGTCTATAGTAAGGAGAATAAGAAACAATCAGTTACAAACATGGTGTGAAGTTTTGTATTTTTCCTAAGGAAATATCCTCTGTTTAGGAGGTTGGCTGAATTATATGTAATAAACGGACTAAGAGCAAATCCAGCAATTTAGATTATATAACATTAAAGTCTGGGCTGGTGAAAGTATTTTTTCACTATATATGTTTTTTTACTTATTAAGCTCACATCTATTTGAAAAGGGGAGGCAGCAGTAGATTCAGCCTTGCTTTTGCTAGCAATTTCAAGCATAAAATCTTTTTAGTACTCAGTAAAGGTGGTAATAAAAAATAATTCCATCTAGTAGAACCCAGTATATTTTCAGGCTCCTTGTGTAGTTTACTTGTGGAGGCACATGTCTGACTAGACATGAACTTGCAGTTTGATATAGTTCTGACACAGGATCATCCTGTAGTCTCTGCTATTGTACAAGTGTCTCAAGTTACCGGTCAGCAGGAAGATAATGATGACTTGCTCATTCCTTGCTTGTATCACAGCATTCCAAGAGTCTGTGCTTAGAGCATTGTGCAATGCACATATTCCATAGCAACCATACAATCACTGAAGAAAATGATCCAAATAAAGCCCCTAGTATAGTGTTCATGGCTCTGCTATCTAGAGAACTCACATAACTATAGAAAATTCAGATCTATTCCTGTGTGTAAGAATGACTCAGACATTCTTTCACACTCACTTTGTGTTCTCTGCAGCCACGTGGCCCACTGTTACTCCTGAATTCCAAACCCTCACTCCTTCTCACTACATCTCTTTGTGCCTGGCCTAGAGCTCTCTCTCTCTCAGGAATAGCCCCTATTCCAAGGAGCAGGAACAGCACCAATATGTTCTCAAAACACCTCTAGGAAGGAACTTGAGAATCTTGACTTCTTGAATGAGCCCTCTCCTAGATGAGTGAGAACATAAAGAGGTCTAGATCTATACCTTCTGTTCAAATGAACCTCATAGGTAAGAGTATCTGAACTGTTTATTTTGCCTTGTTCAAAACTGTCCATCTTCTTCATGCTACATTTTAGCCACATTACCTTAGAAATGATATCATTCTGCCAAGAAAGTCCTCTTTTCGTGATTTCAGTTAGTAGACTCCTATATACATGTCAGAGTTCATTCTCCATCATTTGAAGGTTTCCTTCTGGTTTGATTGGTAATTTCTTCCTTTTAAAAGTAAACCCCATGTCTTGTCTTTTATTAGGGCCATCCCTGGAATTTAAAATGTTATTGAATTTTGTTAATACTTACTTCTCAGTCGTTTGTATTATCTGTTAGACCATGAGTTCCTAGGTAGCAGAGACTGCCTTCTATTCACATTTGGACCCTTATTTCTATGAGACATGAACTTCACAGTTTGTACTGGTTCTTGAACAGAATTGAATTCCATTAGAACAGTAGGGTTTTCTAGACATCTTTGGGGAAATCTGATATATTCTACCCATTATGAGAAGAGATTCTCAAATCTCCATATCTTCTCTTATTCACATATCTCTTCTCTATCTATCTAGTCTTTTTTTTTTTTAATCTATCTAGTCTTAAGTTCATGGCACAAATTGAAAGAAGCCCATGGTAGAGGATGCATCCTTGCTCTCAGCTGTCTCTGGTTTCCAGAGGAAAGCAGCTCAGTAATGTAATACTGTGAAGTGGCTGGATGAACATTACTCACTGCTGCGGTCAGAAGTCTGCAACATTCATTAGGTTGCCTACAACCTAGGTCTATGGCTTTCTGGGGCATCTTTACTCCAGAATATTCATGGATACAGCTTCTGGATACATCCCAATGTCTGCATTATCTTCAAATGAATAAAATCTTTCTTTATTTGAAGTGTAACAACTAAGCACATTGCTGTTCTTCCTTTTGCATCTGACTCCAGTGCCTCAAACCCACTGTGTGCAGGCTGTCAGGTCATTAGGGTTTAAGAAGCAGCATTTCTTGCTGTTGATACTTTTACAGAACTTTAGATTCCACCTACTATTTGAAATACCTCACAGATGGAATCCTCTATGGATTCACACCCTGTCAGATCCCTGGCCCTAGGTGTTCAGTGTTTTGTTCTGCTGTGAAAGATAGTTGGAAGAAACAATATTCTTGAATTTGAGACATTCTGGTGAAATGACATTTGATTAGGAAAGTTGTCTTAGTTATTTGTCTCATTGGTGCATCAAAGAATCTGACAAAAGCATCTCAAGGAAAGAAGTTTTCATTATTTGTTTGTTTGTTTGTTTGTTTTGGCTGACAGTTTGAGGGTATGGTTCATTATGGCAGAGAAGTCATGGCAGGAGAGTGTGAGGTGGCTGATCCCATTGCACCACAGTCAGGAAGCAGAGAGAGATGATTTCCAGTGTTCAGCTTGCTTTTTCTCCCTTTTAGTCAGTCTAGGACCTTCCCATTTATGGGATGCTGCTGCCCACACTTAAGGCAGGACTTCCCATCTAATATAGAAACTCACTCAAAAACATGTCTAGAGATCTGTCTCCAAGATGATTTTAAATAATGTCAGGTTGACAGTCTTTGTGGACTATCTCAGAGGCAGTTGATGGTAATTGTTTTTTTCCCCAATTCTTAAAGTTCATTATATTTCTACTCATCTATTTTTTCAGGTTAATTTTTAAACTATTTTGTTAAATGTCATGGACAATGAAATAGTAGGTAAGAAGGCAGAAACTTTCATCTCTTAAATGTTCTAAAACTTCATTCTTCCATTTGCTCAACAAAAAGCCTCAGAAATATGGATAATAAATCAATTCTTTTCAGCTAATTCTCAGTCTGGCAAGGAAGAGAGCCACTGAAAGGAAGATAACAAGCCCCCTCTGCACTCCATTTCCTGGGTCACAACTCTGTCTGCTTCCCTGGAGGCCTGCTGCTGCCTGGGACAACCAGGTGAGGTCTCCAAGCCCCAAACCCCTGCCCGCTGAGTCCCCCAACAAGCCCAGCAGCCTGGAGATCTGCTCTGTCACCTCTGCACTTCATTTTCCAGTCCATGCTTCTACCAGAGACCTGCAATCATCAGGGACCACAAGCTCTACCTGCATTCCTGGAGGCCTGCATACACAGGACAACCAGCAGCCTGAAGCCATCAGGGACTACCACTACTGTCTGCATACCTGAATGTCTGCTGCCACTGGGGACAACCAGCTCTAAATATAATCTCTGAGTCCTGGTGACATTTGAGATTACAAGCTTTACCTACATTCCCAGAGGTCTGTTACCATCAGGTACTACCAGATCTGCCAACACTAGGTACAACCGTATGGCTAAAGGCCAGCATAAGAACAAAATCAACAAAATCCAAGGCAATATGGCACCACTATCCTACTACAGCAAGCCCTGGATATCCTACCACACCTGAATCACAAGAAAATGACCTTAAATTTAATCTTATTAAGATGATAGAGGCCTTTAAAGAAAAAATGAATAAATCCTTTAAAGAAATACAGGGAAATACTATCAAATATGTGAAAGAAATGACTAAAACTGTTCAAGATGTGAAAATGGAAATAGAATCAATAAAGGAAACACAAACTGAGGCAATTCTGGAGATGGAAAATCTAGGAAACAGAACAGTAACTACATAAATAAGCATCACATATAGAATACAAAAGATGGAAGAAGGCATAGAAGATACAATAGAAGAACTAATACATTGGTCAAAGAAAATGCTTAAGGTAAAAAGTTTAATGTAAAACATGCAAGAAGTTTGGGATACTATGAAAAAATCAAGCTTAAAAATAATAGGAACAGAAGAAATAGAAGACTCCCAACTCAAAGGCCCAGAAAATATCTACAAAAAATTCATAAAAGAAAGTATCTTTAACCTAAAGGAAGAGATGTCTATAAACATACAAGAAGCTTATAAAACATCAAATAGAGTGGACCTAAAAATCCTCCTGCCACATGATAATCAAAACACCAAATGTACAGAATAAAGAAAGAGTATTAAAAGCTGCAAGGGATGAAGGGTAGGTAACATATAAAGGCACATATTAGACTTACACCAGACTTCTTAACAAGACCTTAAAAGCTCAAATGGCCTGGGAAGATGTTTTACAGTCTGTGAGAGATAACAGAGGTCAGCCCAGACTACTCCTACTTAGCAAAATCATCAATCACTATAGATGGAGAAAACAAGATATTTTATAAACAAAATTAAACAATGTTTTCCACTAATCTAGCCCTACAGAGGATTCTAGAAGGAAAACTCTAACATGAGAAGGGTAACTACACCAAAGGAGAAACAAGAAGCACACCTCAGAAACAAATATAGACATTACCTCAGAGTAAAGGGCTGGAAAAAGGTTTTCCAGGCAAATGCACCCAAGAAACAAGCCGGAGAAGCGATTCTAATGTATAATACAATAGACTTTCAAAAAAACTTATCAAAAGAGGTATGGAAGAACAATTTATACTTATCAAAAGAAAAATCCACCAAGATGGCATCTTAATTCTGAACATCTGTGCCCCAAATGCAAAAACACCCACATTCATAAAATAAACATTACTAAAACTTAAATCATACATGGAACCATGCACATTCATAGTGGGAGACTTTAACACCCCACTGTTACCAACTGACAGGTCATTAAGACAGAAGCTAAACAGAGAAATAATAATAATATCAGACATTATGAATCAAGTGGATCTAACATATCTGTAGAATAGTTCACACAATCACAAAAGAATATATCTTCTTCTCAGGACCTCAAGGATCCTTCTCCAAAACTGATCACATACTCAGTCACAAATCAAGTATCAACAGATGCACGAAAATTGAAATAGTCCACCACATCCTATGAGACTACCATGGCTTAAAGATAGACTTCACCAACAACAGAAACAACAGAAAGCCTACAAACTCATGGAAACAGCACAACTCTCTACTCAATGATCACTGGGTCAGGGAAGAAATAAAGAAGCAAATTAAAGACTTTCTAGAATTCAATAAAAATGAAGGCACAACATGCCCAAACTTGTGGCACACAATGATAGCTATGGAAAGAGGAAAGATCATAGCACTAAGTGAATCATAAAGAAATTGGAGCATTCTCATACTAGCAAATTAAAAGTACATCTGAAAGCTCTAGAAAGAAACAAAGCAAACACACCCAATATGAGTAGACCATAGGAAATGATCAAATTCAGGGCTAAAATCAATCTATTAGAAACAAAGAGAATCAATGAAAAAAAAAAAAAAGCTTTTTTTTTTTTTGAGAAAATCAACAAGATAGGCAAATCCTTAGACAAGCTAACTAAAAGACATATCCAAATAGACAAAATTAGAAATGAGAAGAGAGGCATAATAACAGAAAATGAGGAAATTCAAGAATCATTAAGTCGTACTTTAAAAGCCTGCATTTCACAAAATTGGAAAATCTAAATGAAATGGATGATGATTTTCTAGACAGATAGCAATTACCAAAGTTAAATTAAGATCAGGTAAATGATCTAAATTGTCTTATAACCCCAAAGGAAATAGAAGCAAACAACAACAACAACAACAAAGCAAACAAAAAACAAACAAAAAACCCCAAAACTAAAACAACAAGAAAACAAACAAAAAATTCCTCCAAACAAAATAACAACAACAAAAAAACCTAGAGCCAGATGGTTTTAGCACAGAATTCCACCAAATTTTTAAAGAAGAGCTAATACTAATACCCTTCAAATTATTCCATAAAATTTAAAAAGAAGTAACATTGCCAAACTCATTCTGTGAGGCCACAGCCACCCTAATACCTAAAACACACAAAGACCCAACAAAGAAAAAAATGCCAGATCAAATTTCCTTGTTAACACTGATGCAAAAATACTCAATAAAATACTTGTAAACCAAATCCAAGAACATATTAAAGACATCATCTACCATGATCAAGTAGGCTTCATCCCAGGGATGCAGGGATGGTTCAATATACAAATATCCATCAATGTAATCCACCATATAAACAAATGGAAAGAAAAAAGAAACCTGTGATCATCTCATTAGATGCTGAAAAAGCCTTTGACAAAATCAATGCTCCTTCATGTTAAAAGTTTAGGAGAGAGCAGGGATAAAAAGCGCATACCTAAACACAATAAAGGCAATATACAGCAAGTCTATAGCCAATATCGAATTAAATGTAGAGAAACTTAAAGCAATTCCACTAAAATCAGCAACTAGACAAGGCTGTCCCTATCTCTTCAATATAATACTTAAAGTCCTAGTTAGTGCAATAAGACATCTAAAGGAGATCAATGAGGTCTAAATTGGAAAGAAACTATCTCTATTCACAGATGACATGTGACCCCAAAATTCTACCAGAGAACTCTCACAGCTGACACACACCTTCAGCAAAGTTTCTGAATTCAAAATTAACTCAAAGAAATCAGTAGCCTTCCTTTATACAAACAATTAACAGGATGAGAAAAAATTAGGGAGACAATACCTTGACAATAGCCACAAACAGTATAAAATATCATGGTGTAACTCTAACAAAGCAAGTGAATGATTTTGTATAACAAGAACTTCAAGTCTCTGAAAAAGAAATTGAAGAAAATATTAAAAGATTGAGAGACCTCCCATGCTCATGGATTGGTAGGATTAACATAGGTAAAATGGCCATCTTACCAAAAGCAATCTGGAGATCTATAGATTCAATGCACTTTCTATCAAAATTCCAACAGAATTTTGTATAGACCTTAAAAGAACAATTCTGAAGTCCAAAATCTCAGGAGAACTAAAACAATGCTGTATAATAAAAGAACTTCTGGATGTATCATCATCCAAGCTGTACTTAAGAGTAATAATAATAAAAGTTACATGGTATTGGTGTAGACATAGGCAGCTTGATCATTGGAATTGAATCGAAGACCCAGAAATAAACCCCCACACCCTCAGATGTTTGATTTTTTACATAGAAGAGAAAACCATTCAGTGCAAAGGGGAGAGCATCTTTAACAAATGGTGCTGCTCTGAGTGGCTGCATGTAGAAGAATGCAAATAGATCCATACTTATCATCCTTCACAAAACTCAAGTCCAAGTAGATCAAAGACCTCAACATAAAACCAGATACACTAAAGCAAATAGAAGAGAAAGTGGTAAATAGCCTTGAACTCTTTAGTATAGGAGACAAACTTCTGAAAAGAACGCCATCAGCTCAGGCACTAAAATCAACTACTAATAAATAGGACCTCATGAAATTAAAAAGCTTCCATAAGGCAAAGGTCACCATCAATAAGACTGTCTTAGTCAGGGTTTCTATTTTGCACAAAACATCATGACGAAGATGCAAGCTGGGGAGGAAAGGGTTTATTCAGCTTACACTTCCACGTTGCTGTTCATCACCAGAGGATGTCAGGACTGGAACTCAAGCAGGTCAGGAAGCAGGAGCTGATGCAGAGGCCATGGAAGGATGTTCCTTACTTGCTTGTTTCTCCTGGCTTTCTCAGCTTCCTTTCTTATAGAGCCCAAGACTACCAGCCCACAGATGGTACCACTCAAAAGAGGCCCACCCCCCCTTGATCACTAATTGAGAAAATGCCTTACAACTGGATCTCATGGAGGCATTTTCTCAACTGAAGCTCCTTTCTCTGTGATAACTCCAGGTTGTGTCAAGTTGACACATAAAACTCACCAGTACAAAGACAAAATAACAGTCTAGAGAATGGGAAAATATCTTCACCAACCTTTCATCTGACACAGGGCTAATATCCAAAATATAAAAAGGACTCAAGAAGATATACCCCAACAACACAAATAACTCAATTAGAAAATGCTCACTGAACTAAACAGAGAATTCTCAACAAAGGAATTTCTAATGGCCGAGAAACCCTTAAAGAAATGTTCAACATTCCTAGTCATCAGGGAAATGCAAATCAAAATGAATCTGAGATTCCACCTTACATCCATCAGAATGGCTAAGATCAAAAACTACGTGACAGCACATGCTGGAGAGAATGTGGAGCAAAGGAAACACTCCTCCATTGCTGGTGGGAGTGTAAACTTGTACAATTACTTTGGAAATCAATTTGGCAGTTACTTAGAAAACTAGGAATACGTTGTACCCCAGTACCCAGCTACATCATTCCTGGGCTTTTACCTGAAAGATGCTCTACCATCTCACAGACACTTGCTCAGCTATGCTCACAGCAGCTCTATTTGTAATAGCTAGAAATTGAAACAACACAGATGCCCCTCAACTGAAAAATGGATAAAGAAAATGTGGTTCACTTACAAAATGGAATACTACTCAGCTATTAAAAACAAGGACATCATGAAGATTGCAGGCAAATGGATGAAACTAGAAAATATCATCCTAAGTGACATAAGCCAACCCCAAAAGGACATGCATGGTATGTACTCACTTATAAGTGGATATCAGCCATAAAGTACAGGATGACCACACTATAATTCACAGACCCAAAGAAGCTAAATAACCAGGGGGGCCCAAAGGCAGATGCTTGAATCTTACTCAGAGGAGGAAATAAAATAGACATCAAAGGTGGCTGGAAGGAGAGGGGATGTGGGACAGAACAGGACATGGGGTTCGGGTGTAAGGAGATCAGGGGAGAACAGAAATCAGCTGTGGGCCATTGTGGGATATCTCTAGTATGTGCCAGAGACCTGGGACAGGGGGAGGTCCTAGAGATCTATGGGGGGATACTCTAGTTGAGACTCCTAGCAGCAGGGGATATGAAGCCTCAGGTGGCCACTTTATGTAGCCAAGCAAGACTCCCAGTGGAGGGATAAGAACACCAACTCACCCACAATAATTTTGATCCAATATTTGTCTTGCCTAAAGATATGCAGGGATAAAATATGGAGCAGAGATGGAAGGAATGGCTAAGCAATGACTGGCCCAACTTGAGACCCACCCAATGGTCAAGAACCAGTTCTTGACACTATTAATGCTACTGTTATGATTGCAGATAGAAGCCTAGCAAAACTGGGAGTTCCTCTGAGAGCTCTACCCAGCAGCTGATGGAAATTGATGTAGAGATCCACAGTCAAACATTAGATGGAGCTTGGGGAGTCTTGTGGAAGAATTGGATGAAGGCTTGAAGGAAGGGTCTCAAGGGGCTTGGGACTCCACAGGAAGAGCAACAGAGTCAACTAACCTGGACTCATAGGGACTCCCAGAGACTGAACCACCAACTAAACAGCAAGCATGGGCTGGGCCTAGGCCCCTGCACATATGCAGCAGATGTGCAGCTTGGTCTTCTGTCGGTCCCCCAACAACTAGAGCAGGGGATGTCCCTGAATCTGTTGCCTGCCTGTGGATCCCATTCCCCTGACTAGGCTTCCCTGTCTGGACTCAGTGGGAGAGGATGCACCTAGTCCTGCAGTGACTTGATGTACCAGGGTGGATTTGTACCCAGGGGGCCTCCCCCTTCACAGATGAGAAGGGAAAGGGATATGGGGGGAGGGGCTCTGTGAGGGGGGACCAAAAGGAGATGCAAAGTGAATGAACAAATCAATTAATGAAACGAAAATAAAGCTAATCATAAATCTGCAGGAAGATTTGAGGACTAAGGTACATACATTGACAAATGGTAGCTCAGTATACTTGGGAGCAGAGAGAAATCAAGAATGTTTCCTAGAGAGTCCATATGCTACTCTCAATAATATACAGTATAGAACCAGTGACGGACTCATCACAGTCCATGGAGAATAGTGGGCATGGCAAATGAGTGGAGGTCTAGAAAGAAGGACAGCTGCCTCTGTTTGGGGAGCTTAAAGCCACCAGGATGAAGTTGATTCATGTTACAAAATGTCCAGGAAGATACCCCTGCAAAGGGAGACCTAGACCTTAAATCCAAGTATCTAGAGTAGGTTCTCTCTGGCTTTCCCATTGCTTGCCTGTGCTATCTGGTCAACTTCTGGGGTTTTAAAATTGTGTATTCAGGTAAATATCTTTCGTAGGAGAAAAGGGGATACTGAAATGAGAATCCAAAGGAAAATATTAAGATAAATATGAGAAATTTTGGATAAGAAGTGTTGATAAAACGTGGATAGAGAGTAAGTATTGTGGTTGACTGGACCATAAATCATTCTCTAGCCACTGAGTTTCAGATAAATTGAGATATAGACCCAGTCGCTGGTAGGAACCCAGTGTGAACATCAGCATCTAACATTCATATTAATCAGGCTTCTCTGTTGGGCACACAGACTCCTCCGGAGTCTCGGTGGTTTCATATGGGCAGTGTATTATATCTCAGTTCTACTGGATGTTCTGAATATCCATTAGTGTGTCTGTTCACTGGAATTCAAGGACCCAGAGTGACAGAGCGTTTCATCTTAATGTGTAGTTCCATGGTTGCTACAGCCGTTTCAGGGAGACAAGGTATAAGACTCAAGCTTTTGAAATTCCCTTTTAAGGGTAGGAGAACAGGCATAGCTCACTTGGTAAAGTTCCTGCTTAGAATAAATGTAGCCCTAGGTCTGATTCTCAAAGCTTAATAACCCAGAAGTGGTGACAAATGTCTTCAATATTAGCACTCAGAAGATGGAGGCAGGAGAATCAGAAATTCAAGGTCATCCTTGGCTACATAAAGAATTTGAAAACAGTTTGGGCTACATAAAATTCTGTCCTCTATGAAAAGAGTCTTTGTATTTCATTGGCTAAAACAAGTATGACTTTCACGGATGTGGGAAAGCATGGTTTTATTTGTTCCCTTCAGAGACAAAACAGAGTCTTGCCTGTTCCCTTCCCAGGATGTAGGGGAACGACCTTCCCTTCTCCCGAAGGTTGTGGGAAAATAGAGTCTTACCTCCTTTCAAAAGGAAGAAGTTGATATTTGTAAACGAGACTACTGTAAGCTGGGGCTGAAATTCAGTGCTAACTAGTTCTTTTCCATTTTTTGTTCAAGTTTTGACCTAAAGAAGAACAAATAAACAAATAAGACATATTCCCTTTCATCCACAAAGGAAAACGGGGTCCTCTTTCCTGTATAGATGGGATGGAGGCCTAAGAAAGAGTAAGGGGCAGAAGGAAGAGAGAGGGGAGATGGAGAATAGGTATTTAAGACAGGACTCTGCATGTGTCAGGCTTGCATAGTGTTTACTTGCCAGATTGGGAAAGCAGTCTAGGGAAGGAAGAGGAAGCTCTTAGGATAACAGAGAAACAAACAAGCAAACACAAAGGTAGTCAGCTAAGATAAGAGCATGTAAATTAGGACGGTCTAATTTCATTGCGATGGCTCTCAGCCTTCCTAATGCTGCGACCCTTTAATATGGTTCATGTTGTGGTGACCTCCAATCATAAAATTATTTCGTTGCTACTTCATAACTGCAATTTTGCTACCACTATGAATTATAATATAAATATCTGATATACAAGATGTCTGATATGCGACCCCCAAAAGGGTCACAGCCCACAGGTTGAGAATCATTGGTTTAAAGAAAAATAAAGGCCCATGAAAGCAAACATAGCACAGATTATACTGTTTGAAATGGTTAGGGCCAAGGGCTTAGAATTGCTCTGACAAGTAGCCTGGGAAGGGTATAGGTGTTTGACCATAAGCACATGGGCTGCAGGAACCTCACTTACAGATCTCAGCCTTCAGTTACCTCTGCTTGCAGTTGGGCTACCTGAGAGCTTGGCTCTCCATCTCAGTTTCTATCTCCCAGTTTGTAAACACTTGAGTTTTTACTCTGGTTCCCTATTTCAGACCACAGAAATAAAGCATAACATGAGACTGGGCAGATTTTGTTTTGTGTTTGTTTAATTTTAGATGATTTTCTTTTTAGAGAAAGGAAGGGAGGGAGGAAAGAGGGGGGGAAGTATATAAAGTTGGATGGGTAGGAATGTGAGTAGCATCTGGGAGGAGCTGAGAGAAAGAACATGATCAAAATAAATGGTATGAAAACCACTTTTAAATAAAAATATATTAAAACTAAACACATAAAATTAATTTTTATTGTCATTGTACTTTGCTTATGTTCAGCTTTCAACATTATTCTTCATTGTTCTTCTCTTCATTTCCCTGATATCCTCTCTTCCTCCTCCAAACAATCCCCATATGCCTTCATACTATACATATGTATACACACAGTTACATGCAGATACCATAGGTGAAAGAATACATATAATATTTTATCTTTTGTATGCCCTATTGTCTCTCTTGGTCATTCCTCCATATCTATCTACCTATTTATCTACCTATCTATCTTTATCTATCTTTTATTGTCTATCAATTGTCTATTATTTATTTATAATTGTGATAGATTTATCTATTTATCTATCATTCTATCATTTATCTATCATTGACCTATCATGTTTACTTATCACCTATCAATATGTCTATCTATGATATATTAACTATCATATTCATCTGTGATCTAGCTATCATATATAATCTAACATTAATATTTTCATGTGAGAGTAATTAGTTGATACTTGTCTTTATTTTTATTTTTGATAATATAATTTTATTACAAAATTTTTCCCCTTCCCCTTTCTCACCCCCAAGCCCTCCTAGGTGCCTCTCCTGCTCATGGCCTCTTATATGTATGCAATAACAATTAATTTTTTGAGTTGTTTATAAGGTCTAGATATTAACCTCCTGTCATATGTATAGTTTGCATACAATCTCTCCTATTCTGCAAGCAGTCTCTTCATGATGCTCTGTCTGCTAGAAAGATGTCTTAATTTCATGCAATTCCCTTTTGTCAATTCTTACAATTATTTGAGTACTATTGGAACCCTTTTCAGAAAGTTCCTTCTTATCCCCAAGTCTTGAAGATTTTTGCTGGTGTTTCTACTGGCAGTTTCATAGTTTCTGGTCTTACATGCAGGCCTTTGATCCATTTTGAATTGATTTTTGTACAGGATGAGAAATAAAGATTGAGTTTTATTCTTCTACATGAACTTTCCTCAGCACTATTTGTTGAGTGGTTGCCTTTTTTTTCAAGGTACATTTTTGACCCCCATGTCAAAAATTCGATGGCTGTAGTAGTTCAGGTTTATTTCTTAGTTCTGTTTCATTGGACTATGTCTGAAGGTTCAGAGTTTCCTGACCCATTGGCAGTGAAACTCAGGATAGACAGGCAGCTGCAGGAGTACAGCCACTCACTGACCTTAAGTTTGGGGCTGTCAGATTCTATAGTTATTCTCCAGTAATATTATTGGCATAGACCTGGGACCAGAAGCACTTACTGAAGCTTCTAAGCACTTGAGTCTCAGGGCAAAGAATTGGACCAGAGAGACGGGCTTAGAAATAGAAATAGAAGCAGTTTATTAAGAAAAGGAAAGCATCCTCTAGGAAGAGAGTGGGCTAGAGAGAGCAGAGAAAACTATGTGCTCAGAACTACTGGGCCAGGAGCTGCATGGCCCTTTATAGGTCATCTGCCTTTCCAATGGTTGGTTGTATAGTGTGGGATTTTCTTGAACATGCTTGGTTTTGTATGTGGGTCAGATGGAGAAAGATTTCTAGTCTTTCTCTGATAAACAGCTTTTTGCATTTCTCTGTCTCTGTCTCTCTCTCTCTCTGTCTCTCTCCCTCTCTTTCTCTCTCTCTCTCTCCAGTGCCAACTTTCTTGTCACAGTGATGAGGGCAGACCTCAACCTCTGAGAGGCAAGCTACCTTCCATTGTACAATTCAATGCTGAGCTTGCTATGACCTGAACTTCTTGTCAGTACGAGGCACCCCTCCCCACCTAAATTGCCTCCCACTTTGGGAAGGTGGCAGTTTGACATCAGGGTTTCTGATATGTCATTTTTTTCTGGTTTTCAAACTGCCTGCCCCCAGCACAGCTCATTTTCTTTTTAATATTTATTTTTTAAAGTTTTATTCATGTATATGCACTATCTACATGAGTTTATGTCCATACAGAATACTGCAGAAACCAGAAGGGGGTATTAAATCCCCTGGAACTGGGGTTATAGGTGGTTGTAAGCTGCCTGACATGGGTGCTAGGGACAGAACCCAGGTCTTCTATAAGAATAGTGAATAGTCTTAACTACTAAGTTACATCTCCTGGCTTCTGTTTATTGATTATTATTCCCTTTCAAATTAAGGAGTGATTTGCTTCCCTTTTGTGCAGCTATTTGTTCTGAACTGAAACACACCATTCTGAAAGAAGGCTCCATTTGACTCAGGAAGTTAAAAGAAAAAAAAAAAAAAGGATTAGGTAGTAAGTAAAAATTCTAAGTCTCACGAATCTTAAGAGAGCCACAAGCTGTCCCACCCATCTCATGTTATGGAAACTTTAACAATTGCTGAAAAAGGGATACTTTATAATCAGTTGAATTGTCTCTACACTCTGCTCAGTTTTAAATAGGTTTGCTGTCAAGTGGTGACAGGTCACTGTACTTAGATATGAGAACTGACAGAACAGACTTCCTCTCCAACACGATAAAGTTCTTTTCATCCCAGAGATACAGGGATGGTTTTACATAATTATATTGATGAACATAATTCATCACATAATAGACTAAAAGTCAAAAATCACATGATCATCTTATTAGATATAGAAAAAGCCTTTGACCAAATTCAATATTGCTTCATGAAAAAAGCTATAGATAGACAGGGTATATAAGTGACATACCCCAATATAATAAAGGCAGTTTATAGCAAGCCTACAGAGAATATCATTCCAAACATAGAGAAACCCAAAGCATTTTAACTAAAATCAGGAACAAGATAAGAATGTCAACTCTCTCCATACTTATTAAGTATGGTACCTGACATTTTAGATAAAAATTTAGATAACTGATGAAAATCCAAGTGATTCAAATAAAAAGGGAGAAGTCAAACTATCCTTATTTGCAGATGATATGATTTGACATAGAAAAGACTCTAAAGGCAGGTGGAAACTTCTGCCTGGGCCGCCAGGAGTCGGTAGCCAATGGGCGCCGTAGAAAGGTAACCTCCCAGGAGCTTGGAAGGGCCATGAGTGGAGTTGAGGGGAGCAGCACCTCTCGCCCAGACCCGCCCAGATCTGCCGGGATCCGGGGCCTGAGAACCTGGGGACAGAAAAACTCCGAAACTTCCGGATTTCAC
>CM052711.1:58765509-58818505 GCA_028551405.1 Uromys caudimaculatus | reverse complement strand
GCCTTTTGCCATCTGGTTAACTCTGATGTTAGCTGATCTTACTCTGTCTGGCTGTGGCTTGTCCCTCCTGCAGGCCTCTGTATCAATACTCCTTGAAGACCAGCTCTCTCTGAGAGGTGTTTGGGTTTGGAGAGCTGTAGCACAGGGTCAGCTCTGGGGTGCAGACAGAAACCAGAAGGATCTTGTCCCCAGCTGTCTCTTGGTTCCTGTGTCCTGATGGCTCTGCAAGGGTCCCTCTTGATCCAGTGAGTTAGAACAGAAGTGGTGGTTTTGCCTATGCTTGAAGGTGTGTCAGCACTCCTGGGATACCAGCTCTCTCCTGGAGCCATGTGGCCCAGGCTGAGGTCCCCAGGTCCCAGTGAGCTGTGGTGCTTGTCTTATCCCCACTCACAGCTTTTCCATGCTCCTGGGAGGGTGACTTTCTTCCTGAGCTACTTGGCTATGGAACCCTGGTGGCCCAGGCACCGGTCTCCTGCCAGAGATGGAAACCGGAAGGTTCCTGTTCCTGACTTTTCTTCCTCAGTCTCTGTGTCCTGGGAGGTTAGCTTTCTCCTGGTGCTAATTGGCTATGGAGCCCTGTGGCCCAAGCTGAGGTCCCCAGCCACAGATAGAAACCATTAAGTTTCCTGTCCCTCAGTCCCTGTGTCCCTCGCATTCAGGGCAGGTCCCGGTGAGCAGTGGTGCTTGTCTTGTCCCCACTCATGGCTTTTCCATGCTCCTGGGAGAGTAACTTTCTCCCAGCGCTGCTTGGCTATGGAACCCTGGTGGCCTGGGCAGAGGTCTCCTGCCACAGATGGAAACCAGAAGGGAAACTTTTTCTTTTTACCATGGAAGAATACTATTGCAAAGTTCTTTCCCAGTCAGGAATGGCTAAGCTATGAGTGATTATCAGAAAGCTCCAAATGGGAGAAAGGAAATTAGTGAGTGATCCGCATGCTTCTCCTGTATTTAACTGTGATGGAACTTCCATTCACCTCAGTACTCAAACTGGATACACTAAGTAAAACTTTCTAATCTGTGAGCTGTTGGTTATCATGGAAATATGTGTGCCATTACTGTACCATTAGGATTATTGTGCTCTACTAGTCACTGTTAGGGTTAATGTGAAGGAAACACTGTTTTGTTGTTGCCCTCCCTCCAGAGTTAGGGAGGCCAGTCTATTCCCAAAGTTTCTTCAGGGACAATATTTTCAATTTATTTTTAAAACTTTATTATAAAAACAATTTACAAGAGAACCAAAACCGTCACATGCTGAAATTGACCAGACCCCAAATCTATACATCTTAGTGAACTTCTATGCAGTTAGAGTAAACATTTGGAATGGCAGATGTGGAACTTCACATTGGATCTTATATTTTTAGTATCAAATATATTTTTATGCACTTTACTAATACCAAAATGGAAAATCCATGACAGAGTTAGATCAAGGAAAACAATTAGCTGGACTTTTTTGAGACTAATAATCTTGTTTCTGAAATTAGGGTGAGGGAGCACAACTTTGCTTTCAGACTAGCTTCTAAGTGAGCTCAAACAACATTGATAATTTAAAAAATAAAACATATATTACAACCAAACCCAAATTTGTTCTCTACCCCTTAGCCAGGAAGATCTTCTTAAAGTCTAAATCTAGTTAACCTCATCGAGCTCACTCAGGTCTACTTGTCTAGCTTCATATTTTGCTATGATTGCTTGGGATTAGCTCCAGTAACCTTTATTATTGGGATTACATGGTTGAGGGCTTCTAAACAAAGTCTGTGAACTTAGGGATTGTGCTTATTTTCTTGCTATTTTTTGTCTTCAGTGCCAAGCACAATGCTGGAGAATTGCAAATGTTTAATACACATTTATCTGAAACAGTGGATAAGCCAAATAATGAGTAGAGAACAGCGTATACTCCCTAACTCACAGGGAAGGGTTCAGGCTCTCAAAAACTGAAAGTCAAAACATGGAGACTATAAAGCTGGCTCTGGAAAAAGTGGTGCAGTTTAAGAGTCTTGGGATGATACAGTCTAGGGGTTCTGATCAGGATTTTTTGCTTATTTGTTTGTTTCCTTCTGCAGGTTAAAGAATTAAAAAACAGGAAAATTTGAAACACAACAGGTGGCAGCAGAGAAACCTCAAGCACCATGGATGGTATCAGCAGAAAAAAAAACTATTCATTTTGCGCGGAGGGGATGCAGTATATGCAACAAGTACATAGAGGAAAAAGACCCTTTGCAAAGCCAATGGGTAGTCTCAGAAAGTCAAAAAATCCAGTCATATCTTGAATAAAGGCGTTTTTAGAGCCTCTGATGTGTTTTCCTCCCCTAACTTAGGGTTGGTCAGTTTGAAGAAAATAGGATTGGTTGACTGGCCCAAAACTGCTATGTGACTATCCTAGGAGGCCTTGAACTTGTTGATTCACTCTCTCAGCAGGATGTCTGCTGGTGGGAGATAAAAGCCTATAGAGCCTTTGTTTTAAGCTGCCATGCTTTTGTTTCAAGTTAGGAGGGTGAGGAAGATACTGGCTATTTTGGAAATTCACCTAGTCATGGCCCTTCTCTTATCTGTCTGCCTAATGAGGAGTCCAAATCTTAATCTCTCAAGAGTAGTAGCATGGAGACCTAAGTTTCAATCCTTACACCTATATGAAGCTGACTATGTCTGTGTATACATCTGTAGACCCAGCACAGTGCAGAATATAGGAGAACTGTTAGGGCTTGATGGCTGTCCATCTAGCTCCAGGTAAAGTCAGAGATTCTGTAACAAGTGAAGAAGAATATTGTTATGGCTAGCTCTCCAGATATGACCATTCAGGTGTAATTCATATCCAATTGAAAATCTTTGTTCTAGATGGGTGGGACTACATTCAGGTATTCAGGACCCAAGTTTAGCTATTAGTGTCTAGGGTAAAATGTTTTTAAAGGCAAAGACCACATTCTACTATCTTTATTGGCAGTTGTAGCAGAAAGTTTTGTACAAACAAGCAGTATAACAGAAGCTAAGATAAGCAGCTATCTGGATGGCAATTCTGAACAAGCAGGCAGTTTAACAGAAGTCAACACAAGTTAGCTGGGATATCTTGACCTGAGGCTCCTAAAATAGAGTTGAGTAATTTTCCATGGAAAATTTGATCAAGGAGGTCAAATTTTAGTTAAATCTGAAATGGCCTCATCAAGAACACAAGATGGAGTCTGTATTGTCTCTGCACCATCATTTCCTGTCATAGTATAGAGCAGGACATCTAACATCTTCCTCTGGCCTCTGTGAATACACATTGGCCCACATATGACCAGACACATTCAACCCTTCTCCTCAAAACAAATACAGAAAAGTCAAAGCAAGTCAATGAATCGCATTATACAGTGGAATGAAATGAAATTTCTGTTATCAGACCAGCCATAGGGCAGTAAGTAGGTATGGGAGACAGGAATCCATATATTCAGTTCCCTGCTGGAAGGTGACTGGCTTCTTGGTTGAAAAGTACATGAAGTCATTATGCCACACAGATAATGTGATTGTGGCAGTGCCAGGAAGATTTAAAGGACATTCCTAAAAACCATAGTAGCCGAACTTAGTCACCCCATAGCAGTCTCTGGTCACCATGGCACAGGATAATCAAGTGATTGTCAAGACTGACTGATTTAGGAGCTCAGGAGATAGATAGTTCAGTCAGTACATTGTATACATCACAAGCATGAAAACCTGAGTTTGACTGCCAGAGTCCATGCAAAGAAGCTGGGCTTGTTGGTCTGTGCACATAATCCAGTACTAAGAAGGCAGAGACAAGAAGATCCTTTGGGCTTGCTGCTCAACTAACCTCTTCTAGGCTAGCAAGAGAATTCCAGGTTAGCAAGAGACATTTTCACAAAAATCAAGGTGGATACCTGAGAAAAGACAGCTCAGATGTTCTGTGGTCTCTATGAACACACACACACACACACACACACACACACACACACACACACACACACACACACACACACACACATCTTTAATCTTTCTTTACAGTCCAGTCTTTATCCCCCTCCTGGTCCTCCCTTCGACAATTCCTCGTCCCATTCCTCCTCCCCCCTATCTTCAACCTCACCTCCTCACTCCACCCCTCCAGGTCTCCCCACTCCCTGGGGCCTCAAGTCTCTTGGGGTTAGGTGTATCTTCTCTCACTGAGGCCAGATCAGGTAGTCCTCTGCTGTATATGTGTCAGGGGCCTTGTACCAGCTAGTGTATGCTGCCTGGATGGTGGGTCAGTGTCTGAGAGATCTCAAGTATCCAGGTTAATTGAGTCTTCTAGTCTTACTATGGGGATGCCCTCCTTCCCAACTCTTTCCAGCCTTTCCCTAATTCAACCACAGGGGTCCCCTGTGTAAGTATCTTCGCCTGTCTTGGTCAGCTGCTTGTTGGGCCTCTTGGAGGGCAGCCATGCTAGGCTCCTGTCTATAAACATAACATAGCATTAGTAATAGTGTCAAGACTTGGAGCCTTCCCTTGATAATGGATCCCAAGTTGGGCTGGTCACTGGACCTCCTTTCCCTCAGTCTCTTCTCCATTTTTGTCCCTGCAGTTCTTTTAGATAGGAACAATGCTGGGTCAGATTTTTGACTGTGGGATGGCAACCCCATCCCTCCACTTGATGCCCTGTTTTTCCACTGGAGGTGGACTCTACAAGTTCCTTCTCCCCACTGTTGGGTATTTCATCTAATGGGACCTCATGAAACCGGAAAGCTTCTGTAAGGCAAAGCACATAGTCAATAGGACAAATCAGCAACCTACAGATTGGAAAAAAAAATCTTCACTAACTCCATATCCAATAGAGGGCTAATATCCAAAATATATAAAGAACTCAAGAGCTAACCACTTATAAAACCAAACAACCCAATCAAAAAGTGGGGTATAGAACTAAACAGGATTTATAACAGAGGAATCTTGAATGTCAGAGAAACACTTAAAAAAAATGTTCAAAGTCCTTAGTGATCAGGGAAATGCAAATCAAAACAACACTGAGATTTCACCTTACACCAATCAGGATGGCTAAGATAAAAACCTCAGGTGACAGCACATGTTGGCAAGGTTTCCGAGAAAGAGGAACACTCCTCCATTGCTGATAGGATTGCGAACTGGTACAACTATTCTGGAAATCAATCTGGAGGTTTCTCAGAAAATTGGAAATAGATCTACCTAAGGACCCATATATATCACTCTTGGGCATATACCCAAAAGATATCCCATCATGTCATAGGGGCATGGGTTCCACTATGTTCATAACGTCCTTATTTGCGATAGCCAGAAGCTGGAAACAACCCAGATGTCCCACAACAGAAGAATGGATACAGAAAATGTAGTTTATTTACACAATGGAATACTACTCAGCTATTAAGAAGGAGGACATTGTGAGTTATGTAGGCAAATGGATGGAACTAGACGATGTCATGCTAAGTGAGGTAACTTAGACCCAAAAAGACATGCATGGTATATATTCGCTAGTAAGTGGATATTAGCCAAAAGAGTACAGAATACCCAGAATAAAATCTACAGAATTCAAGAACATTAACAAGCCTAAGGGCCCAAGTGAGGATGCTTCAATCCCACATGGGAGGGAGAAGAAAGCTATCACAGGAGGCAGAGGAAGGGAGGGACCTGGGGAGGAGAAGGGGAGAGAAAAAGGGAAACATGACAGGTATTGGTGGGACGACAGGAGAGAAGCCCTGAGGTCTAGCAGAATGAATGGAAATATGCAACCTGGAGGGTGGCAGTGAGAGGTGGGGAGACCCTCTAGAATGTACCAGAGACCTGGGAGGTGAGAGACTCTCAGGACTCAAAGGAGGGGCCTTAGATGAAACAGCCAGTGTTCTTAAGTGCTGAGCTATCTTTCAACTCTCCCACAGATTCTTATCCTGGGGGTGTTTGGGAGAAGGTCTCATATGTGGGCTCAAGAGAGACAATGAGATGGATCACTGGGGAGTAAGGATTTTATTACAAGACTTATTGATACCATGAAAGGAGAGACCATGGCATGGTTGGGGCTCTGAGGAGGGAAATCAGGCTCGTGTACCAGAGTCCTAGTTCCTTCTTTTATGCTTGCTCATGAGAATGGTGAGGTTTCACAGCACAGCCCCATAGGCAGGTAGACTCTCTGATTCCCCAGAAGGACGCAGAGAGGGTGTGGGAGCAGGATTTATGGCTACCAGTATCCCTTACTTCCCCGGCCCCTGGAAGCCTTTTAGCTGGAGACTTCCAGACAGTATAGGTAGTGTGCCTATGAGTGTCTGTGGGAAGGGAAGGGCTGCCTCAGGTACTGTGGCCTGAGCAGCAGCCTGGTCTGGATTCTCACATTACATTCTTTCATTTCAAAGAGCTAGGTCCAAAAGTCACCTGAATCTCTAATGCTTCTGTGCACATGGGCATACATATGCTGTTGAGTTCCCAGTGTTAAAATCAAAGCAACTTATGCATCAAAGATGAAATAATAAACACTAGCATAAAACTCTTATTCAATCTCTTTTAAAATCAAAGAAAATGATGTAATTGCAGACATTCCTAACCTTTTGACATTGCGACACAACACTGTAACCTACATAGTTGACATTTGAGGATTACACAACTGAGTGTCCCTCTCCCCCCTCTGTCTCTGTCTCTCTGTCTCTGTCTCTCTCTCTCTCTCTCACACACACACACACAGAGCCACAGAAAAGGAACTCATAATGCTTTAAGTTAGTTTATAGCTTTGTGTTGGGAAACATTTATAGCCATCTTTGGCTGCATATGGCATTGGACACTTCTGTCTGAGTTTAGATCATAATGTTTAAAAATGTAGAAAAGTGATGTTGGCAAGATTACAGCAGTCACTTTTATAGAGTGCCTGTGTGTGTGTGAGGCACAGTGAATTGCTTACATTTTGTTAAATGACAAAAAGTCTTGGCAATCTATGGAAAAGATGTTTAACACTTATTTATTTCAAAACACCCAAAAGAAATATACTATCAATATCTAATAACAGGGGGTAATTAAAACACTCGACATAGCCATACCACATTTGCACAGAACTCTAACAAGAAACACTGTCCTAACAATGTTTAGGAATGAGAGAGCATGGTGTGAGGCTCTATGAATTAGATATTATTAGGAAATAATGTGAGAATCTTGACTGCTCAGGACACAAAACTGCAAAGGTCATTTCTCTCTCACAGATACAGACTCTCCACAGAGACAACCAGTGAAGCTCTAGCACACAGCCTCCAAGGTACTAGGATCTCCCACGTGGGAAATGATTTTATACCACACATCTTCTTCCTCATACCCTTTCTTACCTCCCTGTGTGCCATCAGAGAGCCCGCCTATAGGCTTGTATTATGAAACCACTCCTATCCTCAGAAAGGTAGAACGGGAAAACTCTTTTCCACATGAGCCCTGATTCCTCTCCTTAGGTCTCCACCATGGTGCCTGTCACCAGAGCTGAGGCCTGAGCTCTGAGCTCTCCTCAGAGCCTGTCTTCTTTCCATCTTTTGTCCATGGTATTAATAACTCTTCTATTAAACCCCTTACCCCCAGAATCTGTCTCAATGTCACTCTTGAATCCCTTTATCCAAGACCTTTCAGATGTCAGCCATGAAACATATTTGTATACAACACAAAAGGAATCTCTGAATGTCTGCTATGTTTAGATAAATAGAAAAATTAATGTCAGCATCATCTTACTTCTCTTTCTTTCGTGTGTGTGTGTGTGTGTGTGTGTGTGTGTGTGTGTGTGTGTACCACAATGCACATGTGGAGGTCTTAAGACAATGCTCAGGGGTTGGTTCTTGCCCCCCCCCTTGTCAAGTTGGGGTCTCTTTTGCTAAGTTTGTTCCTGTCACTGCACTGCAGACTCCAGGTTGGCTTGCCCATGAACTTCCAGGTGATTCTCAAGTCTTCATTTCCCGTCTCACCATAAGGGCATTGGGATTACAGCTTTTACTGTGGGTCCCAGTGATTGAACCAGGGTGCTTACATTGTGTAATGAGTCCTTTAAAATTGTGTATTTAAATTCATCAAACTGAAAACTGTTCAGAATTTATAGTACAGAGATAAAGCAGGCATTTGTCTTTCCAAATACTAAACAAAACCCATAATATAACCAAGGATAGTAAAACAAAACCCATAATACAACCAAGGATAGTATTCAAATTATGAATTTTAATCCATATGCATTATGTACATATGGGAGTCTTTCCAGTGAGAATATGATTATCATACCACTTTCACGAAATATGTATATCCTTGTAATTTGTAGCATAATATTGCCGTATTTTATTTGGAAAATTATAAAGTAATAAAAGTCTCCAACTCATTGAAAAAATCTACTGAACCATTTCCTTACTGAACCATTCTAATCTTACATTTCTAGGTGCAGATGAAGATGACATTGTGTACTTTTTATATTATTGATTCTAAAATGTCTACATTAGCTCCTCACTTAAAGACTATTCAATTAGTTATTGAGACAAGGTATCACTATGTAGCCCTGGCTGGCTAGTAGCTTCATAAGCAGACAAGGCTAGTCTTGAATTCACAGAGTTCTGCATTCTTTTGCCTCCTAAGGACTGGGATTAAAGGCATGCACAATTACGTCCAACAAGATTTTCTTTTAAAATTATTTGTGTGTGGCTATGTCCAAATGAGTCCAGGTGCCTAAGGATGTCAGATCTCCTGTAGCTAGAGTTGTTTGAGGCAGTTGTGTTCAAACTAACACACGTTCTTATAAGTGGACTTGGGTCACTCTTAGTTTCTGAGCCACCCCTCTAGACATTAACCCCACATTTAGAATGTAATAGGAAACTGTTCAAAACACAGACTGGCTTTCAAGATTTGACTTTAGAACATGAGCCTCTCAGTTAAACTCAGTTGGTTAATCTCCATGTTCAGGATTCTTGGATGGCAATTTTCTCATCTGAACAATGGGTTTGAGACAGTGAGTAACGTACAAGTGTCCAACGGAATTGAAAGAGCAGAGTGTTTAGTATCGAGCAAGGCTTGGAACAGGCTACAGGAATATTAGATTTCTCATCTCAGAGTCACAGAGCTTCAAGTGCTCGGGGCTATTTTTCTCAACTTTCAACTTTTCAATCACCGAGGTAAGGAAACTGAAGAAGATTAAAGAGTTTTAGATGAACAGTTCTAGGCTGATGAGCTCACAAGTGGCAACCTATGCTTGAACCCAAACACCTGGAGTCTGCATGCTCACATCCCTTTTTGTTCAGCTAAGCCTTTTGGTTTCCCTTGGAGAGACAGAGTGCAGCTTTGAATTACTCCTGGATTTTGTTTGGTTTGCCTTGGTTTGCTTTCATGCTTCTTGTCCCTGTTAAGTAGAGCAGTAGATTTCCCAGAGTGATTATTGATGCTAAATCCAAGAAAATTACACCCAGAGAGGATTTTAGATAACAAACACTGCTTAATATCATCTGAAGATCAAGAGTGCAAGGAAAAAAAAAGTGACAGCAAAGATCACAGAAACTTGTATAAACCAGGGCTGGAGAGATGGCTTAGTGGTTTACATGCACGTATTGTTTTGGCAGAAGACCCAAGTTCAATTCCCAGTACTCACTAGAAGCTGCTCACAATTGCCTGTGGCTCTAACTCCTGGGGTAACTCTCCATCTTCTTCTAGCCTCTATGGGCACCCCCATTCATGTTCACATACCCACACATAGACACAGACAGATACACACAATTAATAACAAAACAATTCTTTCATTAAAAAAAAAATGGATGCACATGTTTACAAAATCAAGCTAAGAAGCAGAAAAGACTGCCCCTGGGAAAAGGGTCTTAACAACTTAACCATGGGAAAGCTTTGAACTGGTCCTTGTTGGGGATCTTTGATCATCTTTTTGATGCTCCTGATTTCAAAATGTAGGCAAAGTGTACTCTACAAAATTCAGTTCTGGTTGAAAATCCTCTCCCATCTTCAGATATTGCATCTGAAGGAACAAAATATGTATAAACTCTCCACCCCTTTGTGTAGTTATTCTTTGGAACCCTGTCTAGGGTTTAGACCCTCCATGGATGAGCTTGTTTCTGAATCATAGCCACTCACTGATTTGCCTGTCTCCTACACAGAGTTGCAAACTTCTTTAACACAGATACCATCTTGTATGTGGGTAGACATGTCCAACATCCAGTGTACGTAGCTTCTTAATAAATGCTTCTTGATTGGTCCTCTGTATAACTGTTGTCAAACCTAATCCATTTTCTTTTTTTTTTTAACGCGTGCACATATATGTGTGTGTGTTTACATGTGTGTACATATATCATTCATGTGTTTGGAGGTTGATGGTGTTTGTTTTTTTTTTTTATCACCTTCCATATTATTATTTTGAAATAAGACCTCTCAGTGAACTTTGGGCTCACCTACTTGGATAGACTGGATGGAAAGTTAGCTTCAGGGATTCTCCTGTGTTTACATTTTCATAGCAATGGGATGACATGCACGCCTGGCACGTCTGGATTTTTATGAGGGTGCTAGGAACCCAAACTAAGGTGCTTATGCATTTATAGCACTTGTTGCCAACTGAGCCATCTCCCAAAACCTTCTTTTCTTTTATTATATTTGTCTCTTATTTTTCTGTTGTTCTATTTTCACTAAGATCATTAACGTCCTAGTAAAATTTGGTTGCTACATAGACTATACAACTGTTGTTAAATTTAATATTTCTCCTTTCTCTTTCTTTTTATTGCTTTTGAAGTTTTCTCAAGCACTGTCTTAAGACCATTCCTGATGCTATCTGTGCTTGGATTTCCATGTTTAACACACACATATCTTTGGTCACACTTTGAAATGCAGTTATGGTGTCTGAAATGAAATCTAGAGCCCTTCTTAAAAGAATAATAGTTCTATAAATCAATTTTGATTGAAAAATTGATTAACGATTCTTTGCTTTTGGAGATTAAAGAATGCATTTGGTCTTTATCAAAGATAACATAAATTGAAAAGTTTAAATCTTTTACATGAAAATTAGGCTTCATGCAATCAAACCTCAAAGAACACAAGAAAAAAAGGTGAATCCAATTTTCTTGAAAATGACAGTTTCAATAAAATCGATTCATATGGCCTTTGTGTCTTTCTCCCTTGCCCTCACCTCCACCAATCCATTTATGCTCACGTTGGGAGACCTTAAATGTCTACCCTGGAATGAGAGCAGAGCGTGTCGGCCTCTAAATGGGTGCCCTAGATCTTCTGAAAGGAGTTCTGAAATGACATTTGCACAGTAAACATGCACGTGCATAAATGACAGAAGTGGTTATAGCAACAAGGAGTGTAATATTTCCCCCTCTTCTCCAAGAAAGCTTTTCTGCCATTCCCACAAGAGCTCTGTTAAGTCTCTTACTCTCATGTCATTTTTTTATGCTTATATATTAAAAATATTGATGAACAAGTGATATTATAGAGCAAAGATTATGTATGCATATGTTTGTGTGTCTTTCTGCATGCATACATTTGTTTATTTATCAGATAGTCAAAAAATTTCTAGATGCAAGTCATATTTTTAAAATATTTATTTATTGACTTGTTTATTTACTTATTTGTGTGTGTGTGTGTGTGTGTGTGTGTGTGTGAGTATGTCACATACGTGTGTGGTGCCTACAGAATACAGAAGAAGATGCAATGTTCCCTAGGCCTGGAGTTACAGGCAGTTGTGAGCTTCCCAGTGTGGGAACTGGGAACTGAACTTAGGTCATCTGGATGAATAGCAAGCATTCTTACCTATTGAGCTATTTGTCCAGACAATAATACCATATGTTTCTAAATGCCCACACATGTGTTTATTTGGAAATTTAAATTATACCAAAGCACCGTGCTCATTGGCTCATATGTTCATCAGTTTAACTTACTGAGCAGATACTTATAAATCATCTCCATGAAACAGCTATAGTGATACAGTCAGAACATTCATGTCTCATGTGTGTGCACATGTGAATGCAGGTTCATGTGTGTATGGAGGTCAGGGGTTGACAGCGAGTCTCTTTTCCAGTTATTCTCCCACTCAATTAATTTTTATTTTATGTGTATGGACATTTGCCTGCATGCATGCCTGTGCACCATGAATGTGCCCAGTGCCCATGGAGGTCAAGTAGAGGACCTGTACCTGAAGTTACAAATAGCTGGAGCTGCCACATCCGTGGTGAAAATTGAATCCAGGTCCTCTGAAAGAGCATCCCAACCAGCCATCTCTCCAGCCCTTAGTTTTTGAGACAGGGTTTATTCACAGAGCTGGAGCTCAGTGATTCTGCTATACTATCTGCTATCAAGCTCTGAGGATCTCTCTCTCTCTCTCTCTCTCTCTCTCTCTCTCTCTCTCTCTCTCTCTCTCTCTCTCTCTGCTTCTGCCATGCTGGAATTACAGGCACGTGCCTCTGTATTCTATATGCATTCCAGGGATCAAAATTAGGACTTCATGCTTCTACAGAAAGCTCCTTCTCCAGCTCCAGCTCCTTCTCTCTAACCATATTACGTAACATGTAGGTAGCAGAGTTTGGGTTTAGTTTCCTTATTCTGAACCTCAACTTTACAATGATAGACCCTTCTATGAATAACACATTGCTGGTGGGTAAAAACTGAAGGAAAGTATTAGCTATTTTGAGAAGTTGCTTAAGAAAAAAAACCATTTCCTATATCTTTAAAATTAATTTGGTTATCTAGAGGTTGCTGTGTGTGAGCTCTAAAATCGAGTGCTTAAAGTAATGCAAACTGACTTGCAGCTGCCTGATTGGGTGTGAGGTTAACTGGGCAACCTTTCCTCACACAGTTAGTCTGCCTGGGTGCACCTCACAGTAGGTTCAGTGCAGGGGTTTTTCTCATACATCCATCTTGGAATCCAAAATGCCTTGGAAACATAATTATAGGAGAAACACAAGACTATAAGTCTTCCTGTGGAAACTAGGTCAAATCTCTGCACATCCACTGAAGTTCCATTGTTCTAGGTCACCTTCATGCTACTGAAATGGGATACATTATACCTGCTGTGGCATCAAAGCGAGTTACATGGTTTCAATCAGTTTTTGACAGAGTGAGGGTTTATTTCTACATTTCAACGTGAAGGAAGGCTTGGGCATAACTATTTTTGAACAACACTGCAGTCTATCAAAAGTGGATGCCCAAATATGACTACCAAATTTGGGGAATAAACAAAAATGCAGAACAGCAGGGGTTTTTGGTTTTGTTTTTTTGGTTTGGATTTAGAAGATCTTCAAATGCCCATATGTCTGTCAATGGCTTGGCCCCCACTTGGTGCTATGTGGAGGTGCTGGATCAGTAGGAGGAAGGACTTAGGGGAAGGTCATCTGGTCATTAGGGGAGTGCCATTATGGGACAATGGCCTCCTCTTACTCTTCTTTTTCAGCTTCTCAGCTGCCATTGGTAGATATTACTTGACATGATATACTGTTTCCAATGTGATGATAAATAAAAGTCTTTCTACATTATTAGCTGATTGTCCCAAGGAGTTTGTTATAGTAGCAACAAACTGACTAACACAAAGATGAATTTTCAGTTCAGATAGACCTAAAATACTATTAGAATAAGTACACTCTACTTGCCACACAGGACATGCTTATTGGTTTTCCTGGCAGTCAAATTAGAACAGGTGCCTTATGTTTTATGTGAAGATTCTACTTTTAGTTACAGTAGCTGCTCTTCTCCAGGTTAGAGTAATAGTAAGAGTTTATAAATGACCACACTGTACAAAAAAGCATACTGATTTTTTTTCCAGGAACCGTCCACCTTCCAGGATTGACCTTGGTTTCAGAGAAAAGGTGGTGGGTTTCCTGAACATATCATTGGTTATTTTAAGGGGTAAATCTAATATTCCTCAAGGTTAGTGAGACACGGACTCTGTTGGTATCACAGCCCCTTCTCCCAAAGCTATAAGACCATCACAAAATTGATGGAAAACACTGTGAGAACAAAGTTCGATGTGGGGAAGACTGGATTGAAGCAACCTCTTCCAGGCATGAGAAGACCTGTGTACTCAAGAGCCCACAGAGCTGCTGTTCCGAGATCAAGCCAGCAATGCTCTAGCATGTAGAGAGAAAGACCTCAAAGCCTCTGTACCTCTATCTGAGGAGTTAATGATATTTGGTGGCTAATGGGGAAGGGTCAGGCAGGGCTCTTTAAGGTTGTGGTCCCTGGGAGGTCAACCGCACTGCAGTGGATGGTCCCACACACATGACTTAATGGTCAGCACACATTGGATTTGATGGTTTATACAACAAACCACCAAAGGGGACATACCTATGGGAGGGGTCAGGGAGTGGAATGTGGATCTGGGAGGGGCTGGGGGACACTGAAGGATGAATACGATCAATATGCATTGTATGGGGCCAGAGAGGTGGTGCTGTAGTTATTAGTCCTCAGTGCTCTTTCAGAGGAGCAGAGTTCAGTTCCTAGAGCTGACAGTAGGGGGCTAACAAATACTTGTAACTCCAGACTCAGGGAATTCAATACCTCTTCTGGCCTCTGTGGACCCCCACACACGTGGCATACACCCCCACACACACACACACAGAAAAATCTTTAAAAGGTACATTTTTGCATGTATGAAATTCTCAAAGAATTATCTAAAGCACATTGTAAAAACTGTCATTGAATTATGTAGTAAAAAAATATTGTATCTTTTAAAAATTTTGAGCAATACCAGGTACAATTTCTGACCAGAGTGGCTCCGAAACCTCTCCTTGCATTAGGATTCCAGGAGTGGTAATTGTATGATCAGAGTAAACAGAAATGTTTGGTTTTATGCTGGCTTCCACCTCCTACACACACACTTAAATTAAAAAAAAAAAACATTCTTAGCACCCAGTGAAGGATGGGATGGATGTGCACTGGCTACAGAGGCCAAGACTGATGAGTTCTTGTTTGCAGCCCCCAAATTGAACTGGTATGCAGCTTTTCATTTGGAATGACTTCTCTGTTTGTCTCCCCTTTGCACCTCACCTTCAATAATTATTTATGACCCACATACCTCTGGCCTGTCTATTAAAGGGAAGGACAGAGGATGCACCTCTTGGATTGCTCAGCCAGTGGTTTGAAAGGGTTTGTGGGGGCAAATTGCTCTGCTGCCTGATTGCTAACGAACAGTGTTTCTGAGCCAGTACAAAGGGTTTTGGTGCAATTGCTCTCCAATTGTTGTGTCTTTTTTAAAAAGGCTGAGCAGAGATATATACCCTGTGATAAGTTTGGGGTTGTCCTCTTCAATCTTTCCATTTTATCTGGAAATATTTATATTCAACTGCAAGGCTTGGCTTTTGTAAGTGAAATGCCAGTCCCATCAATACGGGATGCTAATTCTCTTTTCTGTGGGGGAGTGGAGTGATTTGTGGCATGCAGGAGTTGGACACACGAACGCTTTTTCTATTAACACTTGGAGCTGACTATGGAGGTGAAAGTCAGGTCTCACAAAAAAGCACCATGTTCTCTAGGAAGAAAAATGTCACTTTTGTGAGATTTGTTCTTTTTATTTGGGTGTGTGAAGATGAGGTTTTTCTTTTTTTTTTTTTTTAACCTTGAGAAATAATTTCTATCTCGTTGTAAAATGTCACTGTAAAAATCTGCTTGAGAAAATAGGAATGTGCCTTTCTCCTTATTCTTTTATTTTTTATTTTTGCCCTATTTATGAAAATATCACCTGAAGCATATGGTGAAAATTAAGGGGAAATGAGCCATTTCTCCTGATTTTGTAAATGACCATGTTCTCTATACTCTTCAATTCTGTGAGAATAACAAAGGAAACTTTTGCTCAATTATTTTATTAAATAAACATTAATTTATTCCTCCTCCTCCCCCTCCTCCTCCTCCTCTTCTTCTTCTCCTTCTCTTTCTCCTCCTCCTCCACTTCTTTCTCCTCCTCATCTTCTTCCTCTTCTTCCTCCTCTTCCTGCTCCTCCTCTTCCTCCTCCTTCTCTTCCTTCTCTTCTTCTTCCTCCTCTTCCTCCTCCTCCTCCTCCTCTTCCTCCTCTTCCTCCTCCTCTTCCTCCTCCTCCTCCTTCTGGAGAAGGACAGAGAATAGGGGGAAAGTGACCAAATAAGTAAGCACTTGGATCTAGTTGTTCCCTGGGTGGCAACTGTACTCTCATGTTTGGGAGGTGGGGTGTGTGTGTGTGTGTGTGTGTGTGTGTGTGTGTGTGTGTGTGTGTCTCGAAAAACCAAAAAAAAAAGAAAGAAAAAAGAAGAAAAAGGAGAATGTGTTAAGGTGTATGCACATGTATATGCAAGTGTGTGTGCACATATGTGTACGTGTGGATGCCAGAGGTCTTTATCTGACATCTTCCTCTATTACTCTAGTCTTTATAATACTGATAATGATAATAATAATAATTTTTAGCATTAAAATACCAGTTTAGCTAAATTTTTAGCATTAAAATACTAATTACACTACTAATTAGTATATATAATATATAATAATAACTATTATTATTATTGTTATTACTGAGACTGTGTGTCTTATGAAACATGGAGTTTACCAATTTCCGGTTGCTCCCTAGCTCTGGGATAGAAGGCATGTGAACATTATCATTGTTTGTTTCATTGATTCTGGGGCCCACACTCAGGTCCTCAGGCTTGAGTGGTGAGTACTTTACCAACTGAGTTATCTCCTCTGCTCCACAAAGACATTCTTCTTTCAAGAAAAGATTCACTATGTATCCGTGTGTCTATGCATGTGTGCTTGTGAGAGCAAATGCCCACGGAGGTCAGAGGCATCAAATCTCCCTGCAGCAGGAGTCATAGGCGATTGTGAGCTACCCAACATAGGTCCTAGGAACTGAACTCGGGTCATCTGGAAGAACAGTACATGCTTTCAACCACCAAACCGTCTCTACAGTCCTGTGAGTTACCCTTATAGTGATGAGATTTCAGCTTTCTTGTTTGTATCCCTTTGAATGCTGACTCTAGTTGGTTATCAAGGAAGCCCGAGAATTATTAACTGGACAATAATGATAATGATGAATGTATTGATAAAGTGATAATACTATTAATCATCACAGCCATTAGTCACTGACTGTAGTGAAGACACTATGCAAAACACTTTTAAACTTTGTCCCATTTTTAATCCTTTAAAATACCTTTCATGAAGTTGATATACTGGTCACTATTTGCAGCTGAAGAACTCAACGAGGTTCAGAAGGTATGATGTAATACAGTTGTAATTTGAACTAAGGCATCCTGACTCTGCACCCACGTTTAACATACGGTAGGCATATGCAGTGTTATAATAGACACTGTGATATCTAACCCTACCATCCATCCTCGGCCAGATTCTACCATTAGACATAGCACTTTATATAGACTGTGTTTTAAACCTTACTTTCTAGGTTTGGTAATCCTGGTAGGATGACCATTTGGCTACATGCCAGGCAGATTTTCCAGGACCATGGACTTCACAGACAAGTGGTCAGGAAGTGTTGAGATGGACCAGTGGCAAAGAACCATGTATCATATCCTAAGAGGAAAAGATCAAGATATTCCACAGTTTTACCAGCCTTCCATCTAGCGTGGATGGCAGATACTTTAAGATCTTGGGCTTAGCTTGTTGAAGTATGGATTAAGGCATAGATCCCCACGGAGAGCTATTTATGAAAGATTTTGTTTTATTTTTTACGTGTCTGTTTGTTTCTGGATGGATACATGCAGGTGCCCATAGAAGCCAGATGAGATCACTGCATCTCCTAAAGCTAGATTTGCCAGCTGTTGTGAGCCACCCAACATGAGTGCTGGGAACTGAATTCAGATCCTTCTAAAGAACAGTGAGAGCTCCTAACTGTTAAGGCATCTCTCCAGTCCCAGAGAGTTATTTATTTTTTAATTTCTCCACGCACTGTGATCATTAGTCTTTGTGCATGAGTGACTTTGTTGGGGGCTGGAGGTGGACATTAAATGAGGAGGCATGGCTGATGGGGATGAGTCACACTCCCAGATCAACAAATGGATTTCCTCTTGGGGAAATATTGACTGAAGACTTTTGCATCCTAAGAAAAATGTTTTGTTAACTTTGGGCCCCTTGAGGATAAAGTCTTTTCTCATTTTCACACTAGCATGGATTATTCAGACGTGATGATAGATTTTTGGCTATGTAAGGAAGGGCAAGGGAGAGAGACATCTAATCCACAGTCTTAGGGTTTCTATCACTGTGAAATGACACTTTGACCACAGCAACTCTTATAAAGGAAAATATTTAATTAGGGCTGGCTTACAGGTTCTGAAGTTTAGTTCATTTTCATCATGGTGGGAAGCATGATGCCATTCAGGCAGTCATGGTGCTGGAGAGGTCGCTCAGGGTTCTACATCTGGACTGGCAGACAGCAGGAAGAGAGAGACACAGGGACTGGCTTGAGCATTTGAAACCTCAAAGCCCACTCCAGTGACAGTTCCTCTAACAAAGCCACACTTACGCTAACAAGGCCACAGCTCCTAATAGTGCCCCTCTCTGGTGACCAAGCATTCAAATCTATGAGTCTATGATGACCATTCTTATTCAAACCACCACACCTACTAATCATTTGAGTTTGCGCATGAAGGGCTAGGCAGGAGCTGCACAGGTGGGACCCAGACCTACATAAGAGCAGTGGACACTTAGTGGAAAGGCAACAAAACAGGCTGGGAGAGAAACTGTCCACAGTTTCCACTCTTCTTCTCTACTACAACCTTTCTCCTTGTCTAGCAGGTTTGTGGTAGGGGAGCGCAATAGAAGTTTAGGAAGTATAACACCAATAATGGAAAATCACCCCAACCTCCCAAAACTCAGGAGGCAAATGACATCAAAGCATATGGCAGTTTCTACCCTTACATCTTTCAACACATCACCAAAAGTATGATTTGGAGTTATGTCTTGTCAGGCATGCTGTCTGTGCACAGAGACAGCCAGGAACCCTATCTGGTATCAGAGTGGTATGTCCAACAACCTGGATACATGATAGCCAGGGCACCTATGGTTATGGTGGTTCCATAGCATAGCGGGGCTTGATTTCTTTTAAAATTCGTGTCCAGTTTCTACTGTTCTAGCAAGCAGGTGACATTGTGACATTCAAAGGGTGGTTGTCTGCCCTACAAAAGCTGTGGACTTTTAAGCATGTACTGGCAAAAGCCCAGAAATTCTAGCTGTGCCTCTCTGAAGATGGGTGTTGACTCCTGGCTGAATAGAAAGCTGGAGGGAGAAAGAATTTCTGGAGAGCTGGCTGAGGGACACAGCCTTAGAGGATTTACAACTTGTATCCCCCCTCACTGCTGTTCAGGCTACTTAGAGATAAGAATGTTGAGTAGCAAATCTGTCCCATTGAACTCTCTTCTGTACTAGTCATGTTCAACATCTCTACGGTCCAATGACCACACGCAGCTACTGGACGCTTGAGCTGAAGTTAATGTGACTGAGGAACTGAAGTTTGATTTTGAGACAGGGTCTTCCTATGTATCTCTAGCTGACATCAAGCACATGAATCACCTGCTGCATCCTTCAGAGTGCTGGGATTGCAGCTGTACACATCCATACATTTATTTTATTTTATTTTATTTTATTTTATTTTATTTTATTTTATTTTATTTTATTTTATTTTATTTTATTTTATTTTATTTTTGTTTTTTGAGACAGGGTTTCTCTGTGTAGCTCTGACTGTCCTGGAACTCACTCTGTAGACCAGGCTGGCCTCGAACTCAGAAATCCGCCTGCTTCTGCCTCCCAAGTGCTGGGATTAAAGGCGTGCGCCACCACTGCCATACATTTATTATTAACCAACTCCTGTGAATCTTCTAGGTCCAAGGGGCAAGATCATAACAGGGATGGTCAGTAGAAATTATGAAGAAGAAAGCCTAGGAATTGAACCTTTGATTCTATTTCATGTCAATTTAAATACTTACATGGGAGGAGAAATTTTGATTAAAAAGACTATACCACATTAACACACACACACACACACACACACACACACACACACACACACACACACACACACACACAAAGTCTTTGAAGGCTCTACTAATTCTAAACGTGTCCACCATTTTATCTTCATACCTATCTTTTTCCAGCACTCTGGGATATATTGATCTTGCTCATTAGCTAGATGAGAAAAATGAGACAAAGAGAAACAGTGTGTTTGGCTTAAGGTTATTTAGTAGCTGAGCAATAAAAGCAGAGCTCAGCCCCACCTTGTCTCTAAATCCTTGAGCAGCACCTGATTGTGAGGTGGGACACTTCCTCATGTCTGTCATTTAATCCACTGGTCACGTGAGCATGATGACTTTAATGCGGCTCACTCAAATAACTGACGCTAAGCTGAGAACTTGCAATTGATTTTGAGACGTCACCTCCAGGAGCAGTACTGAGGGTTTGGGAAGTAAATCAGAAAAGGGATGTGAGGCTACTGAGCTGCTGAAGGCTGCAGGTGAATGCTAAGAACCTGTACTGGACTCTTGGGAGGCGTTCACCACATGCAGCAGAGAGACAAGTATCTGTCTACCAGTTACCATCTCACATCGGCCAAAGACCTACAGTGGTCGCAATTGCCTTGCACTTCTGGTGTGCACGTATGCCAGCTTAGCTGACTGAGCCTCTCCAGGCCTTCTCCATGGTAGCTCAGAGCAACTCTGCATAGTCATCAGGAGACAGGTTGAGACCGAATCAAGCCACTGTTAAATTGTATGTCCATGCACCAAACCATCACAGAGAGAGCAAAGGAAGTGAGGTGATCAGAAAAGATGTCCATGGACCAAGGGGATAGAATTTCAGAGCTGAAGCCAAAATAAAGGAGGTGAATTTGAAGAACCTGTGAGAATAAATTCAGGGCTAGACAGATGGCTTAGTGGTTATGAAAATGTTCATGGCTCTTTTAGAAGACCTAAGCTCCATTCTCAGAATTCACATCAGCAGCAAAAAAATACCTAAAACCAAAACCAAAACAAAAAACAACAGCATCAACAACAAAAAACCCAAAATAACCTACTACCACCAACAACAAAATACACAAACAAACAAACAAACAAAAACAGTCACCACCAGAAATACTCCACTAACTGTACCTCCAGTGGATCCTACAGATTTTGCTGGCCTCCATGGCCTCCTGTTCAAACCTGTCAACATTGACATATACATAACAAAACACACATATACATAACAAAAAAATTAAAAAGAATGAATTATTCTACAAAATTGTAAAACAGTGGGCCCAGGCTTCAGTGCTGTTTGCAAGTCCTGCTCTATTGGACTCCGCATCACAGGTGGCCCTGTTTGGACTGAAAGCCCAACCTTCCCATTGGTCCAGCTCCTCTAATCACCTGCATGGAGAGATCTGGAGGAAAAGAAAGAATTTTAATCCACCTTGGACAGAATAATATTTAGAAGTCAACTAATCATTTCATATATCCTAAATCCATACAAAGGTTTTTTTTTTCTTTCTACTAGTATTATCTCATTTGCTCATTTATGAAAGGTAAAGAACATTTGTTCTGAAACCAGATGACTGGATCCAAATCTGTACTCTACTATGACGTCACTCTGGGAGAATTATTAAACATCTCTTTTTAAAGTTTGTTACCTCTAATGTGTGTGTGTGTGTGTGTGTGTGTGTGTGTTAGATCTGCTGGACCTGGAGTTATGGGTAGTTGTGAGCCAAAAAACCTGGGTGCTGGGACCTGAACTTGGATCATTTGGAAGAGCAGCTGGCACTCTGAACTGCTGAGCCATCTCTCAAGTCCCTTACTAACTTCTCTAGACCTCAGCTCCTGAATTCCCAAAAGGTGGATATGCAGGACAATCGTCTCTGGCTACCAACCCTGCAGCAGAATTACCTTGCAATTGGGATGGCAGGAAAATCCCTGTCTTTGCCTACATTGGCACTAGCCTCCCCCTTTCTCTCCACATACCACTTCATTTTATGCTTTCTTCACCCTGTTTCAGGCCTTTGTCTGTCTTCAAATCACCTCCCTGATCATTACAGTAGTCCTGCTTCTGAGCTACCAGACCCATCTTAATAGCCTCCTGCAAAGAGCCCAGCCTGCACATCGGCAGCTACAGTTGAGACCCTAAGCTACTCCCTATCCCACAGTCTTGTTTTACTGTGTTTCTAAGGTTGCTCTCCAAGGTTATTTATGTTTGTATTTATATGCTTATTTCTGCCTCCTCAGTAGGATGGGATTTAGTCTTATTCTGTTTGTTTCTAGATTCCCAGAGCCTAGGGCAGTGCTTAGGGCAGTTCTCAGAATCTAGCTGCTGATCAATGTTTGTTCAAGGATTCAATGAATCTGCCCAAGGATTTCATACAAGTTTCTAGCAGATTAGTTAGGTGAATTTCTTCAGCAGATGAAGAAAGGGTGAGCTAAGAGTAACCTCTTTTGAAATGATCTCTTTTTTATGACAAATGTTGAGCCTCCATGTTTGTTCCCAGTGGCTATCTTATTATCTGGTGAATTTACTATTGTCAATTCTCTTCTTTTCTCCTTCCACTTTCTTCTCTTCCTGTGTCATTGGCATACACTCAGATGAAATATAAAAATCTTCATCTTTGGCCATGGGTAAAGACTAGGGGTTTGGTTGTCTGAACTTGCTCTCTTCAATCTACTACTATAGTCATTATGACTAACAAGCTAAAGGGTCCCTGAAATGCAGGTTCATCTGCCTTAACTGCTTTCAGACTTTGACTAAAAAGCTGTTTGTTCAGTAAGAGCATACTGGAAAGACAGACTTAATCTTTTATTGGCATAAGTAAAATCCAAACTCAATGTATTGTGCTACAATGTTGGTGCAGTTGGTCTGTAGAATCCTGCTAGCCCCTCAGGTGTCTGAATTTATAAACACTCTTTATTTTGAGTTTACTTCTGGACCTGGCTGCCTCTGGAGCAGTGATTCCTGTCATTCCAATATGAGAATCACCTTGAGACAGATCACAGCTGAATACCTAAGTCTCCAAATCTTTACTCAAACTGACAGTCTTCGACACCTCCGAGAAAAGGAAGATGTCTGTGCAGAATAAGTTGTCTCTCAGGACAAGATCTGCTCCCTGTAGTCAAGGAAGAATCACAGTCAAGAAAGACAGGTTGAAGATATGGTTCAGTCTTTAAGCAATTGCCTTGCAAGCATGAGGACTGAGTTCAATTTGTGTCATTCACAGAGGCATTCCTATAGTTCCAGCATCAGGGTGGGATACAAGGAGGTGGAGACAGGCAGATTCTTGCAGAGCTCCAGGTCAGTGAGAGACCTTGTCTCAAAACACAAGGTTGGCAGCACTTGAGGAATGACAGCTGAGGTTGTCTTCTGGAGTCCACATGCATGCAGAGGGTGTGCACGTACACACATGAGTCTTCTGAGAAGAACCCTGATGGTACAACTATCTTAGAATTATCCCGTTTAGACACAAGTCACTCCCTTCAGTTGCAGACTTCAAGATTTCAGATAGATGCCATATTGAGTGTGTGTGTAATGTCCCTGGGTAAAAGCTAACTCTGGGCAGCTCTGTGAGAAACTCTGACTAGAGTTAGAAAGCAGAGTCTGGGAATTCTTAGCTGCTGGTTATTCACGGGCCACTGAGATGACCCCTCTCCCCAACCCCCATCCAATGCTGGGCTGTGAAAGCCCAGCTCTGCTTGAAAACAATTGCAAGAGGGCAACTGAGATGAAGTCCAAGATTTCAAGTACATCAGCAGAGAGAAAGGTAGGTAGAGAATCTCAGTCTAGACATCCAGGGGAGAACGAGATGCTGGTGTCTGACATACACACTGTAGTTGTGCTAAAAATGGCAGCTGCCTCAGGCAGAAAATTTTATTACAGGACTGAAAAAACACAGCTCTTGTTACGTTTGTGTAGGTCAATGAGTCAGTACACAATTTCGTTTAGGTTCCTGGGTCATAGGCTCCAGAGAGACTTTGAAGATAGGAAGTCCAAAATTGGAATATAGGTGCTAAGTGTCAGAAATAGGCAGGGTGAAAGCTAGCGTCATTGAGCAGTTCCTGTCTCAGCCTCTGACTAGTTTGCTGCTAAATAGTGTTCTGGGAGTCTGTGAGCAGTGAAGACCTTCTGGTTTCTCTGATGGGAAAAACTCACAGCCTAGAATTCTTGTGTGTGTGTGTGTGTGTGTGTGTGTGTGTGTGTGTGTGTGTGTGTGTGTGTGAATATGCATACAGAAGCCAGAGGTTGACATCAGATGTCTTCATCAATCAGTCTCAGCCTTATGTTTTGAGGTTTATCGGTTCAGATAGACAAACTGGCCAGCCTTGGGGACCCTCCTATCTCTGCCTCCCAACAGTGAGATTGATTAAGGTGCAAGTCTGGCCTTTTCTTTTTCTTTGCAAGAGTGCTGGGAATTAAAACTCAGGTCCTCATGCTTGCATGGGAGGCATTTTAGCAATAAACATCTCCAATTCAACTCCCCGTAGCCTGGGATCCTGAGGACCTTTTCTGTAGTTGCTGAATTTAAATTCCCTGGCTTGTTATCTTGTGGGAATAGTACTTAGAAGGTAACATAGCAGCAGCAGCAGCAGCAACCAAAGCATGTTTGGTGTGATGTATTTGTAAACATGGACCACCGAGTATTAGGAAACCACCATGGTCAGTCGTGTGACGTAAGCTTGTAGGCTTTTCAGTTTTCTTCCTTGTGAATTGAGAAAATGGGACTAGATACATTTTATGACTCTTGCAGATCTAATTTATAAGACTGTCTCAAGTCAACTGAATGATAAAGTCAATGAACTGGTGGTTTTGTCTCTCATATATATATATATATATATATATATATATATATATATATATATATATATATATATAGTATACATATATAGTATGTATATATGTATATATATATATATTTATGGCTTCAGTGATTAGCAGGAGCTGTGTGAAGATCTAGAAACTTAGAAATAAACAGTCATGGTCTCTGCCTTCGGATAACTGACTCTCACTTAGCCCAGGCAGCAAGCTGCTTTGCATAGTGTATTGTGGCTGCACATCATATAAAACCATAGGGCAATGGGATATTGCATTTTATTTATGCTCCCAGATGGAACATTTGCTATTTAAAACAGATCAAAATTCTTAAATATTAACTATATAGCATAAAGAAGGGAAGGTTTGAGTTAAGTAGATAGCTACATGGCATCAAGTCTTGCTGAGGAAGGGCAGAAACTTTGGATCACCCTGAGCAGAGGCTCCATTCTTCCATCCTCAGCATGTAGTAAAGCACTGGGACGTGGGCAGGGAGAACAAGCTGCCAGTGTGCCAGCTCCTTAATTAGGCTCTATGATGATCTGGGAATTTTAGGAGTTCTGTGTACAAATACATAAGAGTCGTTTCTATGGTTATATGGCCCTCAATGTGCCATGCTCTCTGAGCTTCCTCATCCACCCTGCCCCTCATAAACTCTCTGGGCTCATAAACAGAAAGGAGTCATTCTGAAATTTCTACCCGTGTGATATTATAAAAAGCATAGAGGGAGTTTTTGAATGGAGCTGTCTCCATTCATCTAGACATTCATTCAGTCTGTACTTCATTCATTAAAATATTCCACGAAGGGTGAGGAGATGGCTCAGTGGGTAAAGTGCTCCCTAGATAAATGTAAGGGCCGTAGTTTGGAAACCCAGACTAAAACCAGTCCAGGTGGCATGCATGTGTAACAACAACACTGGATGGTTGAGGGGAGACAAGCAGGTCCTGTGGCTTCCTGCTCAGTCAGTTCAGCCGAAACAGTGAGCTCCAGATTCAATAAAAGAACTTGTTCCAGATAATAAAATAGGAAGCAACAGAAGATGCCTAGATACCCAGTGTCTACCTCTGGCTTCCACACTGGCACGTGAACACACACACACACACTCCATGACTTAGATACCCAATGTCTGCTTCTGGCCTCCACACTGACACACACACACACACACACACACACACACACACACACACACACACACACACACTCCATGACTTAGATACCCAGTGTCTGCTTCTAGCCTCCACACTGGCTCTCTCTCTCTCTCTCTCTCTCTCTCTCTCTCTCTCTTTCTCTCTCTCTCCATGACTTAGATATCCAGTGTCTACTTTTGGCCTCCACACTGGTACACACCACACACACACACACACACACACACACTCCATGACTTTTGTTTATCCACAGTGTGCATTAAAGATTTATTTTGAATTAAGTGTCTTATGTGTAAGTATGTGCATGTGAATATAATACCCACAAAAGCCTTGAAAAGGGTTTCAGGGCCCCTGGAGCTGCAGTTACAGGAGGTTGCGAGCTTCCTGGGTGCCAGCAATAGAATTGGGTCCTTTGCAAGAGCAGCACATGCTCGTAATGTGAGCCATCTTCCCATCCCCACAGCACACTTTGGTTTTGTTCCCTTACCTGGAGTTCAGTAAGCCTACTTCCCCTCGCTCTGTTACTGCTGCTGCTGCTGCTTCTGCTGCTTCTGCTGCAGTGAGCTATGGTAGTAGCTCTGTGAATCCTCTGCTGCAGAATAGTTTGTCTTTGAGATTCTCTTGTGAATTCACTCCCATCGCTGACTAAAATGACAAGAGCCAGTTACATAGCCTGAGCCCAGGGTGAAAGCTGATAAACACCACTGACACACGCTGCAGGCTAATTTTGATTAAAATATTTCTGGCAAAGAAAGATTTTAATAAGTGAACTCAGTTAGCTTTCTATTCATGCTAATGGAGGGGGCAGCGGTGCAGATAATCCAAATGTCAGTTGTATTTAATTTTGTTCTGTCTATGCTGAGCTCTGAGTGACTGTGGAGGCTCAGAGGGCAAGGACAGACTTCATCTGGAGGCTCGTAGATCTGATGATGGACCAGCAGAGATCATTGTGTGACCTATGTGAGCATGTGTGTATGTGTGCATATGTGTACATATGTGTTTGGGTGTGGATACACACATGTACAGGTGCAAGTAGATGTCAGAGTTGTTGACAGCAAATATCTTTGAGAGCTACTTTCCACATTATTTTTTTGAGAAAGGTTCTCTCATGAACCTGGAGCTGACCGATTTGGTTAGGCTGACTATCCAGTGAGCTCTAGGGGACCTCCTGCCTCTATCATCCTGTCTCCCAGTGCTGGGGTTACACATATGTGCCTTTTACAAGAGCAATACGCATTGGAATTCAGGTTCTCATGCTTGTGTGACAAGTTAGTTTACCAACTGAGCTATCGACTCAACCCCAAATTCCACTCCTTTGTTTATAGTATATATTTTTTATTAATTTTATTTATGTGTATGCATGTCTCTCTGTATGTGGGCCCATGCACTTGTGAATGCAGCTGCCCAAAATGTTCAGAAAAGGGTGTTAGATATCCACAGTTGGAGGAACAGGCATTTTAAGCCATCCAATGTGGGAGAACAGAACTTGAGTCCTCTGAAAGAGCAGCATGTGCTCTTACCCCGGAGCTGTTTCTCCAGCCCTACAAATTCCATTCTTTTAAAGGTAGATTTCTCTCTCTATGATTGGCTATGATTCTATGATTGGCTTAATTCATTTTCAGTATGAAGGCATCATAGTCCCTGAGCATTCAGAGGTGACTATTGACTGCAAGTGTCACATATGTGTGATGGTGTCGTGTGGGACCATAAAAGTCAGCCTGGTTTCTCGTTGAGCTAAGATTTAAAACCCCAGTGAACTAGTAGGGGACCCCCAACAGGGAATAACCCTACAAGGGATGGTAAGCATTTTGCCATGCTCCTGGGAACCACACTCCTGACACAAGACCACGGCTTTCCATAGGTCTGTGACTACTGGTCATTTAGCCTCAAACTCCTCCACAGGTAGAGGCATGGCCATGTAGCCTCAAGACATCCCCATGTTAATGATGCACCTAGAGTCTTAGCCACCCCCTCCCTGCAAAGGTATTTCAACCCTGCCCCTCCCTGAGGTCGCAGGTGTACAGATTCATTCACACCATTCTCTGCCATGACAATAAATGCCCTGAAACCTTGGACTGTCTCTCTTCATCGGGATCTACAGGGGGGAACGACAGAACAGGCCTTCATCTAAAGAGCCGAGTGTAGTCTCCTGCAGAAGGCCTCCCAGTGCTCCTAGCCACAGCTGCCACCAAACAAAGTGAGCTAGCCAGTGACAAGCCACGAACTCCTGTCCCCTTGGGGACCTTGCCATGTGCCTCCTGCCTTTTCCCCTTCAGCCTGGGCTAGATCCAGCCCATGGGTCCTCATTTCATTCTCAGCTCTTCTGAGGCATCCAGTGGCACCTGGGATGTCCAAGAGCCTGGAAACCAGACAGAGCCGGTTTCCATGCAGTCTCAGGGACCCCAGCCGTGCTCCCCAATCCCCGAGCGGCTTTTCATAGTCCAACACCCACCCGGCAGTGCCATGGGTTGAGCACGGTCAAACTTCCTAAGTCCCGCCTCTCTGAGAGACTCGAGCCTGGGGCGGACACAGGACTCTCACCACACCCGCCGTTTAACCCAACAGTGTTGGGTGGGACTTGGGAGATCCATGCATTCAAAGTATTGGAATAATTCTTTCCTGGAGTTGAGGTCCCTGAAGGCCTTCTGTACAAACCCCAAGAATATGACATATGAGTCAGGTTCTCCAGATGAAAAGAACTGATAGAATAGATATACTACAAAGGGTATTTATTGGGTTGGCCTCCACAATATGGTCTTCATACCAGAGAGGTTAGAAATCTGGGTCTTTTCCATTTCACAATATTGGATGCTTGGGCATCATGACCTGCTGATGAAGATCTGCTGGATTCTTGGAGACCCAGTGATCTTCAGCCTTTTAGGAGGACTGAAGATGCTGGATTCTGATGGCAGGGACGGAAGGCAGCAGTAACAACCAAAACTATAGGATAGATGCATGCCAGCAAGAAGCAAAGGCAGGTGAGCAAACAGCATTACCTTCCCCTTGGGCCTCTTCATAGCTAGGCTGCCAATCAAAGGTTTCATCTTCTATGAGACGAGGCCTTCTCCACTCAGTTAATATTTCCAAAAATGCCTTCACAGGTTCAGAAGAATGTCACTTAGTTAATACTAGGCTAATAAAGTTGGAAGTTAAGATTAACCACCACCCATGAGAAGGCTTATGATTGTTTAAAGCAAAGATTTTTAGCTTCTTGATTTTTCTCTTATCTTTAAGGTGAATTCTTATCAACCCCTTCCACTCCAAATATTTTCCACGACTAAGCCAGTAGGTGTAGATGTTCTTAGTTCTAGCATCTCTTCTTGTTTTCATTTGAACATCTTTCTTTTCTCCATCCAGCTATGATGTCTGGTTGGTGGTTTGTTGTTTTGTTTTGTTTTGTTTTGTTTTTGTTTTTTGTCAGTGTGACAGAAGTTAGAGTTATCTGAGAAGAAGGAATCACAGTTGGAACCATGCCTCCATAAGATTGTAGGCAAGCCTGCAGGGCATTTTCTTAATTACTAATTGATGTGGGCATCCCCAGCCCATTGTGGGTACTGGGCAGGTGATCGTAGAAAGCAGGCTGAGCAAGCCATTGGTGACGAGCCAATCAGCACCACTCCTCCATGGCCTCTGCATCAGTTCCAGCCTCCAGTTTAATGCCTTGAGTTTCTACCGTGGCTTCCCTCAGTGATAGACTGTGAACTGAGTATTTTAAGATGAAGGAAACCTTTTCTTTTGTAAGTTGCTTTTTGGTCAAGGTGTTTTCACAGCAATAGAAATCTTAATAAAGACACATGCTGCTGGCCTCCATGGTGCTTCTTTGAAGGATACTCTCATGTATACATATATGTATGCAAGACTTCTCCTCTAGCTGAAGAATTTATGTTCATCAGCTTACTAGACAGTGTATCTTCAAGGTTGCTAAGCCTACGTATGTTCAGCATGTCTAAATATACCTCACACCTGTCTCCAGAGCTGGTCCATCAGTCGTCTATCTAGAAATATGAGGTCACCATGGATACACTCTATTCCTCACCTTCTGTTATCTAATTTATTACCAGATCCTGTTGGTTCTACTCCATGATTGTCTCTCGAGTCCACTTTATATCTGCCTTGCTGCTTCCACTGATTGTGTCCAAGCTCATCTCTCCTTTAGCCTAGCTTAACGAAATTACCCATATTTCCTTTGTCTATTTTGGGGGATGCAGTCGTGGTTATTATTTTAAAACATAAATCTTCCTACCAGCTAGGGATGTATATAGAAACATTTTGGGATGAAGTCATATCATTGGGATTAACTTTCAAGTATTTCAGAAAAGCGTCAGACAGAAGGAAGATCAGATGATACAGGTGAGTCTGTGATGATCCCTGAAGAGGGGAAAGAAATGTGTGGAATGGGAATTCACTCCGCTGGCATATTTTGGTGTGTTTTTAAAACATTTCATAATAGTTGTCAACACATGTACGCATGTGTGCCTGCGCGCGCACACACACACACACACACACACACACACACACACACACACACACACACACACACACACACAGAGAGAAACATCATATCTTCTTGTTTAAGACTTTTACAGGCTTCATTTTCCTCATAATATAATGATGAAATCTTTGATAAAAATTTAATTTCTTGCATATTCTTTCCTGAGTTGCATTTGTATGTGGCGTAGGAGTGTGTGTAGGAGCATGTGCAGCTATGCTCTCTTGTGTGCTTGTGCATGTGTGTGTATGTGTATGCAATTGGGCCAGAGTCAATGTCTGGTGTCTTCCTCAATTGCTCTTCTCCTCAGTTTTTGAGACAGGGTCTCTAAGAGAAGCTGGAGATCAACAGTCCACCTAGAGCTGCCAGCTAGCAAGGCCCAGGGAGTCTCCTGCCTCCAACCACTCAGAGCTGAGTTTTTAAAAGGCATCTCTTACTTTTTTTTTTTAAATGTAAGTGTCAGGGCTCAAACTCAGATCCTCATGATATCCTAGGAAAATTTTCATCAACTCAGCTCTTCTCCTCAGTCCCAAGACCGAATGATACCATGTGCCCCATGTGCCCCATGTGCCCCAAGTGCTCTTACTTCCTTAGGTTGTTCTCTTAGCTGCCAGGTGATTATCCTCTCCCGACCCTGAACGGATCCAATCCCTCCAATATAAACTGTCTGAGCACTGGGCAGGGTCCTTTCATAGTATTCGCCACTATTGCAATTTCTGTCCAATCATATAAGCCATTTGATCAATGTCTTTGTATCCTGTTAGACCATAAAATCTAGCATCACTCTTAGTCCTCCAACATGGTACCTCGCTTAGGCTACTGTGATCAAGGGGACTGAGTACTGGGGAGTATTTAGAAGAAGGACTTACTTCACAGCTTGGTTCTATAAAGTCTAGGATCTGCTGGGTCTACTAAGGGAAGCAGGTCTGTGCACCCAAAGGACCTGCTCAGTCCCAGGTCAGGACAGTCTCTCTCCCTGCTTGTGGGCTCCACGGCCCCTTGACTGTTGTGTCTACTTCTGTTTTAATAATTTGTTCCAGGACTCTGAACTTCTGTGAATGTCATTATTCCTATGCTGTGATGGCCAGGTCTTGTTCTTGTCATTGTCCCTTTTCAAAGTCAAATTCTCTGTGTTCTAATATGCTTCAGTTTCTCTACAGCAGGCCTGCCCCAAACTACTTCCAAGTGGACTCTGGCTTAAACGTGTCTGCCCTCCTCCCCTACCCCAGTAAAGTGGCCGAGATCTTCCTGTGAGCCACTGTGCTAAGTCTCTCTCTCTCTCTCTCTCTCTCTCTCTCTCTCTCTCTCTCTCTCTCTCTCTCTCTCTCTTTCTCTCTCTTTCTCTCTCATCTATTATCACCTGTCTACCTTCTTGGGTCTTCAGAGACAATTTATGAAATTATGTCTGAGGCATTGTTTTCTCTCTTGACCTTCTGTCTCAGGCAACACTCCCACATTTCAAAGCTGACAACACCATGCTGAGATATCTTTGCTGCTGGAATCAGCCACACAGCCAGGGAGATCTTCCCAGAGGGTCACCTGCCATGGTGAGAAGGCCTAGAGTCAGTTCATTGTCATCTTCTCCCCATATTGCGTAAGGTGTGGAGCTATTAGATTGAGATGGAAGGACTGAAGCACAGTAGCAAGGAGCCTTCTTGGGCCTCTGCTTCATCATCAATCTGCAGGTCTTAGTCAAGCTGCTTCCTTTGTCTTTGTCTCCGTTTCCATGTGTTTGGTGTTAGGAAGGATATTTTGCTAGGTTATTGTTTCCCATTCATACCAATAAAAGTATTTGAATCAGTAAGTTTGGAGAACATTGAGAGAAAGGAAACCTTTATTTACATCAGAATTTCTTATCGCCTTTAGGAGTCTCATGCTCTACTGACCAAGCAAGTTTGGCATTTCTTATGGGCCTTAACATATTCTCCTGTACTGCAACTCTCCCTGAGAGATGTACAGAATTGAGGGTTTGCCACACTTGCATGAACACTGAGGGGGAACATGCTTGGGAAATGACAGATGAGATCATTCTTCGGTTCAACAGTTTAGTCTTTTAGGTTTTGACCATGCTTGTGTTGCTATGTAAACATGATAGAATCTACAGCATCTTTAAGGAAATATAAAGGATACTCCAAGAAGTACTACTGGAGACTGGGCCGTGGCTCAACTGATGAGGTGCTTGCTGTGCACCCTCAAGGACCTAAAGAAACAAAGTCAGTTATAGTGATAACCCTAAAGCAGAGTCAGGCATATCCCTGGGGCTCACTGGCTTAGTCTAGCCTTTTTGCTGAGGTCCAGACCAATGAGAGCTTATCTCCAAAACAAGGTGAACACACCTAAGGAACCACATCTTCCTTCCTTCCTTTGTTTGTTTGTTTGTTTGTTTGTTTCTCAAGCCACGGTTTCTCTATGTAGTCCTGGCTGTCCTGGAACTTGGTGGGTAGATCAAGTTGGCCTCACACGCGAGACCTGCCTGCTTTTGCCTCCTGAGTCCTGGAATTAAGAGTGTGCACCATCACTACCTGACTGGAACCACATCTTAAATTGTCACTTGACATTTACACATGCACAAAAACCTGCATGTGCACCTGCAAATGCATGAACACATACACCTTCAAATACATGCATGTATACACACATGCACACAGATGCACAGAAAGAAGGTACCTCTAGAGAGAGACACTAACCACTTTAGCTTGGTACACCTAATCCATGTGATTCTAAGAGCATATATGGGGGATATCTGGTACCTTCCTTGCTGAGGTACATTCCCTGGTCATCAGGGTATGACCTCTGGGTCTATATTGAATGTTGTGCCTCAGGTACTCTGTGATGTCTATTCTTGGTGCCAACTTGACTACATCTGGTATTAACTAAAATACAAATGACTGGGCACAACTATGAAAGTTTTTTTTCTTAATTAAATCATTAGAAGTAAAAAAGATACACTTCTAATTTAAATCTTTGAGGCAAGAAGTTTTTTTTTTTTTAAATTCTTCTCTCATACATTACATGACTGCCACTATTTTCCCTCCTTCCACTCCCTTCCAGTCCCTCTCTTTCATCTTCTACCGCCTCTAGATCCACTCCTCCTCTATTTCTCTTCAAAAACCAGAGAAAGTCTCTCAGAATTATCAACTGAACATGGCACAATAAGTTACAGTAAGACTAGGCACAAACACTCATATTGAGACTGGACAAGGCAACACAGTAGGAATAAAGGGTACCCATTCAGGTGAAAGAGTCAGAGATAGCCCCTACTTCCACTGTTGGAAGTCCCACAAGAACACTAAGCTACACAATCAGAACATATTTGCAGAGGACCTAACTCAGACCCATACAGGGTCTGTGTCCATTCATCCATCCATCCATCCATCCATCCATCCATCCATCCATCCATCCATCCATCCATCTATCCATCCATCCATCCATCCTCCCATCCACCACCCATATCTATCTATCTATCTATCTATCTATCTATCTATCTATCTATCTATCTATCTATCTATCTATCCATCCATCCATTGTCTGTTGTGTTTGGTTCTATCCTGGGTCTCTGGGCTGTCCTGCCTCTGGTTCCTGGGCACATCAATGCTGCATCATTCATGGGCTCCTTCTCATAGTTTGGGCCTCAAGTTGGACTAATCATTGGTTGGCCACTTTCACAAGTTTTGCCCTATCATGACCTCAGTACATTCTGAAGACAGGACAGATGGCAGATTATAGGTCAAAACTATTGTGACTGGGTTAATGTCCTAGTCCCACTGCTGGGAGCCTTTTCTGGTTATAAAAGGTGGCCAGTTCAAGTTTTGTACGTCCCACTTCTTGGAAACTTCACGAGGGTCACCCTCACAGATTCCAGGGAGTTGCCACTGTAATAGGTTTCTGCATTGATCCACCAAAGCCCCCCAATTTCAGTTAGTTGTCCTTTCCAGTAGTCTCCCCCGATCCCTCCTGTTACCTATCCCCAGCCCACCAACAAAATTTATTCTAATTTCACTTCCCAGGGAGATCCATGTATCCTCACTTGAGTTCTCCTTGTTACTTAGCCTTCTGGGCCTGTTAATTGTAGCACGATTATCCTTTACTTAACAGATAATGTCTACTTATAAGTGAGTACATATCATGGTTGTCTTACTGGGTCTGGTTTACCTCACTCGAGATGAGTTTTTTCTAGTTCCACCCATTTAGCTATAAATTTTATGATGCCATTGTTTTTAACAGCCAAGTAATACTCTGTTGTATAAATGTACCACATTTTCTTCATCTGTTTTTCATCTGAGAGACACTTAGGTTGTTTCAAATTTCTGACTATCATGAATAAAGCTGCTATGAACATAGGTGTGCAAGTGTTCTTGTGGTAGAATGGAGTGTCCTTTGGGTATATGCCCAAGAGTGAGTGTCATAGCTAGGTCTTGAGGTAGATCAAGTCTTAATTTTCTGACAAACCTCCATATTGATTTCCGTAGTGTCTGTACAAGTTTGCATTCCCACCAGCAATGGAGGAGTGTTCACTTTCTCCCATATCCTTCCAGCATGGGCTGTCACTTGTGCTTTTCATGTGACCATCCTGACAAGTGTAAGATAGAATTTCATAGTAGTTTCTATTTCCCTGATGGCTGAGAAGGTTGAACATTTATTTGTTTCTCAGCCACTTGAGAGTCCTCTGTTGAGAATTCTCTAATTAGATCTGTACTCCATTTTTAATTGGATTATATGGTTTATTGATGTCTAGTTTCTTGAGTTCTTTATATATTTTGGTATTAGTCCTCTGTCAGATGTGAAGTTGGTGAAAATATTTTTCCATTCTCTAGGCTGCCATTTTGCCCTATTGATATTATCCTTTCTCTTACAGAAGCATTTCAGTTTCATGAGATCCCATTTACTGATTGTTCTTAGTGCCTGTACTATTGATGTTCTGTTCAGGAAATTATCTCCTGTGTCAATGTGTTCTAGGCTATTCTCCACTTCACTTCTATCAGGATAAGTGTATCTAGTTTTATATTGAGGTATTTGATCCACTTGAACTTGAGTTTTGTGCAGGTTGATAGATAAGAATCTATTTTCATTCTTCTAATACAGATGTCCAGTTAGACCAGCATCATCAGTTGAAGAATTTTTTTGTCCCACTGTATATTTCAGGCTTCTTTATCAAAAATCAGCTGTCCATAGGTATGTAGATTTATGTCTGGATCTTTGATTTAATTTTACTGATCAACCTGTCTGCTTTTATGTCAATAACATGTGGTTTTTACAGCTCTGCAATACAGCTTGAGATCAGGGATGGTGATACCTCTGGAAATTCTTTTATTGTACAGGATTGATTTAGCTAACCTGGGTTTTCTGTTTTACCATATAAAGTTGAATATTGTTTTTTCACAGTCTTTAAAGAACTGTGTTGGAATTTTGATGGGGACTACATTTAACTTGTAGATTGCATTTAGTAGGATGGCCAATTTCACTAAGTTAATTCTACATAGTGAAATCTTTCCATTTTCTGATTTCTTCTTCAGTTTCGTTCTTGAAAGACTTAATGTTTTTGTTATACAAGTCTTTCACTTACATGGTTAGAGTTATCCCAAGATATTTTATATTATTTGGGGCTAATGTGAAGGGTGTTGTTTCCTTGATTTCTTTCTTGGTCTGTTTGTCATTTGTATATAGGAGGGCTACTTGGTTCTTGTTTGTTTGTTTTGTTTTTGTTTTTGTTTTAGTTAACCTTGTATCCATCCACTTCATTAAAGGTATTTATTAGCTGTAGGAGTTCCCTGGTAGAATTTTTTTGGGTTGCTTATGTATCATATACATCTTTTTAAAGTCCAGAACTTTTGAGGTCGGACGACCCAACTTTAATCTGGGCTACACTGTCTTAGTTGGGGTTTCCATTGCTGTGAAGAGACACCATGACCAAGATAACTCTTATAAAGGCAACATTTAATTGGGAGTGGCTTACAGGTTCAAAGGTTCAGTCCATTATCATCAAGGCAAGAAGCATGACAGCATCCAGGTCGGTGTGGTGCTGGAGGAGCTGAGAGTTCAACATCTTGTTCCAAAGGCAAACAGAAGACTACTGTTTTCTAGGCGCCTAGGAGGAGGGTCCCAAAGTCCACCTCCACAGTAATCCACTTCTTCCAACAAGGCTACACCTACTCCAACAAGGCCATACCTCTTAAAAGTGCCACTCCTTGGGCTGAGCATATTCAAACCACCACTCACACCTTCTGCTGGCAGCCTATATAAAGGACACAGAAGATGGAAGCTTGCTCTTTTTTAGCCTGGCTGCTCTTGATTTCTGCTAGCAAGTTCATTCCTTCACTGGCAGTAGAGATTACTTATTTGGGATTATGGCATATAATGCTACCAGTTGTGACATCCAGCCTCGTGGACTGAACAGTTACTGGGATCTTAGACTTTTTGTTGGTAGACAGCTATTGTTGGACTATCTGGCCACAGCCTATAAGCCATTCTTATAAATCTAATATACATGTTAGACATATTATTCATATATATAAATGAATGAGAGATTCACTCTATAATTTTATTCCTCTTAGAACTCTGGACTAATACACCCTATTCCCCATATTTTTGTTTGTTTGTTTGAGATGCTGACCTGAAGCTCACCAACTGGAGTAGGTTAACTAGCCACCAAGCCCCAGGATTTGCATATCTCCATCCACATGCCCAGGGTTGGTATTACAAGAATATGCTACTAGAACTGAATGTTTTTATATGAATATTAGGAACCAAACACAGGGCCTGATTATTTGCTCAGGACCCCCACTGTGAACTTCTTATGCCAGATCATCAATGTGATCTTATAAACTAAACTCAACTCAGGACAGTCAACAGAACACACTGTTAGTTCAACCAAACTAAGGGTCTGTCTTAGGGTTTTATTGTCACAGTGGGAAGCATAGTGGTATGTAGGCAGACATGGTGCTAGAGAAGGATCTAAGAATTCTACATCTTTCAGCTAGCAAGAAAAGTCTGCACACTGAGTGTGACTTCAGCATCCAAGACCTCAAAGCCCACCCACTATGACATACTTACTCCAAAGAAGTCACACCCACTTCATTAAAGCCACACCTACTTATAGGCCTATGGAGGGGCATTTTATTAAAACCACCACAGGGTCTATCTTGGTAAATGTAGATTCAAAAGACTTGTTTATAAGTCTTCATCTTTTCACCTGATATAAAGTCTCAAGGTCTGCTCATTGACTGTGGCCTACAAGAGAGGAGCATTTCTGGGGCTGCTCAGAGCTCATGGCCTCTGATTGCTAAGGTTTGCTAACTTTCCTCCTGGCTGCACACTCCCAAGCTTCACTGGCTCTGGCTTCAGATTGCCTCTCTGCTCCAGTTTAGGAGCAGCTCTAGCCTGCTCCTCTGCGATGGCCAATTTTCCTTTTGTTCAGGGTGCCTATTGTGAATTCTTTAAAACTCCTGCACTCATCATTTTAGAAGGCATCCTCACCCCCACTAGGTTTTCCAAATTCTTTTATAAACTCTCGAAGCCACAAAATTGGACCCAGATACCATCAGCCACAACTTTAAAAAGTCCTATCTGGCCATTTTGAAATTTCTAAATAAAATAGAAGGAGGAGGAGAAAACACAGCACATATTAATGGACCATGACAAACACAGGCTACTTCCTGAGCATACTTAGTATTTGTCTTTATTTCTGGAATGCCCTCCTGCTGCTTTTACTATCAGTCTCTATTTGCTCTTGACAAGGTTCATAGAACAGGAGAGAAGGAGAGAAGGCAGGAGGGAGTACAGGGGAGCCATTCGTTAAATAAAAGAATAAAAAAGGAGGAAAGAAAGAAAGAAAGAAAGAAAGAAAGAAAGAAAGAAAGAAAGAAAGAAAGAAAGAAAGAAAGGAAGGAAGAAAGAAAGGAAGGAAGAAAAAAAGAAAAAAGCTGCTCCCAACATTATCACAACTCCTGATTCTGGGAGACTCCTAAGGCTCTCTTTCCTCTAGGGAAGGTCATGTTCTACCTACCATGACCTTCAGTCTTCATTTGCCTGGCTTGTCTGCCATGTCCTACATGGCACTTCATTCGTTCGATAACCAGTGGCTTCATGTGTGTATGTGGGGTGGGGGGAGGTTAATCTCAGATATTGTTTCTCAGTATACATTCTACTCCCCCAGCCCTTTTTGGGGGCAGGATCTTCCCTAGCCTGTCACTCACAGATTTGGTGAGGCAGGTTGACTACTGCTTGTCTCCATCTTCTTAGCACTAGGATTATAACCCCATGACACCCTACTCAGGTTTTTTACATGGATTCCTAGGTTTGAAGTCACTGCAAACCTTTGGCCCTTCTCCCCAGTATCATTGCCACTGATCTTGGGTCACAAATTTAAAACCTGGCCAATTCTTACTGAACGTGACTTGTTATTTATCACACTCGGAGTGCTCTTGGATTTAACATATATGAGGACAAAGTAGCCACTGTACATTTTGTCAGTTTGGGAGACTGGAGTCAGATATTTATGCTTGGATTGCAAATACTTTACCACTTGAGCCATCTGCTCCTCCCTAAATATCTTTGTGTGTGTTCGTATGTCTTCATTCAGGTAGAGCCGTATGTACACATCTGTGCATGTGCACACCAAAGGACAGCCTTGTTGTCCTTCCTCAGGTACTATCTAGATGATGATGATGATGAGTTATATGTAGACAAGGTCTCTCATTGGCTTGAAACTTGACAAATAAACTGGTGTGGTTGGTCAGCAAACCCTACCTGTCTTGCTTTCACAGCACCCAAATTCCAAGTTTGAGTCACTATGCCCAACTTTTTCTGAAATCAGGTATTCATGTTTACAAAGCAAGCATTTTACAAACTGGGCCTTCATCCTAGTTCCCCAGTGTCCAGTGACAAATGCATCCTACAAGGTTGGCATAGTAGAAAGAGGGAGTCTCTTGTGTAGGGTGGCTACAAAGGATGCTTTCTTTTCCTTGTCATCTGAATGTATTTCAGATGACTGAAGCTCTTTGGATGTCATTGGAGGGTCAGAAATAGGATAGTCTTTTTGAAACAGGAACCTTGCTGCTTCTGTGGAATATTTTTTTCTAAGGTCATTATGGGCACTCCTGGTTCTTGATGCTCCACTGAGGAACTGATAATTGTTTTACAGTGTTTCCTGTAAATCCAGAGCTGTTTTGGGAACTATTATAAATCAGTAGAGCTAGTAAAGTTTGTCATCTGATTATGAACAAATGTGTGCAAAAGAAAACCAAGGGAATGCCTTTAGAAGGTCTAACTGTAAAATTGCACGATATTGTATTAGAAAACAAGGTTAACGGGTTAAACAAACTTCACTCTCTGTTTTTCATCTCTCCATAACCAAAACCCACTTCATATAGGTAACTAAAACAACACACATGATCCAGTGTTGAAAATACCCAGTTTGCACTCTGTTGGAGCTACTTGCTCTCTCAGAACTAACGTCTCTGAACTTTGTGTCCCTGCTCTGCACAGTACAGGAAGTATTTGTGAGAATCTCACATTCCTTTATTTTTACACAGCTATCTACTAATTGTTGTTCTATAGCAGACTTCCAGGTTGCTGTGGGCAGATGTGTTTGCTATCCACCCCTCACAAGCCTTAAAGAGGCTTCTAATTCTGTGAATTTAGGCAAGAGCCCCAATCCATCTAAATCCTGGATCCCACATGTATTAGTTGGGGCTGACATTCTCCTTATTGCACAAACTAATTGGTGAGGTTTCAAGGAATGTCGTGCAAAAAATCTTAATGCTGCATAGAGTCGGTGCATAGGTCGGAATAAAGGGGCCACAAAACAGACTAATTTCAGTGTGGATACTGAACTTACATGTACAGGTTCTCATTAGTGATATTTATCTACAGAAGTGAACAGCTTCTGCCGGAGTCACTCTTATGCTGGTGGCAAACAATGATTTAACTTTCCTTCAGTTGAATATAAATCTCCACATGTTTTTATGATCCCTTATAAGGAAGAAATGTAAACAAAAAGAAGGAAAGAAAGAAAGAGAGGAAGGAAAGGAGGAAGAAAAAGAATGAGCTTAAACAAAGAAAGAAATTACAGAGGCATTGAATAGTTTAGAGGGAGTTGCTGAGTGAGCTAAAAAAATAAGTAAATAAATAAAAACACCTGTGTCAGCTGATCTGAAATTTTGGGCAATGCATCGCCAGGCAGAGGTTTAAAGGTGGTCTGGCCTCACTCTGAACCAATCCCAGCCTGTGTGGCATGCTGCTCCAGACCCCTGGGCTACACACGCTCATCACAGATGACCACCAGACCGTATTACTTCCTAGATGGCTGACAGCACATCTGCCCCACATAAAAGGAGGTGAATTGGGGTCATAGTCTCCACAGTCTACCAATAATAAATGGGCAGTCTATTGCCCTTCTGGCCCATGCTCAATCAATTCTGAATGAATAAGAAATTAAAAGGGAAGAAACACACATGAGTGGGAGAGGTCGGAGGAGAAATGGAAAAGCAGAGCAAAAGCATTGGTGACTCTGTTGTGTAACGCTCTATACTGCACCTCAGAATCTCTGTACTCTGATCCGTCCAGCTAGCTCAGCCTGAGACAGGAGCTTTGATACCTATGTGAGTAGCTCCAGGAAACAGGGAACCAAGACAGACTGGGAAGTTGATTGGTCTGGACCACGGACTTCACAGAAACACTGGCTTGGTACTTGTCCACTGGGATGCTCTCTATATGCACCACCCTTCTCTTCTAAGCTATACAGCCAGTCATTGCTTCTTCTCTAAATCTCCATGGTCCCCTTGTAAGTAGTTTCCTGCTGCTATGTCTTAACCTGCAGACTGGTCCCCCAGGGTTGTGGACTCATAACTTGTTCAAGATAATCATTCCTCAAAGGCTGTTGTGTTAGTTACTATTTTTTATTGCTGTGACATGACAAGACATTATTTAAGGGAAAAAGAGTCCGTTTGGTTTTGCTTGCAGTTTGAGAGGACACAATCCACCATGGTGGAGAAGTTCATGGAGGCAGAAACAGGAGATCAGCTAGTCACACAGCATCCACAATCAGACACAGTCTAGTGAACAGGAAGTGGGGCTGGGTTAAAAAACCTCCAGGCTGGTAGCTAGGATCCACTTTCTTCAGAAAGTATCTCCTTGAAGGTTCCACAAACCCTTCTTTAACAGATCAGTCTACCAGCTGGCTACTAGGTATTCAGACAAATGAGCCTGTGGAGTACATTTCACATTAAAGCTACCACAATATAATCTGAAGTAAGTTCTCCCCCACTCCCAGGGCAAAAACCTACAGTTAGGATGATTGCTCTTGTGCCATATTCTGAAGATTGAAAATCTTTATTTGTTCATTGCTTGCCACCAAAGTCCTAGTATGTTTTTCGGAACCCATTCTATTTCACCCGGGCTTTACCTGATCGGCTATCCACTGGAGGAAAGGAATGAATTATTATGGGAAAGAGTGGTCAATGATGAGGATAGTCAATCCTCACTCCATCATCTAAAGCTACCTACTCTCTGATGCCTGTGGATGCATGCCTTTCAGAACTATGTGGACCTATGAATCATGGACACAGGGGATATTGTTGTGAGACCTTGACTTTTTACTATATATACTTACCTTCTGTCTGTTTTCCTCTGGTAGATTTCATAGGGATTTATTTAAAATGATGAAGGACTAGTTCTAATAATAGCCCTAATACTATTCATGGAGAAATTATCAAGAGGGATTAGAATCCACTTCATGCCAATCTCTTTAAAAATGATCACATGTAACTAGTAGGCACCACCACCATCACCCAATGCTGAGTTGGTAAAAAAATTAAAGGTTTAGTGAATTAGCATTAATAAATGCTCTGTTTGGGTTGCCTCTCATATTGCTGAATTTTCACTAATTTTAAATGACATCACCACTTCCCTGGAGATTAACAAGATATGAAGCAATCTCGATATTTTAATCAGGGTTTGAGGCTGATTTCCTGCTGAATAGTAGGAAATGTGGCTCACCCACAGATCCATTTTTCATTTGTTTTCTCATTTACATCCCTAGTTTAAAGAAAATTGACTTTTAAAGCTAGTGATAATTAATCTTTGAAAACACTGCTCTCACTTGCCTTTACAGCTATTTCAGAATTCCTAGCATACACCTCAGCCAAGCAGAGCCGAGGCAGACATGTGATGACAAGGGAGGGGACAAAGTGGCTGGCAGACACATTCGAAGTAGGCAGAGTGCCAACCCAGCTGGAGGGAGGGGCTCAGGCTTGCTCTCTGCAGACCTTTTAAGTGATCCAGAGATACAGCTTGTACCTCTGGGAGACTTTTCACAGTCCTAAGCAAGTGGAGAAATGGCCTGTTCAATTCAAATGAACTGTAAGATCAAAAGATTGATGGATGGCTCAGAAATGTGTTGTAAAAGTTAGATCATAAATGAACAGATTCCATCTTTAGCAATATGATACGAGATGGGCAGATAAACCCTCCCAGGTATAAAACAGATAAAAATGCTAGCGAAACACTTCAATGTGAATTTGTAAAGTGTGGCTGTGTTCATAGTGAAGTAGAGAGAGTCAGTAGAGAGGGTAAATGATAAGGATGTGTTGTTCTAGGAGGTTTATAAGCACTGGGCTGAAGATGGTGCTGAGGACATGTGCTGACTTCCAGGCAGACATTGTTACAGGCACCTACTCAAGGACCACTACACCTGTTCATATATGGAGAGAGGTTTTCAGGTTGGGGAACTCTGAGTCTTGGAGATTAGGCTGGAAACTCTGATGTAAAACTACCCTCCTCAAATGTGCCATACATACTGTAGAATGTAACCTTCTCCAGGACAAGGATCTCTGCCAATAAAAAGAGATAGGGTGACTTTGCCTCACCAAGCAGCCATCACCTTCCCATAGCTCCCCAGCTAAGGGATGTGTGTGTGTGTGTGTGTGTGTGTGTGTGTACACACACACACACACACACACACACACATACACACCCTCAAGAGCCCCTTCCCAACCCTTGATAATATATTTTTTTTATTTTTCAAAGAGCTTGAATAGGTAACTACAGTTCTGTGAATTCATGACTTCAAGTCATGTCCAGAGGACAGCATTCACAGCAACTTTCCCCAGTGACCACTGATTTCCCCATGCAACAGTGAATGACCCAATACCCATGGGCATATGGGCAACACTAAATGAATTCAGTTGGTTAAACTCAATTAATTAATTAACTAATTAATATAAAAGGACATGGAGTCAGGAGGGGGATATGATGGAGAATATTAAGGAGATGGAAGGGGGAGGTAATGATATATTGTGTGCATGTACAAAATTTGTGAAGAATAAATTTTAAAAAGATTTACAAAAAGAAAATACAAAAGTAAATTTCACCAAGAATCCCTATTCCATATGCTTACTCTTGAAACTGGAAGATTGGAATATATAATATCAGTTCCTTAGATGGAAAGGCCCTTGGCCCAGCAGTGTCCACAGGTGCATGCCAAAAGAAAATATAAATTTTTCATGACATGAGATACTTCAAAACTAGGTCTACAAATTCTTGTTTTTCATCTTTTTTTCTATTGTGTTTAGAAAGTCCTAAAATTAGTAAATAAAAAAATGTTCGACACCATTGAAATTTTCAAACAAAGCTTGTTTTAATAGATTTTTGACCCTGTTTCCTTCCTGCTCCCCATACCCTCTCCTAAAGGCTCTCCTCACTTTTGTCTATCACCCTATCCATCCTTACCATTTAGTTTTGTCCCTTCTTGAGTTTTGTTTTTTTTAAAGACCTTATCCCCCCCCCCCTGTGCAGTATGCACATGCATTCATGTATGCTACAAGCTAAGATCCTTATGCCTAAGAGTATATGTGGGTGCGTCTTTCTGAATTTGTTACAACTTATTATAGATTAAGTTTGCACGTAACTAGAGATGACAGTCAAAACCCACTGAGTACATAAGAGAAATGCCAGGTAGATGAAAGTCAATAAAAAACAACACACTAGAGTAAGTATTTGAAGGAAGGCAAATGCTAGAATAGCCGACTGAATATAAGTAATAGAGATCCTTCAGATGTTTGAATCAAAATGAGAGAAATAAGAAATGGTTTAACACCAGAACCAGGAAGACTTAGGAAAGAGTAACCCAACAATGTTTAGGAATAAAAAAGTAGGCCATGAAATTAAAATCTTTATTCAGAAACTACATTGGATGAAGAGGAAGAATGAATATGTTCCAGAACATTCCAGAATGTTTCAGAAAACAGATTTGAAAATATCACCCTGAAGGCAATTTAGAGACAAAAATATGAAAAATAGAAAAGAGGCTAAAGGATAAAAGAATGAAATAAAAATGTCCTGTATATATTTAACTGAAGTGTCAGAGAGAGAAAATAGCAAACAGATGAGTTTCAAATTGATAATAGAGTAAAATTTCTAGAACGTGTGCAGAGAAACTGAGTACTTTCAATCAAACCCAGAACTGGGATAGAGAGATATTTCAGATTGGTTACTTCAAAACCATGAACATATGTAAGTCCTTACCAAAGAGACTCAGAACAAACCCAGCCAATGTAAAGAAGAGATTGACACATTATATGGACCTATACTGTCCCTTCTTTTTCTCTCAATCATTCTATCAGCCTGTGCTTACTGAAATACTGTATTTGTGTGGCAGATTCCAGTGTTTGAATCTCTAGTCCAGAGTGCCTATGTGAGTTTAGACTTGGGTTTTCAGTCTCTCAGGCATCCCAGACCCAACAAACCCAAAGTAAAGATGTTCATTTCCTGTGACTGGTCTCCCTTTCTGCAGTGTCCTTCCTCCTCACCTCTAGGTCTTTGCCTTCTCAATTCTGTCTTCCGTTACAGTCACCTTATCTAATCAATTCCAGCTTGGTCTTCTATCTCAGATAATCCAAGCAGATTCTCCTAATGGAGCTCCCCTTATCACGCAGCCCTTTCCCCCTGCCGTTGCAGGCCCATCAGAGTTAATGCCCTTCCCACACCCTCATATAGCTGTCTGAAACTTCCAGTCCAACACTTACCATGTAGAACAGTGATGGTGAACTCTTGGGGCCTCCGCAGGGAATTCTTAAGAGAACATTAGCCCTGAGCACTGTGCCTGGCTGTTAGTCGTGCAGTAGACAATTCAGTTAGACTGAATGACCAGGCTCATTTAAACGATATGCATGCTAGAATTATGTGCAGGACAGTAGGGGATTCAGAAGACCTGGGAATGTTCCCCATCTCATCTGAAAGTTGTAGCCATGAAAATGTTTAAATACAGTCTGCTAGGATAGTCCAAGTCTTACCCACCTTGACAGAAAAGCCTGGAGTTTAAGAGTGAACGAGGTAAAAAAGCATACGATGTTGGAACACCTCAAGTAAGAAGCATATGATCAAAAATGCTAGTGTAGAGAAACACAAGCAAGAAACCTGTGAATTCACAAGAATAACCCTGGAGAGCTCAAGGTTCTCTGTAGCTTTTAAGGCCCAGTCCCAGAATTTGGCTATTTTCCTTGAGATGGAGGAGACATGAACAGATTTTCATTGTAAAACTTAGATGGTCAGAATTACACCCCAAGGACAAACTCACTTGGGAAGCATCAAGGATCCTGGAGGCAAGAAGGTAAGTTGCAGGCCTCACAGACGCAGAGCAGATAATGACACACAAGAGTTAGGAGGTCAGTAGTAGATTGGCCTGTGGTTCTGAGCAGCATGCTGGGAGGAAGGTGCTCCTGGTGACTATGCATAATCAGTCAAGGCTGTCACTTGACTGTCCAGCTGTTAGCTCTGCCGCTGGCCTGGCTGGGGCTACAGCAGTCCCACTTGTGTCTCCCCAGAATCATTGATGGAATTATGTGAGACATCTCCCCACAACCAGCCACCATCTGGAGAAGGTCAGATTGACTGAGGGGATTTATTTTCATTAAAACTTTTCCAGAAGCACAGACTCAGAAAGGGATGTCAGCTTCCATCTTTTTCTTCTTCAGTGTCTTTTGTTAGTTTTATTATTTTTCTTAGCACCACCCTTGATCTCCGAGGCTTAAGACAAACAGTGACTACATGTCCAATATTCACTAAATGTGAGAAGATAGGTTAATCCTTAGAAATTTTATTTGATGTTAAAAATTAAAACTCACATAGGCTTTTCTTAGCATGTGTTTTGTGGACACTGGTGGCTGTTCTTTTAATGTTATAGATTGATCCTGGTGATTCCCTTTTTATAACCTTCTATTTTCATAATATTTTGACAATACTAATTTATTAAGCAAATATGGTAATCCCCACAGACTGTTATCTAAATGTTGAATTTGCATATTGAATTATATGTCTGATAGGGTGGAATAACAGTGATTAAATTCATTAATATAGTTGTTCCAAGATGAATGTTTTCTTTACTTTACTGTGACATTTTTTTTCAGTGCACATTTGAATTAGATCCCACTTTTAATGCCACACAGTTCCAGCTCTTCTGTCTTAATGGATACTGTTGACAATATAGCTAAGCAAACAAACACCAGGCCAAGGTGCTGTGCGGATGTTCTGGTTCTCAACGAATTTATATTGAGGGTACAGAACAGGGGTCTTGCCATAGACTTAGACACAGTTATGTGTGTTTCCTGAACTGAACCTTCCTAATGGGAGTGAGACAGTTCCTAAAACAAGCAAGGCCATGGTATACATGCAGAGAAATATATGCTGTGGCTAAATCAGTGCTCCAGGATTCACAAGTGTTTGCTGCTCATGAATGAAGACCTTAGTTCAGTTCCCACAGAAGCCACATAAAAAAGCTGAGATTTTAGTAGTATACACCTGTAATTCTAGCATTAGCAGGACCAGACAGGTGAATTACTGTGGCTTCTTGGCCAGTGAGTCCAGTTTCCTTGGTGTAATCCAGGATCCACCAGAGACCTCGTCTCAGGAGACTACCCATGCTCCAGTAGCTGGTCCTATACCATGAACATACAAGTAGTGTATGTGGACTCAGTAGGTTTAAAGAAAAAGAGTACATGAAATTGGGAGGTAGGGAAAGTGGTAGAGGGATAGAAATTTGAGTGCAGAGAATTAAGAATGAAGTGGACTTGTACATGCACATACACATGTAAGAAATTCTTAATAAATAGGGGCACAACACATGAAAAATGACTTCACTTCCAAGGATGACCTTTGACCTCCACATGAACACACACACACACACACACACACACACACACGTGCACTTGCATATGTACACACTTGAACCACACATACTAGCAACCAAAGAAAATACCAAAGGAACTAAGCCTGCTGAATTTAGACAAGCCACTAGGTATTGGGTAAGGTTTACTTGATGCGAATGCACTCAGTGGCATCTCTAAAGTACAGTCCACACTACAGGGTGTGTGTCTGCTAACCTTAATCATGAAGCAGGGTGGGGCAGGGGATAAGGAGTAGATCTTGACCCAGGCTTCCTAGTGTGAAGGTCATGCCTTAGCATCCCTCATCTGTAAATAGGAATATTGTCACAGTGGCTGCATGAGTGCTTGTGTGCTGAATGCTCAGATCACCTGTCACACCAAGTTCAACCTTTCCTCTTGCCTGATGGTATTTGCCCCTTTCACAGAGGGTACCAGACACTAACTCACAGTGTTCACACTCGGCCCACGGTCATTTCTCATGTGCTAGATGAACACTTGCCAGCCAGATCCTGAGCCATGTGATAGGTCGATGATCTAGAAGACACTTTCTTTCACCAAGGAAGCCAAAGAACAGTAAACCAAGCAGATTAGTAGGTGGTGGGACACATACGATAATGAAAGGCAGAACAGAACGAGATAGAGTATTCTAGAGGTATTGGAGTGGAGGGAGTCATGGTTCTACTTTATTTGGCTTATGGAGGAATCGGTGCCTATGTAAGCTTGTGCTGTTGTTCTGGTTTTCCATATTGGGTTACCAGGAGCATGAGGGAGGAAGGAGAGAAAAGGGAGCTAAAGAACACAGGTACACAATGAAGAATCCAGGATGAAGATATGCCAGCCTTCCATCTGTTTTATTATTTCTTTGATTTGGCCATGAGATAGATAGCTCTGGACTATGACCAGGTCCTAATCTAAGTTTGGAAGAAGTTACTGCCTAATGGAAAAATCAAATCAGAGAATTCCTCCTCTTTTGGCAATGGGTATGATAAAGCCCAGCTGCATGCATCCTGCCATCATTTATAGAACTCTGGCCAACCTCCAAAGCTGGAGTCTAGACTTGGCCCTTCTTTTTTTCTTCTGCGATGAATGCCAGTCAAAACCAAGAAATTGCTTCACACCAAGTCTAAATCTCTACCCACACACTGCCCATTCTTTTCAGAGATGTTAGGGCAAAAATTGGACATAATTTTTAGATTTTAAAATGTCACCATTTAAGGCTGGACACTAGAAATAATATTTTACAGTCACCTTCTCCATTTCTCCCGCCCTTCAGCTACTTGCCTATCCTTCAACACACCAACACACTGGGAAATGGATTTAAAAACACACACACTTTGCTTTCTAATTCATTAAAATTAAATGAGTCACCTCTTCCAAGTGAAAATACAATTTCCAGATGGAAAAAGGAAAACATTCTTCCTCTTATTTTGCCATTACTGTCCCTACAGATTCACAGTTGACAGCCTTAACTTTAAAAGGCTGTTTTACACAGATATGCATAGAATTCATATAAGCAGCAGCAGCAATTGAGAGGATGTGTCCGTGGGTGCTTTTGGAGAGCTGGGCTGTATGAAGCACATATGAGCATTTTTTTTTTCTGAGTTATGCCTGACTGAAGAAAGAATCACTTACTTAATGGAATCAGCTTACTCAATTTATTCAAACCTCATTAAATATAAGATGACACATATTAATTCTAGACTGTTATTATTCTGAAGCTTTTGCTAACCACTGAAAGGAGAAACAGAACTATCTAGAATCCCCTCAAAGTGCCCCTCCCTGTGGATTGGTAGTCATAGGGATCTTTCCTTCTGAGAAATCTGAGAGCCAGTCAACACTTCTCATTGTCACTAACCTCTTGACCTAATTTGTCATTTGTTAAACCCATCCCCATAATTTTGTCTTGTGTCTTCTTCTTTCTTGTTTACTTTGTGGGTATGTAAATTAATAAAGTCTCTTCATTGAAATATCATTTTTATGTTATATTTCAAAACATCACACATTTGGGCTTTTGCAGCACCCCATTGCCTGATCTTTCTGCCTTGGGTCTCATAATGTCATCCTAGATTTTTAAAGTCAGCATGCATTAATTGGGCAATTGACATTCACAAAGACTTTTGCTATGGGATGCCTTCAGCATCCAGAAGGCATGGATTAGGAGTGTTCATGCAATGAAGAGCAGCCTTTTAAAGTTTTTTTTTTTTTTTTTTTTAATGAAGCAAAAGGAGAAAACAACCATAAAGCAGATGTCAGAGATAGGATGGAGACCTTAAACTTGGTGTAGCTATTCTAGCCTGGTCTTATGCATTTCAGTAGCTTGAGACCAAGTTCAAACCTCTTGGTATGGAAGAAAAAGACTTTTGACCTTCAGTACTACCTTCCTCTCCAAATGGCATGGTTCCCATGGCTATGTGTTGGTTAACGTGTCAGCTGTACAGCACCACATACAGGTTGTATTTTCTCTTCTTTCCCATTATATATTCTTCTTGCTACCTGCCACCGTTTAGTCTAATCTCCCCGTTGAAGCCTTTCAGATTGCTTCTCTGTGCTTTTTTCCCATAAACCGAACAGCACTAACATTAGGGCAAGATATGGCCCATTTATACATAACTTAAGGGGAGTCTAATAAAGAGATTACTTACAGAAGTTTAGCAAGGTTTTGGGGAAATCATGAATTGTTAGGTAAGAGCTACACTGAGGCTACCACACAGAATGTCACCTGCCTCTTCCTTGGACAAAGAAGCCATTACCAGAACCTAGGAGCAAAGAAGGATGCAGGAGCCAGGCAGCTTATCTACAGCCTCTTAATCTGCAAGAAGAGAGCTAAAGAGACAAACACACCTTAGCTTCTCTTTCCCACCTCCCTGAATCCACCTGCCAGCACTCTTGATTAGCTGTGACCAACAGGAAGAGGAGGAAGAGGAGGAGAGAGAGAAGAAGGAAAAGAGAGTGGGGGCAGAAGGCATGGGAGAAAAGGGGAGGAAGAGGAGGCAACAGGGGAGTCTCTACTACTTAGTAGCTGCCTGAAGCAGATCAATGGGCAATGGTGAGGAATAAGTCTAAAGGCAGACTCCGAATGTCTGGCACCTCACCTAAACAGTAGTATCACTTTGTGCCACACAGAAGATACCGTTGTATGCTTTTATTAGCATTATAATACTGTGTTGAAATTATTTGTTCATGATGCTACACCATACCACAAGGACACTTCCTCCATTATGCTCATAGCAGCTTTATTAATAGTAGCTAGAAAATGGAAACAACCCAGATGTCCCTCAACCAAAAAATGGATAAAGAAAATGTGGTACATTTACATGGTGGAATACTACTCAGCTATTAAAACAAGGACATCATCAATTTTGCAGGCAAAAGGATGGAACTAGAAAATACCATCCTGAGTGAGGTAACTCAGATGCAAAAGGACATGCATGGTATGCACTCAATTATAAGTGGCTATTATCCATAAAGTGCAGGATACCCATACTACAATCCACTTATCCAAAGAAGTCAAATAAGAAGAAGGCCCACGGGATGCTCTTCCCATCCTCTCTTCCACCCAGTTCCCTCCATCCATCCACCTCTGATGACTATATGACTATTTTATTTCTCCTTCTGAGTGAGATTTAAGATCAGGTGTAGGGAAAGCTCAAAAGAAAGGGCCTGGCGGTGAGCATGGGGAGGTGACATCTCTTGGATGTGCCAGACACCTGGGATAGGGGAGGCTCCAGAGAATTTATGAGGCGACTCTAGCTGAGACTCCTAGTAGTGGGAGATATGGAGCCTGACGTGGTACGACTTCCAGTGGAAGCAAAAGGACATCAACCCACCCACAAAGCCTTTGATCCAAATTTGTCCTTCTGTCCTGCCTACAAGAAGTACAGGGACAAAGATGGGGCAGAGACTGAGGGAATGGCCAACAAATAACTGGCTCAACTTGAGACCTATATTATGGGCAAGAACCAATCCCTGACACTATTAACGATACTCTGTTATGCTGGCAGACAGAAGCCTAGCATAACTGTCTTTTGAGAGTCTACACCCAGCAGCTGACCAAAACAAATTAGAGAGCCACAGCCAAACCTTAAATGTAGCTCTGGGGGTTTCTTGTGGAAGACTTGGGGGGAGGAATTGAGGGACCCAGAGGGGTTAGAGACTCCACAAGAAGACCAACATAGTCAACTAACTTGGACCCTTGGGAGCTCTCAGAGACTAAATCACCAATGAAAGAGCAAGCATGGGCTGGCCAGTCCCTCTCCCCAAATGTAGCAGATGTACAGCTTAGTCTTTATGCAGACCCCCAGCAACTGGAGCAGGGCTCTTCCTGTCTGTGTTGCCTGCCTGTGGATGTGGATCCTCTTCCCCTAATTGGGCTGCCTAGTCTGGCCAGTGGGAGAGGATGTGCCTAGTCTGGAAGTGATTTGATGAGCCATGGTGTGTTAGAACTTAGGGGGAGCCTCTCCCTTCTCAGGGGAGAAGGGGAGGAGAGAGACGCTGTGTGAGGGGAAGACTGGAAGGTGAGGGGGGGTCAATCTGAATATAAAGTGAATAAATAAATAAATAAATAAATAAATAAATAAATGGATAAAAGAAATTATTTGTTCATATATTTTCCTCCCTGTTGCATTATAGTAGTTTTGGCTAGCAGGAGTTGAGATTTTTTTTTTTAATTTTATTTTTTTATTTTTTTTTATTTTTGATACTTTATTCACATTTCCAATGTTTCCCCTTTTCTGGGCCTCCTCTTTGGAAACCCCCTACCCCCTCCCCATCCCCGCCTCTATGAGGGAATTCCACCTCCCACCTACTTGCCCACCCATCCCCATATTCCCATCTTGGCATATTCCCATATTCCCATCCCCCTTTACTGGGGCCTCTAACACCCTCAGGCCCAAGGGCCTCTCCTCTCTCCCTGATGGCCATCAAGGTCATCCTCTGCCACATATGTGGTCCAAACCATGGGTCCATAGATGTGTATTCTTTGGTTGGTGGTCCTAACTCCAGGATGACGAGGGGTGGGGTCAGGCCCATTGATGCTGTTGCTTCATCCTTGGAGCTGCAAACACCCTCAGCTCCTTCAGACCTTTCTCCAACTCCTCCATCTGGGACCTCACTCTCAGTCCAGCAGTTTCTGTTAAGTGAAACTTGGACATTCTGAACTTTTGGGCTAATATCCGCTTATCAGTGAGTACATACCATGTTCGTTCTTTTGTGACTGAGTTACCTCGCTCAGGATGATATTTTCAAGTTCCATCCATTTGCCAGCAAATTTCATAAAGTCATTGTTTTTAATAGCTGAATAGTACTCCATTGTAGATGGACCACATTTTCTGTATCCATTCCTCTGATGAGGAACATCTGGGTTGTTTCCAGCTTCTGGCTATTATAAATATGGCTGCTATGAACATAGTGGAGCATATGTCTTTATTACATGTTGGAGCATCTTCTGGGTATATGCCCAGGAGAGGTATAGCTGGGTCCTCAGGTAGAATTATGTCCATTTTTCTGAGGGTCCGCCAA
>CM052711.1:58720584-58765009 GCA_028551405.1 Uromys caudimaculatus | reverse complement strand
ATGCTCCTCTATGTTCATAGCAGCCCTATTTATAATAGCCAGAAGCTAGAAACATCCCAGATGTCCCTCATCAGAGGAATGGATACAGAAAATGTGGTACATTTACACAATGGAGTACTACTCAGCTATTAAAAACAATGATTTAATGAAATTTGCAGGCAAATGGATGGAACTTGAAAATATCATCCTTAGCGAGGTAACTCAGTCACAAAAGAACGAACATGGTATGTACTCACTGATAAGTGGATATCAGCTGAAATGTTTGGAATACCCAAGTTTCACTTTACAGTAACCGCTGGACTGAGAGTGAGGTCCCAAATGGAGGAGTTGGAGAAGGGGCTGAAGGAGCTGAGGGAGTCTGCAGCCCCATGGATGGAGCAACAGTGTCAACTGGCCTGACCCCCCTGGTCCTCCTGGAGGCTGGACCACCAACCAAAGAATACACATGGAGAGACCCATGGTTCGGACCACATATATGGCAGAGGAGGGCCTTGTTGGCCATCAGGGGGAGGAGAGGCCCCAGTAAAGGAGAATGTCAATGTGGGAATATGGGAGTGGGTGGGTGGGCGGAAGCTGGAATACCCTCATAGAGGTGAGGGAGGGGGAGAGGATAAGTGGTTTCCAAAGAGGAGACCTAGAAGGGGTGAAACATTGGAAATTGTAAATAAAATATCAAAAAAAGAATTTTATTTATTTCAACATAATTTTTTATAATGATATAATTTTATTTTTAACATTTTATTGATTCTTTGTGAGTTTCACATCATGTGCCCCAACCCCCCTATCTTCCTGTCCCTTTATTTCTGCCCTTGCAACATCACGACCAAAGGACAAGAAAAAGAAATCTTGTCATGGAAGCTGTAATGTGTCACTGTGTGTCCTACAGTATACACTTTTTTTTTCCCTTTGGTTTTTTTGAGACAGGGTTTCTCTGTATAGCCCTGGCTGTCCTGGAACTCACGCTATAGACCAGGCTGGCCTCAAACTCAGAAATCTGCCTGCCTCTGCCTCCCAAGTGCTGGGATTAAAGGCATGCGCATACACTTTTGACCACATATCTTTACTTACAAATGTTCGTTGCAATGAGTCATTAGTCTGGTTTGAGGCCTTTGACTTTTGCTACACTATCAATACTGGGTCCTCACAGGGACTCTTCTCAGATATCCTGTAGTTGCCTTATGTCAAGGAGATTCTGCAGCTTTGGATCTGCAGGCCTGGCCCTTTCACATGCTCTAGCAGTTCACAGATGGGGTAGATGTTGGAGTGGACCAACTCAAAGCTCTGGATCTAGACCTAGATGGTAGCTGAGTTGGTCAGCTTGCCAGCTCTCCTGCACTCACACCATCAGGGTGAGCTCTCCAGCACTGTCCAGGCTAGCTCACCTAATACCACAGCTGGCAGGGGGTAGGTGAGCTTTCCTGCTCTCGTGCCTGCGAGGCAGGCTCACTCACACCCATGCCACCAGAGCCAGCCCCACTGGGCTGCTCAGTCCAAGCACGGGGCCCACTCTTCCAACTGCTCCGTCCATTGAGGGACTGGGACAACTTGCCAACTCTCACACCCTCCGGACTGGCTTACTCACTTGTGCCTTTGCCACCAGGGCAAGCTCCACTATGTTGCACAGGTGAAGTTTAGGGACTGCTCTCCAAAGTGCTGCAACAGGTGATGGGCAGCACCAGCTCTCCTGCTCTCATGACCTCGGAACCAGTGCTTCCGACTGCTCCAGGTGGCAAGGAGTTCGATGGAACGGTTATCACCTCCAGACCACCTCACAGCTGAGTCAACTCTCTTACGCTCATGCCCTCTGATATTCCACAGACATTGACACAGACCTTGAGGCTGCATGGCCATGGACCTGGACCCAGACATGGTTCCTAGTGGTAATATGAACCACAGAAATCAACACTGACCCCTGCCATTGTATGATCATGGACCTGGACATGACCCTCAGTGGCAGCATGGGCTAGGACTTCATTATGGTCTCAGGTGGTGGGGCTGGATACTCACAACAGGCTATTTCTCTCCATCGTAGACTTTTCAGTTCCATCTCTCTTCGTAATGCTCAAACTGTTTCATTTCTCTTTCTGTCCCATTTTCCCACCACATATTTGCATGTTGTATTGGATCCCACTGTGGGCAGGCCATGGAGCTGGGGCCTCTGGGTACCCTCTGCTCACCTACACTATGTGGCATGGCTGAGAGGGTAGGCCTCGTCAAATATATTGATCAATCTTTCGGGAACTTCATACCATGTACTCCGATCACACTCATTTTCCTGTACCTCCATGTCTTCACCCATCCTTGTGATCTCCACTTCAAAAAAAATGAAGAATTAATAAAGCAGTCCCAAGTTGTGTTATCTATATACTCACTGGAATGTGGTCAAACTCCCGGTGCCTTGCCCTTTAATAGAACAGAGTTTCCCTCCCTCACCCCCACCAGGAGCAACCAATTCTGGAGAGTTACACATTAGCTCCCTTTTCACACATTTTATTTTAATTTGGTTCTTTAATTTATTTACATTTCAAATGTTATCCTCCTTCACAGTTCCCCTCCGCAACCCCCCCCCCATTCTGTACCCTCTCCTTCCTGCTTCTATGAAGATGCTCCTCACCCGCCCACCCACTCCCACCTCACTGCCCTAGCATTCCCTTACACTGGGGCCTTGAGCCTCCACAGGACCAAGGGCCTCCCTTCCTGATAACGCCATCCTCTGCTACATACGCAGCTGGAGCCATGGGCCCCTCCATGTGTACTCTCTGGTTGGTGGTTTAGTCCCTGGGAGCTCTGGGAGGGGGTCCAGTTGATTGATTTTGTTGTTCTTCCTATGGGCTTCCTTCAGCTCCTTCAGTCCTCCCCCTAACTCCTCTATTGGGGTCCCCATGCTCAGTCTAATGGTTAGCTGTCTCTTTTATAGCTTCCTGTTAGACTGCTACTTTTCTTTTTGCAGGGGGTGGGATTGGCGGTTGTCACAGAAGTCTTCCCTGTACTTCTTTTAAACTATGCATCTGTAATCATCGATATCACAGAAAAAGCAGCTTCTTTGCTTTTAACAGCCAGCAAGAGCTGTACCACAGGATTTCACATATAATTTAAAATATAAATATATGCTTGTATAACACACATACACATACACACACACACACACACACACACATACACACACATATGGAAGGTGTGTGTGGAGGGATTACCCTTAAACCAAAGCCAGATCAAGGCCATACAGAAAGAAAAAGACTTATCAATATAATCTTAGTTGTAAAAATTCTCATACAATATAGCAAACCAAAACCAAATATATAAAATTGATATAATAAGTAGGATTTATCACAAGGTAGTTTCAATATTTAAAAAGTGGCTAGTAGAATTCATAACATCAGTCACCAAAAGAAGAAACATCAGATGATCTTAGAAATTGGCATAGCAAAAGCATTTTATAAAACCCAAAGAGCATTCATGACTTCAAAAAGCATCTCTGAGTTGTTAAGATACCCTAGGGGTTAAAAACACTTGCTGCCACGCATGAGGACTAGAATTCAGCCCCTCTGACCCATGTGGTAGAAGGAGAAAACCAACTCCCACAAGTTGGTCTGTGACCTCCACTTGGGTGCCATGGCATGATATACCAACCCCTAGCAAACAAACATCTCTCTCCTCTCTCTCTCCCCTCCATATATATATATATGTTTAAACACACACACACACACACACACACACACACACACACACACACACACACACATATATATATATATATGTTTAAAAACATCTCTGAAAAGAATAGGCATAGAAAGAAGCTTTCTCAACACAATAAAGACCAGGTACCAAAACCTTATTACAAATGTCATACTTAAATTTGAATCTTTTATAGATATCATTTATGAATGAGACAAGGACAAGCGCACACATGGAACTGGAAGATGCAGCCACTTCAATAAGGCAAGAAAAGATAAAAACATAAGTCTGGTAAAGAATAAACTATGTACAAATGACATGGTTATCTACTTTATGAAAATTTCTAGAAAAAAATTAAAATAGTAGAATTAATTGATCAGTTAGCAGAGCAGAACTGTAGAAAACATTATCAATACATAAGAAACGCCATGTTTCTGTGTGGTGATTTTATTGCATCTATTAATAACACATGAAACTAAAAATTCAAACATGGTACCATTTGTAATTCATCTCAATGAACTGATACTTTATAAAAGTATATATAAGATCTCTGATCTGGTTAGCTTAAACTATCAACATAATTCAACCAAGAGACATCAGAGAGAAGAGTGTCAACAGGGAGACTGTCCAGATCAGATGGCCTATAGACAAGTCATAGACATGTCTGTGGGGATGGTCTAGATTGTTAATTGATATAGGAGATCCCAGTCCATTGTGTGCAGCACAGCTTCCTAGGCTGGTGGTCCTGGCTGTGTAAGAAAGCTAGCTAACCACGAACCATACCTTGAAATTCTGCCCAGAGTTCCCTTGAGGAAGGACTGTAACCTGTAAGCTGAAATCAACCTTTTCCTCCCCTATGTTGCTTTAGGCAATAATATTCTGTCACAGCAACAGAAAGACTAGAACAACTGTCTTGCTCAAAATCACAAAATGCCGATGAAGGAAATCAAAGAAGACCAGAAGTGCAGAGACAGATTTGCTTGTAGCAAAGATCCAACATGTTAAAGATGTCCCTCCTCCAAAGTCACCTGTGGGCTTAATGTGTCTCCTGCCAGTGTCCCGGCACGTATTTACATGGACAAGTTGATTCTAAAATTGGTATGGAAATATAAATTCCCTAGCAAAGGTTAATGAAGAATGAAGCCTGAAGAACCAGATTTTCTCCAGTTAAGACTTGTCACATAGTTGTCTTAATGGAGAGATTGTGTTTATGGAAGGATATGTGCACAGATCAATAGAAAAGAAATTGTCCACAAGGATATGCTAAACTGTGTCTGTGTGTATTTGCATGTGTAGACCAGTGGTCAACATCAGGTGTTTTGCTTAATTGATTATCTTCCACTTTATTTTCAAATGGAGTCTCATTTAATTTGGACCTCATTGATTTGGCTAGGTTAACTTTGTTAACATACCTAATAATTACACCATTTTATTTTTATATTTCTTGGATCATTTTTTTAAAAGAAGTAAACTATCATGTCATTTGCACACTTTCTTCATTATATATGTATATACATATACATATACACATACACATACATATACATACACATATACACATACACACACACACACACACACACACACACACACACACACACACACATATTTATATATACTTCTTCTAGCTCCATGGGAATGTTTTCCTTGGTGTCAACCAGAAATGATCTCCAAGGAGCCATGCACTTTTCTCTGTTGCCTCAACATACCAGTTCCAGACACAGCCCACCACATCTGACTTTTTAGCTGGGTGCTGAAAACCCAAACACAAGCCCATCTGTGCTCCTGGAAGACACTTTATGCACTGAGCCACTTTGCCAGCCCCTAAGTGATTTTCTTTTGAGAAAGGCACAAAAGGTAATTCAACAGAAATGGGATGGACTTTTCTTGATGTGGTCCTACATAGGACATCCACAGTTTAAAAATATTTAATGCTGATCTAAATCTTTCAACTAATAAAAAATTAACTTGATATAAATCATGGGCTTAAATGAGAAGCATAAAGACACATGATTTTTATCTGCAGTATATAAAAATAATACAAGAGTTTCTCATGAACTAAAATCAGAACTCTTGAGAGATCTACCGTGTCTGGTTACATATCTGAAGAAATCCAAGGCAGCATAAATCGTGATACCTGCACACCTACATTTACTGAAGCACTACCCACGATGGCTACAGAGGTGACCTAAGTGACTATCCACAGATGCATGGATAGAGAAAATGCAGTATAAGAATGCATCAGAGTGTTATGTGGCCAGTAGCAGGAGCAAGATCCTCTCATTTGTGGAAAACTAAACAAAACTGGAAATCGTTGTGTTAAGCAAAACAAGGACTACACACACCCTTCCTTTATCAACCCTCACTCTGTGTGTGTGTGTGTGTGTGTGTGTGTGTGTGTGTGTGTGTTCATGCCATAGGATTTATCTAGAAGTCAGTGGAAAACTTGTGGGAGTCAGTTCTGTCCTGAGGGACTTGAGGATTGAACTTGGGTCATCAGTCTTTGTGACATACTAAGCCATTTGGGGCCCTGAGTGCTGAAATGGGAATCCCTAGGAACCAGGAAGAAAACTGTAGGGACTGAGGAGGAGAAACTTGTGGGAGGATGGGAGCTCGGGAGGACTAGCATCAAAGAATTCTGTATGCAGGTGTAAAAATGGGATGAGACCCTTTATTTCACACAATTAATTTGATATTGAAAATGCAATCCATAAAGGGAAAAATTGAAACATAATCTCATCAAAAATAAAAAAAAACAGCCTTCTGCTCTATGAAAGAGTATTCAGAAGAGGATTACAAAAAAATACAACCAGAGAGAAAAAATATCCATGAATGACACATCTATCAAAGTCCCCTCCTCTGAAATATGTATAAGAACAAGGGAGAAAAAAGCCCTTTTCAAAGCCAACACTTAAAAAAAAAAAATCCATGTAATTTCAAAACGGATAAAGAACTAAAGAGGATATGCAGGTGGCCTATAAGCATATGAAAAGATGCCCAACATCATTAGCCATCAGGTAAATGCAAATTTAAACCAAAGTGGGACATAAAATAGCTAAAACAAGAAAGTGTCTGTGACAAACGCTGAGCGAAGGGGATGAGGCTGGTGATTCCCTGAGACACTCATGGGAACGTAAAACAATAGGACACATTGGAAAACTACCTACCGACATTTTTATAGGACATCTACAGTTGCCATATACCTCAGGAAATACGTTTTTAAGAGATTAATATCAGAGAAATGAAACATTCTTTTCACAGAAACATGTAAACACAAATATTCAGAGTGGTTCAAGACAAAACCGTGCAGTTGTTCTTCAGCAGGTGACCAGTGACACTATGGAACAGTAATGACAAGAGGCAAAAATATCGAAATAATGATTTAGATAAACACAAGCAAACTATATTTGGTAGAAAAAGCTATTTCCAAATGGTCACATACTATGTGGTCCTGTTTTCACAACCTTCTTAAGGTGACGAACTATGAAAACAAATGACAGGTCCCTGGTAAAGCACAAGTCACTGAAAAGGCAGGAAAAGAAGAGGTACAGGTATTCTCTTGTGATTATCTTGTGATAGCTTTAAAAATGTTTTATATAGAGACTGTTGGTAAAATATACACCTGGGACTTCTCTGTCATTTAACACAACTGTGTGAATCTTCAAGTATCTCAGAGTAATAATAAAAAGAACCTAAGAAGCTTTGACAGTACCCATGGATGGATTTCCCAAATCATCTTTCCTTTTTGATAAAGTGGAAATGAGGTCTATACAGCTCTAGTCTCTGAAGCTTTACATGTATCATCACAGCAGGCTCTAAAATCACCTAGGAGCCAAACCTCAGAACGTATCTGGAAGGTACCTTCTAGATTAGGTTCTTTGAGGTGGGAAGACATGTCCTAAACGTGGGAGGCGCCATTCTACAGGCAGGGGTCAGAGGCCGAATAGACTGGAGAAAGTGAGCTGAGCTGAGCACCAGCAGCCATCTCTCTCTATTTCATGAACGTGAAGCTGCCCTGCCTTCTCCACCATGATGGGACATACCCTCAGACTGTCCGTCAAGGTAAACCTTTCCTTCTTTAAGTTATGTCAGGAATTTTGTTACAGCACTGAGACAAGTAATTAATACACTGCATTTTTTTAATACTTGGAAAGTGATGACTCAAATGTGAGTTAGCTTGGGCAACAGGACCTGGGGACACAGTGTATGGAGTCACAAGTTTATGTCTTCTGTTCCTCCAACTGTTACCGGACCTTGAGAGGCTTTCTAAGTCTATATATGGTGGCCATGACCCACTGGCACTGCACCTTGTTCTGTAAAAAAGGTGCTTGTTATTTTTTTATCATGTCACTTCTCCAAGTAATGGTGTTGATACTGGTGGTTATGGTGGAAACATTCAAAATGCAAAGATTTTTCTGTAGCACATGCAATTAGTTTATTTTTTTAAATCATCTGTCTGTCTGTCTTGTGTGTGTGTGTGTGTGTGTGTGTGTGTGTGTGTGTGTGTGTGTGCAAGCACACACAAGTCCAGGTGCTTATGGAGGTCAGAGATGTTGGATACCCCCTGGAGCTAGTTACAGGCAGTTGTAAGCCACTGAAAATGGATGCTGGGAATCAGGTCCTCTGGAAAAGCAGGAAGCACTCTCAACTACTGAGCCATCTCTGCAGCTCAGTTTATTCTTTAAAAATTTCTCTATGCACGCAGTATATGTTGGTCATGTCCATCCTCCCTCCCTCCCTTAAACTCTCCAGGGAACCTATCCCTCTCCCCCAACAACACAGCTCCATGTCATCTTCTTAATTTTTTTAAATAACCCACTGAGTTCCACTAGAGATTTCTATGTCCCCATGGGTGAGGGCAGAGCCACTGGGTTATGGGTAACTATTAGTTGTTACCTCATTCTCTAAAGCAGCTCATCTCTCCCAGTAGCTACTAACTAGCAACAGCTCATTGGCTTTGTTAGATTCTGATTCAGTTCTCCAGGTTCCCAAATAGATGAGGTGACAAAATTTCCATGTCTGTTTTTCAACCTGAATCTGCAAAGAATCTGAGTGTGGGGGGAAGGACGGAGGGATGCATCCTGCCGTCTTTCCTTGCATAAATCATAGCTACTGATATCCATGCTGAACATATGTTTGGTAACAGTTATGAGATGAGCATATGTTGTTTTAGGAGATTATTTAAATCTTACTCTAAATCCAACGGAATCTTTTCAGAATATAAAGAGGCCCATGAAGCACTAAGCAACCCGGAATGGTGTCATGAATCCCAGTTATTTTCTCCTGACTGCATCAACCCGTGTACGCTTATTGGATTTAACATTTGTCATCTCTGTCAGTCCACTGCCCTTATGAGAAGCTATTTTATTTAGATCATAGGTTGTTACTTTTAATTGTCAGTGATTAGGATTAATTAGTGTATTAGTTTCTTTATAATCAGGATTTATGACTGTTAGAAATAGATAAAAAGTGGTGTTCTAAAGGTCCAGATTAGGGTCAGGAATCCTACTGAAGTCACAATTTTCGGTGCCTGCCATGGCTCAGTCACTCTGCTAGGCACAGGCCTGCAAAGGAAGATAACTGCTGAATGCTATGAAATCTGCATAATTTGAGAATAGCCTTCTCTTTGTAACAGTGAACATAGGGACTGGGGAGCTGGCTCATTCAATAAGGTGCCTGCCATATAAGCAGGAGAACCCATGTTCAGATCCATTGTACATGTAAAGCTGGGCATAGTAGCAAATACCCATAAATCTGGCATTAGAGAGGAGGAGGCGGCGAATGCCTGGTGCTTGCTGGTCAACCTGTTTAGTTAAGTTGGTGAGCTCCAGATTCAGTGAGTAACCCTCTCTCAAAAATTAAGGTGGGGTTATTGAGGAAGACACTTGATATCAAACTCTGACCTCTATATGTACATATGCACATATGCATATGAACACATATATGTATCACCTGCACATGTACACATACACACCTTTGCCAGCATAATCCCTAACTGTATTTTAAACATCTGTCCTTACACCTGCAGTTAAGTGGAGTTCTCACCACTCACCAAGGAAACGTCTCATTTGCAATAAATAGAGGCCATTACAGAAAACCACAACCAATCAAAATGCAGACTTGTGGAGCCCATTCCCAGTGGAGGCATCTAAAAAACACACCTACACCTAACGCTTGGGGAATGTTGGAGAAGAGGGAATAGAAAAACCCTAAGAGCCAGAGGACCAGGGTGTTTTGTGAGTTTGTATCTCACAGTAATGTCAGAATACACACCCATAAAGTCTCACTAACAGGACCGTCTAACCATGAGCAGAATACAGACAGCAAAAACTAGACACAATTAGACTACGGTAGAGGAGCCCATTAGGCCTCAACTCTACACAAAGAACGAACCGCTGGCAACTAAGGAATGCCAAGGGTGTGAGAAATAGTCTTCCCCAGGGAAGAGCGTACCAATTAGTTATCCTATATCAATTGATAAGCCATAAAAACATACACATGAGTGACATACAGGCTGAGCAGGTGACAGTTAGAAATAGATGGGCATATGCATATACTTCTGTACATGTAATAACAATGCAAAAGGAGGGCAATAATTTTTTGGAATGAAGAAAGGGACGGGAGACACAATGTGATTGTACTATAATCTCGAAAATTAATAAGCAGAAAAAAATAAGAAAAGAACCATTGTTGCTAGACAGCAGAGCCCATCTAGAGTGCTTCAGGACTGTTTGCAGATTTGTAACAGTTCCAACACTCTGTTTCCCCCCCTCCCTACCCATATAAACACAAAGTCTCTCAGCTGGACTGTGTAGCCGTCCATTCCTAAAACCACTAACAATGCTCTTCACACATGTGCCATGACCCTGCCCTCTCCCATTCCCTCTATCCCACCAAGAGACTTAACCTCCCCCTGCCCACTTCCTCACCACTCTGAGCAATGGAAGAGGCCCTTCACCTCCTGTCCAGGGCTCCTTCTGTCAAGTGAGCTCATCCCAGCCTTCGCCGCTCCTCTGTAATTTTGCTTCAGCAATTGTCTTTTGTCCTCTATAACTTCAACCTTCTTCTGCCCTCCTTCACGAAAACATGTTCAATGCTCTCCTTTCCTAAATAGAATTCTTGGATCTCTTTAATGCCCCCTTCCAGCTTGTGACCTATTTCTCTTCTCTCTTTATCAAAGTTTTATGAAAGAGCAGCCAACAGCATTGCCCTTACTTCCTCTTCACCCGCTCGCTGTTGCAGTGTGGCTTATCTGTGGCAGCTAACTTCCATGAGTGTTCACATTCTGCTCACCTGCTCTTAAGGCCTCTACCACAGATGCTTAGACTCCTCTATGCCTTGAATGGACCTGTTTGCCTCAACTCTCAGACACATGTTCACTGTTTTGAGTATGTGCATGAGACTCTAAGACATTTGAAGTTTCTTTATATGTCTTACCCAACCCCTAGACTTGTGATTTAAAGCAGAGATATTTGATGCATGTTTGCTTAATGAATGGATCAATAAACATATACATAGCAGGATCCCAGATTTATATATACTCCATTTATTTTCAATGATTTAAAAAGTTACACATCCAAATATGTATTGAGTATCTAGATTTTTTTTTTTAAAAAAATCAAACTCAATTTTTATACTAATGAAACTTTTTTTCCCCAAACTGATTGGTAGGTTACTATAAATATCACAGTTATTGATTTCATTAGATCAGGGCGAAAGGGGAATTTTAAAAGCCTTTAGAGAGACCCACCTGCCACAGTATGGCATGGGTAGGCCCTATACACACAGAGACCCACTTGCTACCTCACCACATGCTGCAAACAGAAGGAGTATACTCAGAGATCCACTTTCCACCATGCCACGTGGGTGTTCTGTAGACACCTAGAGGCCCACTGCTAACATGCTCAAAGGTGTGGGCAGAGGAAGTCACCTAGAGGCCGGACATGTGGATAACCCATATCCGGAGCCTCAACAATATGCAAGTATGTGGTGAACAATATATGAGAAAGACAGGAGGAACACTGAGCATTATGAAGAAAGATGGAACTGGAGATTTGAGAGTAGGAAGGAAGAGCCTGTTGTGAGTGCCCAGCCCCACCATCTGATACCATCCTGAATTTTCAGCCAGTGCTGCCACTGAGGACCAACTATGTCCAGGTCCATGGCTATGCAATGCCAGGGGTCAGTGTGGATGTCTGTGGCTCATATTACCAGTAGAGACCATGGGGATATTCCTGGTCTCAGCAGCCACCTGAGACCACGTGGATATCCAGGGGCTATGTAGAGATGCCCTTGCCCCTCTCTGGCTGTGTCACTTGTGAGAAAAGGCCCTGCACATCAGGTATGCAGTGCAGTGTAGCTGTCCCTGGTGGCAGGGACATTGGTGAGCCACCCCTGAGGGTGTGAGTGTGGGAGCACTGACCCGCCACTCATCTGTCATGATATTACATAGGTGCAGAGGTGATGCCTCCCCTTGCCCCACAGTAGGAGAACTGACCCTGCCCCCTGTGGATTGAGCTAACATTGGGTAAGCTAGCCCGAGCAGTGCTGGAGAGCTCTTCCTTGTGGTAAGGATGCAGGAGAGCTGGCTGACTGACCAACTCAACTACTACCCATGGCCAGATCCAGGCCCACTCCAACATCTATATCATCTATAAATCGTTGGAGTGCATGAAAGGGTGCATCTAAAACTGCAGACTCTCCATGGCACAGGGCAACAATAGGGTGACTGGGAGGAGTCCCAGTGGTGATTCAGTATTGATGGTGTAGCAGAAGCCAGAGGCCTCGAACCGGAACAACGACTCCTTACAATGAATGTTGGCAAGTGAAGATGTGTGGACAGAGGGGCATACCGTGGGTCACACTGTAACGCACTCCAGCTTCCATGGCAAGGTGTTTTCTATGCTTTGGCTTTTGTTTGATTTTTATCTTCTGTTGTGGGGGTGAGGTTGCAAGGGTGGAAGGCAGATACAAGGAGACAGAGGGATGAATGAGATTGGGGTGCACAACGTGAAAATCACAAAGAATGAACAAAAAGTTGAGAAAAAGAAAAGAAAATCAAAATCGTAAAAGGGGGAAAAGCCTTTATTGTTCCCTTTCACTTTCCTGAATAATTCTCCACGTCCTGCCACGTTTTCTCCACATACCTCAAAACCATCCCTTCTCTCCCGTTCTCACAGCCAGTGCCTTAGCTCAAGCATACATCATCTCACACCTGAACAATTTTAATAGCCTCCTAGCAGGATGCTCAGCAGCCATTATCTTTTCCTACAATTCATTATCCACATCTACTTGGCAATTCTCATTTTAAAACTCAAATTTGATTCATTTATTCGATAAATTTTTATTGAGCAGCCACTATAGATGTAGTAGAGAAAAATACAAGCTGTTGATGCCCTCCCGGAGCTACACCCTACAGAGCTGTTCATACCCCTTTTCTGTATCTAACACCCACCAATCGCTAATGGGCCAAGTTGAATACAATAAAGCATCTTAAGATGACACACAGGCACCTTCATTATCCAGCCAGGTAACTGCTAACCTACCGGGCTCATCTAAATCACTTGGCTTTCTTAAAAAAATTCATCTTTGTGGTCCTCTTAAGAGATTCTGATTCTGTGAGTTGAAGCCAGAACTCTGAAAACTATATTTCAAATAAAATTCTCAAGTTATTTGTGAATGTATGTATGTGCACACGTGTGTGCATGTACATGTATGTGAGTGTGTGTGTGTGTGTGTGTGTGTGTGTGTGTGTGTGTAAGTGCATATATGAGCACAGCTGGAGGCCATGGGACAACTTTTCTTTCCTTTCTCGAAAATGCTGTCTCCCTTAATCTTTTAAACAGGGTCTCTCACTGGTCAGAAACTTGCTAATTTAGCCAAGTTGGTTGGTTAGAATGCTCCCAGGATATATCTGTCTCTGCCTTCCCAGGGCCAGGATTCCAAGCTCATGCTACTGTGCCAGGCTTCTTTACATGAGTTCTAAACATTTAGCATGGGCTATCATGCTTCCATAGCAAGTACTTTACTGAATAATCTATCTCTCCAGCTTCCAAAGAGTGTCTACATGTCAATCATGAATTATGCGTACCTATTGGCTACCATCTCACATGTACGCTATCTACCGCATCTCCTTATTTACATTGCACTTTTAGTGATATAAAGTTACCTTATTTTCTTCTCCCAAAAATATTTCTCATCTTCACGCAGCTAGGTTACCCCTGGCATATGTTAGTTAGGCTAGCTAATGTGAGCTGGTATAACAAATAAAGTAAAATCACAGTCATTAAGGCAACAAAATGAGTTTGCCTTTTGTCCAGTGCTCGGCATAGGTATTTATATGCATCTTTTCTTGGTGGATTTCCTTGAAGTGAAAACTCTGGGATATGGATGCCATATGCACTGAAATACCATCATTATGTGGCCCATGAAGTGTCCATACATAGGAAAAAGATTATGGAGAATGAACACACACAAAATGCCAGTTACTGTAGACCAGAAGTGACATAATTCATTTCTTTTCAACTTCTACTGGTCAGAAATAACTGTATGCTATGATTAATATGCAAAGTAGCTAGAAAATATAGTCCCATGTGGGAAGCTTCTTCCTGAACTTCACTAGTAATCCTATAGTGATCAGGAAACTCCCCTTGTCACCATGTGTACCCGTTGTTACTAAATATCCTCATACTCTTGGACCCTCACGAAGGACGTAATTCCAAGTCCCCAATGCTGGACTGACCCGAATTCCTTTCTGATCATATCTTTAGACGAAAGCCTTTAATGTCTGACTGACTCCAGGCTAGGATGTGGCCCTTCCTAATTCAGCAATACATTGTCATGGCCATCCCTTCATCTGATACGGATTGATGGAGTAGAAAGTGGATAACCTTGGAACAGGCAACCGTTTGGAAAATGGAATGGTATGGTACAGCTGCCAGCAGGCCTTGGAAGTTACAGAGCTCCATGCGTTTTGAAGGGCCCCTCTCTTGGACAGTGAGAACATCTTGTTTAAGACTTGATACTGCTCTCTTGGCGACTACTACTATCTTGTGCACTTTCATCCTAGGTCTCTGGCTCTTTCCTTTACTAACCTTTTTTTAAAAAGTCTTTTTGAACACATCTATAGAAAGTGACTTGAAAATGTAAAGTTTTTACACCTTTCTTTCTGTTAATGTCAATGGGAGGACACAGAAGGTACTATGTTTTAAAAGAGCCAAGGCTGTAATTGTGTAACAAATAATGCTTCATCAAAACTTGGTAGGCTTGTGATCAATTCTGAATGCCCTTGACCGTGCTCAGAAACTAGAAGATGTAATACTCAAAACCAGAGTATTTAACTTCTTCCTCTTATCACGTGCCTTTTCTTTTTCAACCTAACAGCAACGACCACAATGGCTTCTTGAACTGTGGGTGGAGAGAATCTCAACATGTACACTCGCACCTGTCCACTTTCATTGATTGGAAGGTCTTGCTGTTTACCACTCTGGCTCTTTTGATTCTTCACATTTACATTTTTGTGTGTTTTGAGTCAACTACATAAAGTTTCACACTATTTCGCAATGTCTGCTCTCCTATCTGCTCGTCAACCAGCCAATTCTTTTATTGCCCTATTACCCTATATATATATTTTAAAACAGGTATACAAACACATGGCCTATGTATGTCTTAATGGGATACCACTTAGTGTTCATCTTCTGTATTCATTACATCATGTTTAAATCTGGTTATAATTTTTCCTAAAGTTTTTATTTTTTTGTAACGAAAGTTTTAAAAATACTTTCTTTTATTTTTCTGGTATGCATAGCACACAGTTCTCACCCATGTGGTGGTGTAGTATAGCACCCAGACCTGCTCATTTTGATCAGTTTGTGGCTAAGTTGATCAGTTCTTTTTACTTTTTTTTTCATTCTGACACAACCCGCAGGCTGTGGTAATTACCATTGCTTCTCTCAATTCCTGTAAGATCAAACGTTTAGATTATTTATAAATGTGTGTGTGTGTGTGTGTGTGTGTGTGTGTGTGCGCGTGCTGTGTGGGGTGCTGTTGGTGAAGGCATCAGCTTCCCCAGAACTGGAGTTATAGAAGGCTGTGAGTTGCTGGGAACCAATGTCTGATTCTATGACTAAGGAAACATCCTTAACCACTGAGCCCTCTCTCCAGCTCTGAGTGTTTTGGATTCTTCACATGAATGAGATGTAGCAGAGATGGCCTTTCTGTGCCTGGCTTATCTTGCTGAACATAATGATCTCTAGTTTCATTAATCTTGCAAATGTCAGCATTGCATTCTTTGTAGCTGAATAGTAATTCACTGTGTATAACTAACACATTTTGTAAGTCAGTAATTCTTTCCAAAGCAGCCAACTACTCATGAACACTCAATGGTTCGATCTTATTCTAAAAGCCATAGACTAGGCAGCCATGCCTCCAAATTCATCATCTGAAAACATGACCAGGCATTTATTTGTGTGTTTTTTTTTTTTTCAACATAATATAAGCTACCATATGTACAAACTCTGAAACCAATTTTCTTGTTATCCAAGACTCAAGTCAATGTCACACTGTTATGATCCATTCTTCCCTTCTCCCCCCCCTTTTTTTTTGAGACAGGGTTTCTCTGTGTAGCCCTGGTTGTCCTGGAACTCACTCTGTAGACCAGGCTGGCCTTGTACTCAGAAATCTGCCTGTTTCTGCCTCCCAAGTGCTGGGATTAAAGGCGTGTGCCACCACTGCCCGGCTATGAGCCATTCTTAAACACATACAACTTGAATTACTTTAGACTTTATCATCTTGCAGGAGACAATAAGATTATACTTGAGTGTCACTAGGTCATCACAATTCTGCACGACTGTGATGAGCTTACACTTTGGGAGCCTGAATGAGCCATCAAGAAGGGTTGCTTGCTGCAGGTTGCTTCATTCTTGTGACAGTGTCTTCTTGGATTTACATGTTGGGCTAACTTATACTATTTTTTTTTTTATTATTTTTTGTTTAGGCATGTGCTGGCCATTTTCATATTCATTGAATGTCTACTATTTCCTGCCAAGTATTTTATTTCCATTAGTGCCATTATAGCTTGTGCTTTCATAACTTGCTAAGTTTTTCTGTGCCAAAGGGGTGTTGTCTTTTGCACTGCCTTGTTGTTGAGTGGTTAATGTTGATTGACAGCCTAACAGGATTTAGAATCACCTAGAAGACAATTCTATGGACATGCTAGTGAGGGAGTTTCTAGATTAGCTTTTGAGATGGAAAGACCCACTCTGAGTGAAAGGGGCATCATTTCTTGGGCTGGGGTGTCAGGCTGAATCAAGAGGAGAAAGCAAGTCAAGCACCATGATTCATCTCTCTCTACTTTTTGATTGTGGATTCAGTAAACCAGCTCTTTCATAATCCTGCTGCCATGACTTTCACACCATGATTGGCTGTATCTCTTTGATTTGTGAACCAAAACAAGCAAGCAACCAAGCAGCCAACCAAACAAAAGCCACCTTCAGTAGCTGCATTCGTTAGGTATTTTGTCACCATGAGAAAATCAACTAGAACAGCTTCCTTGATGACGTGCCCCAGGTGCTTCCACCCAGTGTCCTAGAATCTCACCTCCTAATCTGTGCTAAGTCTACAGTTTAGAATCCTGAATAGTTGATGTAAGCTCCAAGGTCTGTTTCCATGGTGTTGTAATAAGATGCTTAAGTGTATTCCATGTATGTGCCCAAAATTAATCATGTTTAATTTTACTAAATTCCTTTCCTTAAAGCTCATTTTAGCTTCATATAAAGTGAGGACTTTTTCACTTCTGACTTCCTCTCTGCCATGCACATGTCAACCTCAAACAAGCTCATGGAGAATTGAAAAATGAATGTAAATCCCATAAGGTACTGTGTGGCTTTGAGCATTGCACACCAAGTACAGACATGTTTCCTTAGCCCCGGTTTCTTGTCATCTTAACTGATGACTATTCTTTTTTTTTTTTTTTCTTTTTTTCTTTATTTATTTTTTTTTATTTACATTTCCGATGATTCCCCTTTTCTTTGGAAACCCCGTGTCCCCTCCCCCTCCCCGCCTCTGTGAGGGAATTCCTCCTCCCACCCACCCGCCCACCCATTCCCATATTCCCACCTTGACATTCCCTTTTACTGGGGCCACTTGACTATTCTTGATACTGCTAATGTCTTACATGTTGCCAGGATTTCAAAAGTTCTGTGAGTATCAGCTTACAGAACTGCATGCTACAAGGAACGCTTCATCTTACATTATTTAAGTTGTGACACTAGACTCCTTGACCTAACTCATGAGAAAACGTGATACCATTTTGATCTGGAAACTGCTATGAAAGTAATTGTTCTCTGTATCACATCTCAGACAATGTGGGTACCTAGTTAATTTTTCTCCCTCACTACTGTTATTTATGAGACAGAGGCGAGGACAAGAGAGGTGTTTTTAGATGAAAGGTGAAATATTCTATTGTGGAGTGTGTTTTATGGGAAAAGGAAAGAGATATATAATTTCTGACTTGCGGTTTGCATAGGATCCAGATATCTTTTAGGTTACCACCTCCACATATTATTTAAAGCTCTGTTCTCTGCTTGTCCCGGTTTATCTTTTGATATAAAGTCTTATCATTCACAAAGCAAACACTTCTAGCAATCACCAACCTAACCCAAGGCTGCTGTTTTTTCCACGAACCTTCAAGGTTAAAGAGTCCACATTCTCACAAGATGCTCTTCTTAAAAGATTTATTTTCAGTTTTCAAATGTTTCTTTTATTTTATTTTGTGCATGAATGTTTTGCCTGCATGTATGTATGTGTACCCAGTATGTTCCTCATGTCTGTAGAGGTCAAAATAAGATGTCAGATATCTTGTAACTGGAATTAGGGTTGTTGTGAACTTCCATAAGTGCTAGGAACTGAACATGGGTCCTCTGGGACGGGGGGGGGGGGCAGTATATGTGCAACTCTTACACCCTGGCTATATCCTCCAATTGATTTAAATCTTAGTATGTCTGCATGTGTATCTCTGTGGTATACGTGCACACGCGTGCAGGTGTCTGTGGATTTTAGAAGATGACATGAGATCCCCTAGAACTGCAGTTCTAGGCAGTTGTAAGCTGTATGATGTGAGTGCTGGGAGCCAAATTTAGGTCCCGTGGAAGAACATCAAGTACTCTAACTATGGAGGTATCTCTCCAGGCTTCCAGAACATATATTTTAAATCTCTCTGTCTTTCTGTTTCTCTTTCTCTGTCCCTGTCCCTGCTCGCCCCGCCATTGTGTTTCTATGTGCACATGTGCCTGTGCTTTATTCCACATGCTTGTGGATGCCTCAGGTCAATCTTGGAATCTTTTTTGGCTAGGTGCTCCCCACTTTATTTTGGAGAGAATCTCTCATTTTACCTGGACCTCATTGATTTGGCTGGGCTGGCCATCAAGTCCTGGGCACCTGCCGTCTCCCCATCCCCAACACTGAAATGAAAAGCACACATCACCACACCTGACATTTTATATGCAGGTTTGGGAGATTAACTCAGGTCCTCAGGAATGCAACATAAGCACTCTGCTGACGAGCCACCCCCACCAACCTCAGCATGTATTAAACGTGTATTAAATAAATCTATCATCATAGAATCTATTCAGAGTCCTATGTGGCTTGTCATTTGTTAGGTTCCACTTTCATGGTCACCTTCTATCTTGTCCCCCCATTCTCCTCCCCCTTCATCCCCCTTCCCCATAATGCCTCATCTGGTATTGTTTGGGCTATGGTGTTAGTTAGATGGATGGGGGTTTTGGAAACAATTGTGAGTTCTTATTGGAGAGAAGCAATGTGGAAAAATACCCCTATTCACTGTGTTTCTAGCAGTGATTGGCCACAGACTTTACATAGTCAGTCACTCAAGCTTTGCTTCTACCCAGATACAATGGTGCTGTGGAGGAGGTAGCATGGGGTATTTGAGAAATTCTATGGCTGAGGAATATCCTTTACTTTCTTGTTCAAAAATAGTTTATATGTGTGTATATCGGTGCGAGTGAATTGTACATGTATGTGGATGTCTCTAGGGGCAGAAGAGGGTGCCTAATCTCCTGGAGACGGAGTTACAGGTGGTTGTGATCATCCTGACTTGGATGCTGAGAACCAAACTTGGATCCTTTGGAAGAGCAGCAAGTGCTCTTAACTTGCGAGCCTAACAAGTGAAGGCCCTTCACTTGATAACATTGTTCCTAAGTACTATGGATCCTGAATGGAGCATGAAAGGAGCATTAGGTGGAAGTTGTTGCATGTGGGCACATGAGAATTTTGAGCAAACTAGTGATTAGAGAGTAGAGAGACATAGAGGAGCGGGGAACAGTCAAATGGGGAGTGTGGAATGGCAGCAACTACAGTAGCGTGCTCAGGTGACAAGGTCTGTGGTGGTGTGGATCCCAGGTTACAGGGTCTGGGGAGGTGTTAGGATAGTCCTAACACACCAGAGTTCTATAATAGCACACTCCTAGACCCCATGCCCAAGGCTTCACAGTTACCAGGCATGGAATCAAGGTATTCCCTCCACCCTCCCTTTTTTAACTCAGGTTGATTTTGCCCACAGTGCAGAAATTCAATAGTCTTTTAGTGTCCACAGTAGCAGCCATAGGAGTGTTCTGGGGATGCCACAGATTCAGGGGTTAATGATTCTTTTCTTTCTAGGCCTGGTTTTATTACCCTACGCTACCTTTGGGTTGGGTAAGTCTTTGGTGATAAGGGCTTGTCCTGAGTTCTGCAGGAGGTGAATCTGAGTCCTTACTTCTTCACACTAAGGGCCACTCGAAACAGTCCCTCCTCCATCACGATGCCAAGAAGCATCTCTGAACATTGTGTACCATGGGTCTTAGAGACCTTATAGAAAGTGGGATTTAGGATCGTTCAACTCCTTGTAAGCATGCATTTTTGCTTGGCTGAGTTTAAAATGTTCTATACAAGTTTATGTGCAAAGTCTCAGTCCCCACCTGATGTCTCTGCTTTGCAAGGTTACAGTACGTTTAGGAAGTGGGACTTACTCAGCAGGAAAAAGTAGGTCACTAGAGGTGGACCTTAGAGCACACTGTCTCGAGTCCCTCTTTCCTATCCCTCTCTCTGCTTACTGGCCACCATGATGTGAGCTGCTCTGCCCTCACATATTCTACCTGCTGCTGTGGACTTATGTTTCTGAAACTGAGATAAAAATGTGTCCCTTTTTATGTTGTTCTAGCCAGTGTTTTGTGACAGGATGGAAAAAATATCTAGAAATGCCATGAAGAAATGAGCTCAACAGTAACATCTCAGTGTCTTTGGGGAACACAGGGATGGTGAAAACTTTGGTTTTTCGGACTGTTCTATGCTTATATCAGACTGGGGAGTGGGGTTGGAGCAGATGATCCACAGAGAGCCAGGCTCCCTGGCAGAGTGGAGACCAGTGAAATGAACACTTGAAAGAGAACAAGGAGGCATGTATGGGGAGGTTTAGAGAGACAAAGGGGAAGGGGAAAATGATATGGGTATATTATAATCTAAAAAACAAAGAATAAAAAATCAAGGGGCTATAGAAGTTGGTTAGTGGCTTTCTGCACAAGCATAGAGACCTGAGTTCACTTCTCGAATACCCATGTAAGAATCCAAGTGTAGTGTCATGCAACTTATAATAATAGCGTTGGAAAGTTGGGAGAAGTAGATCCTGAGGGCTTACTAGCCAGTAGATCTAGCCAATTGGTGAGCTATAAGTTAATCATGAGACCCTTTCTCAAAAAAAAAAAAAAAAAAAAAAAAAAGAAAGAAACAAAAAGATGGAGAACTATAGTGGACAACAAGCATCAACAAGTTCATGCATACCCCTACGTGCACGTACATGCACGTAAACACAGGTACATACACTATACATATAAATATACATATACATATGTAATAGCAGGTTAGGTCTCTGGAAGACTCATACCTGAGCCAGATGGGGACATGAGCAAAATGAGATTGCTATGTTCATATAATCACCATTCAAATTATAGCAGTTTAAAATCCAGTTTTATCTGATGACTAAATATTAATAAGGTACTAGAAGTTTGAATTGCTGAAGCATTACTGAATTTTTAAACTGGTTTGCCCTTTTCTCGTTTCATCTTAGCCAATATTTTCCTCCACAGTATTCATTTCCTTTTTCATCACGGTGTAGGCTTCTTGAGAATCTGCCATCTTTATGCCTTTCATTTTATAACCTGGAAAATGCAACCCCATTTCTTTCATAATATATATTTAAAGATCAATAATGAATCTCTTGGAGTTTTTAACTGGCTATTTAATGGTAGACATACCTTCAGCTCTACACTCTCCCAGACAATCAATAATTGTTCTATAAAAATGCAGCGATATTCATTATTGCCGATAATAACTCTCATCCACCCAGCTGCACGAACTAATGTGTTTAAAGCATTATTCATCTTACACATGAGGCTGCAAATAAATAGAGCCAGAGAGAAATAAATTAATGATTGCTTAATTCTGAGACAGTCAGACCTTGCTGTTTTCCTATGTGCCCAAAGATTGGATTAGTGTGCAGATGCTTGTGTGGCATGTAGGGGAGAGGCTTTGGGCATTTCAGGAAAGTTTGTAAGTGGAGGACTCTTCAGGGAGGAAGTGTGTGCGTGCGCGCGCGCGCGCGCGCATGCACTCATGCCTGATCGCTCTACATGAATGAAGGCAGATTTTGTGTGTGCCCACATGTGCATGCATGTGCATACTTATATATATGGAGGCCAGAGGTCAGCCTCAGGTGTCATTTATTAATTGTCTACACTTTTTATTTCATATAGGCTTGGAACCTACCGATTTTCCTAGTCTGGCTGATCGTAGAACCTCAGGTATTCACTTGTCTCTACCACTCTAATGCCAGGATTACAAGCACATATTGCCACAACCCATTTTTAAGTGTGCATTCTAGGGACTGAGTTCACACCTTCATGTTTGTAATGCAAGCATTTTCACTGCTAACCTTTTCATGCCTCTAGCCACAGGGTGGGTTTTACCAAAGTCTAACTAACATGGAGTGGTGTAGAATAAATATCAGATCTTTGTATTTTTCCTCTCTCATTGTAGGGAACAAATGTCCAGAGTATAGGTAAAAGTCATACCTGACAGGGTACAGGCACACTTAAAAACTGAGACACCAGCCCAGGCAATAGAAGGCTTCAGATTTTCCCACACTGAGACCTAACACTATATCATGAAAGATCCCCATGCTTGAAATACAACACAAGAAAGGCTCTTGCACTCTACAGGAGGGTACAAACAAAGCACACAGTAAGCTCACACTCTACTGAGGAGAATTCTATTAAAGTTCAAAATTAATAAAGAGGACAGAGACAAGGTTCCAAAAAGGACAAGCTGTTCTATGTTCCCCAGACAACAGCGAATACAGCCCAACTTTTAGCAAGATGAATATATATACCTATATGTTAGATCTCTTTGTATCAGTTTCTTTTATGCACCGCAGCCTGTCTGTCGTCATATTAGTTACCTTGCTGTTGCTATGACAAGATAACTCACAAAAGCAATTTTAGGAAAGGAGTTATTTTGGTTTACATCTTGGGGTACAGTCCATGGCTACATGAGCATGCATGCTGGTCATATTGCATCTATACTTGGGAAGCAGAGAGATAAATGTTGGCACTCCCTTTCACTGTTTTGATTAGAACCCAAACATGCAGAACGATGAAACATTTAGGGTCAGTCTTCCCATTTGTGCTATGAGGCTGAAAGAGAACATAGGATCCTCTGGAACTGGAGTTACAGGTGGTTGTGGGCCACTGTGTGGGTGCTTGAATTGCACCTGGGTACTTTGGAAGAACAGCTTATGTTCTTAACTGCTGCCCCATTTTTCTATGCCTATAGCCTTCCCATTTATATGACTGGATCTAAAACCTCTCTCATAGACGTGCCCATAGAGTATTGCTAGGTGATTCTAGGTCCTGTAAAGCTGACAAGTCAGTGTGAAGTGTCTTTAAAGATAAAATAGTCTTTAAAGATAAAATATCACCAGGAATAATAAAATGGTTCATACTGACCCTAGGAAGCATCACTAAGGATGTGTTCCTGAGCTGACTCCCACATTTATTGCCACAATCAGTGGTACAGGAAAGAACAGCAAAACTGGAACCCTGATAAGGGCATTAGATCATTCCAGTCAGGAAACAGGACATGCGCTGGTGTTGTCTGACCTGAATGAAGTGTCAGTGGCATGAGGTGAGGTGAGAGAAACAGACACAGGTCATACTGTATAGAAGTCTGTGGAATTCAGGTTTCAATGGACTACAATCTAGATATCTCCATATCTTCCTTCCTCAATAAGGAACCAAGTTGTCTGTTCATAGACAGGGGTCATCATCTCAGTGGGACTAGATTTGTTTTATTTCCCTCTCTACTGCTAGGTTATCTCTTAGAATGAGTACATTCTTCCTGTTGTAGAAGTTCCTCAGGAAATCTCTGATGAAGCCTTGAAACAGCCATAAGATGATGCTCCATCAACTAAACTTTGTTCTAGTTTCATTTCTGTCGTGATACAATGTTCTAACAACTAAAATATACAGGGAAGAAGAGGTTTGTCTAGCTTATAATCTCAGGTTGCAAAACATTTCTGTGGAAAAATCATGACAAGAACTTGCCAAGGGCAGAGATAAATGAGAAGGTCCAGTGCATGCCCCCCACATGCTTGCTTGTGCTCAGCTAGATTTCTCTAATCTTGTAGAGTTCAAGACCCTCTGCCTAGGGAATGGTGCCATCCACAGTGGACTGGGTCTTCCCACATCAATTAACTTAATTAAAAATATACAGACATACCCCTAGACCAATCCAACACAATCTCACATTGAGAAACTCTCCCCAACTGGTTCTAGATTGTGTCCAATTGACAGTTAAAATTAACCATCATACTTCCTCCAACAACTGATCATTAGCTTCTCATTTTCTTATCTGTGGCTGGAGGACCAAGTACTTGTCTGTTCTTGGCACTATGTTTAGCAGTATCTAACACAGCCTTTCTCTTAACAATCCTGATGTGTGTCACCTTGGCCCTATGTTTCATTATTTGTTTTTGACTCATTTCTTGATAAGGAAGGATTAAATCTGCATTGTAGGGTCTAGTCCTGTTCTTGGCTTTATCCCTTGTTCCACATGATTGTCTAGAAAAATAAAGAAAGAAAAAATACACTTCTATAGAAAAACCATTACACACTTGTAGCCACTCTAAATGCAGTACTCCATCAGTACCCAGAGTTGACTTGGTTCTTCCATAATTTTATCTCTGGCTCCCGAAAGCCACCTCAGGTATGGCCATGACAAATGGGGCAAAGACAAAAGAGATAAACAGATCAAATTAAACAATTGCCATCCCACTGCCACATCTGGCTCATGTTTTAACGATTGATTTCTGTAGAATAGACCTTCTCTTTAACATGATGAATTTATCTGAATAACCTAGCCATCAGAGACAATCATGGGCTCCATAAAACAAGAGAAGGAACATTAATGTTCACAACCATAGCCAATGCTTAGCCATTTGTTCTGGTTTATTTTATTCTCTATGAGTTTATCTCTTCCATTGCTGATAAATTAAAGATCACTCTCATTCCCCCATGGCTGTTTCACCCAGCAATCATCTTTCATTGTGTTCTTTGACATGATAGCATACTGATGAGACACCCCTACCCCCACTTCCACATCATCATTCTGGCTATCTATAGTATGTGCACTTTTTGTTGTTGTTGGTTTATCATAGATATTTCTTTTTTATTTTTATTTTTGGATATTTACTTAATACACATTTCAAATGTTTTCCCCTTTGGAAACCCCATATTTCATTCCCCTTCCCCCTTCCTCTATGAGGGTGCTCCCCCACCCACCCACCCACTCCCATCTTCCCTCCCTAGCATTCCCCTACACTGGGGCATCTAACACCCTCAGGCACTTTTACAGACTAGAAAACTGAGGCTCTTAGGCATCAGGCCATCTCCCCAGTATTGTCCATCAAGAAAGCAGCACAGGACAAGAGCGGTGACTCCTTGGGGAAGAGCACACTCTGCTGTTGTAGATGAGCAGAGCTCAATTCCAAGCACCTACATTAGGGGAATCACAGCCACTGGCAACTCCAGCTTCAAAGGGTCTGATGCCCTCCCTGGCTTCCATGGGCACTGCACTCACATGCACAAACACACACACACACACACACACACACACACACACACACACACACACACACACACACACAAACACACACACACATAAACACACACACACACACACACTTAACTGAAAATAAAGATAAAATAGAAATAAAGTGGCAGAATTAGAATTCATGTCTGCCTTTAGGATTTAAAATCCCAGCTTCCTTTGTGATGCTTTCTGAGACCATCCCCTGTGTTTCATACATCCGGGAGACGCATCAGTACCAATGATTGAAATATTTCAGGAAAACATCCCTGATTGGTGCTCACATGGAGAATATATCATAATGGGTTTAGCTACTGAAATGAGAATGTTTCATTACATGTCTGAGATCCTCATGCTGACCATCCACAAGTTCTTTGGTCCCTGCCTGCCTTACTTGCTCATGAATATTTCTAGATGCTAATTGTGCTCTACCCACTGGCGTGAGGTAGTCAAACCCCTGGTTTCCCCTTCAGAGGTCCGCTTTCTTGTGAATTAATGGATGCTCAACGTTGTGCTCTATTTTTTCTAAATTTAATAACTCATTGACGCATATTTATGCTGCCTATACAGCACTTGAGTATGGTCAGTGTATCAGGAACCATAGCTTTAAACAAAACTGACCCTCTCTCTCTGCAGAAGCCATCAACTGCTCAGAGACCGTCAGCTGGGGATGGAGGCACCATGCTGCTACAGCGTTAACTGACTTGATCATGTGCAGCTCTTATGAAGGCAGCAATAGAGTCGTGAGTTCATGAGTGCAGCAGTCATGTTATGACCAGAAGGTCCTGTATTCCTCCAGTGTCATGTAGTTCAGAATGGCCTTGAACTTCCTATAGTTATGGATGACCTTAACTTCTTATTCTCCTGCCTGTGCCTCAGGCTGAGATTGCAAGCATGTGCTACCACTCTTGGTTTTGTGTGGTGCTGAGTGCTAAACCCAAGATGTGTGTGCATACTAGGCAAATGATCTATCAACTGAGCTACATCCTCAGCCATATTTATTTATGTTTACTATTTATGTATATATGTATTTCTGTGATAATATGTGCACATGTGTGTGCAAATGCCCTCAGAGTCCAGAAGAATGTGTTGTATGTCATAGACCTGAAGTTATAGGCAATGTGGGCGCTAGAAACTAATCTTGAGTCTTCTATTAAAATAGCAAACACCTTTAACCACTGAGACAACTCCACAAATTTGCTTATTTTTTAATGAATACCTATCATATATATCTAGGATGAGGTTCAAATCTTTCCAAAATAAATATAGTTAATAATAAGTCTAGATGCTGCTGTTTCTACTTTAGCCTCGCATTTCTCATGTTTTCAGAGAACATTTATATGTATGAGCAAATGTACATGTGCATTTAGAATTTCTCCTTCTGAGAACCATGTGTACAATATGCTATCATATGCTTAAAGATGAGCACATACATGCTTTTATTTAAATCAGTGTTCTTTTACTGTTCTAAATTCAGGGAGTTTTGCCATGATCAGTTGATTCAGTGCTGGGGACAGAACTCAGGGCTCTGCATGCCAGGCAAGCCTAAGTGAGCCAGTGCCCAACCCCTCAAGTAGGCCACTTCTTATCCCAAAGTACCCTCTATATTTACTAAAACTGTAATTGCAGTGGTGTTACTTGACAGTATCATAAAACTGATCATATAGTCCCTACTTTGGCTGGACCAGACACCAAGTCATAGGCCACAAACAATGGCAGGTTCCAAAAGTGTCTTCCCGTGTAAGAACAAACACAACTGGTCCATGATGCTGGGGATACAAAGAAAGTCAAGTGGCCTCAGGCAACCCCCAATCTCTCCAAAATAATTCCACCTTACCCAATGTCCTTGCGACTAGAAGAGAAAATGGACCAATTTAGAAGACATAGAAATTGTGGCACAGTCACCTCTGTGACAGGTGTCAGCCTTGCCAAACAATTTCACTTTTTGAAGGGACAATAGTAACGAAAACTATGAAAAGAGAAATTATATTTAAGAAGCCCACATGAAAGCCTTTTTTAAAAAAGTGAAGCTTGTGTTTTTCACGTTTTATCTTGGCTTACAGTGATGCCCTAAAGTATGAAAATGTTTTAAAAGACATTTGCTCTTACAGGATGGCAAGCCCACAACATTTTGTCATTGCAATCCTGAGGGCCAGCTCACCAAAGGAAAAAATTCAATAAAAGGAAGATGAGTCCAGAGAAAGGAAAAGGCTCCAATTGATTTCTTTTTGTGAGGTTCTCTGACTCTATAAAGGTTCTCTCTCAGCACTCCTCACGCTGTCCCCAACTGTGACTTGACAAACTACTTTTGTCATGAAAACTATGCCATGCCTCTGACCTGTGTTCTAGAAGCATGAACAAAACCTTCCACCCCGGGAAGTCTGAGGGTCTGGACATGTACTGGCTTGTTTTATGTCAACTTGACACAACCCAGAGTAATCTAAAAAGAGGGAACCTCAAGTGAGAAAATGCCTCCATAAGGCTTCAGGGCATTTTCTTAATTAGTGATTAATTTCTTAATTTTGGTTTAGGCTCAGCCCACTATGGGTAGTGCTGTTCTTGGACTGGTGGTCCTCGGTTCTGTAAAAAAGCTGGCTCTGTGGCCTCTGAATCAGATTCTGCCTTCAGGTTCCTGCTCTGCTAGAGTTCCTGTCCTGACTTCCTTCTCAGAAATCACCAGGAATTGAGATGGAACAAGAATATTGGACTTATTTGAAGGAGTAACCTTACACCTGTACCTTCCTTCCCTGGGTTGTGGGAAAACAAGTAACCTTTCCCTGGTCACATCCATCTTTCTTGGTGTGTAGGCAGCAAGGATTTTGATCGTACAAGTGTGCAAAGTTGGAAGTTGGGCTATGTTTGAATAGGATTGGCTCCCATAGACTCACATGTTTGAATGCTTGCTCTGCAGGAAGTGTCACTATTTGGAGCTGTGGCCTGGTTGAAAGCAGTGTGTCACTGTAAAGGTGGGCTTCGAGGTCTCATATATGCTCAAGCTACACCTATTGTGGTACACAGTCTTCTGTTGCCTGCAGATTAAGATGTAGAACTCTCCAGCACCATGTTTGCCTGCATTCCTCCAGTTAAATGTTTTTCTTTATAAGAGTTGCTGTGGTCATGATGTCTCCTCAGAGCAATGAAAGCATAACTAAGACAGTTCTGCAACTTGAGTGAAAGCACCAAGAGGATACAGAAGAGGAAGCTTTCTATAAGGTATTGGCCACAGCAGTGAGACCAGTAAGGATTGGCTAGAGACCTTGGGTTTACTTAAAATCAAAGTGATGGCAATACTGTAGGTCTCTGCTTTTGGAATTTTCACCTTTCTATGTTAAAATTGCTTCCCTAAAAGTTAAATGCCTATGACAAGCTGAGCTCCGTGAACACATCCTAAGCATTGGTAGGAACTTACTCGTTGGTAATAGACCAAATGAGTATAGAGTTTATAGTAACTCAATCTCACTGATATGAATAGATTCTGTAAGCACTATTTGTTTAGGAGGATAAGGCAACATATATTTAAGGAGGTGTCATCATTGTGACAGACCGAGCTTGCTTATGAAGAGAGCTATTGTGATCTGTCTGACGCTTTGTCTTTTTTTCTCCTCCTAGCACAAAAGGCAAGTGAAAATTAAAATGGGAACTTCTGGAGGGGGCAGGTAATGAGTATTCTAATTATTAAAGACTCCTTTCAAGCATGCAGATAGCACATAGGATTGAACTGTCTGTCTTCAAATCCCATTAAGAGCGGAACGGCTATGCCTAAAAATGTTATGATGGTGTTTCATGCCAGCCCCCCCCCCCCATGTCAGCCCAAACTCAAGGGAGAAGAACGGGAAGTGTCTTTCTGTTAGGTGGGTGATTCATTTTTGAAATTAACTTCCTTACTTGGAAGGTGATGTAACAATGAACATTGTTCATGAGGTGTTGCCTGTAAATGAGGGTCTTAGGGTCCTCTTCCTTTACAGAGCTGGCAGGGCAGGTGATATGACTCAAGCCAGCAGATGCCCCCTAAAAGTCGGTGAATGAGAGGGTTTTCTTACTTCCAAAGAGTCATGAGGCAGAAGAATGATTGCATTTTCCTATTAATGTAAATCTATATGAATTTAGTGGCTGTCAGTTGCTTATTGTGAGTGTGTGTGTTGCATGAACAGTTCATCTTCTTGTGAACAAAAACACAACATTCAGATTCCAATTCAATCAACACTCACACCATCGAAAAGACTCAGATTTGGACTGACTGACAGCCAGCTCCATGTTTCACAGTATTGCTTCAAAACCCAATGCCAGGTGTGCACAGAGCTTGTTTGGGGACAAGCCAATGCCTACATGGACTCACAGTGAGAAGCTGGGGGTAGGGGAAGTTGGAAGGCTGCGGATCCCGCACTGCCTGGTTTCCCTTAGCTGCTCAACCCTTGCCCTCCTATCTGGATACTGCATTCAGCCCTCAGGGCTTGTAACAATGCCTATGCCGGTCTGCAGACAAGCTCTGTCAGACAGCACAATGCAAACACATGGGCAGCACCAGGGAGCTGCCTGCTAAGTGTGACAAAGGAGCCCTCAGCACAGTACAGCATATGGGAAGCAGGCATGAAATTATCCATGCTCAGGTTTGGAACGGTGCAGGGTTTTTATAGTGAGCTCAGAGTGCTGGGTGGTTACAAGCTCCTCTTTGTTCCAGCTGTGAAAAGGCTGGCTAGGGCTGTCTCTCCCTGACAAAAACATTCCTAATATTTTCACCTACCTTTCTCACTCTCCTATTTTGCCTTGGTCTTCAGATTGCAGAATCTATTCTGGATTCTCAAACAAAATATGTCTGTAGCATGTGAATGTGTATATACAATAAATAAATAAATGACTCTCGTTTTTGTGTGTGTGTGTGTGTGTGTGTGTGTGTGTGTGTGTGTGTGTGACAAAGTCTCTCACTGGCTTGGTTCTCATCAATTCAGCTAGGCTGGCTAGCCAGTGAGCATTGAGAATAAAAGTATACACCAACATCCCTGTTTGTTGTTGCTGTTGTTGTTTGTGGGTTGGGATGATTGAAGTCAGGTCTTCCTGTTTGCACGGTAAGTAACTTACACACTGAGTAATTGCTCCCGCCTCTGTGAGCAAAATTTTAATGTTCCTTTGTAACTCTTCTGGTTTGTTCTTTGTCTTTCCTTGAGAAAGATATTCTCCATTCACAACCATTGCTCTAGGGAGGAACCTTAATGCAAGGAAATCCATCTTTATCCGCAGAGGAAGTTGAAGGCCCCGCTTCAGTGCTAGCACCTTGCATGATGCTTAGGGCACCTGAGGGCTGAAGAAGGGCTCTCTCACCCAGACCTGTTTTGACTTTTGAAGCCAACTAGAAATGATGGACAGAGGAACTCTTCTCTCGGCTCTGTTTAGCCATCTATTATGCAGTAATTAGAGAGCTCATAGTTGGTTCAGCACTTGTACATTTTCTAGTCATGTATTTTTATATTCCAACCATAAATACTACCAGAAGGAGGAAACAAAAATCGTGAACTCCAAATGAAAAGGTTTATTTTCCTTCTGAGTTATCTTCTTGGAGAGAAGAGTTGCATTGAGATTTAGTATCCTGTTAGTTTTCCCCAATGATAATGGAGCTTAATATTCTTGCTTGGCGTGTGTGTGTGTGTGTGTGTGTGTGTGTGTGTGTGTGTGTGTGTGTGTGTGTGTTGTATGAACATGTACAGATAGTATCTCCCAGGAGGTCACAGATGATGAGGGGAACAGAGGTTGAAGTTGGGGTGGACCCTTAATTGCTTCTCAGTCTTCTTTTGTTTTTGAGTCAGGGTCTTTCACCAAACTGAGATCTCATCATTTAGCTAAACTTGAGGCTCCTAGAATCTTCCAGTTCCTATCCTGCAGTGCCAGAGTTATGAGTACATGCTACTATGCCCAGAGTTTCACTTAGTCTCTAGGGATTTAAACTCATATTTTCTTGCTTACACAATGAACACTTTACCTACTACTGAGCCATTGCCTCAGCCCATTCTTGCTTTCTAGAATGTGAGAGATATTGATATAATTTATCTCAAGTATAATATATGCTAGCTGAGATGTAATTCAGGAAGTAATAAAGAATAATTTTTCTATGCCCCTCCTTTTTGCCTCTCTCACATATAACCCAATCTCTCTACACTCATGGTTTTAACTACCATCTAGATGTTGATGTGTTCAAATATTTATCTTCAGAAAATCTCTTCTTTTTGAAGCTTTAGACTTAAAAAGCCAATGATCTGTGGGATATTCTGGCATCAATATCTACAAACATTTGAGATAACTCATGACCATACTATTGGGAAAATTGGGAAACTCACGGGGACAGAGAACTATGGCAACTAAGGGCTATAATAGAGAGAGAGGATTAGTCATCCCCACAGATGGTCCCCTAACTGTTTATCCAGTTTTATGTGATAAGTTCTGAAGTCACATGCGTATAATAAGCAGCATGAAATGGATTCAACATGGTATATTTATGTATTTATGCAAATATATATAATTAAAGAAAAGGAAGCAGACAATTTGTGAGGAAGTGAAGAGAGGACATGGAGGGGCTAAATGGGACTGGTAGGGAAGTGTAGAGAAGGGGACATGAGGAGGAGGAACTAATACTAACGACCTCTCAAAGAAGTCATGTGAAAATCTGCCACCACAGAAACTTCCTAAGGTATATACAGAGAAACACGTAAAATGTGTTTTCTTGTTTTAAAGTGTGTGTGTGTGCGCGTGTGCATGTGTGTGTGTTTAGTCCTAATAGAATAGAAACTGTCAAAGGTCTGCCTTCTATAGCTTTTAACAACTCTGGATTCAAAGACCTGTATGCTTGGTAGACATTGGCCAATTCCTCTTGTTTTGAGAATGAGTCTCGTGTATCCCAGGCAGGTCTTGAACTCACCAAATATTTGAGGATGACTTTGAATTTCTGATTCTCCTGCCTATGCTTCCTGAGTGCTGAGATTACATGCATGCACCACCTCATTTAGTTTGTGTGGGTCTAGGAATTGAGCCCAGGATTCATGCATGCTGGGTAAGCACTCTAACGACTCATCTAAGTCTGTAGTCATTATTTCTTCAGGGTTCTAGATGACCTACGAAGATAAGCCTAGGAAAAATATGAAAATCTCTACATAAGAAATGATTTGGTCACATAATACAATGTGTAGAACATCTTTCTGCATTTACCGGTGAGTATATTTTGAGGCTATCCTATGGCAATTACCTCGTGTTGCCACCTTTCTGTCTTAGCCACTACTTCTCCATCTTGCTTCCACGTAGACATGGATAATTCATGTACACATAATGTATACAGCTGGACCACTGTGCCCCAATTCACTCTCAAGCATTTTGCCCACAGAACACTATCACCATTCTGAATTAACCAGATGCCATCTGAGATGAAAGCTGTTTACTGTCTATGATTTACTGGAGCATGGTGCCAGAACAGGGACTATGCATGTTGTAAAAAAACAAAGTTATCTCCTAAACCTTGTGTACTCACAGTGAAGAAACCAACTGCATCTGAGTCTTTACAGGTACCATCCAAATGGATTCCCTGTGTGGGAAAGGAAGTTACTATGCTTGTTAATTGTCTTGTTTTTCAGGTTTGATACAGTGTCAATACTGCTCGATTTTTCACAGAATGAGAACTAGTAGTTTCTCTAAGAAACTAGAACACACACATTCACACCCACACCTACCCCCCACACACCTAGACACACAGAGACATACACACACAGAGGAGAATTGGCTCACATGATTACAAAAGATTCTAAGTTTCATTTTCTGCCATTTAAGAGCTTAGTTAGACCCTGGTGCTGTCCTTTAGATTGGGTCCAAAGCCCTAAGAGCTCAAGGAAACAATGGTACAAATAATACTCTCAGATCCAGAGAGGACTTAAAAGAAAGAGGGAGCTCCTTCCTCACTTTCTTGCCCAGTTGTCTTTCATTAGATGGAGGAAGAAGGTTACCCAAATAGTCGAGGGTGATTGTTCACTAGGTTCACTGATTCAAATCCTACCTTCATGAGAAACACCCTCACAGACACATTGGAAACAGTGTTTAATGTGGGTCCCCCATGACCCACGGTATATGACAATGCTTAGATGCCAATGAAGATCTGGGACCAGTACCAAATCAAAGGCCAGGCGGCACTGAATGAGTCACTTCCAACTTTGGGAAGTGGAGGAGTCGTCTGAAGAACTGATCTAATGCACACATGCTTTTGAGATAGGGTTTTATGTAGCAAAGGATGACTGTGAACTTCTGAGCCTCCTGCTTAAACCTGCAGAGTGCTAGGATTACAGGCTTATATCCAAATCTGGCTTGTGTGGTGCTGGAGATGAAACCCATATCTTTGTGCTTGCTAGCCAACAACCTACCAAATGAGCTTCATACACAGACCTGAAGTCAATAAAAACGCAGATTCTCTAATCTCTGCCCCTACATTCCCACTCAACAACTAGGTATTCATAGCTGCATAACTATGATTCTTATATTGCATAACCTGATTGATTCTTATATAAATAACCAGAAGGGCCTACTTTGGACACCATTAAAGAAACAGTCTCCAAAGAGAGCACACATATAGGAATATGTACTCTGATGCAGGGAACAAACTTTTTATAGTGTGGTAAACATTCCAAAATTTTAACTTAATATTTACCTTTGAAAAGACACTTTTCAAGTTTTACAATAGTGGCCTCACTGGACTTCTATGACAATCAGCTGTTTATGTTTTACACAAAACTTCCAGAACACCAAGGAGTCAAGTGGGAACTGGAGGTGATTTGAGTTCCACTCACTGTGATGTAGTGATGCAAAGACTGCCTGGGTTGGGGATGGATAGGGGGTCAAATTTTGTTTAAAATTTCCCTCTTTGCTTAGGTAAGAAATATTAAATAGATTTCTATAAAGAACTCATGACTCTCCTATCCACAAGGTGATATAAGAAGGCGGCCATACTGGTCCTCATTCTGTTCTTCCACAGTCCTTTATCAACTATGTTAAATAGAAAAATGTAATAGCAGTTCTTCTCTGACATAATTACTAAGGACACTGGGTAAGATTCTGCTGTACAGCCACCATCATTAATGATTAACCTTTCCCAAAATGCACATCATGCCTCAAAATAATTGTCTAATGCCATCCAGTTCAGCCTGGCAGGAAAGCAATTAGACTACTACAGAGGTTAGGACCCGGATACCATAGCCACACTAATGTGGTGTGTAAATCCAAACTCTAGTACTTATCCTTTGTATGACCCTGCAGGAGTTACTAATTTGCACTATCTTAAGTCGTTCTTGCTGCTACAACAGAATTACCTTAGACTGTGAAGTTTCTGACAATGGAAGTTTCTTGTAGCTCTACAGAGTTGGAAGCTCAAATATAGTACTTAGTGAATGAGGATGGACAGCTGGATCAAAGATAACGTCTCTTGTTGGGTCCTCACTGGTGGGTCAGAGAAATGGTAAAAGTTGATAAAACCACACTCTGTAGACTCTACACAATGACAGAAATCCCAACCCCAAGCAAAGAATCATCACGGCTGAACTGCCTCTTAAAGGTTATCTGCTAAATATTATTTTATTGTGAATGAAATTTCAACATGAATTTTAGAAAGACACTAACATGCAGATCATACCATTTATTATTCAGACCCCAAAATACATATGCACACACACACACACACACACACACACACACACACACACACCACTTCATTACTTCAATCTCAAAAATCCCCTAAATCTTAATTCATTTCACATTGACTTTGAAGTATAAATCCAAAGCTCCATATAAATATTGACTAGATATGGGTGACAAATTTCATCACTGAGAAATGTGTGTACGTGTGTGTATTTCCAACACTGACTGTTTCTCAACATGTTTCTCAACATATAACATTATGTAGATTGAGCAGCTATATTTAGAAAAATAATATACACACATAAATATATATTTGCATGTGATAATGATTAACAATAAAAGAGGCCATGAATTTGAAAGAGGCCAAGTGGGGCTATATGGATGGGTTTGGAAGGAGGAAAGAAAAGGGAGAAATTGCGTAACTATATTGTAGTTTTTAAAATAAGGGGGAAAAGGAAAATGGTGTAACAAATGACTGATGGATATTCCCCCTTCAGCAAAGAAATCTAGGGAAAGAGGAAGTGAAGGCCTATAGAGCAGTCATCACATCTTAAAGAGCCAAATTCAACGATTTGGGCTCCATGAACCAGTCTAGAGACACCGGGGTGGGGCCTGGGCCTGAGGTGTTGAGAAACCCAGACCAAGCCACACACTCTTGTGGCTTGCAGAGTGTGTGGCATTTGTCTGTGTCTCTGCATTAGTGATTTTCCCCATTACTGACATAAAGCACCTATAAAAGTAGAAAATACCTAATTAAAAAAATGCTACAATCCATCCAGCTCTCACGCTTATGGAGGAAAGAATTCTTTGTTTTTGGTTCACAGTTTGTGGGTACAGTCAATTATGGTGGGGAAGGGAGAGCGCAGGAGGAGGATGCAGCTGCTCTCAGTGCATACGTAGGAAGCAGAAAAATAAGAATGTTGCTACTCGGCCTGATTTTCCCTTTTATTCCAGTTCAGATGCCAGCCAATGGGATATTGCCATTCATATTCAGGGTGGCTCTTCCCTCCTCCCTTAACCCAATGTAGTAATTCCCTCACAGACATTCTTAGTGCTTCTCTCTTACGGAATTCTAAATCTTGATCATTGGTTGTCAATACTGATCACTAAGGGTTCTTTCAGGCTGAAGTTGAATATATAATGTTAGTCCTATAGTTCCTGGAACTTTACAGTGACCACACCCCTATGATTCTGCTGAAGAGTGACCTCACATGAGCTATTTGTGTTGGTCATAACACTCATCTGCCTGGATCCCAGGGCTCCCAGGACCTCTTCGGATGTCTGTCTGGAGGCTCACTGGTCTTGAAGATTGCACTCTGTATTTTTTTTTTTTCTGTTGGTTTTTCGAGACAGGGTTTCTCCGTATAGCCCTGGCTGTCCTGGAACTCACTCTGTAGACCAGGCTGGCCTCGAACTCAGAAATCCGCCTGTCTCTGGCTCCCGAGTGCTGGGATTAAAGGCATGAGCCACCACTGCCCGGCTGCACTCTGTATTTTATCAAAGAAATCTCCATATATTTGCCACCCAGATTCTACACTTGTCACTTCTCTTGGGTGTATACTGTATCCCATGCCACACCTGGACACGCTGGATTTGCACCCAAGGTGGCCAAGGATAATGGGGACAGGATGCAGAGAAAGATACCTTAGGTGAAACTCATGTCAGGGAGTGGTGAGACCCTATGAATATCAGGTTATTCTTCAAAATTTTAATCCCAGAAAGACATGGTATACTGACTTCGAGTTGGGATGGCCATCACCCAGCCACTTCTGAAGCCATTGGGTTAGCCTCCCGTTGTCTTGACAGATAACATGCAGCCTCTCCTTGTGTCTTGCTCTTTGGGTGTTCTTCACAACCATTTTTTTCTTCTTTACAGCCTGAGAATTTGCCAACTCCTTAAATTCTGCCTATCTTTTGATTATACATTCCATCTGTGATTTGTTTTTTTTTCCTCTCTGAATATTACTGTGAGCAGTCAAGAGAAGACATACCATATCTTCAACAATTTGCTTAGTGATAGCTTCTGCCAAACATTCTGAGTCATCATTCCGAAGTCCTGTCTTCCTTGAAGCAAACGAGATGACAACGCAGCCAATTTCTTTGCAAGGTAGTAACAGTGTTAGCCTTTCTCTCAATTTATAGTAACATACTTCAATTTTACCTAAGCTATTATCAGAAATTTCTCTCCCTCTCTCTCTCTCTCTCTGTACATATGTATGTCTATATCTATATCTCTATATATGTATATACCTATACCTACACACACACACACACACACACACACACACACACACACACCCAGTCTCCTGAGCCCGCCCCGGAGTACCTCTTTATGATTTAGCTTTCCAGGAGGCTTCTACAATGATAGGTTACTTGTACCAGAGCATCCCACTTCTGAATGTTAACATATTGAATTTAACTTTGATTTTATTTTTTTATTATATGTAGGTGCACATATGCCACAGCACTCATTTGGAAGTCAAAGAACAATCTTCAGGAATGTGTGATCTCCTTCCACTGTGAGTTCTAAGGATCGAACTCAGGTTGTCAGGCTTAGCAACAAGCATCTTCCCCACTGACGCATCTTCCTGGCCCCTGAAAACCCCATTTTTGTCTTAGTTCATCCATCCTGCTGTAACTAAACATCTTCAGGTAGAAATTGTTTTTGTACAGTTCTAGACACTGGAAATTTGAGAGTGCTAGAACCATTGTCTGGAGAGAGCTCACTCTGTTTCCATAATGACACTTCCTATCTACTCTCACAAGGCCGAAGACACAAGGGATAAACACTGTCTTCAAATGATTAGAGAAGTCAACTTGTCAAAGGCCCTTTTTATAATGATACATTCCTGTTCGCCCAGGCAGAGCCCTTTGCACTCAGAGACTCTCATGAAGCATCTATCGCTCCTCCAAGGGAATCAAGTTTTGTTGTGAACTTTGGAGAACACTGCCCTTGTTAGCTTCAGTCATCAAGTTGGCACAGCCACAGTAACTGGAGGGAGTCTTAATTGGAGGGTGAGCCAGATTGGATTGGCCTGTGAAGAAATGTCTTGATTTTTTATTGATGTGATGGCTCAAACCATTGTGAGCAGTGCCATCTCTAAACAGGTGGTCCTGGGATACGTGAGCTAGCAAAGCATGAGTCTACAGGAAGTAGCAAGTAGAATTCCCCATGTTTTCCACTACACTTCCTTGCCCGTGAGTTTTTGCCCTGATTTGCCTCACCAATGGACTGTGACCTGGGTAGTAGAAGCCCCATCAATACTTTCCTTTCTAAGTTTCTTTTGGTCTTGGTATTTATCACAACAGGATGAAACCAGAACAGAATTGTTCAATCTAACACACACACTATGCTGCGGTCCACTATCTAAGTTGGACATCTTACATAAGCACCAAATGATATTGGGAACCATACACACATAGGGTATAGCAATACAAATGTTAACTTCAAAGTATAGTTTAGCCAAGCTGTGGGGATTGCTTAGTCAGCAAAATGCCTGTCATGTAAGCACAATCTCCTGAATTCAGTCCTCAGAAACCACATTACAAAGCCAGGTGTGGTGTTGTGCACTTGTAATTCCAGCATTGAGGAGGCAGAGAAAGTGAGCGGTGACATGAAAATGCACACACAAAAATATGCATAATGTAACCTATTTCTGTAATGCTTTAAAAATGCCTGCCTTTATATAGATATATTTTATCTTATTTTTAAAATTAAGAACGCTGAATTTGATGGTTTGCGGTGGTTAATCTTGTGAACCTGGTAGGATTTAGAGTCATTTAGAAGACAAAAATCTGGACACATCTGTGAGAGATTCTTTGGATGGATTTTCCTGAGGTCTGAAGACACACCTTGAATGTGGGCTCCTGGACTGAATAAAAAGGAGACAGTGAGCTGAGCACCAGCATATCTCTCTCTCTCTCTCTCTCTCTCTCTCTCTCTCTCTCTCTCTCTCTCTCTCTCTCTGCTTCCTGACTGTAGATGCCATGTGACCAGCTGCTTCGTGTTCCTGCAACCAGGACATCTGTATCACATTGGGCTATATCCTCAAACTGGATCAAAATATACTTTTCTTCTCCCTTAAGGTGGTTTTTGTTGAATATTATGTCATAGCAATGAGAAACTAATACAGGAAGAGCTTAAACATTGTTACTCAGAGGAAGTATGAGTAAAACATCCATGTTCCAGATACTGAACTCTTGAAAGTTTCGTGGGTGTGCAGTATAAACAGTTGCTGATGTCACCCTCCACGTGGTCTGTGGACAGGCTCCATTCTAAGGGTGGGGACTGACTATACAACTAAAACGCCCTTGCAATGATACTGTTTACCTCACGTTAAAACTGATGTGTCACTCACTTCTGCTTGCTTTCCTGCCTTCTTCCTATAACTCTCATGACGGTCATCTCAAGATACAACTTGAAAAGGTGATTGGAAGCGTGCCAGTTTTGAAGATGGAAGATGCTGTGCTCTTTTTCACTTCCTCTAGCAGGCATTCAATGTCTGCTGGGATCTGTTAGTGGACCTGAACACTTCTCTGAACCAGGTAAGCCCAAGCCACGTGTACAAACATGTCTACACAAAAACAGTTAAGTTCCTTCTTCATTTAGTACAAGAGGTAAGAAGGAAGGTTCCACCCCAATACACCAATAGCAATTTTCTTTAGACTATCATAAAAGAAAATAAATAAACACCATACCAATGGTGTCCATGAGAATGCCTGGTGTGTTATTATGACACATATTATTAAGACATGAATTGTCTTTCTTTTCCTTAGTCTCTTATAGTAAGTTTGTCTGAAGTGGCTTCAAGTTGGATCCTCTGCTCCTACCCATTGCCTACCATTTCGTTGTCATTTCCTTCAAGTCAGAGCGTGGACTTTAGAAGCACTTCGACTTTTGATTCCAATACTCACAGTAAGCAGAACAAAACCACTTGGATCTCTAGATCTAGAAGATCCCAAGGGCTCTTCTAGTCTCTACAGGTATCATCAGCACACATATGTGTACTCAAGCACACACACACACACACACACACAGAGAGAGAGAGAGAGAGAGAGAGAGAGAGAGAGAGAGAGAGAGAGAGAGAGAAATGATAAAATAAATCTTTTAAAAATCATATATAACTTTGTCTTGAGAACACAAAAAGGAGATAAAAATCTGTTGGCAAAGTTTTGAGATTATCAACCTGTTTTATATGGGTATATTTGCACTTTATAAATTTTCATTTTTCCGATACTGTTTTCATCTTTACATCTTGTCTTAGTCTCAGGGGAGTCCTGTCACTCACTGTCAGAATCCTTTATCACTCCTTGCTTTTTCCTTTAGCTTCCATCTTCTCAAATTCCTGTCAAAGTTTGTCTGATCTGCCAGGGACTGATTCACTGACTCCTTTCTCTGATTGCACGCTTTGAACAGTGTTTGATGTACTGAGACCACACTGAAGGCTTAACACATTCCTCAACTGATGACTGAAAACATCTGATGTTTTAAAACAAGGGATTTGTTTAAGCAGAATATGCCTCTTGCTGAGCACTTTAAATGCCCTAAGACTTAATGACACCCCCAAAATAGATCAAACTCTTCTGCAGTTTGTTGGTGAGGTGTCCCTGGTTCAGTAATACAGTTGAAGGCAGGCAAAAGATCTCTCTTTTGGTAGCAAGGGGGAAAAAAAGCTCTCTGTTGCCCACGACCACAGAATGTCCTCTTACCCTAATCCATTGAGCCTTCAAGATGCTGGCTTCCACTGAGATGGGGTTTAGAGTATAAACCTTAGAATAGGGTAATCACAGGATATTTAAATATGTATAACCTTCCTCAGCTAATATCATCACTAAGGAAAAGTTGGAAAGAAATTCTACTTGCTGGCTTTTCAGATGGGGGAGGGAAGCTGGGTGCCAAGAATTCAGGTGTCCTCTAGAAGGGAGGAAAGGCAAGGAAACAAATTATCCTATCAAACACTGAGAAAGGATCACAGACCAGCCAACACGTTGGTTATAGCTGAATGAGACTTGTGTCAGATTTCTGACCTCCTGTAAAATAATGAATTTGTGATGTTTTAAGCCACTAACTTTGCAGTGATTTGTTATCAACAATGGAAAACCAGTTCACTGTATTTCAAAGACCTCTTTCCATCTTGGGGATGTAGTCATTATATAATATATCTCAAATGACTTTCAGCAAAGTTAAATGCTGCCATATTTATAAAGCTAGGGGAGTCTACAGGCTCATATTATTGTTCTTTGCTTTTGGAGTCTTCCAGATTGAGAATGACTGACACCTCCTCTACGAAATCTTAGAAATATTGGTCAGTCCAGCAGTTAAACATATTTGCATTCACAGATGATGTTTCTGAATTGCTAGGTGACTATCATGACTTTTCTTGAAGTCCTTTAGTGGCTTTTCTTTCCTTCAATAAATTCCCAGGTTCTCAGTGTGCTCTATAATTTATCCATGTAATTTCCCTTACCCACTCCAGTATTCTGTCTTACCACTTCTAATGTCTCAGAATACCGCTGTTTGTCGTATTCTTTATGACTCCCAGCCCATTATATATATATATATATATATATATATATACACACATGCATATGTGTGTATATATGTATATATGTGTGTGTGTATGTATACATATATATAGTGCATATATATATATATATATATATATATATATATATATATATATAGTGCTAATCTCTCTTTTTTCTTCTTCATGGCTTGTTCTTATTTGTTCATAATTCATTCATACTGGGCACTATTTTCTAGATGGTGACTTTTTCTTGCTCACAGCCACTCCCCACTCTCCTTATCCTTTGGTTTGTCCACACTGCATTTACCCCACACTGGCACTTATACCACTGCATTGCACTGCTTGTGTGTGCATATGAGTTGTAAGTTAGACCAGAATACCTCTCATTTTAACCTAGTCACTACCTCATCACCACACAGAAGGGAGATGCTCGGTAAGTACTCAGTGAATGACAGAATACATTGTGTACTCAGGCTCTTTTAATGCTCTACAGTTTCTATTAGGAATCAATAGGCTGAATCAGGTGTTAAGAGTCGATAGTCCTTTCTTTTAGCACGTTCCTTCCTCTTTGTATTTCTTCTTTTTCTCCTCCTCCTCCTCCTCCTCCTCCTCCTCCTCCTCCTCCTCCTCCTCCTCCTCCTCCTCCTCCTCCTCTTCCTCCTCCTTCTCCTCTGCTTTCACCTCCTTCTCCTATTCTTCATTTTCTTCTACTTTAACTGATGCAGGAGATTTAAAAAAAGAGCAAAACTTAGAGCAGGGGTTTTTAGCTGAGACCCAGATGTCTCTAGAATCTCATGAATAGGCTGTGTGAAGCACCTGCAATGTACACATTCCTTGTCTATATGTGTGCTTCTGGGAGGAAGTTGAGGCATTTATAATATTCTCAAAAGCCACCAAGGGATTCTATGCTAACCAGGAACAGGGCTGCAGCTGAGAAATTCATTCCAATAGACATTTCCTTAATTTTTGGTAGTGCCAGTTCAATTTCAAGCTTCTCCCCTTGGGGAGTTTTGTCTCTATATTCATACTCCAATGAAGAAATTATTGCTGCACTTGCTTAATAGCTAGTTTGAGGAAGGAACCTCCATGGGATGAGGCTGAGGATGACGTTTACTCCTTATTAGCAGAGGATGTTCTTGTTGTGATACACTTTTGGTAGAAATATGAGCTATGAGGTACAGGAGATGGAGTTTTATACGACTGTGTGTGTGTGTGTGTGTGTGTGTGTGTGTGTGCGTGTGCGTGTGCATGGTGTAAACGGAGGTGCCTGCCGAAGCCAATGGAAAGCCTTAGATCCCTGGAGCTGCATTTCGGGCAGTTGTGAGGCACCCAACTTGGGTACCAGGAACTGAACTCAGGTCCTAGTTCAAAGCAGCAAGTATTCTTTGCCACTGGGCACCCTCACTCGTCCCGCAATAGAATTTTATATTTTTGTAGGAAAGATAGGAACGTTGAAGGCTCTTTTGGCTTCATTGCCTGCTTTGAAGGAAATTTCAGATATATTATAATAGTTAGACTGAATTACACCCTCTGTGTATGTAAATTCCCTAACTGGGGTATCCCGCACTTAAGGAGTCCTGGAGAGGAAACCATAAGTCAGTCACATGAAAAAATATCTTCCACTGTCCTCTCTTCATCAAGCGTGGTGAGGTGGAGAGACACCAACGTAGGAGAGTGGCTTCCAATCCTTTGGTTAAATGGAGAGCAGTCTTCCGGAGCTAGACACATGGTGTGTTCTCCAAATAGACAGTGAGCTGCATGCAGAAGCCCTTCTGTAAATAAGCACAAAGTTGTAAACTTGCAGCTTTCACTTAAAATGCAGACAGGGAGTTGTATAGCCCTCTTCCAAAGCTGGATCTATGTCTCCATGAACCAAGTTGGAAGACTTGAAAAGTCCCTGTTGATATTAGGAGAAAATTGTTCTGAGAAAGGAGGGTTTCTGACTGCTGCATCCAGGCTTCCTGCACCACTATGGAAACCATGAGACACAGCAGGCAAGGAGAGGCTGGCTTCTGTTTAATTTAGTAGCTGCCTTCCCTGAAGTTGTCATTAGTTATCAGTATAAGAAATAAAATGATGGGCTAGGAAGATGACTCAGTTAATACAGTGTTTGCCACACAAGGATGACGGCCTACATTTGATTCCCAGAACCCATGCGAAGTAAGCTGACTATCTGTATCTGTATCTGTATCTGTATCTGTATCTGTATCTGTATCTGTATCTGTATCTGTATCTGTATCTGTATCTCTATCTCTATCTCTATCTCTATCTCTATCTCTATCTCTATCTCTATCTCTATATTGTGCTATGGCATGCACCTATAATCTCAGCTCTGTAGAAGTAGAGACAGAAAGACCACTGGGGCTCACTGCTCA
>CM052711.1:58675687-58720484 GCA_028551405.1 Uromys caudimaculatus | reverse complement strand
ACACACACACACACACACACACACACACACACACACACACACACACACCCCCCAAAGAAGCAATAGAGTCATATACTGAAAGCAAGAATCTTTTCCTCTTCCATGTTGTACCTTTCCTCTTGCAGGGATAATGTCCCTTTAAAAGTTTTGTTTCTGCTCTCTGATTATGGCTAGGTGTAAGAGCTTGGTGGTCTCTTGCTCTAATTCTCTTCTAATAATCTAGTTTAGTTTTCATAAAATGATGAAACTATCAGTAGAAAGATCCCAAGAAGTTCTTTTCTGCTCATTATGGAATGTCTTAGCTTGTCTATGGAGCAGAAGCCAGCTTCCTTTAGGTTCCCTCTTAAAGCATACACACCCTAAGTCACTTCCTTTTTCTCGAACCTAGCTTTTCTCTCTACCCCCTGAATGGTTCATCATTTGGCTTACCGGCTCACACATACTGTTTCCCATTTTCTCAGGACCAGGGTTTTTCTTTTGAATCATGCTGATGCCTACTTGAACTTGCTGTTCTTTTCATTTGAAGAGCTGGAACAATTTTTCCTTTAGCCCTGCAGGTGGCTAACAGGAAACGGCAGCTTGGAGTCCCCTTAGCTTTAAAGTGACCACTGAGTGCCCCTTGTCTATTACCACAATTCACAGAGCATGTTCAGGATTAAATACACATGTAAATTTGTCTCCTTTCAAGTTCTCTCTCTTTCTTCATCCTGTGCTATCTTTGTCCTCTGGTAGACCCCTTGTGGCTAAAAATAAGACATAACATTTTAGGATGAATATTTATCTTACTTTAGAAGGTCTCTGGGCTTGAGATCCTCACTGACTTGGGCATTTTATATGTAAGTATGGAGTAGAGGATTTTTATAAGTTATAAATAGCACTTTTCAAGGTAGAGTTTAAGAACAAGACAAGAAAAGTCTTATTTAAAATTCCTCATAAAGCCGGCCAGTGGTGGCGCACGCCTTTAATCCCAGCCCTTGGGAGGCAGAGGCAGGTGGATTTCTGAGTTCGAGGCCAGCCTGGTCTACAGAGTGAGTTTCAGGACAGCCAGGGCCACACAGAGAAACCCTGTCTCGAAAACACCAAAAAAAAAATTCCTCATAAATTATAACTTCATTAACAAATCACCCAAGTGAAAAGGGCATGTCTTCACATCTCTCTGTGTTTTCTGTGTTATTGCCACATTCAATAGTTTATGTCTAGAGAACATATGTTGATTGATTTAAAATTTTAGATCAGTTTATAATAAACAGGGAAGCTTAGAGGGGACAAAAATGAATAAATCCCTATATTTCAGTAGTAAAAGCTCACCACTCATAAATCCAGGTAAAGGATAAGATTGTCTTCTGTCCTAGGACATTATCTTACTTCTGGTTCATTATGATACTCATTACATAGCATGATAATTGTTACTACTCTTGTTTGGCTGCCTAACCAAAAGCTTCTTGATTATTGAATATTTTAAAATTGTCCTTGTTACTTATTAAAAAACTGTTTAACTATTCATTTTATTGTTTGATTGATTGATGTGTGTGTGTGTGTGTGTGTGTGCGTGCGTGCACACGTGCACATATGTGTTCAATTATCTATGGAAACCCATGCAATTTTTACCAGCATCTGTTTTGCTCACTTCCATTGGGACATTAGCTGAATTTTCCCCCATATAAGAGGTTTCCCTAACACAGCCCAAGAAGGTACATGCATACAGATCTCCCTGTTGTGATGGCAGAGGCAGTCTTTAAATTTTGCTGAATGAAGTTAACTCTTTCTTATTTTGTGTTTCTTGTTGTTTCACTCCATTTCTTCAAAATTATTTTCAGTTTCTAAGTTCATTGAAACCATGATTATTTTTGTATCCTTAGATTATTTTGACTCATTTGAAAATAGAATATTGCCTCAAAGCATTTTGGTCTTGTGCTCTTACCTTAAGACACACACACACACACACACACACAGTTTGTGTGTGTGTACATATGTGAGTACAGGTGCTCCTGGAGACAAGAAAGTGTGTGTTTCTTCAAGCTTGAGTTATAGATGGTTGGGGATAACCTGCATGCGTGCTGTGGTATAAGCTTGTCTCTCCTACAAGAGCACCATGAGCTCCTCAGCCCCCAACCATCTCCCCAGCCCCAATATGTCACTTTCGTATCACGATTTCATGTGTGTAAGAGACCACCACTAAGAATTGTTTATTTGATTTTCTAGAAGGAGCTCCTTGGCACTGAAACTTTGCATAATGTCTTCTTTCAAGACAAATGCTCAGTGTCTGGAGATGACTCTATCTTTCCTGTGTTGACTCTCTGTTCTACAGTGGCAAAGGCAGAGTGGACTGGAGTTATGAATCACACTAATGGATTTTCCTCTTTCTGGGTAGTGAGGAAATGATTCATTTTCTCTGCCTTCTATTTCTTCATAAGAAACACTGATAACAAGACCTTGTGCTTCAGGCTTCTGTGATAATAAATCATGTTTTATTTAATTGCCATCATTATTTTGACTGCTGTATTTTGTCAATAATGAAAGGTGGCCATTGTCCAACGTTCTGAACAAAGCCCATTACCACAGGAACAAGGGGTGTGTGTGTCTAGATTTAGGCTAACTAGGGAATCTTAACTTTGAATAGAAAAATCTGATACAATACAAAACTGGAGGGTATAGAGATAATTTGGTTGTAAAGAATGTTTGCTGCTCTTGCAGAAGATCTCAGTTCAGTTCCTACAATCTACTTGGTGTGGTTCACAACCACCTGTAATTTTATCTCCAGGGAAACAATATCTTCTTCTGGCCCGGAGGGCCAGGTACACTCAAGTGCACACATATACATAATTTAAAATAAAAACAAACCCAAAACTGAGTTGATAAGAGATTATAAAGTGTAAAGGGCACAAAAAATCATTAATGCTTATTTGCTTTATACTTTTTAAGATAATTTTTATATTCAGTAATCTGCTTGTTCATATAGGTCCATAAATGTTTATTTGTTGATAAGGACAAACAAGACAAGAAGAGTTTCAACAATATCTACTTTCAACAATGGTTTGAATAATATAAACATTGCTTTTGAAGATATGTATAACCTTTGCATGGGGGTTTGTTATGGAAACCAGAAGGTACCATTCCTAGACCTTGTGACTGAGGTATGAGCTCTAAGATTCCTTTTTAAAAATTATTCCCTAGATGAGTTTTGGACCATACTGTGAATACTAGTGGGTTAATATATATGAAAATCTTGTACACTGTCATAATTAAGCCTGAGGAAGAAGCAGCAGTATTCTGCTTGATCTGATTAAAGGTATAGTTTGCCACAGTAGAGAAGAAACCTTCCACCCAACAGCACTATTTGACTTAGTGATGGGTAGAGTGTATTAAAACATGTTGAGGGCTCCAATTCCACTAAAGGTACACTGATAAGAGTTATGAGGTTGGGTTGGTATCAGAAGTTTTATTTTCAACAGAGGCAAAGTGTGGAAAATAGCTGATTCAATTTTATTTACTTTTCTAACAGAAAGTTAAGCCTTATAAAAACTTCAGGTGGGTTGAACCTTGCCTGCTTCTGGCTGTTGGAAGGTCGAAGGCAGTGGTTCTCAATCTGTGCATTGTGATCCCTTTTGGTGGGGGGGAGCAAATGACTTGGGGATCTCATATAAGATATTCACATTATGATTCATAGCAGTAGAAAAATACAGCTATGAAGAAGCAAGGAAACAGTTTCCTGGGGCTCGATACAACATGAGGAATTTTAATGGTTGCAGCAAAGGGAAGGTTGAGAACTACTGGTCTATGAAAATGTAGAACCCTCTTCTCACTTTGTGTGGAGGGATTCTTCCATATCCCTCGTGCTCATAAGGGGTGGTTTGGAGGATCTGGTCACTATGATCTTCTTTGGTGTTTCACAGTAATTCCCCAAGATATAGAATTCCTATGAACTGCTCTATAAAAGGAGTGACTTTTTACAATTATTTCAGATGATTCTGGAATTTTCTAAGTGTAGATCACCTCAATATCTTCCCAGTTGTCTTAGTCGGGGTTTCTATTCCTGCACAAACATCATGACCAAGAAGCAAGTTGGGGAGGAAAGGGTTTATTCATCTTACTCTTCCACGTTGCTGGTCATCACTAAAGGAAGTCAGGACTGGAACTTAAGCAGGTCAGGAAGCAGGAGCTGATGCAGAGACCATGAAGGGATGCTACTTACTGACTTGCTTCCCCTGGCATGCTCAGCTGGGTTTTCTTATAGAGCCCAAGACTACCAGCCCACAGATAGTACCTCCTCCCTTGATCACTAATTGAGAAAATGCCTTACAGCTGGATCTCATGGAGGCATTTTCTCAACTAAAACTCCTTTCTCTGTGATAACTCCAGCTTGTGTCAAGTTGACACAAAACTAGCCAGTACAATTGACCCCTTGTCAACTTGACACACAAATACATCACTATTAAGCCTCAACCCTTACTTTCTTATTCATCCCCAAGATCTAAATAACTTTAAAAGTCCCACAGTCTTTGCAAATTCTTAAATATTAAAATTTCAATCCCTTTAAAGATATCCAATCTCTTAGAATTCAAAGTCTTTTTACCATCAAAAGTCTCTTAACTATGGGCTCCAGTAAAATACCTTCTTCCTTCAGGAAGGAAAATATATCAGGGTACAGTCACAATCAGAAGTAAAATCAAACTCCAACTGTCCAATGTCTGGGATCCCTCAAGATCTTCTGGATTCCTCCAAGAGCTTGAGTCACTTCTCCAGCTCTACCCTTAGTAGCACACACCTTGTCTTCTAGGGTCCAGATGCCTATACTCCACTGCTGCTGCTGTTCTTGGTGGTCATCTCATGGTACTGGCATCTCCAAAACTCTGCTGTCTTCCACTGCAACTAGGCTTTACCAACAGCCTCTCATAGGTTCTCTTCATGGTGCCAAGCCTCACCTCCTTTGCATGACCCCTTCAGTCCTAGGCTGCCAATTGCAACTGAGGCTGCACCTTCACCAATGGCCTTCCACCAGCCTCTCACCGTGCCCAGGCCTCAGCTGTTCTTCATGACTCCTTCATGCCTTCAAAACCAGTACCATCTCGGTGACTCTTACCCATTACCAAGTTCAGCCACAGCACAAGGTACAACCCTGGCTATCTCTGGAATGCAGCCTCTGTGCTCTCAGAAAACACTTCTCAGAAGATTTCACCTCAATGATGCTGGTCTCTTCCCAATCACTGCCAGTTTCCCAGCTCCAGCTAACCAGCATCAATAGTCCCAGTAATGCAATGGTTTTGCTTTAGTAGTTCTGGTATCTTGTTAATCACAGCTGATTTCTTCAACCCCGTCAACCAAAAGGACAGAATCTTAAATCAAACTAGCAATGGCCCTGATAAGAGTCTTTAATCTTCCCTCTGAAATTTCACAAGCCAGGCCTCTATTTTCTGCACTGTTCTCAACATTATCTTCCAAGTTCCTACAGAACACCCTCTTAATATCCCAATGACTCTTCTAGCTCAAAGTTCCAAAGTCCTTCCACAGTCCTCCCCAAAACATGGTCAGGTTGTCACAGGAATACCCCACTACGCTGGTACCAATTTGTCTTAGTCGGGGTTTCTATTCCTGCACAAACATCATGACCAAGAAGCAAGTTGGGGAGGAAAGGGTTTATTCAGCTTACTCTTCCACATTGCTGGTCATCACTAAAGGAAGTCAGGACTGGAACTTAAGCAGGTCAGGAAGCAGGAGCTGATGCAGAGACCATGGAGGGATGCTACTTACTGACTTGCTTCCCCTGGCATGCTCAGCTGGCTTTCTTATAGAGCCCAAGACTACCATCCCACAGATGGTACCTTCCCCCTTGATCACTAATTGAGAAAATGCCTTACAGCTGGATCTCATGGAGGCATTTTCTCAACTAAAACTCCTTTCTCTGTGATAACTCCAGCTTGTGTCAAGTTGACAGAAAACTAGCCAGTATACCAGTTCAGAAGGCCTGTGTCTGTAGTCTTTTCTGGGTGATGGCTGTTTGACTTTGAACATGGAGATAAATACGGAATCATCCCCCTCCTTTCCACCAAGGGACAGGCTTAGTCATCAAATTGTCCTAGTTTTTTTTCTTTCATAATAAACTTAACTTTTAAAAATTGAGCTTTATTTATTTTAACGTGTGTGTTTGTGCTCATGCATGTGAGTGTGTATCCGTGCACACATACATACACACGTGGAGATGAGAGGACAACTTTCAGGAGTTGGTTCACTCTTAACATGTGAGTCCTGGGTATTAAACTCAGGTTGTCAGGCTTGGTATCCGGAGCTTTTATTCACTCAACTATCTCACTAGACTATGAATACACTCTCTTAAAACAGAAAAATTAAAAATTTAACAGTATAAGCTAGTGCTATTGTTCTTGGTTGCCTTCCGGAAGTTAAAGATAAGTCCCTATTGCTGAAGATATCATGGACTTCAAACACAGGACTTTGTTCTAACCTAAAAGCCTCCTCCCTGGGGACTAGCTTTCATAATACTGTAAGAAACTATAAAAACTTCTCATAGATGGAAGCATCCAATACTCCTACACTGTTGTGACACCTATGAACCACAATGAGTAGTATGACAAGATATCCCTAGAGGTGTGATAGTGGCATTCATATCTACATGGTAACCAATAGCTGTCTAATTAGAATCAGGGCCTGTTCAACAGAAATGAAATCATTCCTGGTACTGGAAACCTAGCCAACTACCCAGGGTTAGTGAAGTCATTGATCTTAAAAAAGAGTCTACTACTGCCATCTTACTAAGTTGGCATAATTCCTCACAGGATTCTAAATACTTATTCTTATACCTACAGATAAACGTAGCTCTCACCTCTTATCAAAGAAGCTTCTCTTTGCAATAGACAGGGAGCATTACAGAAAACCACAACTGGTCAAAATGTAGAGAACAACTGATTTTTCAGCTCCCAGCCCCAAAGTATACATACAACACAATTAATACAGGTAAGGTTTGGGAAACATCACAGATGCAGAAAGGTTATAAGTGACAGAGGACCAGTAAATCTGCTGTGAAATTTTGTCTTCTAGAAATGTCAGGGAAGCTACATCCATGATATCTCAACAGTAGGGTATCTAAACCAGACATGAACAAGGACAAGACTGGAAAACGTAGTAACATGGAATGGAGAAAGCTACTGGGGTCCTAACCCCTACACAGAGAACTACAGGCAATAAAGAATGCAGAGAGTGGGAAAGTGGGAGAATAGTCTTCCCTGGGATGGCCCCACAATTGGTTTTCTAATACAAAGCAGTAAGCCCTGAAATCATAGCCATACAAACAACCCTTAATGGACTCACGAGGTTGCATCTGCGTCTAGAGCTACGCCTAGGTCTATATCTCTATATAACAGTTTTTAAAAAGACACTATGAATTTGAAAAGGAGGAATCATAGAAAGGATCAGAGATAGAAAGAGGGAAATGGTATAATTATATTTTAACTTGAAAACAATGGAAAATGGAAAAAAATTTAATAATGTGTTTTTCTCGTTATAATACAAAAACGGCAATTAGTAATTTAGCTGTAGAAATAATAAAATGACGGGTATTTTTAGCACACAAAACAAGGGAAGCTGTGCTATCAGCATACTTACTTGCTATGAATGCCAACCTATAAAACTAAATACAGATTGTAGATACTAGTTTTTATATTTTTAAAAAATGGTGGAGACCTGTTTGCCTAGGATGACCTTGAACTTGAGATGATCCTCCAACCTTGGCCTCCTGAACACTGAGATCACATGTGTGCACTTTCAGTTTATTTTTGAGAAAAGGTCACTATGAAAAACAGCTACAATTTTATTTTAACAAATTTAGCCTTGTTTAATTTAAAAGTTACCTAATTTTAAAAAACACAGAAACCCTTATCTCAGCAATCGTGTTTTCTCCTAAAGAAGCTGAGTATCTACTTGTTTATAGCCATCAGCTCAGTAGTTGCATAGATTTTTATAAAGGAATATTTAACGTTTAATAATTTTGTATTGGATGCTTTTCTGCCTGTATAACCCTTTCTTAGTGTGCCTAGAACTATCCGGACTGTAATAAAATCTTAGTTGCAAATGGAGTCTGATATATCTGTGCACCTTTCTAAACACTACAATTTCCATGTAATCCCAAGTCCCGGTGCCTCAGTAGCCACTAATTGAACAAGCCAACAAAGTAACTTCTTAATAACTTGTCTCTGCTGCCAAAGATAATTAAATGGGTTTTAAAAAGATTTCTTTTATGTCTGCATTTGTGCATGCAGTGTGTGTGTGTGTGTGTGTGTGTGTGTGTGTGTGTGTGTGCGTGTGTGTGTGTGTGTGTGTGTGTGAATATAGTGCCAGTGTCTATGGAAGCCAGAAAAGGGCATTAGATGTCCTGGAGCTGGAATTACAGGCTGTTGTAAACAGAGGTCCCCCGCAAGAGCAGTGCATGCTCTTAACCACTTATTTATTTCTGTAGCCCCTCCAAGACCCCGATGGCATTTTTAAAATTGGAATTCACACTATTATAAAGGATTCTTTTACACAGAGTTGACATACACTGGAATACAATATCTTATTCCAAGCAATCTGAGGTTTAAGAACAACCCCCATAGCATCTTTAATTTCTAATGCTCCTCTGAATTTGACCTTGTCTCCTTTACCTAGGGGATCAGCCATGGTCTTTCCTCTTTACTTTTCTGTTATGCTGATAAAAATAAAGACAGGAGAAAGTTGACATAGTCAACTTTCCATACAACAAAATGTCGTCATCATTTGTGTTTTGAGAGACTCAAAGACAGATTTTCATTGTGGAGGAAAAAAAGAGATGATTTTAGGTACACACTAATTAGAAGTTTTTAACATGAACGAGTGGAAAGTGAGTGGAATAGAATGGAAATGTATGATTGGCTCTGAAAGTGTGTTTGGCTCTCTTTTGGTGGTTGTTTTGGGACAGGGAAATAATTAAGTAATGATCAAGTGATGACTGGCATGGCATGGCTTCTGCGGCGATTATGGGTGACATTGCCACTGCTTTCTATGGACTTCTTAGTTAATTTGTCCAATATTTTGGGGTCAGAGTTCTCCTTCTGTCATGATGTGACCATGCCTGTTTATAGGTACAATCTCTTCATTCCTCTTTGCTTTATTTGTTTCTCTTGTGAGAGGATGAACAATTCCTGGCAAGGTGGACATCAGATCTCATATCCTGGATACTGCTGAGTTGTCATCATTGTCAATAGTGGCATGATATTTTCTTGAACCTTTTGCTGCCAGATCACATTAGCAATCATCTGGAGAACTCATGTGTATAACCATTATGTCCTCCAATAGCAATGCCATGATACAAACACAAGCCCCTGTGGCAAAGGTTAGAGCAACTGAGAATGTTTTGTGGTGCCTTGGAACCAGGAGCCTCAACTTCCTAAGCCAGGTCTGATAGGCTGAAAGGTAGAGTCATCATGTAGACCCAAGCATAACAAGAAGAGTAGCTATGTAATAGGCAACACTGTTGTTGCTCAGTAAGAAATACAGAGCAATGTGTGATTGCCTGTAGCTAATTTGAGTATGTGTGGAAGAGTCTTCCTGACATCTGGAATAAGGAGGCAATACTAAGCAGTTCTGCCAGAGTTCATGCCACGTTTATTATAATCATTTCTATTTGCATAATCCCTACTAGTGGAAGGAAACAGTGTTCTGATTTTTTGCCTGGATAATAAGTAAGATGGCAGTTTCTCCAGATATTTTATCAGCATAATCAAAAGTAGGCTTCATTTTGGAGCCTTTATCTGAGTTATATTAGCCCCCTGTCTCTCTTTCTTCTCCCCAGTGTGTGTTCACATGCATGTGGGATCAGAAGATAGCCTTGTGTATTAGTTCAAAGGCACTGTATACTATTTTTTAAACAAGTTCTGAAACCCACCAAGTACACTAAGCCCAGTGGCCAGTAAACCCCAAAGATCTACCTGACTCTGTCCACACCCCTAGTGTTGTGGTTACAAGTGTATGCCAGCATCCCTGATTTTTTTTATCTTGTTTCTGGGACTCACACTCAAGTCATCATGCCTGCAATGTAAGCAACTGAGCTAGTTCTCCAGCTGTCCAGTCTTGGTGACTTAGAGAATTAAGATCCCAATGTGCAGGCAAGTGTTAGAATACTATTTCTAACACACAGAAGATGTTAGTCTGGGAAAGAAAAGAGGAAGCATTCCAACCGCAAAGGAAGCATTACCCTGAAGGGACACTAGGAATGAAGGAAGTTAGATTCTACACTTGGATCCATTGATCTATTATAGGTACCTATAATCCTGCCTATGATTTAGGAAGATTGTTGAATTCCAACTAGGAATTACTTAGAGTCTGGTCAATAAACTCTAATAACTGGTTGTTTGTGGTTTTTCTGTAGGAGGAAGTAGCTAAGCCATAGGTGGATTTGTCTAAGGTCTGTTTTCTTATATAGGTGTGAGAAGAAATAGCATTAGCTACAATTCCCAGTGATTTCACTTGTATTTTGATATCCATGACATATCAGCTTTCAGTAAGAGCAGCTATTATTTGTAATGAGCTTTGGAATGAGTATATTCTATCCTAACAATTACAATAAAAAGGAAAAAAAAAAACAGGAAAACACCATAATAATTAGATAGCAACTAGAATTTCATAGAAAATAAGAAAAACTATTAGGAGAAAGCAGAAAGAACCTAAACAAGAACTAGACAATAATCTTTGACTATCTGGGGAGGAAGCTGTCCATAGCTTACCAAGGCCTAGGGTTCCTACATCTGGTGATGGGTTACTAAAAGACCTCTGAGAATCCATACTTAGAATCCCCTTAGAGCAGGCTTACAATTCTGTGGCATTCAGAATCACTTCTGCGCTTGTGAAATAAGAACTCAAGAATGGAGTCCCTGGAGTTTCTTTGTTGGAGTTGTCATTGAAGGCACTTGGCAAGGCACTTTCTGATGAGATATAAATGTAAATTTTCTTTGATGTCTCTTCCAAGACACAAAATCTTTTGATCCTGAAGAGGCTGTTTAGGACGATGCTGTGAGAATCCTCTTACAAAGCATTGATGATATCTGTATGCAGCAGGTCATAGCCTTTTACAAGAGGTGAAACCCCCAAATTAGCTGTTCAACACAGTGAGCATTTCCTGCGTCACAGAGCTTCTGTTCTTTCTGTGTGCCGCATACAGCATGAAACCCATATACCACAAAGTACTCCTTGAGCTTTTTGCTTCTAACTGTCTGGAAGCCTCAAAGGATAAACAACTGAAAGATTCCTCTGCATAACTATGAGAAATTATGAGACTTAACACCCAAGGATATGAAGATCTTTAGAACTGACCAACTTAAAACTGCATGATTGTACAATGCTAACACTTTTCCACCTCAGAGAGAGCAATAGACTCAATACCCTAAACCTTCCAACACAAGAATATGTAAAACTCAGAAACTGATGAGATTCAATATTTTCCTGGGAGTATTTTTGGGGAAATGTATTATCTAAAAGCATTTTATAAAAATCAAAGCCATTAGGTTCCTGTATCATTAAAAAAATCTGTCAAAGAAAATTATCATTGATAATAGGACGTTGTAGTGTTTTCTCCCTTCTGTGCTGAAAAGGGATAGGTTGCTAATAGACGCACCATCATTAACAGGACTAGATGGTTCCTAAGCTCCTCTTTTTGCCAAAATGCATATATTTGCAAGAATTACCACTTGGGAAATTGACCGCGTCAGAGAGAACAGGTTATAGGAACCCATTTCCCCTGTGATCAGAGAAGCTGCATTTTGAAGCATTCGATTCTTTTTTTCATTTTCAAGAATTGATGAAAGAGGGAAAAAGAAACACTTGGAATGCAGAGGCAAGAAATTGAATGAAACCTTTTAATGCTCCAGAAAGTTCAAAGTGGAGAAAGGGTATGATTGTGTTGACACTCGCTCTACAAAGTATTGATTTTTTTTCCCCATTTCAAACCTGATCAGAAAACAGGACAAATGTTTACTCTGACACCCAATATAGTTATTAAAAGCAAAATGTCAAAGGGGAAATCTGATGGGCTGTAACCTTCCTAGAAGGAGGGACAAGACATGTCATGTGACCCAGGGTTCCTTCAACAGCTATCTATTTGCTAGGTTTTGCGTCTGTATGCTCCTTAATTTCACCCATTTAGGAAAGGACACATCATTTCTACTCACATTGTTACCAACGAAACTTTTCTTCCCTATAATGAAGTTTTTGTTCTTGTTGTTAAGTACGAATGATCAAACTTGTATTTCCCAGTCCTCTGTTGCTCTTCCAGTCATAGATGTCCAATCATTAGGGAACTACATAAAGGTGCTGAGTCAGCACTCCGTGGACTTGAAGGGCAGCTTCGCCATGCTAAATAGCTTTCCTTACAAACCTCACAAAGGTCCCTTTTGCCCCAGAATGTATTGATTGCATTCGATGTGCTAATTTAGCACTTCTCTGGTTTAAAGGCCATCATTACAGCACACTACACAGCCTGTGTATATAGGTTTATTACAGCAGAAAAACTTGCTCTCGATTTATTAACAGTAAATATACACACTCTCCCCAACAAATGCTAGCTATAAATCTCCCTTATGTACCCACAAGCTTCTGTTATTATAACCTTTTATTAATAAAGTGAACAATTTCATGCCGTGTTAACGAGTTAGAGTCTATCTTTTGCTCCCCTTTATGACTAAAATGTGCTGGAGAAGTGGACGATTTATCTAAGCATGCAGGTGACTAAGGAACACGACAGTTTTAATAATTAGGCTCCATCTATCTCTATTTTCACTGATGGAAAAATGTTACACTTGATTTTCTCATTTTCATAGCTGTATCAGAGTTCAGAGAAAACAAATCAAACATAGTGAAATGATAATAGAGCTGAATTATAGAGTATCTTCAGCCTAAGTGGAAATGTACTACATTCTGTGGACACTGTGTTTTTAAAACAATTACTAAAACATGGGAATAAATTAGGTTACTCTTTGTTATCTTTCAGAATACTAATTTTACTTAAGGTATATCAGTAGGCTTAGATTTTTTTAAAACCTACTTTTAATAAGGGTTCTCAAGTGCTTTGATCCTCCTTCTAGCCTACCATCCAAAGGTAGAAAAGATGGTAAATAGGACAAGGGGATGTGGACCTGTTTAGAAGTTGCGGGGGGTCCTGGATGAAGGAGTTGGAGAAGGGACTGAAGGAGCTGAGGGGATTTGCAGCTCCATGGAGGGAGCAATAGTGTCAACTGGCCAGACCCCCATGTAGCTCCTGGTGCTGGCCACATTTGTGGCAGAGGACGTCCTTGTTGGACATCAGTGGGAAGAGAAGCCCTTGGGCCTGAGGGTGTTCAGTGCCCCAGTGTAGGAGAATGCCAGGAAGGGAAGAAGGGAGTGGGTGGGTGGGTGGGGGAGCACTCTCATAGAGGCAGGGGGAGGGGATGGGATAGAGGGCTTCCGAAGGGGAGACCTGGAAAGGGGAAAACATTTGAAATGTAAATAAAGAAAATATCAAAAAAAAAAAAAAAAAAAAGAAGTAGTTCCAATCTCTTCCAATCTCCATTTGTCAGGATACCAATAGTCTAGTTTAGTAGTGTCAGGATAGAAAACATAAATCAGCAGTAGTTGCATGATCCAGCAGAAACAGCCAGGACTCCGCCAAATGTGCATGAGTCTCTGGGAGTGACCGGAATCAGTCAGGATGCTGGGTGAAGTTCTGTGCCTTGCCTCTCTCAAGGAAGGAAGCTAGGATCAGTGAAGACGAGACCAATGAAGCATCGCAAAGCTAGCAATGCAAGTGCACCTTCACTGTCTGTTGAGTTCTATTTACACTCCATGTGCCCTTCCAGAGTCTTAACTTAGCAAAACACCGTGTGAGTCTTTATTAAAATGCCACTACATACCTACCATGGGCTGGATCCCATGCAAAGAGCATAGTGACAGGCTTTCCACTTTGTAATGTTCATCTATTTAGCTAGGTTCACAGGTTGCACAGGATACCAATGGAGGAATGCGTGTTCATGTTCTTGCACATGTGCATATGTTTTCCTGTGTACATGCACATGTGTGTATGCATGCATATGATTGAGTGTGCATGTAGTGTGTATGTGTGTGTGTGTGTCTGTGTGTGTGCGTGTGTGTGTGTGTGTCTGTGTGTGCGCGTGTGTGTGTGTGAGTGTGTGTGTCTGTGTGTGCGTGTGTGTCTGTGTGTGTCTGTGTCTGTGTGTGTGCGTGTGTGTCTGTGTGTGTGTGTGTCTGTGTGTGTGTGTCTGTGTGTGTATGTGTCTGTGTGTGTGTCTGTGTGTGTGTCTGTGTGTCTGTGTCTGTGTGTGTGTCTGTGTGTGTCTCTGTGTGTGTGTGTCTGTGTCTGTGTGTGTGTGTCTGTGTGTGTCTCTGTGTGTGTGTGTGTGTGTGTGTGTGTGCTGCCTCTACTGGACCTCACTTTTAAGTAAATCAGATTTTATATATATATATATATGGAGAGAGAGACTGTATTCTAGATAGCTCAGATATGCCTGAGTATTGTAGAGAACCTTGCACATTATACATTCAAAATAAGTGTTTAAATCAATATGTTAGTATTTTGTTACCCCTTCTAATAAGAACCGAAGCACCCACACTTCTGTCTTCCTTCTTGAGCATCTCATGGTCTGTGAATTGTATCTTGGGTATTCGAGCTTTTGGGCTAATATCCACTTATCAGTGAGTGCATTCCATGTCTGTTCTTTTGTGACTGAGTTACCTCACTCAGGATGATATTTTCTAGTTCCATCCATTTGCCTAAGAATTTCATAAAGTCATTGCTTTTAATAGCTGAGTAGTACTTCATTGTGTAAATGTACCACATTTTCTGTATCCATTCCTCTGTTGAAGGGCATCTGGGTTCTTTTCAGCTTCTGGCTATTATAAGTAAGGCCGTTATGAACATAGTGGAACATGTGTTCTTGTTATATGTTGGAGCATCTTTTGGGTACATGCCCAGGAGTGGTATAGCTGGGTCCTCAGGTAATACTATGTTCAATTTTCTGAGGAACTGCCAATTTATTTCCAGAGTGGTTAAGCAAACACAGACACAAAGTGTGGAGCAGAGACTGAAAGAAAGGACATCCAAAGACTGCCTCACCTGGGGATCCATCCCATATACAGTCACCAAACACAGACACTATTGTGGATGCTAAGAAGTACGTGCTTACACGAGCCTGATATGGCTGTCTTCTGAGAGGCTCTGCCAGAGCCTGACATATACAGAGGCAGATACTTGCAGCCAACTGTTGGACTGATCACAGGGTCACCAATGGAGGAGTTAGAGAAAGGACTGAGGGAGCTGAAGGGATTTGCAGCCCCATAGGAAGAACAATATCAACCAACCAGAGCTCCCAGGGTCTAAACCACCAACCAAGGAGTGCACATGAAGGGACCCATGGCTCCAGCTGCATATGTAGCAGAGGATGGCCTTGTTGGGCATCAGTGGGAGAAGATGCCCTTGGTCTCATCAAGGCTCAATGCCCCAGTATAGGGGAACGTGAGGGCGGACTGCCAGGAGTGGGTGGGTGGGTGGGGCTCATCCTTATAGAAGCAGGGGGTCAGGGGATGGGATAGGGGATTTCTGGGGGGAAGATCAGAAGATCCGGAAAGGGGATAACATTTGAAATGTAAATAAGGAAAATACCCAATAAAAATCAACATGTTAGAAAGCTTATTGGACTTTCTTTCCCTGTTCTCTGTTTAATAAAATGGTCATTGCTTCAACTATGGGGTCTACTGATGGTCTAGGACAGAGAAGCCCCAAAAATTACTTGAGAGATCTACACAGAATCTTACATTTGAGTGACCAATTTCTCTGAAAATATCAGTGTTAACAATGTGGTATCCTATAGTTAAGGATCTAGAAGCAAGAAGAACTGCCGCTAAGATATCTGACACAGCCTATATCCAGATGGACACGAATGTGAGATGCATTTACCTCTGAGTAAAGCAAGTGTATCAAGTGGAGAGCCGAGGCTTTCATCAAACACTTCTGCAGCATAAAAAATTCACCCATTTGAAACCCAGCCAACAAATAAGCACAGCAGAAGATATCAAAGGCTATGTTCATCAGGGAAAATAGCAGCAGGGGATATGGTCAACCGTCTCTGAAAGCATGCTTATTGCTATCTATGCTGGGACTTTTAGCCAGAAAATGGTTACTCAGCTGAGGACCAGATTTCCAAACCTTCCTTGTGTTTAGGGAAGAAGAATGGACGTGGTTCACGCCACTTCTGACCCAAGGCTTGAAGAAACTGCAGCACACTGTCTCAGCTCTTCCTTTTGCTTTAAGCAGAGCCAACAACAGGCACAGGATGGGTACTTCCCTGTACACTCGTAAAAAGGAAGCCTTTGGTTTTGAGCCTTTATGGTGCAGTTGCAATAGTACCTAGCATTTCTTGCCTAATACAGAAGTTGTCACTATATATTCTTCCAGATCAGGAAGGCTAAGCAGGACTGGAGAGATGGATCACTGCCTAAGATTGTATATTGCTTTTGCAGAGGACTGGTGTTTAGTTCTCAGCAAACTGCTCAGGAGGCTCACAACTGGAACTCCATCTCCCAGGAAATTCAGTGCCTCCAGCTTCCCCAGACATCTGCCCTCATGTGGACATACCCCTTCCTTACATACACACAATTAAAAATGAAATAAAACAATTTACAGAAGACCAGGATAGCTCCGAGCCTGCATTTAGGACTGCGGATTAAGTATGAAAGATCTGGCACAGAAAGGTACAAAGTGCATGTATCTGGATATGCCTGTGCCTTGGTCTAAATAACAGTAATGTGGCCATGAAAGTGCTAGAGTAACACAGGCAGGAAAGAGATAGTGCTTAAACATTTCTTCTGATTGTCAACTTGACAGGGTTTGGACCCAGCCAGGAGACAAGCCTGTAGACACACAAGGGAGAAGACAATTTGGTTTAGATTAGCCTCTGAGCATGCCCATGAAGGGTTATCTTTACTAGATGAGTTGAAGTGGGAAGACCTACTGTAAACGATACCTTTGGATTTAAAAAGGAGAAAGTGAGCTAAACACCAGCATTCATTGCTTTTTTTCTTCCTGTCTGTGGACAGTGTGACCCTTCTGCTTCAGGCTCCTGACACCTTGATTCTGTAGCCCTGGTGGACTGTACCCTTGAACTGACAGCCCAGATAAGCCCCTTCTGCCTTAACTTGTTTGCCAGGGATTAATATTGTTTCTTTCTATTTCTATTACTGTGCAGTCTCCACAAAAATCAGCATCTTTATTCTTAGTGGGCAAGCACGACAGATGCTTTTCAAATACCTTAATTAATTAATTAATTAATTAGCCAATTAATTGCACTCAATTCTTTCCATCATCAATTTGAAGTGGGCGAATATAGTTGACTAAATGCTTTAATCAAATCAAAACTGCTTTACTAAACTCAGTCTCAAAACAGGTATATTGAGCTATGCTGTGCACGAAGCAATATTTGAAATGAACCAGGTTACATCAGGGCTCTGTGTGAGCACTTCAGGCCCCATTAGGAACATCCTATTTTCATAAATGATCTTTACTTTTTAATGGAAAAAGTCTACGTAAAAACCTACTTGTTGGGTTACAAGGTGCTTAAAGACATTATTGTTTGCTTCTTTTTCTTATTCCGGTTTTATTGTGCCTTTGCTCAGGGGCTGTAGAACAAGACCATGATTATTAACCCAATAAAGCTGCCTATATAATGATGATAATTTACTTATGACCTATAAGAAATAGGTATTTATTTTATGGGCATAATGAAGTGTTATAGTTTCAGAAATTATTTTTTCTTCAATCCCCTCTGACTTTCAGATTTTCAGTTAAAGAAAATATGTTGATGTAAATTCATTGCATCTTTGGCCATTATGTAGCTTTTAAGAATTATTCTCTTGAGGCTGGAGAGATAGATAATTCATTAAAAGGGCTTACTGCTCTTGTGCTGGACTCATCTTCTGTTCCCAAGTATGAACTGGGTGGTCTACAACCCCGTGTAATTCCAGCGCCAGGAGATCTGATACCCTCTTCTGGCCTCCAGAGGTACTGCACTTAACCCTCCCCCACACATATACATATCATAAAAAATTAAGTAAGCAACTCTTTAACAAGTTCTTTTCCTATTTAAGTTTTTATTTTTCTAGTTTACTGAAATATTTCTTTTCTTATTTCCTTCTCAAGCACTGCTTGGAATAAGCTGGCCAGTTGCTATGTCAGATATTTTCATCATTTGGAAAACCAAATGACCACAGATAGACCTGTTGATTCAGAAAAAATAGTATTCATGATAGGCTGCTGTAGTTATGCAGGGAGGAATGATTATAAACCACGTGGTCCTCTGATGTTCTCTCCAATTCCATAAATCCACTCTGTTAATCTCTTTGAATGAAGCCAACACTTTTATTCCTCCTTGAAGATATTAGTAAACTCCAAGTTGAAAAAAAGTGTTCCTCTTTGTTCTCTTGGGGCTCAAAATATTTTGCCAAAGAACATAGGTAGAAATTTTCAGAAAATTTGTGACCACAAAGGCTCATTCACTTTTTCTATGAACAGAAGTAGGAAAATGGGACACCTTTGTGATTTCTAAAACTGATCTCAATTCAATTGAATAAAAAAAGGAGTCTAGTATGGAGTCTATTTATTTGGCACACACTGTAGTAGGATAAGAGCCACTGCCCGCAAAAGTGAGGAGATGGTGTCTAGCTTATTTCAAAGGCTCGTTGAAATGATCAGGCAAGACCACAGTACCTACAGGGCTCAGCCCCAAGGATTCACCTGTCTTTGTCTCCCTAGTTCTAGGCTTACAAATGTCTGCCATCATGACTGACGCTGGGTTCGAGGCATTGAACTCAGATTTTCACGTTGGTAAGAAAAGTAGCCTATCAACTAAACAAGTTTCTCAGTCTGGGAAGTATTTAATGATTCCAACCAGTGGTGGGCAAGGTGAACTGGGGCTTGGATCAGAGCTGAGGAGAGATGGCCTGTCCGAAGACAATGGATTGAGAATGATTGATCAAAAACATTCTTGTCACAGTAGCTCAAGCAAGGGACAGATCAGGAGAACATGCAATGTTCACCAGGCTGGGAGTGAGCCAGTTGGAACACATGAGGTAGTCATATTGTTATCAGGTTGGAAGAATAATGGGTGCTCATAAAGTACAAAATTGAAAGCTGAATTTCATATGAGGATGTAGGACCTGTTGGCCATCATAGAGTAATTCTGATGGGAATTCTTTGCACTTTGTTCTACTATTGTACCATCTGTTGGGGGTTGGGCAAATAAAGCAACAGAAAAGGTTTCCAACCTTGAAATGTAATAAAAACTGAAGGAGTAGATTATTTTGCTATATTTTCCCATTTTGTAATATTGTGTACATTACTCTCCCAACGCAGATCTGGAAGAACAGAACTTATGCTGGTAAGCAAATCTTTATCTTGAGGAGAAAAATGAAATATAGATGTCTTGAATTGTAGTCATATTCCAAAGAAAGCACTCTTTACAAATGTTTTGAACTCAAAGATTGTTTAATCTTTGCTGACTGGTGGAAATGATTTTTAAAAGAGAGACAGAAATGCCTTATACTCTCCTACCCCCATGGCGATTAGAATTCACATTTATAACTACATTTTTGTTCTCTTTATAGAAGAAAACCTTTATTCACCTGTGAGAATAGTCAGTGTAATATAAGACTTAACAGGTTCCCTGAGAAGCCACTACAAAGAATTTCTGCCTTTCTAGGACCTCTGATAAGTGTCCGGGCACATGCCCCCGGTATTGCAAGTAAAATTCCCAAGGAGAAAGATTTGAGACTGCCACTCAGCTGTCCCTCAACTGTGTTTTCAACATCAAATAAGTGAAGATCCTCCAACTCTAAAAAAAAAGTCTGTCGCTAGAAAAAAAATCAAGTAGGGGATGGAGAGATGGCTCAGTGGTTAAGTGCTACTGCTCTTATAGAGAACCTACTGCAGGCAGCTCACAACAGCCTGTAACTGCAACTCCAAGAGATTAAATGCCCTCTTCAGACTTTTATGGGTATCCGAACACACAAGTATAAACACACATACATGCTTACATACATACACATAAGTAACCAGTAAAAGCAATTCTAAAAATATTAAATATGTAATGACATACCTCTTGCAATAAATAAAACTGAAAACATTAAAAGTTTATTACTTAGTTAATATTTGAAAGTGAGGGGCCCTTACTAGTAAGAATTTAAGAGCTCAGAACTGGCTGAAAACATGAGCAAAATTTAGTCTCTCTTTTTAGGTGTCACAATCCACATGATTGATGGTATGACCTAATACAAAGGAAGATTTCTAACTTGAAGGTTTTTTTGGGGGTCCCATATATCACAGATTTAGACTTTCTTTTTAATTATTATCATTGTTGTTATTGTTGTTGTCATCGTTATCATCATCATTGGTGGTGGTGGTGGTGGAAGTGGTGTTGGTAGAAAGTGAGGAACAACTTTTGGAACTGGTTCATATCTTTCGTTGTGGGTTCTGGGGCTGAAACTCGGGGCATGAGGTTTGGGTGGTACATACTCTTATCTGATAAACTATGGCGTTGGCTTGCCATTTTGAAAAAAAATACTGCATGTGTGCATCTGTGTTAAAGAAATTATGGTTTGCTTTTTGACTGTTTTGACATTTCTACTTAATATAAATTTAAAACATATATATCTATTTTCAACTAGACTACCAGTATTCTCTCAGCTTATTGATTGCCCCCTCGTTTTTAAACTGCTTATGGTTTGAGATTCTAAATTTCTCTTAGTATTTACAGTTTAAAGGAAGCTTCCATTATAAGGTTACTATTTTGGAAACTCATGTCCAAAAATAAAAATTACTCATAATTTGTTGTAGGTCTTCTTTGATCAACATGAGTAATTTTCCTCTCAAAATGAAATGGATTTAAGTCAGAGGTTGCTAGTACACACACTCATCTGGGTGAGGTGATAGAATCACAAATTCAAAGTCAGTTTGTGCTATATACAAGGTTTATGTCCAGCCTGGATGAAATAGATCCTGTTACAATCAACCAACCCACCAACTAAGAAACATGGGTGAACCTTCATTATGAATCAGGAAGATAATATTTTAAACTTGATGGTTATTTTATAGTGGAGGGACGCAGAACTTCAGCAAATGAGTGTGTCTTCCAAGACACATTCTGTCTTCCGCTTAATTATTAGAAAGACTCTGAGATATTCAACCAGAAGATACAGTAATGACGATAAAATGCTAAGTCTTACGTTCTTGCTTTTCTGTTAGCTTGAGAACGAGTAACTGTTCTCTTATGCAAGGAGGCGACTGTCCTTATTTTAAGCATATAACAAGGTTCTGTATGAAGTGCTACTTAGAAGTGAATGAACAAATGTCACTCACAAAGTCTCTTGGCAGCTCCTCCACCTGCACTAAATCATTACTTCATTTTATAACGGAAATAATTGGGCCCTTCCAACAATGTATTTGAAAGATTATTTTAAGGTCAAAATGAAAAGCGACAAACATTGTTTGCATGTATTACATAATCATCGGCACTGAATTTTCCACTGTATTGATCAAATTAACTAATGGCTGTCACGAGTGTTCTGTCTACCTACACTGACCTTCCAAGCATAGCCCATACATGGAGAGCAGAAGGCCACCTTCCAGAGACTTTTGTTTTATGAGAGGATGTGACCCTATTCTGGCAGAAACCCAGCTTGCTGCCTTTAATGTTGCTAATTGTGTCTAAGCTGTGTTCTTTTATTTCTGAATTATCACTGCTTGTTATGTATCTCTGAACACCTAGAGAAATGACATTTCTAAGAATAAGAATAACACTCCCCCAGGAGCTAGAAATTGGTCAAAAAGCCTTTCATCTCCTGTAATTTTGGACTCTGGGCTGAGTCAGCTTTTGGCCTGGTTTCAGGGGCTGTCTCTATCACAGATGTCACACATCAGGGGTTGACAGCAACTGAAAGATTTTACATGGTGTTTTTGGAGACCTCCACATATTTTGATATTTTTAAATCTCCTTTTCCAGACAAAACATCTGAACAAATGAATGCAGTTTCTCCCTTCAATTGAACAAATCTACAAGCCTGGTCACATACTTTAAAAGTGAGCTCATAGATTAAAAGAAGTGTAGTTATTATGTTTTCCTTTGGCTCTTGTTGTAGAGGTTTCATCTCCTGTTGGACCCTTCTGTACATGTCAGGAATTGGTAATCGGTTCCTTGTTATCAATTCTCCTGGAAGGACTCATTAATTGTGTAACATAGTGTCTCTTCACAATGAATACTTTTGCAACCCTTTACTTGTGTCATTCATCTCAAGCCTGCTTGACATGCAATAGGATTCTTGGAGAATACAGTTTTGCAGGATGAGCCGATTCTTGTTTTCTACAGCCCAGGGATCTGCTCACACAGAACCATCAGGAAAGCAAATAATAAACCACTTTCAAGGAAGGCTATAAAGACCTTTCCTCCCCAGCCTGAGTGAGAACACAATCATCCCTAAAATCTACTGTCATCAGCAACCCACAGAAGAGCGTAAGGAAATTACCATAGCTATTAACAGGTCAGTTCACAGGAGAGTCGAACAAGATGTCCAATAGTGAATTTGTGAATTATACAGCAAATTGTGGAAACACTAATCTACTTAAAGTTTAGTGTTTAAGTCAGTAAAGTGGGGCCAGTACATGTTTCCTTGAAGAACGGACATTATAATTACATGAGATCATTATGCTAAGAGGAGATATACAGCATCAACTATTGACTGGCGTTTCAGCCAAAAGAATCTATCACTTAAATAATACTTTTAAAAATGTTTTATGTGGTATATATTAATTATAGATAAAAATAGATATCATTGTGGCTTCATATGTGTGTACTATATTATTTTTATCTTCATCCTTCCAGTTCTACTGATCCCTTTCTTCTTCCCAAGAGTCTCACATCTATTCCTGGAATATCACTATTTATTATTTCCTTTATAATATCTGGACATTCCTGCCTAATCATTAAAAGAAAGATTGAAAGAGAAGCTATAGTTGGGCCAAAACCCAACAGGATCTGCTACACGGCTATTTTCTTGAACTCCATTATAGATTCTTATGTCCCCAAATGCTGACGGAACACATAAGTTGTTTAAGAGGGAAGAGTTGGGTTGGAAGGGCAGGAGTGACGGCTCAGTAGGTAGGAGCCCTTGCTGTTTTTGTAGGGGAGTTTTATTCTCAGCACTAACAATGGCCTATAACTCCAACTCCAGAGAATCTAATGCCCTTTTTCTGCCCTTCTTTGGCACTGCATTCACACACACATGACTACACACATACAAGTAAAGTAAAGCACTAAAAATTGAAGCATGAAAGCATTAAAAATAAAGAATTAAGTTTAGGAATGTGATCGGAAAGAAACTCTTCAATAGCTGATGTAGCAAGGGCTTCTCACACTTTGGTTCCCATATAGATGCCATCTGGACTCTTACAAAATGTAATTCTCAAGTGGTATACGGGAGTGTGAGGATTCTGCACTCCCAGAAGCTTCTAGCTGGTGCACATCACACTGGTATGAGGACCACAGTTTAACTAACAAAGGCATAGATGTATAGGAGGCTTTCTGTATAGGAAGAGAGACTTTGGGTCCTTCTGCAAGGCTTCCCAGCAGAGGAAGGGTATCAAGTAACCCATGGAATTTTAAATATTTTGTTTATATGTCTTAGGATCTCTTATGGAAATACATATGATAATCTGAGCATACCAAGGAAAATAATGTGGCCATTAAGAAACCAAAAATGAGGGCTAATCTGGACTAAACAGGAGGCACACCTCATTGGGAATTCTGCAGGCCTTAGGGTTTCCTGTCCCTCTACTCTTCCAGTTTCTCTTAGTTAGAATAAAGTTTTAGTTTTATATTTTGGGAGACTGAAAACAGACATCACTGTAGGATGCGTCCTAGAGCAGAAGAGCAAACTAGAACCTATTCAGGTTCCCAAATGAGCATGAGCTTTTCTACAAATAAATTAACATTCAGGGTAGATACTGTTGATAATTTTTTACCCTTTACAATGACCCTAACAAACAATACCACTATCTTAATTGTTTCATTTTCTTTCTTTTTTTTAAAAAAATGTCCACAGTTATTTTTATTTGAGTTTGTGTGTGTGTGTGTGTGTGTGTGTGTGTGTGTGTGTGTGTGTGTGTGTTTAAACCACATGCAGGGAGGTACCTGTAGAGGCCAGAATGAGTGTCAAATCTCAGTGATAACCAAAGTGGAGTCATCTGTAGAAACAGTAAACCACTGAGCCATCTCTCCAGCATCATAGTTTCCTTCTTACTGCATTTGTTCTATAAGAAATTAATTAAAAGAGCTTGTAAAAAAATCAAGAATGCAATAAGAGTAACTTAAAGAAACATCCAATATGTTATTATTATTACTGTCTTCTTAAAAGATACATATGTGGATAAATGTTGATTACAAAAATTGACAATGGTCAGTCAATAAACCTGCCAGGCAGCATATCAATGCTCTTGAGTTATGACGATGCAATTTTTTTTTTTAATCAGGGATGTTTGTTGGAGATTTTACAAGAGCTCAAGAACAATAAAGCCATAGAAAGATTAAAATGGCAGAGGCGTAATTACGGAACATCATTGATTACACAGTTAACTTGCAGATGGAGACACAGTCCTGTCCTCTGCTGCCATGTGCAGGAGACTAGTGTTTAGAAACACAGGGAGGTGACTGTGATTTTTACACAGATTAAAATGACCAGTAATAGAGAGTAGAGCAAATAGAAGAGGCCCTAGATCCGAATTCTAAATTCTTTGGCATTTGCTGGTCTTGTGCTCTGGGTTTTTATATTATTCTCGAGCATCACTGATCAAATGGGGGAAAAACCTACTAAGTATAATATATTGGTCACAGAAAGCATGAAGGTTGAGATGTTATCTCTGGATTCCCATGAATGACTATCTAGTTCTCAGGTTTCTTCACCTACAGAATGGGAGAGCTGGACTGAGTCCTGTTCCTTGTGCAGAGTAGGAATCAAATCTGGGGACCTGGAGAGGATGAGTGTGCTGTGTGCAGATTCCTTGGGGCTCACCTAATATTCGATGATAGGGATAGGACAGGTCAAAGGGCTAAGTCTAGGTAGTGTGTGTTTTGTTTAGTCTTTTTTTTTTTTTTTTTTTAAATCTATTTACTTTTGCTTGCTTATTGAGGCAGAATCACAGGTAGTTTCTGATTCTTCTGCCTCCACTTCCTGAGTATCAGGGTTACTGGTGTGGCTCACCATGCCCACATGCTTTATGCAGTATCAGGAGTAAATTCCTCATAAATGTCCAGCCCAAAACTTAATCTGAAAAAAAAACTCTGAATGGCTCCTCAAATGGTTCTCTTTCAGTCTTCTCCCACTAGGTGGAAGAACCCCAAGTGCAGAAAATATTGAAAATCATCTTTTAAGTTTCAGTTTGGCCCACAGATCCTATGGTTTTCATTCATGAGCTAGGGTGGTGACTTGGAATGACTGAAAGGGAGATTCTTTGGGAAACCATGATAGTATCCTTCCACTAGGAGTGCTCAGTGAAATGGATTTCATGGTGACTGGACTCGTGGATTTTTCTGGCTCTTGTTTCTGGGAATGACCACCCATCAGCACGAAGCTGATTTGAAGGCAGAGTGGAACAGGGGAAACACTTTATTTGTTCACATGAATCTTGGTATACATTCATTCAAGCACAATTAAAAACAGTAGGGTTTCCCAGTTAACATTTGGTAAAGCTCACAAAACATTGTTTTGCTTATTGCTTTGAAAAGCCCGTAGAAGAAAAAAGCTTGTTTGATGAAAGTATTGTCTTAAATCTACAAATATGAAGCTTCTAATGGCTGATGCACCAGAGTTTCAGTTCTGAGCACTTTGGTCTCCACTCTTTCAGGCATCTCCTTTTTATTAACACTCATTTATTAAAAGGATGATAGTCTTCTCTCAGAGGATATTGTTGGGCTTTTTTTAGAAGTGCTTTTGCCTTTCTAGGGGTTAGAAAGGTATTCTGAATGTTTTATTTTAGGGAAATACATAAAAACCTCAACAAATACATAGGGCATCCTTCTTCAAACTATTTTCTCTCCACGCCAATTCTTGGGCTAAAAGTCAGTATCCATTTATAAGGAGCTTTCCAGATCTGTTGCTTTGTGTGTATCTTCTTGACAATTGTCCTGATTCTTTTTTAAAAGATGAATTGTATGTGTGTGCATGCACATGCTCCTGTGAGTGTGTGCACCTGCCAGTTCCCTCAGAAACTAGAAGAGGGAGTTGGACTTTTTGGAGATGAAGTTACAGAACGTTGTGTTAGACCCACCATGGGTCCTCTGTAACAGCAGTATGTACTCAGCAGTATGCTGAGGGATCTCTCCAGCCTCTCGCCCTGCTTCTTCGAACTGAGTTGTGTTAGCTCCCAATACCTGTAGTCCATGAATGTGCTTACTAGGTTCCTGTCCTGTCTGCATCTGCCAGTCTAGGCCTTGAGGACAGAGTTTGAGTGCTGTATGTTCCCTTAGTTCTGCATTGAGATAGACCTCAGGTTGGTTTTATACCTCAGAAAATGGTCTACTGAAGGAGACTCCACTTTCTGGTGTTACACATCTTCTGGGGCTACCCACTTTTCCTTCCCATCATTCTTTCTCTGTGTCTGGATGGAAATGAGAATTGTGGGTAGGGTTTGTCTTATTCAAGATGCTAGAGTGCTAGAGTTAGTACTAGAATATGCCACCTCTCCAATGGACCACCTGGGGACCTTATTCAAATGCAGACATTTTAATTTAGTGAGCCTGGGGAGCTCCTAGCTGGTATTATCCTGCCAATCTATAAACTGCTCTTCACAGATGGTTTAACTTATCCCAGAAGAGAGGTAACCCAGAGCAGGGATTTGGAGGGTTAGACAACCCGAATAAGTCTGCGCTATGTGTGCATGTCTGTGTGGGTTGAAGGGTGTTCAGTGCCTTGCAGATGGGCTAGCAGCATGCCTGGCCTTTACCTCCTTTCTCAGTTGTTAGACCAAAACCATGATCAAAAATTGCCAATATTCCCAGGGGGAAATTGGGCAAAAATGACTATTGTTCAAGAAACATTGCTATAGATGCTATTCTTACAGATGGTCCATTAAATGCTTGGACTCTACTAGCTGACTGAGTGGTGCTCTATGCCCTCAGGCAACTCATGCCTCTGTACTTCACTTTCCCTCTATAAAATGGGTACAATGATACCTATGTTACATGTTCACAGATGTAGTGTGAAGATGAAGTGGTTAGATATCCATGAAGCTTACAACTATGCATATCCGTGCCTAGACATCAATAAATGTTAACAAATATCATTAACATCTTTCTCTATATCAGCCATTTAAGAAATGTTAATTTACCACAGACAAACACACTTTGATCAATCAAAGGAAAAGAGATTTTATACATTCTTGAATTAATGAAATGTGTAGTTAATTTATCTATCAAGATTAAGAATGGAAGAAGAACCTATTAAATATGCATCTTAGCATTCCTTATTGAGTCATCTTAGTTAATTGGGATCCAGAATTTAATACCTAATTAATTCCATTTGAACTCCACGCATCAATGGAAGTGAGAAGATATTGCGTGTGTACCTGACTCCTAGCAGAACAGTTATTTATTTGTCTAAGCTCCTTCTGACACAATAAATTTTGGGATACCCCACAAACCCTCTTAGATGGGATATCATTTGCTCGTTCTTAGACATTTTAAGATTTACAATTTTGAGGTACATTTAATTGAATTTTGCTTTCTTGGTAGGAATGGTGGTTTGAAAGGATGCAATCAGCTATATTGGTGTTGAAGTTACCCTGTGATGGCCAAGTAGCTGAAGAAAGGTTAAACCATCATGCTGGCTGCAGAATTCATGACTGTGGGTGTCTAGACTGTGGGGGCAGGGAACACAGTAGTGTTAACAGAATCACTATTGACAGAGCCTCGTTCTACATGAACTGTAATTTTACTCTGAAATATGCACCTAAGAGTCTGTACCAAATGTGTAACAAGCCACCATAGGTTTCTAGATGGTCTCAGGCTTGCTGTAGTATAGCTTAGCCCTTCCCTTGACCTGGAATGTAGCAGTCTCTGGGTCTCCGTCCCCAGACAGAACTGAACAGCCCCTGCTAATGCTAATTGCTGCTTTCCCATTCAGCCCATCTCTTAGAGCATGACACATACACACACTCTGACTGCAATCAACATAATAATATTTTCTAGATTCACAGAACTATGAATTGATTGAGTCAGTCATATTGCATATTCAACACCCTGTTAAAGCTACCCTTCTCCTTGGTGAGGACTGTAGGAGGAACTTTTCCTGCTATTGTCAATGCTGGTCCCAGATGGCACATGGTTTACTTTAGCGAACACTGTCAAGCAGGCTGACTTGATTCTCAGTTACATGCTACTGCCAATCTTAGTAGAACCTTAGGAATACATTCTCTTTAGAGTTTATGAATCTCTGAACCACTGAGATGGGCAGACAATTACGATCTGCACTGTGCACTACTGTATTTAGGATATATTTGTGTAGTGATACGATAGCTGGTAACTTTAGTGCATAAAGTCTTCATATAGTTATTATCGTTATGTAAATAAATGGTAGGTAGAGAGAATCTAAACTTGTTGAATGAATCTTTCACTTGGTGTTACAGCCATGATAGCAAAACAAGGTAGAGTGAGTTTGTTTCATAGCAATGTTATCCTTTAAACACAACTATGCACAGCCGGAACTTGAGTTCAGTGTGCGTGAACCCGGCATTATGTTAGATCTATTGTGTGCATTTTCCTGATTTGTTCCAATGTGATACATTGCTGCATTGTTCCAATGAAATATATCTCTGCATGCCTGTCTCCATTTGTGTATGAGTATATGTGTGCATGTGCATACACTCAAGTCTATAGGCATAGCTGTGTGGATGTGTGAAGGTCAGAGGGCAACCCTGATTGCTGTTCTTCAAGTGTTAAATCCATAGTTTTTTGAGGCATGGTATCTCAATGACCTTAAACTCACTGAGAAGGCTAAGCTTGCTGACCAATGAAGCTTAAGGATCTTGCTATCTGCACTTCTCCAGCAGTAGGATTACAAACATGTGCTACGACTCCTGGACGTGTTTACATGGGTTTTGAGGATTAATCTCAGGTATTTTTGCTTGTAGACAAGCACCTTATAGATCAAGCCATGCCCCCAGCTGTGACCCTCATCTTACACGTGAGTTAGTAGAGATCTGATGGGATTGCCTATCTTTAAATAGCTGAAGAAACATTAGGGTGGAAATATTTAGATTACAGAGGTATTGCTCACAGCGTTCCCTTCATCAAGGCAAACCTAGGTATGGAAATATGTTTATGTGTGTGTGTGTATGTATATATATATTTGTGTATGTGTATGTGTGTGTGTAGTGACTGGAAAAGGGTCTGAGGTAGAGGTGGCTGCAAAGCCTGGTCCTTATTGTGAGCAGCAAACGCTCTTAACCACTGTGACGCCTCTCCAGGCCCTATCATTTTATTTCAAAGCATCTCCAATATCCATCTAACTACATTCTGAATGTATTACATGGAGATTTCTTGGTACTTTTGGTTGTAGAATCACCTTATTAACATTTTAAAAATCCAAATAAATATATTCTGCTTGGATATCAGTTGGCTCATTGCCCAACCCCATCTGTTGACATTTAGAAGATGTTTCTAACAATATTTTGACTTTCTTGAGCACTTATCTTTCTTTAATAGAAAGTTCTGTTTGTTATAGTTTCATTGTCATAGCGAGAGAAAAGCAATTTGCTACTCGGCCAACAAGACTCTCTTTTACTTATTAAAATGGCTGTAAATCCACAGCTGGCAAACAGTGTGAGATTGATAGCTTTGTTATAGAAAGCCACATAAAGGATGTGTAAATCTTTCCTCTTGCTTTCTGCCAATGGTCTTCACCAAAACCTAGAGGGTGCATGTTCTCAAATGAGAGACTAAGCTGGGGTCTGAGGCCATCACTCTGAGGTTTCCTTGCAAGCTCCAGTTAGAAAGCAGAAGTGCACATTAGAATAAAGAGGTGTTGACTCTGCCAGAGTTTTGAGAAGTGAAGGAGAAAACACCTTTGGAACAAAAAGAGTTTGTATGCAGTAATCACCATTAAATTGTTAGGTAGGGTCAATTTGTGATTAATTTCTTCAGGGCTGGAGGATTTAGCCAGGACAAAGGACCCTTCCCAGATCACTGTGATTTTGATGTGGAATGTTCAGAAATGGGAGGTTTGGACTGAAGCAAAGAATAATGGGAATCCCATAGCAATCAGTGTGTGTGTGTGTGTGTGTGTGTGTGTGTGTGTGTGTGTGTGTGTGTGTGTGTGTGTGTGTGTGTGTTGTCTGCATGCACATGTATGTGCTGGTACACATATGTATGCCAATTTATGCTTATGCATGTGGAATCAGGACGGCAAGGTTTTATTTCTCAGGTGCTGTACACAGATTTTTGACACACAATTTCTCATGGGTCTGGAAGTTGCCATGCAGGCTAGGCTGGCCGGCCAGTGAGTCCCAGGCATCCTTCTCTCTTCATTCCCTTCACCTCCTAGTGTTGGACTGAACAAGTACAAACCCCATCCCTGGGTCTGTTAAAAGTGAAGTCTGAGGATCAAACTCAGGTCCTTAATGCTTGCAAGGCAAACACTTTATCACCTGAGTTATATCCCCAGTTCACGTCATATTTATTTCAAAGATATCATATTAATAATAATGATATTAATATTAGTATCTACCCCATTTATTGGCACATTTGATTAGTGGTCTCCTTGCACATTATCTCCTATAATTTCTACAACAACCTGAATCATTTTATGTATATAGTACTATTATCTCCATTTTACAGAAAAGAGCATACAGTCTGAGAGGTTAGGGACCTGTACTATGTTCATAATAACTTCTAAAAGTAGAGCCAAAACTTAAACAAGGCTTATCCATTTTCAAAGTCCTTCCTCTAAACCAGGGGTTCTCAAAGCTGTAACCCTTTTATACAGTTCCTCATGGTGTAGTGACCCACAACCACAAAATTATTTTTGTTGCTTCTTTTTAATTGTAATTTTGTTACGGTTATGAACCATAATGTAAATATCTGTGTTCTCCAGTGCTCTTAGGTGACCTCTGTGAAAGGGTTGTTCAACCTCCAAAGGGGGTTGTGACCCATAGGTTGAGGACTGCTGTGGTCTAAACCACACTGTGAATAAAAACCTTACATTGATTCTGACTCTGCTTGGCTCTTCAGAGCTGACCCATCACTAATGGGTAAAAACTACAGGTTGGGCTCCTGAAATTATATGAAATATTTCTAAATTTAAAGTAAGTAAATTTAAGATTATCTATTTTCCATCTTTAAAAATTCAGAATTTATTCTCCAGACAGTAGAAAGCCACAGAAGGGCTTTTAAGCACAGCCCTATTGGATTTGGAGACAGTATAGAAAATAAGATAATATTGTTATCTTATTAGAAGACTGTTCCAGTAGTCTAGGCAAGTGGCGGCAGAATCCGGACACTGGGCAGATGATGATGAGGGGACAGTGTGTAGGAATCCTGTTCAGATACATCTAAGAAGTGGGTGAAGATATTAATCTTGTATTTATTATATGAATATGGTCAGTGAGGCTGAAGGAAAGGTCAGGGTGCTCCTGATATTTTAGTTTAGGAGAGTCAATGAATGTCTGGTGACACGATTGGTCTAGATGTGTGACAGAAGCAAGGCGGACATAGGGTCGTGGAGAAATAACACCTTCACTAAGTGCTAGCCTTTCAGGTTTTGAAGAGTTTGTGTCATGTTAAGGCAGAGACACGGGCAGTCAGACCTGGTAATGAAGCCTGGCACCCTCAAGGTATGGAGCAGAGGGAAGCTGCAGCATTTTGTGTGGAGTCTTAGGGCGATGGGGACCAAGCACTATTCACAATGTAGTAATGTCTAGTCCAACCATTTAGCAGGTGGTTGTTGGTGACGGAGAACCACAAAGAGCAAATTAGATCATCAAGCTTCAAATTACAAGAGAACACAGTGTTTGTTGTTGTTGGTGGTGGTGGTGGGTTTTTTTCTCTTTTTTTCTTTTCCTTTGAGATTGTGTGCTAAATAAGGAACTCCATGTGCAGCTGAACATTTCTAGTCTTTGCTTACAAAAGATTCCCTGTGGGTTGGCAGCAGTAGAAACTGCTTAAAGGGATTATGATTTAGGTTGGAATTCTCTCCCCCACCCTCTCTCTCTCTCTCTGTGTGTGTGTGTGTGTGTACATTCCAACTGAGCCATATCCTCAACCTTAGGTTATAATCTTAAGATCTCTACTTCTTCACACACCCTTCCTTCCCAGTCTTCTCAGAATTAATTGCTCTTTGAAAAGTTATCATCTGCCAATATATCTATGTTGATGACAAATCAGACTTGAAGTACATAAAATATGTTAGAAGGCTCGTCATTATTTTGTGAGAGCCACCAACCACTTCTCTTCCTTTCTATCTTTGAAAATAACTTTTGCCTATTACTAGGGATGTGGCAAGAAGCCCACCTTGCATGTGTTTCTCCTTCATTTCTTTTTGGAATCAATGTGACCTTGTGCAAGATACCTCAAGCTATCTGAGGTTCAACTTTCTTTATCTTTTAAGTACAGAAACTTTACTATATTTTCTCTGAGGTCCTTTTCAACTCCCAAGTTTTGTAATTCTGCAATCCAAGCCTTTCGCATAAATGCCATTTAAATGTCATTGGTTAGATCACCGAAAGGCTAATAATTGAATAATCAGGGATAGATCAAATACCTTTGCAATGAGGGGTCCTCAAAGACTGAAAAACATTACTTTTAATAGGATGGAAATCAGAAGATTTTTTTTTCTTAACAAGGTCAAAATTTCCCTTTTGGTATGAGCTCTAATTAAATTAAATCCTGAGAAATTTAGACTAGAAATCCAGGAGACCTCTCCTCTTCCCCCAGCTGGCTTTAAAGGCGCAAGGTAATAGAACTAACAGGACATTCTTTGGGGAATGCACAGATCAGTAAATGATTGTCCTTTTAAAGAAGTTGTAACTTGAAGCTACAACTTAACAGGGACAGACAGACACTGGTAGAGTATATGTTCTGACAAAAAAAAAAATGACTTGGTGTTTTCAGTACATTGGAAAAGGGTTCTTTCTTAAGCAGCTAGTGATACTACCTGAGAGACAGATCACATTGTGGTTGACATAAGAAGCATATCTTTCAAGTAAAAGCATTCTGCTTCAATTACATTTCTTTTGTGGTAATAAAATGTCTTGACAAAAGCAACTTAAAGAAAGAAGGCTTTATTTTGGCTCATGTATTGAGGGTTAAGTCTTTAATAGCAGAGGAGACAGCAGGAGCTTGAAGTAGCTCATCACATCTTATCCACAACTGGGAAGAAGGGCTCTCTGAATGGTTGTGCCCCATTCATGCTCTTTCTTTACCATCTAAGATCCCACCCCACAAATCCACAGCTCTTCCCACTTCAATTAACTTAGTCAAAATAATCCCTCACATGCAAAGCCAGAGGTTCCTCTACCAAGTGATTTTAGGTCTCATCAAGTTGACAATTGTGATTAGGTATTACATAGGTTTTGAGGCTCACCAGGCTAAGGGGATAAGTGGAGTGCCAAAACACAAACCTAAATAGAGGAGCCAATGATATGGAGTACCAGGGGCAAGCTGACAAGCATCTCTGAGGCCGAGGCTCACCAAAGCTGGTTTTATGAGGCACTTCCTTTATGTGGCTTCAGCTATTCATGCTAATAGCTTTGGTGTTCTGTGAAGGCTCCAATTCTGGAACACGAGCTGCCTTCATTGCTGTGCCTAGCCTCAATCTGGGGAGAAGATCCCACTAAGGCTATGAAAGTCTCCTTTCTTGACAGTTCTAGAACTTGGGGATGTTGAAGCACATGTGAATGACACTGTGGTGTTGAATGGTGCTGTATGTTGTGGCACCTGCATCTTCTGTTTACTTCATTGGGCTTGGAAAAGGATCCTCAGGAGAATTCTGTCTCCTGGGCTGTCATTTTGTCCTGCTTCACACTGGGTGAGTCATCTCTTTGTGAAACCATGACAGCCATCACCAAAATTGAGAACTCAATGTGACAAAAGGACTGTTTTCACAGTTCTCTGTCTACATAATACAAAAGTTCACCACATCAGGCACGTCATCTTAATCACCAGGGTCAAAAGAACTTTTAGATGTGACAAGTAGCTGCTGCTTTTGTTAGTTTCTTCCTTCTGATTGGCAAGGAGCAGGCGGCAAATTCCCAGCACACTGATGATCTCTTCACTCTCTCATTTCTTTTGATTTGTGCTAAAATATATATAAAAGGGAAGGCAAAGCTCACTTTGAAGTTGAAAGGGAGAATGCGCATTGGCTCCCGAGTTTGTAAGTGAACTGGCAAGCACTTTTCTTTTGTTTAAGCTTACTAAATGCCTACTCTGTACCTGGATATGCTCCTCTGGGCACTGGGGATGACAAGAGTGAATAATTAAAACCCACAACTGTCTGTCTGAGTTTACATTACAGTCAAAAAACAGGCACTGAAGTAGCCAATGAGATGCTGGGGATAGGAAAGATGGTTCAGATGGCTCTCACAGAAAAACATGGTTGATGGCTTCTAAAGAGTTTGGAATTTATTCTATGTGTATTGGGCAATCAGTGGATTGTCCAAATTATTATGCAAAGTATATTTTGATTAGGTATCTATGATTACTGTATGGATAAAGGATTTTTATGGAGCATAATATAAGAAAGAGGGTCAGTCATAAAGCTCCCAACACCTTCTGTGTCCTGTAGGGGAAGAGAACATATAGGATGGCCATATATATCAAAAGGGAATTTATTAGCTTGACTTACACATGTGTTCTGGATAGTCCAATGAAGGCTGTCTCCCACCGGATAGGCCAAGAATCTAGTGGTTTCTCAGTCCATGAGTTTGGAGCCTGAATATCTTAGCAGTCCTGATCTGGAACTGAAGACCTGAAGGGTTCCAGGCGAAGAGAGCTCAAAACTGGTCCTAATATCAGGGAAGGAATTGTGCAGCAGCAGCAGCAACAGGGCAGATGCACTTGGCAGCAAGAGCAAGCATAAGCAGGACAAAGCAACATTTCGTCTTTCATTTCCTTCTTGTCTGGGTTGCCATCGGCAGTTGTAGCACATATTATGCTTCTTGTAGTTTGGTCAAGAAAATACTTTGCAGGAGTGCTCAGTGTCAAGTTTTTGCTAACTCGTGATCCAGTCAAGCTGACAACTGTCACACCTTCTAAAATGAAAGGCCACTGTGGAATAGAGCAGGCTGTTGGGAGTGAACATGGAGAGGACTCAATTGGTAAACTCTGTAAATGAGAGAAAGAATAGAAGCAGCACCATGGCCAGAAGTGTTTAGTTTGAAGATCAAGTTTGATGTCCAGAAAGCTCTTGTGTACAGAATTGGAGCCCCGGGGAGTGGGAGCGAGCCATTGCTTTGCTTACCACACCTCTGTGTTCTTTCTCATATATTTGAGCACTGTGAATTTTGGTAGTCATGTGATTAGCTCCTGCCAGTCTACAATGTCATAATAGGTTGACATAGAGAAGTCAATATTGGTTTTTGTAGGATCCCCACTGCTGCCAAAGTGATCAGCAATGCTCCACATGCAAAGCCTTTCCAGCCTAGGACCCTGAGTGCTTATGTGTAACAGAGTCGCAGTTTCTTCTGTTAGCTTATCTCTGTCACATTCAACATGCTTCTTGTGTTTAGCCCCTGAGGCTTGTGGGTTAATGTGTTACTGGAGCACAACCTAAGTTATACTGACTACTGTAGTAAAAAACATCGAAGAAAGCATTGCTACTAAAAGAATACTATTTGAAATAAGATTAAATTCATTTGAGAAGAGAGACTAGAGAGAGAAGATAAGGGGTCTAGCCTGGAACCTTAGTGTACTCTAACATGTCCTGCTTGAGATGAGGGGCGCAAGGGCTATATGCATTTGGGAAGCTAAGAGAAGTAAAGACTTGGGTCCTTGTTGTTGAAGTCCTGGGTGTTTGTTCAGAAAGAATAATTTTCAGCATGTACAGACATAGCGATGGCAACTGTTTCCCCCTGACCATTAGTCTGTGCTGTCATTTTTTAGAATTAGTCATGATTGGAGTACTGCATGGTAAAAATGCTACATGACAAGAAGCAGCAAATGACAGAATCGGAAGATTATGTTTCCTGGCTCTAAATGTGGAAAGATGCGGATGGATTCCACTCTGTGGTCAGTCTAGATTAGACACCCCTCTTTGGAGTTTCCACTGTATCCTCAGGATTTCTGTGAGGCTTGTGTTCCAATTTGAGTGTCTTTTCCCAGACAGCAACCTCCTCCAGGACTTTCTGCATTGCTTACGGCAATGTTTGCGACGAAGCAGGTTCTGTCTATATTTGTTCAACAGATGAACAGTGGAGCTGGATCCCAATCAAGGTCAGTCTCCACAGATATAAGCTGATAAGGGGACTTGCTGTTACAAGCCAATGAATATTTCTTTTATGGTCATGTGACCACAGGAAGGCTAACTCTCTTGTTCCGATTCTTCACACATCTTAGTTCGTCAACAGGTACTTACTGAGTGCCTGCTGAGTATGAAAAATTGTGCAGGGAAGGCAATCCCTCCCTTAGCCTCTACCCTCAGGGAACTCACAATGCTGCTGAGGGGAGTAGGCTAATTGTTACAAAACCATTAGAGAACAGTGTGAAATAGTATACAGTTAATTGAAAAACACAGAAAATGTGCAGTATTGTAGCTAGTAAGAGAAGAAATAGATAAATGTGAAATGAAATTAGGTCTGGGACAATTTCTTAGCGGGGAGGACTTTGAGAACTTGGGAGAAAAGAGTGAGAAAGGACTGCATTGGAGAGCTTCACTGGGTGTGAGGGGTGAGGCAGTCCCCACCCCCCTGAGACTGTGACTAATGGTCTTTGTCGGGAAACGGGTATTGATGTGAGTGTAAGGGTAAGAAAGAATTAGATTTAAAAAAAGATCCCCATAGTTAGTAAGGTGGCATCAGTCTTCCTGTTCAACTGTGACATCACCGAGGCTGCACTGTGCACTGAGCAGTGTTTTAGGTGTGTAAATAAGTGTCTGTATATTGTGTGTGGGAGTCTTGTCTCATGGGGCTTCATTTTTCTTTAAAAATATTTTATCTTAATGGTGTGGGGGGGGGAGAGAAAGGGCGGGGGGGTAGAAGAGTCCAGAAGAGGGTGTCAGATCTCTTGAAGCTAGATTTCTGAGCCTTCTGACTTGTGAGCAAGGGTCCTCATGATTGATTAAGAAGCATTCTTAACCACTGAGCAGTCTCTCACATTTAAGTTTGCATTTTTTTATGGGAAGATAGATAAAAGTGTTGAGATGATTATGCAATGTTACTGAATTTCAGATTATGGTAAGTACTATGAAGAAAAGGAAGAACAGATGAGATTTAGAGATGGCATGTGCTATTTTCTATAAAGAAAGGTCAAAGGAGGCTTTTCTGAGAGGCTGATATGTATGAAGGGTCTCTTATCAAGTGACAGAATGAAGACCATAGGTTTCTGGGAATGGATGTGATATGACAGGGAGCCTCAGGGAGGGGACACATAACAGACAAAGGTGGAAAGCCACCAAGGTAGCTAGCAGCAAGGAAAATCCTGATGTTCAGGATCTAAGAGGAATATATTAAAAACATCCTTTGCAAGGGCTTCTTTTCATTTATTTCCTCTGTGCATGAATGTTCTTGTATGTTTAGGTACTTGTTCGTGTGTGTGTGTGTGTGTGTGTGTGTGTGTGTGTGTGAGAGAGAGAGAGAGAGAGAGAGAGAGAGAGAGAGAGAGAGAGAGAGAGAGGGAGAGCACGCATTCATGTGAGTTTTGGTAGATGTGTGTTTATATACGTGCAGATGCATGCACACACAAGCACATGCTTGGGAGTTACATGTTTATGAGGTGCATATGTTTGTATTCATGTGTGGGGGGAGGGTACTTGTATGTACAGATGCAGTTTTCTGTCTTTCCTACCTGAAAAAGGACTTGCTTCCCATCAAGCATGCTGCTGTCCTTGCAAAACAGTAAAGTAGAAGATGTGAGTTCTACCCATCTCATCAAAGGTAGACCTATGTGATTTGCATGGCTGGGTGCCCAGTAACAGAGGATCCAGGTTGCCAAGTCTTTGGATAATAACAAGTTCCCATCTACATAACACCTGGTCTTTACAACCCAAGTCATTATGAATGTGGTCCAAGTTGTCACTCTGGGGGTTTTATTATTTCTGCTTTATTCGGAGATGTTTCTTAAGGCAATGGAGGTTGCCTGTCTCGTTCCTTTGGCTAGTGAAGATAAAGTTTCAGCCTCTCCTGACATTAAGATGGTTCAGGGATGTTGTAGAGCAACAGGAAAGCAGAGCCAGCTGACCTTCAGATCTTTTAGTTAATACTATTGGAGGACAAGCCATCCATCAAAAACAGGCACTGGGTTTATCATGAGCATTGGGGTAGGAGGAGATGCTTCTAGAATTAAAGATCTCTGAGTGTACTAAATGGGGAACTTATGGCTACAGAGCTTCTATACCATACTAGTATGTGACAAGGAAATGGGCCTAGCAGCCTGTGAATGATGTGAAGAACTAAGGTTGGTTTATTTTTTTGGTGTGTGTGTGTGTGTGTGTGTGTGTGTGTGTGTGTGTGTGTGTGTGTGTGTGTGTGTTTAGGTTTGCTTTTAGGATTTTAGATGCTAAGACTCCTAGATGTCAGATCTGGGGAGAGAGAAGCAAAACTGAATGACATGTTCCCATTATCTGTCAAATCCAGTTCCCTTTGTGTGACATCACCATTACCTCTTGCCTGGACCTCTGGTTTCCCTGTTACACATCTGCTTGGCTTATGCTTAGCACCAGAGTGATCTTTTAATGTCTAAATCAGATCATATCTACAGACAGATGAAACTACTCATTTGCTTACAGGACAGACCAGGTCTGCCCTCTGCCTGCTTCTGCCATCTTACCTGATGGTCCTTCCCACCACTGTCAGCACACTCCAGGTACTTTATTCTTTGACTGGTTCTTTATGTGCGCCTGTCTCTGGCTGCTCCACCATCCCTGCCTGATGCCTCACTGTACGAGAGAGATGCAGTGTATCCCAGTGGTTGAGTATGCACACAGCACCAGACTGCCTGGGTTCAGCTCCAAGTGTGAGTCATCAGCTGGTTGCATTCTCTCGATACCTCTGTTGTCAAATGGAGCTGATAACAGTGTGTGCCTCATGGATATGGTTGTGAAGACTCAGTTCAATATCTAATATCTAGGACAGAACATATAAACCTACCTCTCATTATCTTCTGTATCTGAACCTAAACATCACTTCCTCTGGGGTGTTTTGCCTGCACTTGTCCCTTTGTGTTTGTTATTTCTGGTCTGAAGTCATAACCAGAGCCCTTGTGTTTACTGATCCTATTAGACATTGAACTTCCTGTGGACAAAGTGCTCAGCCAGCTAAATTTCAGAGAGTAAATACCTAATGTTCTGTTAGTAGGCGTACACTAGGCACACAGCAAATATGTTAATGTGTGACTGAGGCTGCTGGGTTGGGACTAAGTTGGGAATGCTGAGGGTATTCTGGGAAGATCTTGGTGCCTCAGTGGGGCAAAGCTGGGCCAGAGGCCAGTGGAGTTATGTTGCATTACTTTTCAAGACATTATCAGTAGGCTGTATTTTAAGATGTTGACATATCAAAATCAAATTACTGGACCAAAGTCAAGGCTTGCACATCTATGCCAACACTAAATGCTCTTTTCTGGCAGAAAAAAAAAATGTTCAGTTTTGCCACAGGATCTCAGCCAACCTGGAATTGGACCGATTGAATTGTGTAAATGAGACAATCATAGTCCCTTTTTCTCTTTCCTTCCTCCTCCTGCTTTGCTCCTTCAAAGTGACTGAGTGTTGGACTGCACCCCCTGCTTCCTTGCACATGGGTATTGTAGATGGAGTAGAGACTTTCTGGGTGGCAAGCCTGAGTTGCTAGAATTGCATTTCTCACTCTTGCTGTAAGTTGGGCTTCCTTATCAGCATGCCTTCTTTATCGCTTGTTACCGTCACTGTTTGTTTTGTTTACGTGATATTTTTCTCAACCAAGCTTGTTATACTGTATGGAAAACTTGGTGTTCAGAAAGAGTAGCAGTGGCAAACACACTGAACAGCAACAAAATGAACGCATAAGTCCCACCAGTGCCTGGATAGCAAGGGTTACTTTCCTCTGTAGTGTTAGCCAGCTTGGGCTTGCACTAGGGAATGAATCCCTCCAGGCCTCCAGCCCTCCCCCCTCTCTATTGTTCTGTTTCCTCTGCACTTGTTAGAAGGGTGGTGACTGGCGCCTTTGCCATCTGTGTATGGGGGTTATGGGAATTTCTAACCTCCAGCTTATTTTCAACCCCTATTGATCCGTTCCTCACAGATAATGATGCCACCTACTCTCAAGGCTATGTTCTTCCAAATGCTTTCCCTGGTACAGTGTTCTGTAAAATGTCTGTTCCTGTCTAACTGTCTTTCTTGCCCATTTCCCTGCCTAGGTTATCCTTCAAATGCTTCCTCATATAAGGCAGACTTTTTTAAAGGCTAGTGCTTTTCTAAGGACCAAAGCTGATGATCTTAGAAGAAATTGGTATTTTAGCAGATTCCATTTGAACATAAGCCAGAGGGTTGAGGCTAGCAGCAGAAAGATGAGGTTAGAATGAATTTTTGGTCTGCATTTCCCTTCTAGTAGATTTATGCATTATTATACAATGTAAGGTAACAGTCTGTCATCTTACCCTGTGACTTACCTGAAATACTATGGTCAGCACAGTGCCGTAAAGGGGAGCAGCTGTCTTCCAGCTAACCAGAGAGAGAAGTAATGATGTTTATGGTTCTTTGTATTTAGAACTCACTTGAACTTCATTCTTCTGAATAGTTCTTTTCTTTTGAGGAACCTAAATATAGGAGCTGGGAAATATGGTCCAGCCAAAAAAGTGCTTGCATCACAAGCATGAGAACCAGAGTTCTGATCACCAGTACCCCAGACAAAAGTCTGGGGGCAGAGATGAGTGCCTGTAATCAGGCAGCTGGGCAGACAGAGACAGGAAGTGCTGTGGAGCTCAATGGCTACCTCAATCCAGCTGCATTATCGAGCTCCAGGTTCAATGGGAGACCTTGTCTTTAAAAAAATAAGGTAGAGATTGGTAAAGGAGGAGCCCAATGTTGACCTCTGATGTTCATACACATACATGCCATATGTCGTGTGTGTGTGTGTGTGTGTGTGTGTGTGTGTGTGTAATTGCATGTGTATGTGCAAGTATGACCCCATAAGGAAAGAAACTCAATGTGCAGTACATAACTGGGATATGAGTATTATCTATATTTATAGTTCTAAACACCAGGAGACCCAGAGTGTCAGAGGGGGAAAGCTGCATCTTAAAAGAAATCCAAGTATTCTCATGAGCATCATAAAGGATTGCTGAGGTAGTGTATGGGATTAGTGAGGATGAGCTGCTTATTAAATTGAGAATGTAGGTTCAAATCGCCAACCTTAAGAAAAATATACAAGCCAATGCCTCTGGAGGGGTATGGGAGGTAAGTATCAAGATGTCTGTGAATGACATATTCTAAAGTCACCTTTGATGGTCCATTGAAAAAAAGGTTGCTAAGCCAAGTTTGCAATCAGAGCATGTGAGCCTGGGATGGGGTCTGGAGATGCAGCATCTATTCTGGGAAGCTTGAAACCTGGGAAGTCCTCGTGCAACACTCCACGAAGGCAGAGATGTTTTCCTCTGGCTGTTGTTTCTCAAGTTACTTAAAGGAAACTCGTTGACTATTGATCTCTCTCTCTCCCTCTGTCTTTCTCTGTCTCTGTCTCTGTCTCTCTGTTTCTGTCTCTCTCTCTCTCTCATACATATATATATATATATATATATATATATATATATATATATATATATATATATATATATTACAATAAAATGTAATGGACCCATTTCTACTTGGCATTTTTTACCACTTGAGGGACAAATCATGTGGTCTTGAATTTTGGGAGATAACTGTGAGATCTCGATGGCAGCAGGTGTATTTTTAAGACAATGATCTAGAAAAGAGAGAACTAACCCTGAATGTGAGTATAGAGCTCCCCAGGACAATAGCGATTACTGTGTTTAAGGGCTAATGCTTCCCCCTCTCAGAACCTGTCCCACAGCAAGTCCCCCACCTCAATATTCACGTTTCCACTTACAGTGGCACTTACATTCTCTTGATTTGTTTGTTCCCCGTGGCAGATCCTAGCTACTCTATCTCTTTAATCTAATTTGTGCTATGATATCAAGCTTTAATTTTATCGTTATTATTTTTGCTTCTTTTTAGACACCCATGGTGTGCCAGGCGCTGGATAAAATAAGGATACATTCATTGCTGTCTCTGTGCTCACACTTTTAAAGAGCTAAGACAAGCAAAATTCCCAGTAATTGGCAATAGATAGTCTTTACTCCCCCTATCCCCCTTTCTTCCTTCTCTTCTTTTGAAGCAACCTCATCTCTCTGAACAAGCTTAAGAAGTTCTCTGGATCAAAGCTGTCAGAAACCAGGAGGGTTTGGAACAAGTGTCAGAGTAGGCAAAGGACCTTCAGAACTCAAGCTGTTCCTTGCCTGCCTGAGAGGATCTGGGCTGCATTTCTGCCTACCTCACCTGGGAGGGCTAGGACTCTCAGGCTACTAGCTGCCTCTGACATCCCTACCTAGGAGGCAAACTTCCCACACTGCACTGGCTCTAGGACCAAGGATCCTGTAAGCCAAAGGATCCTGGAGCTTAGGCTGTTCCCAGGTATCTGACTGACTTGCAGTGACAGGGCTATGCCTACCTTAGTATCCCAGAGGTTTCCGGGAGGCACCCCTAGTGTGCCTCTCCTACACACACCATTGGGATCTTTATCTTTTCCTGTTGTCATCCGGAGGAACTCTGAGGCTTGGGGAAGCTTGAGGGATGGTTCAGCAAGCGCCCGCAGGCAAGAGTGCCAAGATCAACCCCACCCCATCTTTCCTTGGACTTCCCCTTGTGCCTACCCCAGGCTCAGAATGGTTCCCTACAGCACTCTGAAGGTTAGGCACCAGGTGCTCAACCCAGCTGGGGAGTCTCCCTCATCTAGCCAGCATCTGCACTCCAGAAGCTTAGAGTTGGGAAAACAGTTGCTTTGAGGGGTGCAGAGGAGCCAAGGGGGTGAGGCCAGTTGTACCTAAGGCTGCTCGCCCAGGGGAGCTAGATGGCGAGTCCTAGGGTCTGAAGGGTGCCCTAACCCAGAGAAGGGGAGGAGGGAGGGGAGGAGAGATGAGGGAGGAGGGGAAGGTATGAGGGAGGGGCCCCGGAGCAGCAGCTGTGGGAGACTAGGCGCAAGGTGGCTCCCCGCGGCCCGGCGCCCAGCGGCTCCCGGGGACGCACCAGGCAGCCAATGGATGCGCAGAGGTGTACAGCAGATGGCGTCCGACTGCGCCGTTCCTTCCTCCTCCTCCTCGTCCTCCTCTTCCTCCTGCTTCAGTGCTGAGCAGCCAGAGTCGCAGCCGGGTTGCCAGACGCTGGAATGGGTGGTCTCCCGACACACACCACCATCTTCACTGGGGAAGCTCGGGGCTCGGCGGCTCCCAGAAGCTGCAGCTGCGGCTCGGGCGAGGCTGGTGAGTGCGGCCGTGCAGTGCGCCAGCTGGCAGGGACTGATGCCACGGGTCCCCTTGGCTGGCCGGTGGAGAGATAGCTGCCCCGACCAGGGGTGCCTCCCGCACAGACTTTCCTAGGCAGGCATCTTCCCTCATCCCTTCTCCCAGCCAGTCGCGGGAACTTGGAACCCAAGCCTTTGGCTCTGGGCTGCGGGAAGGATTTGGCTGCTGGTGTGCAGAATGCTTGATCCTCTCTCTGATCGGGAGGGAAGGCAGGGACACCCCGCGACTTGGGCATAGGTCTCAGGCAATTGGACGGAGAAAGCATGGGGCTCCAGCTTGCTTTGTGGGGAACCTATGAAGGGAACCGGGGGTTCCCCATCCTGTGCGTGGAGCCTTAGAGCCTTCAGATCCCAGCACGGGGAGTTCTGTAGGTTTTTCAAACTGGTCGAGTGAAGGATCCCCTTTGGGTAGCCCGGACTGCGAAATCCGCGCATGGGTGCTCAGGGACCCAAGAGGATACCTGAGCAAGCCAAGAAGTTTTGCTGCGTCCTCTGATTTCTCCTGGCAGCGACAGAAGGCCACAGCAACAGTTTACATGCCCGTGGTTCTTGGGGGCAAAGGGGTGTCCTGGGAGACAGGGGAGCGCACAGGTTGGACGTGACACCACATTGCTTTAAAATTGAGAGAAAAAACCAAACCAAAACAAAAAACAAAAGCAAAATCAAAAGCGGGTCCAGCATGTCAGAGTGGGAAGCAAGGAGAAGGAGCATGCCTTCTCTTACCGCTCCCACTTTGCATCTTGCATGTTCTATACACTGTTAAAGTTATTTGAAAAGGGAAATGAAACCTCAGCTCGCTGGCGACCCCATACATAGACTCTTGAAGTTGGAAAGCTTGGTGTCTCTCTCTCTCTCTCTCTCTCTCTCTCTCTCTCTCTCTCTCTCTCTCTCTCTCTCTCTATGTGTGTGTGTGTGTGTGTGTGTGTGTGTGTGTGTGTGTGTGTGTGTGTGTAGTTGAGGATGAGGGCAATAAGCATTCCCTGGCTGTATTTCTTTCACACA
>CM052711.1:58650536-58675187 GCA_028551405.1 Uromys caudimaculatus | reverse complement strand
GGCGTGTCCTTGGCCCTCTGCTGGGTCTTGTGATCTCCGGCGAGGGATCTTTGTCCTGGCGCTGATCAGGTGTGGGGCCCTGTGACCCAAGCTGAGGTTTCCGGCTGTCGCAGGAAGCTGCTGGCGGTCCCAGAATTTTTTTTTTTTTTTTTCTTCAGAAAAAAAGTAGTTATTTTTTTTCCCTTGCCTCCTCCATTTCTAGTCTTTAGAATTAAAGTAGGTTTATTTCATCCTGACTTCCATTCATTTTGAAGCTTTGGTTTTACACAAATCATCATTATTATTTAAAGTGTATTGCTTCCTGGACAAGCACAGAGAGGTGAGTTGTCAATGCCCTCCAAAATTCTTTGAGAAAAATTCTTTGATATTTTCTTTGAGATTTCTTTTTATCTTTTTAATATCCATTTGTATAGTGTATGCGTGTGAGAGAGAGAGAGAGAGAGAGAGAGAGAGAGAGAGAGAGAGATCTTGCATAAGCATATGCCCACACACATATGTGGAGGTCAGAGAGAACAATTTGTAGGCGTCGTTTTTCTCTCTTCACCTTGTAAATTCTGGGCCTTAAAATCAGATTCTCAAGCTCAGCAGCAATCACCTTTACCTGCCAATCCATTTCGCTGGCCCCCTTTTACCTCCTTGTGACTAAACTTAACCACTGTTAGACAGTTCCTAAAAAGTAGAAAGGCTACTTGTATAGAGAAATAACCTTCTAGATCCTACATCAACTTGAACTTGGACCAGTCATCAACTTCCTGATACCTGCCCTTTTCTATCAAACCTGCCTCTATCAAGGCACCCACAAGACTCACTCCTTATCCCACAAGGTCACAAACACCTCTTCTCTCCTCCTCTCTCAGCAGCTTTCCAAATCCTGCCTATGAGTTAAAACCCAGTTTTAATTAAGTTTTCACTGAGATTTCTCTGATTAGGGTAGTTCGTTCATAAAGTCTTTTCTCTGCCCAAACAACTCAGGGGGTAAAATCTAATTTTATTGTTTGATTAAATCTGTTTCCTTATTAGCATCTCTTGGTGGAGTTCTGATGGCACTGGTGTTGAGTAGGAAGGGGCAGTCATCTCTACTGCGAGTTCTGGAAAATGCTGTGGAGGAGACTGACAGGGGCCTGGGTGACCACAGCCATTTGAAGACGTATTGGGAGAGGTCTACAACACACAGGTGGGCAAGGGCAGAGGCTGCCAACTATCAATAACCTCTGACATGCTACACATCAGGCTGAGTGTATGAGAACCTCTTTGTCTAATCCTATTAACTGTTATTTCAAAGTAGGAGACATTTTTCAGTATCATTTTTTCATATTAGGATGCTGGGACTGAGGGAACCTTGGCACTTTTTTTTGACCTTTCCTAGGGAGATGTGAAAAAAGAAAAAAAGGCATCTGTTCACCCAAGATAGGGCGGTGGGCCAATTGACCAAAGAAGCAGTTCTGTTCAAACTTACCTTAGAGAACCAGTTAGTTTATCACGGTTACCTCAGGGAAGGTAGGTACCTTAAAGAGAGCTACATCCGTGAAAGGCCCACTCTATTATGTGTGATGACATACACAAGCTATGTACCTGGAGTTCCTCCAATGACTTGGAGGCAGCTTGGCAGGTGGTGTCTCCTCTCCATAGTAACTGTTACACATGTAGCCTTAGGAAGGGGCCTTGTGGGTCTTGTAAATTTTAGGAGCTCCCAGAGATTTGTGAGTTTTGTTGACTTCCCAAGCCCTGTAAAATTTTGTTACTTCGTGAATCTTAAAGAACCAGGGGGAGGGGCTGAGGGCTAGGGTATGAGGTGATGGATGGTTTCATTTCTGTGGAGGTGGCTACTCACTAGTCACCATGTCTAAGGCTACAGAAGTTGCAAAATCCTGAGACAAGACATCATTTTATTTTAGTTGGCTTTCTGAGGAACCATTGCCAGTTTCAGAAAACTCAGACCTGGAAAATCCCCACCATATCCATGTTCCTTTTCATTAAGTGGGTTATTAAAACAGAACTCTTTGAGCAGCCGGGTGGAATCTTAGCCTTGAAATTCACAAGAGAAAGAAAGGAGTGGTAAGACTTCAGATGTGAGTAGGAGTAGGTAGCAGCAACCTTGGATATCCCTAGGACTGCATTGAGAGAGCTGGGCAGATGATGTCCCTATTGACCATTTCTGCATCACAGGTACCTGCTGAAGCTACCCTTGGCCCCAGGAGATAATGTCCCTGAGAAGATAGGCGGTGTTCCTGAGTGAAGCATTTGTGAGAAATCATAGTGTGCTTTTCATTTTAAAAAATACTTTGTTATTATTTACTTGCCTGTATGTATGAATGTGTGCCTGCACATGCATGCAGATCTCTGCAAAAGCCAAAAGGAAGCATCAGATGCACTGGAGCCGCAGTCATATTCTCTGGTGAGCCACCTTATGTAAGGGCTAGGAACTGAACCTTGGTCTTTTGCAAGAGCAACAAGCACACTCTAACTGCTGCCACCTCTACAGCCCCTAAGACATGATTTCAAGTATTATTTATTGGGCTGGCAAGGTGGCTCCATAGGTAAAAGTGCTTGCTGCAAAAGCCTGGTGAGCTGAGTTTGATTCCCAGAACTCATGATGGACAGCAAGAACTGACTTGTAAAAACTGTCTTCTGACCTCCACCCACATGCTGTACATCGCACATGTATTCCTAAACACCTCTCTCTCTCTCTCTCTCTCTCTCTCTCTCTCTCTCTCTCTCTCTCTCCCATCTCTCTGTCTCTCTGTCTCTCTCTCTCACACACACACAAATAATAACAAAAATAAAAGTTACTTAAACATTTTAAAAGATCTCTTTATTGAAAGGATCTTACTCAGTCAGCAGGACGTTCTTTGATGTGGAGTTCTGTGGGATTGTATAATAAACCCATGTCCCATACTGATGTCTCTTAACATCTTGCACAGAAATCTAGCAATTGGAATACGGCCAATTTTCCTCTTTGCTCCTGACAGAATCATATATAAAGAAGTGCAAAAGAGTTGGAGTTGCAGAGAGATTTTTTTTCTTACCCATTCCAGGAGTGAACATGTTCATATTCAGAGCTGTCTGAAACTGTGCTAGGTTTTCTCACGGAAACGTGAGTTCCTGCTCTTTGTGGATGTTCAAGCGGAGGATAAACAACTATATCACAGAGTGTTATGCAGAGAGGGCGCATGGCTCGACGGTTTTCTGTGTCACACTCCATTCCGGATGCTGCTAAACATGTATTAGTTTGGGAAATCCTCTTTGAAAACTTTTGAGGGGGCTGGCAAGAAGACTCCCTTGCTAAAGTTCTTGTCTGAGAGCATAAGAATCTGAAATCTTCAGAATCCCTTTAAGAGAACTGGGTGTGATGATTTGTGCTGATACTCCCAGGTTAAGCTGGTTGGTGGAAACGGGAAGATCACTGGTGTTGAGTCAGTGAGTTCCAGACCAGGGAGATACCCTGCCTCATTTAAACAAACAAACAAACAAACAAACAAACAAATAAACAAACCAACAAAAACAAAGAAAGGAGACAAGGTTTATCTGTGTAGCCCTGGCTGGCTTGGCACTCATGATAGGTTGACCTTGAACTCACAGAAATCTTTCTCCCTCTGCCTCCCAAGCAATTAGGATTACATATGTTTACCACCACATCTAGATCTAACTACTACTGCTGCTGCTGCTACTACTACTACTATTTTGTGGATACAGGAATAGTAAATGCATTGACCTAGCTCAGGATTTATCCCCACAGTCTGGCTCTAGAACGGCACTCTCAACACAAATGGATGGTGAGCCTTGAGGACAAAACTCATGTTCACTCTTCCATTCCCTACTAGTCATATTAAAAGAATTAAGTTAATTTTAATATTAGTAAAATGTGCTATTAAGTGTATATATCTATACATTTCATTTTAATATATATATATTATAGGTAAGTTATTCGTGATCTTTGATGTAACATGTCTCAAAATCTCATCTGTCCTTTACACTTGCAAGCTAAACTGTATTCAGTGAGCACCAAGTACTTGTAGCTCTATGTTGCTGGTGGCCTTCCTGTTGAGCCTCGAACCCACACTCACGATAACCTCATTCTTCCATTTGCTTTTGACTACCCGATTGGCTTCTAAAGCATGTATCCCAGTCTCTGCATATGTTTATCAAGTTTACTCTTAAATGCTAGTATGAATAATGTCTTAAGGGAGACTTTTAGGAACTATGGAGATCATCTAACCAGTGAAGTATTTGAAAAGCTACATGAATTTGTATCTCTAGCATCTTTGTGAGAAGGCCAAACTTTGTACACATATCTGTAACATTGTGTGACACCATGCTGAGGAGATGGAGACAGATTGATCCCTGGAGCACCTTGGCTAGGCAGCTTTGCTCAATGTATGGGCTTCAGATTCAGAGAGAGACCCTACCTCAAAATTAGCTGAAGAGCTATTGAAGAAGACGTATAACATACAACGTGAATGTATACACCACACATATACATACACTCACATACAAGCCCTTCCATACTGTCTCTCAGGGACACATTTAGTTCCTCAACCTATAAGACAAGAAGATTTCTGTGTCCCTCATCTGTGAACGGCTAAATCCCACATGACTTCCACTGATGAAGATGAAATACAGTTGTCTGGCTTCCACATGACAAGTATTCATGCACAGTGTGAAGCCACCAAGTCACTTTGTCCCCTGTCTCCCAGCTCAGTAACCCCCATTTCCTTTTACTTCTCATTGTCCATTTCTATGGATTTTCTAGAGTGTATGTGTAGCCCACCACATAAGGAGCAGACTTGTCAAAAATCTGCCCATTTGCAGGGAGTGCATGAAAATAAAAGATATCCCTTAAGATGAGCCTAACTGATCATCCAGCATATACCTGATGGGCTTCACCAAAAGATGGTCCTCTTTTTCTGCATCCTTGTTATGATGACTGCAGCCAGAAGTGACATGCAACCCACCAGAGAGATATTTCTGGTCAAATTCTAGTAACCATTTGGTAGGATTGACTCATTTCCTGACAGGTTGCATTTTTCCCATGAAGAACTTTGCTCAACTTGGATTTCTGACAGGAACTGGCCCTCTGGGGTGTGACATCATTCAGTTGAAAAATCAGAGTCTGGCAGTCCTCTCATTGTGAGGAACAATATGGATTCTTGTGTTCTCTCTGTGCCTGCAACATCTCCTGAGGGAAAGGTGTTAGTGTGAGACCTCAGTAGTCTCAAGTGAAGATGCATTCTAAAGCTATGTCATCTAGCAGCATGTGCATGTTTCTTAGATTCTGCATTCGGAGTATGGAGGCGGTAGACCTGAAGCGTCCTGCCTGTGGACACAGTCCTTTTTCCCACTGAACTCTTTTTTTTAAATACTTTATTTGCATTTCAAATGTTTTCCCCTTTCCAGGTCTCCCCTTTGGAAACCCCCTGTCCCATCCCCCCTCCCCTGCCTCTATGAGGGTGCTCCTCCACCCACCCACCCACTCCTGTCTTCCCTCCCTGGCATTCCCCTATACTGGAGCATCTAACACGCTCAGGCCCAAGGGCCTCTCCTCCCACTGATGGTCAACAAGGCCTTCCTTAGTCACATATGTGGCCAGCATCATGGGTCCCTCCATATGCATTCTTTGGTTGGTGGTCCAGTCTCTGGAAGCACCGGGGGGTCTGACCAGTTGAAACTGTTGCTCCTTCCCCATGGGGCTGCAAACTCCTTCAGTTCCTTCAGTCCCTTCTCCAACTCCTCCTTCTGGGACCCCACGCTCAGTCCAACAGTTGCTGTGAATTGAATCATGGGTGTTCCGAACTTTTAGACTAATATCCACTTATCAGTGAGTACATATCATGTTTGTTCTTTTGTGACTGAGTTACCCCCAGTGAAACTCTTATTTTAGGCTTTTCTTGGAAGTGATTTGTACATAGTAATATAAGCTAGCATAAAGTATAAGATGTGTTTGTAAGCTATGTGAATAAACTGAACACTGATTTGATGAATACCTGCTGTGCCCATAACATGGAATAGATAAAATCAGGTGCGAAGAACCAATTTCAGTACAGAAATTTCATGGAGAGGAGATATATTCATCTTCATTCCTTGACAAATTGAATCACCTTTTCATATACCTGTCACCTCTCTTTGTCTGTATGCTCATCCGTCTGTGGAAAGTGAGGCTCAAAAGTCACATGTTGGTGCTGGAGAGATGACTCAGTGGTTCAGAGTGTTTGGTGCTCTTGCAGAGGATCTGGGTTTTGATCCCAACACCCATGTCCTGTAGATCACAATCACTCTAGCTTCTGGAGATATGACACCCTCTTCTGGCCACTGTGAGCGTCTACTTGTCGGGTATGTTCAACTCTGTGGATTACCCTTACTGACTTCTAACAGATCAACTGAACCAGAATATCCAGTCATGCTTTTTAATTTTAAAATGTATGCCATGAGATGAAGCCACATCCATAGCTTGTCTAAGGACACTGACTGAGGATGTAGCTGAGGTGTACAACACTTGCCAAATATTTCTGTGGACATGTGTTTTATCTCCTGCATTTCGTACACACACACACGCACACACAGACACACACACAGACACACAGACACACACACAGACACACACACAGACACACACAGTGTGCTTCCATATGCCTGTGTGAGGATGGCAGTGTCTCCTGAAGAATATAGGGCTAAATAATACCTGGCTTAGTGTCTGTGAGCAAAAGGAATCAGTGAAAACAAAGTGGGGCAGTGTAAGTTGTAGAACTGGCTGTAGTAATGTGCCATCAGCATGATATATATCAACTTTTATAGACTGAGATAAAATTTTCCAGTTTATAGTGAATGCTTCCACACTGCTTGACTAGAGTACCATGTACTGTTTTTCTCCAGCTGGGGTGTAGAGTGATACCCCATAACTTACCAGGGGCAAAGGAGTTTTCATGGAGTTGTGTATAAATATGAGAAAAGAATACTTCAGAGAAAAAGTTGCATGTATGGGAATTTATCAATGAAGAGGTCATGTATGCAGAGGGAGATAGTTAGGTCCCCATTTATGTGTTTGTTTCTGTCAAAAATTTTCCAACCTTTTTGATTAAGATCCTGACGATATGCATGATTCTTTAATGATGATTGCTGCTACACGTCTTTCTTCTGAAATCACATTGCATGTGGCACTTTGAAGTTGAAGACATGTGAAACTTCTTTAGGGTTTATTTGAAACAGTAACACCTCTGGGGGCTAGCCATGCAGGCTTAGCCTTGTTTACTGGCTAATGAAAAGCAGCATTCCAGTCTCAAACTCTGTGGTTTTCAAAATTGTGATGAGCATAGTCTGAATGCAGCAAGACCCAACTCCTTATAGTCTAAGATAAACAGCCTTGGTGCCTTGGTGTTTGCCATTGTGTGGCAGGGATAGAATTATCCATTGATTTGGCAACACATTTGGCAAGCATGCATGTTTGGTAAATGCTGACCAGATAAAAGCATCTGAAATAGCAAGGCCATCATTCAGCCCCAACAACTGAGAGCAGAAGTGCCCAAAATAGCATGAAAACATCTATGCCATGAAGCCTTTTAGAAGTCTAAGTAGGAGGAAAGAATGTAGTGGGGGGCCTAGGTCTAGGTCTAGGTCTAGGTCTAGGTCTAGGTCTAGGTCTAGGTCTAGGTCTAGGTCTAGGTCTAGGTCTACAAACACATCCAATGACAAGAATGAAAATTGAGGATGAGTAACAAAGAAAGAAAATAATCATTCCTAGTCTTTGCTGTCAGATGTGTTCACAAATAGTATTCGGTTGAAGCCAAAGGAAGAAATGATTGGAAGGAGTAGAGAGAAAGAAAGCTTACTGCTTTGAGGTGAAAGAAGTCTCTATATCCTCATCAGAGTGGGTATTCTATACAATTAAGAGAAACTTTATGGATAAGTGTATGTTTGGTATTTATCTGTTGCTGAGACAAAACACTCTGACCAGAAAAGCAATGTAGGGGAGAATGGTTTACTTTGGATTACAGTTCAGGGGTGGGGGAGATATAGTTCCTCAGGGTGGGGCATGCATGGCAGTCAGGGAGCATAGTGATTACATTTCATCCAATGACTGAAAGGAGAGAGAGAGAGAGAGAGAGAGAGAGAGAGAGAGGGGGAACGCAAGAAGTGAGGCAAGGCTATACAACTTCAAAGCCTGCCCCCAGTGACATATTTCCTCCAGGCTACACATCTTCAAAGCTCTATAAGCTTCCCAAACAGCAGGGAAAAACACTGTTCAAATACCTGAGCCTGTGGGGGAAGTTTCTCATTCAAACCACAACCGAGGGCTACAACACGTGGTGGGAAATGAAATCCCAGCAACGGAGTGAATGTAAAGTGCTTTTTCTGTATGGACAGAACTTCATTCATGGAACAGGCCGGCTATAGTCTTTCCTGAATTTTCATATCTTTTTTTCCCCCAAAGTTTTAGCTTTGCAACTACTATGTCAGTATCTGCATTTTATGCTTACACTTAAAGCTGCCTGGTCTGGTCTTGATCACAGCAGAAACACATCTTGTCAAAATAACAAACTCATTCCCAGTTGTAAAATTCAGTGGATGTTTTCCGGTCGGAATTCATGAGAAAGATGAACACAGATATGATTAAAGTTCCTGGAGAGGCGACTCACTGGGTGAAGTTCCTGCTATAAAAGCAGGAGGACCCAGGTTCCATCCACAGAAACCACAATGGAGCTGACTGTGGTGATGCACACCAGCACTCCCAGTGCTGGAAACGTGGACATGAGAGGATCCCTGGGCCTTGGTGGGCATCCACTCTGGTTGATACGGTGAGCACCAGGTTAGTGTGGGACCCTGTTTCACAAAATAAGATAGAGAGTGATTAAGAAAAACAAGTAATATCTTAAAAAACAAGTAATAACTTTTGGCCTTCACATGTGTGCATGCACGCGCGCTCACACATACACACACACACACACACACACACACACACACACACACACACAGAGGAATCTTACAACACTAAAGGAGCCAAGTATGCATTGGCAAAGTCCTTATCATCCTGCCACTTGGACTCTTTATTTTAAATAAGCACTGAAGAGTCGACAAGAAAATGAATGACTTTGCACTAAGTGTAAACTGAAAGAGAATGAAATACAGCATTCTTCACCAAAAAAAGAGAAAAAAAGAATAACTGCAAACTTGTACTGAAGGTGGCATATTTGCCTTTTCCGATTACACAAGACATGCATGCATCAAAAGTGACTTAATTCTGATTTATTAACAAGATAGCAATGCTTTATGGTGTACGGCTTATTAACTATGTAGAGGAAATGCTGCAAGAACTGACCGATTCCTCTTCCAAGAGGACTTTGCAGCCAGTAAGTTAAAGCGGTGTAAGGATGAGTGAGCTCTCAGATACAGGTGCCCTCAGATGAGTGAGCTCTCAGATACAGGTGCCCTCAGAGCCTCTAGTGTTTATTGATCCAGAGTGCAGAGAGAGTGAACGGAGTGTTTGCCGAATATTCTGGTCAACTGTGCTGCCAATAAGATCTTCCAAGAACACCTGAAATCCACCTTGAGCTGTTCTCTACTTATTTGGTTGTATCATCATGTAGCTGAGTCCTTTACCTTGCTTTCCTGCTTAAAATTCATCATTAGCTTCCTGCTATTCAAACTGTCCCTCTAATCCCAGAGCTCTGGGACCTCCTAGGTCTTCTGCTTCTTCCCTTACTTCCCTCCTCCAGACCTGGGGCAGCCTTCCTTGGCACAGAAACAGTCACTGAGGGCTTCTCCTTCCTGTGGCTCAGGATAGGCATTGGCATCTCCTGTACCTGCCTCTGTGTCTCATTCCCTATCCTAGACAAGGGAGCAGAATGCCCACGGGACTTGTCGCCTGCCTGATAGGCTGACTGCCTTCCCAGCCAGTCCAGTCTAATCAATTTTCATTCTGCACAGGAATATACACCTAAGACAAGACAAGCTAGGGATTTATAGTTAGGTGGTGAATGTTTTGATGAGCCTATACGGTGTTGTGAAAGAATCTCTATCAACTATCTAATAATTGCTGCTGGAGTTTCTCAATGAAAGTTTAGATACATGTTTCACACTCTAGGTTTATTCCTGTTTTACTCTGCTTCCCCTTTCCACTCACTCCTTTCTTCTTCCCTTCCCTCTCCTCTCTTCCTCTGTCTTCTCCTCTCTTTGGTTCCCCTCTATTCCCTTGGCCCTCTCTCCTCCTCCCTCCCCTCTTCTCCTCCCCTCCCTCCCTCCTTCCCTCCCTCTTTCTCTCTTTCTCTTGTTCTTTCTCTCTCTTTCCCTTCCTTCCTTCCTTCCTTCCTTCCTTCCTTCCTTCCTTCCTTCCTTCCTTCCTTCCTTCCTTCCTTCCTTTCTTTCTTTCTTTCTTTCTTTTCTTTTACTTTCGTTCTGTGTAGCCCAGTCTGGCCTGGAACTCATGAGTCTCCTGTCTTAGCCTCTTGGCGCTGAGATTGCAGGCATGTACCTCCACACCTCATTCCAGATTTACTTTTCTGTAACCCTTTTCGTTTAGTCAGAAACTGTCAGTTTAAGGAAATTAAGGTGCTAGCAGAGATTGAGGTAAAGAAATGTTAAATCGGTTCTCAAAATTTAGGACAATTTGTTAGTTCTTTCCTAAGCAAACATCTATGTTTTCCATTTAGTCTCTTACAAGCAATATCTTATGAATTCATATAAAGATTTAATAAATTTCTAATTATACTTACAAAAAAAGAGAAAGAAAAGACTCAGTAATGCCACTGTAACTACTAGGGGCAGGCATTTATTGAGCCTCTTCCCTGAGCCCTGAAGCCTGTTCTAAGGCAAGGGAGCACTCTGACTACCTAGATGCTTCTTCAGGAGATTTATCTGGAGAAAAAAGGAACGCATCAGCTCATTTTTTAAAAAGAAACTCAGGTCATCAAAACCATTCCCAAAGTACCCTTCAAATCCAACAAGTCAAGCAAAACCACAGCTAATGACAAGCTTGTTTTCATCAGAGCTGGCATTAAGTAAAATTTATAACACATTCTAGTTTACATTGTAGTTTCATTATGCACTACGTGCACACTTGAGGACACTGAATTCCCACTGTGTGATTTCTACATGATTATTATTTCTTTTTGGGGACACTTATATTTCATTAAGTGCATACAAGAGTTTCCTAGAGATCTGTTTGTTTTGTGATATGTTACTGACTATGTGTATTTTTTGGCCATGTGTATCCTTCTTAATGACAAGTCCTCAATCAGAACAGCAACTCCTAATTATAATTTATAATATTTTTCCTTTTGAAAATATTCAGTTTATTATATTTATTTGTCTATGAGGAGGGGGAAATGCACACATGCACATCATGCATAAATAGATTGGGGCCCGATTTGTGACAGTGACTTTTCTACTTCTATCACGTGGGTCCTGAGGATCAAAGTCCTGTTTCCTGTTATCAGTTATAATAGCAGGTGATGTCACCCACTGAGCCACCTCAGAGTTCCTCATAATCTAGCATATGACTCAAATTTTAGAGCATAGAAAACTGTGTCTTTATTGATGAATGGCATCAATATAAATCTTGTTCTAGTGTAAATGTCCTGGTTTCACTGCAGACCACAAGTCTTGCACTGTATTTGGACTCTTTCCATGGTGCTGAACACATTCCCGTGCGTCCTCTAGGAGCTAATGTAAGCATTTCCTTAATGATGTGCACTAGAATAAAAAAAGGGGGGGCATCTGAGAGACTCCACTGAATATAGGCTAATCTTTCTTTGATAACTTAAAGTACTTGTAGGAAGTTGGAGCATTCCCAGAAACATGAAGAAAATCAATTACTGTTGAACAAGACTATAAATTCTGTTTATTTAAGTCCGTAGGATTGTAGACATATAATACATGGCTTTATATTATATCAGGAACAGAAAAGTAGACCCATTCAGTCAACAGAAAATTTATAGATGGAAGCAAACAGAGGACTTATTTATATGATGAGACTACTGATCCTGTGGAATTGATGGCAAGCTTGTTAATAAGGTCATGTGTTTGGAATACAGTAGTAATTATAGAAGAAAAGAGAAACCAGGTCTGCATCTTGGTGAAATAATGTCAAGGTTGGAGTTGAAGGAATGGGTAAGTAAAGAGTATGAACTACCTATCATGAGTTTGCTCTCTCTCTCTCTCTCTCTCTCTCTCTCTCTCTCTCTCTCTCCTCTTTATTTTCTTGGAACAGGACACCTAGAATTAGGAAATTTATAAGACATACTTTTATATTTCAAGCAGTTATGGAAGTTGGCAGGCGGAACATCTCTTTGCTATGCTCCTAAGAGAAGAGGATTCTGTGTCCTTACGTAATAGAAGAGAGAACCCCTACTCATTCCCATGAACATTTCTAATGTGGATATTAACCAGTTCACAACCTGAACACATTTGGAAGGAGGGCTCCTCCCCAGAATTTCTGCTTGAGGCTTTAGTTTCAAACCCTGATTATTTGGAAGGAGCAAAAGCCCTTATTCCTGTGAAGGCTTGATGCCCCAGTGTAGGGGAGTGCCAGGGTGGGAAGGCAGGAGTGGGTGGGTGGGTGCGGGAGCACCCTCATAAAAGCAGGGGGAGGGGGATGGGATAGTGGGTTTCCAGAGGGAAAACTGGGAAAGGGGATAACATTTGAAATGTAAATAAATTTTAAAAAGCCTTCAAAGCATAGCAGTTTCAGTCCATTTAAATTATTATAACAAAATACTGCTTGTATGTGGATCCTAGCCTGTAATGTGTACATGTGTATATAAAGATAGCTATATAACTATAAAGTAAAAGAAGAAAAAGAAAAAGTAACAGTTGCTGATTGTGATGGGCCACACCCTTGATCCCAGAACTCAGAAGCAGATGCAGACTGATCTCCGAGTTTGAGACCAGCCCGGTCTACACAGCAAGTTCCAGAACAGCCAGGGCTCCACAGATAAACCTGGTCTTATAAATAAATAAATAAATAAATAAATAAATAAATAAATAAATAAATAAATAAATAACTTTAAAATATTTTGACAATATTTTATTTAACTCAGTTTATAGAGTGCTTGCTTACCATGCATGAAGCCGTGGACTTGATCCTAGTACCAAATAAGCCAGTTATCTTGGTGTATGCCTATAATCCCAGCACTTGGGAGGTAGAGGCAGAAAGATCAGGAGTGCAAGATCATCTTCAGCTATACACTGAGTTGAAGACTATCCTTCTCATGAGACTTTGTCTTAAAAAAATAAGCCAATTAAAAAAATAAAATCAATGTATTATTTCTTGTATGACAGCATTAATAGCTTAAACATTTTAAGTAGGTTTAAAATTGTCTTTATAGTGAACATGCATAGACTTTTTTCTCTTGTCAGCACTTCCTAAACGATGTAGCATGACAGTTGAGCATGCTGTCTGTCCATTTCTGTCCTAGGTAGCTTTAATTGTCAACTTGGCACAGTGTAGAGTGTTCTGAGAGAAACACCTTGCCTGAAGGATTGCCCAAGGTAGATGGGCAGGTAGGCATGTCTATGAGGGATTGATAATTGATGCCCTAGGGTCCAGCCCACTGTGGATGGTACTATCCCTAGGCAGGTGGGCTTGCTCAGTTTTATAAGAAAGCTAGCTAAGCATGTTCCTATGAGAGCTAGCAAGCGATTATTCCTCCATGGTTTCTGCTTCCCATTTGACTTCTTGCCCTGACTTTCCTCAATGATGGTCTGTGACCTGGAATAAAAACCAAAGGAACCTTTTCCAACCCTAAATTGTTTTTGGTTTGAGTGTTATACCACAGCAATGGAAAGGAAACGGTCCATTTCATCATGTATTATATATCATCTAGAGACACTTTGAATGTCTATGGGGGTGATACACGTGGGTTATATTCGAGTGCTATGTCATTTATGGAAAGTAATTGAGCTCTAATGGATTTGGAATCTACACAGTCTTGGGATTAGTCTCCCACACATACAGATGGATGACTGTACTAAGCTTACCTATTACTTCCCTTGAAGACCTGTTCAATGTCCAGCTCCCTCCTGATAGTCTTCTTTGGCATCTGTCTACCTCTTGTATTTGAAAGGCTGCACACATAGTCCCTGCCCAACACTCGGGCTCTGTTCTCTTCTCCTTCACAATGCTATCGTCTCTGTGGTCTCTGAGTACCTTACACTGGCCTTCCTCCAGTACCACATCCTTGTGCTCTACTCTTGCTATCCCAGCAGTCACTGCCTCTCTCCTCTTCTGGAAATATAACCACTACCCCTTCAGTCAAAGGATAGTCTGTTTTGCTTTATTGTAGTACTGTCAAGATGCCCAAAGTTATTAATGAAAATTCTCATGGCTTATGGTAAAAGTAGGTATCCCCCACCCCCCACCAAAAAAATTCACCACTAACTGGCAAAATAAAATATAAAAATCTAACACAAGGTATTATGGATATAGTTTAGCTGTTGGAATGCTAGCCTAGAATGCATGAAGCCTGGGTTACGCCCAAATCTCTACATAAACCAAGAGTAGTGGTGCACATCTTTAGTCCTAGAAGAGGTAGTAGGGCCAGAGGACTTGAAGATTATCCTGGGCTGCCAAAGAAATTTGAGGATAGCCCGAGATTCTTGAGACCTTATCTTAAAAACAAGCAAACTGAATATGAAGCTAACATAAATCATATGTGTGGTTGTAATGGTTAAAAGGTAGCTAAGTGTGTCAGTGAATGTATTCTACCGAAGTGAAATTTCCTCATAGAAATGTGTTTTAGAAAGGCAGCTGCTTGTGAGCTATGAATAAGTGAAAGAAGGTTATGTGTAGCAAAATTCTAGAAGTTGTAACATATGATTGGTGTGGCCTAGGCACACCAGTGTGTTGCTCCTTGTCTATTCAGTGAGTCTCAGGTCCACACAGCATTTCTCAGAGGTGAAACTGCTCACAAGTCAACACAGAATAGCACTTTATCAGCTTATCCCATCACATGTATATTTCATGTTTACAAAACAAGCATAATAAAAGAGCTACCGATTGAAGTCTATGCATGTATGCTGACCTTTTGTTGCTTTCTGTGAGAGAACTTTTCTCCAATTCCAGAGATGCTGCAGGCAGGATGGTTTCTTCCTCAGTCATCTGTGTAGTAACATCATTTGCTGCTTTGCCTGGTTAGTGTAGGCATTTTAATGAAGAATTCATGAGTCTTTCTGCCTGTCCACTTGTCTTAGTGTTTTACAACTGTGAACAGATACCATGACCAAGGCAGCTCTTATAAGGACAACATTTAATTGGGGCTGGCTTACAGGTTCAGAGGTTCAGTCCATTATCATTAAGGCAGGAGCATGGCAGCATCCAGGCAGGCATGGTGCAGGAGGAGCTGAGAGTTCTACAGCTTCATCTGAAGGCTGCTAGCAGAATACTGACTTCCAGGCAGGTGGATGAGGCTCTTAAAGCCCATGCCCACAGTGATACACCTATTCCAATAAGGCCACACCTCCAAATAGTGCCACTTCCTGAGCCAAGCATAGTCAAACCATGACATTCCACTCCCTAGCTCTCATATGCTTGTACAAACACATGAGTCTATGGGGGCCATATCTAGCCATAGCATAATAAAAATGTACATTTAGTCTAACTTCCAAAGTCCCCTTAGTCTATAGCAGTCTCAACAATGTTACAAGTCCAACGTTCAAAATCTCTTCTAAGATCCATCCAATCACTTAACTGTAATCCCCAAAGCAAGACAGGAAACCAGCTGGCAAACTCCAAACTCTGCATCTCCATAGCTGATGTCAAAGCACTTTTCAGATCTCCAATTCCTTTTTCATCTTTGTTGACTTCAACAAACTTCTTTTCCTGGGCTGGGTCTACTCCCTGTTAGCAGCATTCCTCAGGAGATATCCTATGGCTCTGGTATCTCGAAAATCTTGGGGTCTCCAAGGCAGCTTCAATGTTACAGCTTCTTGTTTCAATGTTACATCTTCTTGTTTCAATGTCTGGGATCTACACATGATCTTCTGGGCTCCTCCAAATGGCTGGTGTCACTTCTCCAGCTCCGCCCTCGGTAGCACTCTAAGCTCAGGTTGGTCCACTCCATTGCTGCTGCTGTTCTTGGTGATCATCCCATGGGACTGGCATCTCCAAGACACTGGGATCTTCTGCTGAACTAGGTTTTACCAATAGCTTCTCATAGGCTCACTTTATGGTGTCAAGCCTCATATCCTTTGCTTGACTCCTTCAGTCCTGGGCCATCAACTAAAACTGAAGCTGCACCTTCACCAATGGCCTTCTATGTCCTCTCACAGTGCCAAGCCTTAGCTGCTCTTCATGACCCCCTTCATGTCTTCTAAACCAGCACCACCTGGGTGACTCTTACATATTACCAAATACAGCTGCAGCATGAGGTACAACCTTGGGTACCTTTGGAACACACTTCTTTGTGCTCTCAGTAAACAAGTCCCAGAAGAATTCCCCTCAGTGATGCTGGTCTCTTCTTAATCATCACTAATTTCTTAGCTCCAGCTAACCAGCATCAATTGTCCCAGTGGTCCCTTCTGTTCTGGATTCTAAAGCCAGAACCACATGGCCAAAGCTGCTGAGTTCTTCTGCTCGCTGTGACTGGAACATGATCCCCCTTATTACTAGCTTTCTGTTTTCCAACTGTTCACTGCCTGAGCCTGGCTGCCCTGGAACTTGCTCCTTAGACTGACTTTGAACTGAGAGATCTACATGCCTGCTTCCTAAGCACTGGGATTAAAGATGTCTACCAAGCCTGGATTTAAGGTTTTCTTCACCTAGAACTTGCTCTGTCCTAGGGTCGCCTTGAACTGGGAGATCTGCTTCTCTTTGTCTCCTGGCATTAAAGGCTTGTACTAATTACCATGCCTGGACCTAAATTTAGCTGGGTGGGATGTTGCCCCAAGGTCACTACCCCTTTAATTCAATTTAATATCCTTGAATACAGGATTCAGCTCCATTTCACTCCTGGTGCCCCTTTAATACTTGAACCATATATTTTATATCTTTCCTTTCTCAGCTTGCTATGCTTATTTAAAATGCTCTTCATGAGGTTTAACCAGAAAAAAAAATGTGATGGGCATTTTTGAGACTTCCTTTGTCAATGCAATTAATTTGAGTCTCTTTACCTTAGCCTCAGGCAGACTCTTCAGATGAGGGCAAAAAGTAGACACATTTTTCACCAAAATATCACAAAAACAGTCTATAGGCCACATATTGAAATTCTTCACTGACACCTCTTGGGTCTGGTTTGCACATTCAAATCACTCTCAGTAACAAAATCTTCCTTATTCCTACTAGGATAGCCCATTAAGCCCTATTTAAAGCATTCCACTGCTTTTCAAATCCAAAGTCCTAAAATCCACATTCTTCCAAACAAAAGCATGGTCAGGCCTATCACAGAAATACCACAGTCCATGGTACCAACTTTTGTCTTAGTTAGGGTTTTCCAACTGTGAACAGACACCATGACCATGACAACTCTTATAATGACAACATTTAATTGGGGCTGGCTTACAGGTTCAGAGGGTCAGTCCATTATCATCAAGGCAGGAACATAGCAGCATCCAGGCAGACATGATGCAGGCAGAGCTGAGTTCTACATCTTTATCTGATGGCTGCTAGCAGAATACTGACTTCCAGGGAGCTAGGATGAGGGTCTTAAAGCCCACACCCACAGCAACACACCTACTCCAACAAGGCTACACCTCCTAATCGTGCCACTCCCTGGGTCAGCATATACAAACCATGAGATCACTCATCTTCTATTCTTTATAGGCCTTGATGCTTATCATCTGCCCTGCAAGTGAAAGGTAAATGATTGATTTTGGAGCTAGAGTAAAAGCTTGGGTTGTCTCTTCATAGATGAGCTGCATAGTTTCCTGTATCCAGAAGAACTGAGCTGAGGAGATGACTTAAGTCCTTAAGGGAGGGCTTTAGGACAGGTCCTCCATTGAAGGATGAATTTGAGAAATTAAAAGGCAAACGGGATGGTATAGGAATTCAGAGATTGTCTGTCGAAGATATCTGCTGCCCCACTAAGTGCAGAGGACTTATGCAGGGGTCAACACTGTTATGGTTTGGGGATGGAGGTAGCAAGGGGTCACTTGGAACCATAAATCATTACTGAAAATGAGAGAAAAACAGACACAGGAAGAGAGACAGAGAAAGAGTCAGACATAGAGAGAGAGAGAGAGAGAGGGAGAGGGAGAGGAAGGGAGAGAGAGAGAGAGAGAGAGAGAGAGAGAGAGAGAGAGAGAGAGAGACTAGAACCAGTTGGCAGGGATCATGAGAAGTAATTTTCTGGAATCTATGTTTGCCTCCTGAGAAAAGAGCAGAGGGTGGGGCTGAGGTCAGGGGCCAGAGCTGCTGTGCGAGTCATTTGGTCCACATGCCCCTATCATTGTCTCTTTAAAGAAAATTTAGTCAATGAATGGCATCCATGCTGCTTACGGGGCTCCGTGAATGACCTCTCTCAGTTTCCTATGGTGTACAACAGCTAGAACTTTAACTAGTGTCCTCAAGAGAATTCACCAAATATCGATTATGTATGGTGAAAGTGTTGAGTGTAGGCCATACAGACCTAGAGAAGCAGAGGACTGCAATGTGTGTCACAGGTGGTAAAGTGGAGCCTCTCACTACCTCCAGTTACCAGGCCCTGTGACACTCCAAGCCTTTCCTCTGTCGCCTCCCTGGCACTGTACAGAAACCAGTGTCATTCAGAAATCATGCTTCCAGTTACATTCTAAACTTCTCTTCAAGGCAAAACCAAAGCAATCAAATGGAGATTTTAGAAGTCACAGTTTTAGCCCAGATTCCCTGTGAGACCCATAACTGTCTTCCTACCTGGGCTGCCTTTTTATTCTCTTCATTCTGGGTTAGCACCATGGTTTCTATATTGTTGAAATGGCTGACGCAGGTTTTTTTTTTTTTTTTTTTTTTTTTTTTTTTTTTTTTTTTGTAATATAAGATATTAAAGGGCTTAGGTCATAGAAAAAATATTATTTATTTCTTAGGCTTCTGTGTTGGTTGGTATTATGTCAACTTGATAAAACCTAGACATAACTTGGAAGTGAGTATCTTAATTGAGAAAATGCTTCTATAAGACTGGCCTGTAGGTAAGTCTGTAGGGCGCTGTCTTGATGAATGATCCATACGTGGCGCCATCCTGGGCAGGTGTAGTGGCTATTCCTGATTGTCATCGTGACTATATCTGGAGTGAATTACAATCCAGAATTAGAAGGCTCACCTATGATCTAGACCTTGCATCTGGAAGACACAGTTTCAGGTGTGGTGGTCCGCACACCTCTAATCTGGGCGGAGCCTGCTGCTGGAGATCTACATAAGGACATTGGAAGGAGGGAGATTCAATCTTCTTTACCTGTGAGCCTTGTGGGACTAAGCGACTGCTAAATCCTCGAGTTTTCATTCACAGCTACTGCTGACCGTTGTTGTGGAGTTTGACTAAAGACTGTAAGTCATTAACAAATTCCCTTACTATATAGAGACTACCTATAAGTTCTGTGACTCTAGAGAACCCAGCAGGTATTCCTGGGTTGTGTAACAGAGGCAGAGCAAGCCAGTAAGCAGACATCCTTCATGGTCTCTGCTTATGTCTCAGTCTCCATAGTTTTCCCCTTGAATTCCTGAATTCCCTCAGGGATGGAGTGTAACCTGAGAGTTATAAGCTGACATACACATCCTTTCCTCCCCAGTTGCTCTTGGTCATGGTATTTTATCCCAGCAATAGAACATCTACTTAATAAAAGGCTCACTCTTTGATTTTGTGTTCTGTAAAAGATGTGAAGGGGAGAAAATCTAAAACAAAAATAACATCTAAGTTCTTGAGCAATTGATTCTTTCAAAGATGGAATGTGATAATACAAATCACAAGAAATTTTAATAAACAAACCTTAATCATTTAATAAATATATACTATCAATATGTCTTATTTGGTAAATATATCTTAAATTTTGTCTTTTCTGTTTGGTAGTACTTAGTCCTGGTCTTGACAGACATTAAATGCAAGACACATTTGTTCTTAGTATGTAACCTTGTCTTCATTATGAAATGTTTGTTAACATTCCCCTTGGTAGTGCTATGAAGTCGAATTTACAGGCAAGTTACAGTCATATCTACTGACTTGAACAGGCATAAATTAAGGCAGATATAGTATTTTTAAGCTACTTATCTAAGAGGCCAAATGAGTCTCTTTTGATTTCTTTTCACTTGCAGTTAACCCTGGTTTTCACAACTCTATCTAGTCCAAATGCCGCAGGTGTGCTCTCCATTAGTGGGAGGGTAACGTCATCATGCCTCCTGATCTGTCATTTCATTCTAGGTTTTTCTGGGGCTGGGAAGGTGGCTCAGTGAGTCAAATGCTTGCTGAACAAGCCTGATGACTCAAAGTCAAACCCCAGCACCCATGTCAAAAGCCAGATGTGGCCGGACTCGTCTGTAATCCCAGCACTGGGATGGCAGAGGTGGGGGGATCCTGGGAACTTGATGGTCTAGATGTGTTGTAAGCTCTAGGTTCAGAGAACTTCTCTAAAGAATAAGGTGAAGAGTAGCTGTGGTCATAGAATAGTAACCTATTGCACATATACATGTACTATATGTATATGTATATATACATATGTGTGTGTGTCCATCCAGATAATCTTTCTATGTCTTTTCTCTGGAGCCTACTGGGGAGGGTCTGGCTCTCAGGGGTCTGCCATGGTTCAAGATGGAAGCCCCTAAGATATATTTGCTAACTTTGTGCATTGTTAAGCCATCTTAATTCTTGCTTTAGGAGAACATTACAGTTTCCACCTGTAGTGTCTTTATTAGGGCCAGTCTTTATCACTGTGATGGGCCTTTCATATCTGCTGTTCCCTCTGTGTGTTACATTATAACTTTGTCTCTGCTCCTTCTGCTGTGTAGAAAGCTTCATGAGGCAGACTAGTCTCTGCGGAGCTGCTGTCGCCATGGGTGTCCTGCCCTTTCTTCTGGCTGTAAGGGCACAGTGATATGTAGGGTTAGGGAACATTTCCCATGTCTGAAGTCTCCAGAAGAAGAAATGAGGCTCTAGGAGTTCTAATTGTTCTCTGCTACTTTCTTAGATATCTGTGTTCTGTTTTCAGCACTGTATAAAAGGCCAGTTTGTAAACTGAATAACCAAACTGGAGCGTTCTGTTTTCAGATTTTCTTGGATGTCCCCTTGAGATACAGTCAATTCAGCAGAGGGCCTTGGGGTTGGGGATAAAGATCTTAGAATCTTGGCCAAGGAATTAAATAAAACTGGAGTGATGCCATCCCAGTCGGTTTCTAATGTGTTTCATAAACCTTATTGTGTAAATCCTAGGAGCCTGCTTCTTACCCCTCAAAGAGGAATTACAACGCACTGCTTGTGTAACTTTTATTAAGTTTCAATATGATAGATTAGCCCAGTGACCAGTCAGTCAGAAAGCTTAGTGCTTTCTCCTCCATGTGTTCCTGTTCCCTTACAGCTTAGAAATAAAAAGAAAGCATAACTGGAGTAGATACACTGGACCTAATGAAATCAGAAAACCAACTCAAGGCTGTAATGCAAAGTATTAACCATACAATCATGCTGAGGCAAAGCCATTAAAGAGCCGTCTGGGGTGATTACAGAAGCCACAGCTATGCAGTGTGGAGACTCAGTGCTGACCAGCAGAACTAAGAATGCACATGCATGTGTTTCAGTGTGCGGCACATGTATGGGCAGTGTGCAGAAGACACTAGTGTTGACTTCAATGCACATCTACCATGACCTGTTTTCTTTTAGTTTATTATTTTAAGATTTTTCTTTTGTTTTTCTCATGGTGTGGTGTGTGTGTGTGTGTATGTGTGTGTGTGTGTGTGTGTGTGTGTGTGTGTGTGTGTGTGTACATGTGTGCAGGTGCCAAAGGAGGTTTAGAAGAGAGTTTCAGATCTCTTGGAACTGAGTTACATGTAGCTGTGAGCTGCCACATGGGTGCCTGAATTGAATTTGGTTCCTTCAGTGCTCTTAGACTCTGAATTGTTTCTCCAGATCCTTGCGCTCTCTCTCTCTCTCTCTCTCTCTCTCTCTGTCTCTCTCTGTTTCCCTTCCTACACCCCTGTCTCTCCCTCCCTCCCTTTCTCCCTTCATCACTTCCTTATTTGTAAACACATATGCTTATATAGTTTCCACACTATATAAGCCATTTGTACCAAAGAATATGTAAAAATTCCTACTTGTTTCTCAAATAATTTTTCACTAGCACTTATGCCAACTGGCTTCTGGAGGCAGGCCACATACTATTTTTGTTTCTTGTGTAACTTATTTACTTTAACTAAGAGCTGCTTATTTTAAAATGTCATTGGTTTGTTGGATAGTTTTGTCCATGTGTCCTGCCTGGATCTTTCTTGTCATTTCTTTGAGATGTTGTGTTCTCCTCCCTCCCCCCATCGTGCCTCTCTCAATGCTTTTCAACAAAATGTTGTGCTTGGATGCACCAGTGGTGATTTTACATTTTTCAGATTATGCATTCTTGTATGTGTTCATATGTGTGCATGTATGCATGTCTGTGGGGTGCATTTGTACATGTATGTACTGTGCTTTCATATGTGTGTATGTGGATACCCACATGTGTGGGGGTGCATGCGCGGACTTGTCTTTAAAAAGAAAATATTAATTCTTTGAGAATTCAATACAATTTATTTGATCATATTCATTCCCTATTCCTTCCCCTGGTTCTTCCCAGATGCTCTCTCCCTTCCGGGCTTACCTAACTGGGTTTTTTGAGACTTTTTTTTTTTTTTTATTTTCACCTGAAGCTCATCAAGGAAGAGAGTCTGGCTGGCCAGTGATCTCTAGGCACCCACCTGATTCTACCTCTCCTGTGGGATTTAAATACACTTTACCATGCCTGGTCTTTTAACATATCCTCATGGTTATGTGGAAGAATTTTCCTGACTGAGATGTTTCCTCAGCCTGACACACAGCTTACCTGTGTTGAGTTAAAACTGATGCCTGGATTGGTGTGAACCACTGACGCTTGGCTACTCACACACATTTCTTTTCTGCCTAGAAAGTTATGACATTACATACATTAAAAACTTCTTGCCAACCATTACCTGATGGTTTTAACTCATGTCAAAAAAGGTAAAACCAGTTAAAATAGAAAGCAGTTGTTAAGTATGTAGCAAAGTAGACTTGGGCGTGGTGCATTGTAGGTGGGGGCTGCCTCAGCTGTCTATTTAGTTGAGGAAGCACCCGGATTTTAGAAGAATTGTCTTTGGTCAGGCCCACAAACAATTGCCATGAATATCAAAAACTAAAGAAATCATAGGATGATTTTTTCATTGAAAATAGATTTTTCTCTTGTACAATATATTCCAAGCACAGTTTTCCCTCCCTCTACACTTCTCAGCTCTCCTTACCTCTGCTCTCCCCCAAATTCATGCTCCCTGTTTCCCTTCAGAAAAAAAGTCGGCTTCCAAGAGACAACAATCAATCATAACAAAGCAAGGTATAGTGAGACTAGGCACAAACCTCATATTAAGGTTGAATAAGGCAACCAAATAGGAGGAAAAGAGTCCCAAGAGCAGACAAAAGAGCTCCCACTCCTGCTATTAGGATTCCCACAAAAACACCAAGGTATACAACCCTAACATATATGCAAAGGGCCTGGTATAGACCAGTGCATGCGTAGTGCTTATTGCTTCAGTCTCTGTGAGTCTATATGAGCCCTGCCTAGTTGACTCAGTGGGCCATGATCTCCTGGTGTCCTTAATCTCCTTGAACTCCTTCAATACTTCTGCCCTCCTCTTCCATTGGATATATAAATCTCCAAGTGGAGGGACATAATTGAAATCTCCAATTTGGACTCTCGGCATAACGTCTAGCTGTGGATCTCTGCATCTGCTCTGATCATTTGCTGAATAAAGCCTTTCTGATAACTACTGGATAAGGCACTGATCTATGAGTGTAGCATAATCTCATTAGAGATCATTTCTTTTTTTTTTCTTTTTCTATTTCATAAAAATTTCTTTATTTTATTTTATTTTATTTTTTGATACTTTATTTACATTTCCAATGTTTCCCCTTTCCTGGGTCTCCTCTTTGGAAACCTCCTATCCCCTCCCCATCCCCACCTCTATGAGGGAATTCCACCTCCCACCTAACCGCCCACCCATCCCCATATTCCCACCTTGACATTCCCCTTTACTGGGGCCTCTAACACCCTCAGGCCCAAGGGCCTCTCCTCTCTCCTGGATGGCCATCAAGGTCATCCTCTGCCATATATGCGGTCTGAACCATGTATTCTTTGCTTGGTGGTCCAAACTCCAGGACGACCTGGGGGGGGGGGGGATCAGGCCCATTGACGCTCTTGCTCCCTCCATGGGGCTGCAAATTCCCTCAGTTCCTTCAGACCTTTCTCCAACTCCTCCATCTGGGACCTCACTCTCAGTCCAGCAGTTACTGTTAAGTGAAACTTGGGCATTCTGAACTTTTAGGCTAATATCCGCTTATCAGTGAGTACATACCGTGTTCATTCTTTTGTGACTGAGTTACCTTGCTCAGGATGATATTTTCAAGTTCCATCCATTTGCCTGCAAATTTCATTAAGTCATTGTTTTTAATAGCTGAGTAGTACTCCATTGTGTAGATGTACCACATTTTCTGTATCCATTCCTCTGTTGAGGGACATCTGGGT
>CM052711.1:58510337-58643479 GCA_028551405.1 Uromys caudimaculatus | reverse complement strand
TCCCACCTACCCGCCCACCCATTCCCATATTCCCACCTTGACATTCCCCTTTACTGGGGCCTCTAGCACCCTCAGGCCCAAAGTCCTCTCCTTTCTCCCTGATGGCCATCGAGGTGATTCTTCTGCCTCATATGTAGTCCAAACCATGGGTCAATAGATGTGTATTCTTTGGTTAGTGGTCTGAACTAGAGGACGACCAAGGGGAGGGTCAGGCCCATTGACGCTCTTGCTCCCTCCATGGGGCTGCCAATTATTTACATTTCCAATGTTTCCCCCTTTCCAGGTCTCCACTTTGGAAACCCCCTATCCCCTCCCCCCTCCCCCGCCTCTATGAGGGTATTCCCCCACCCACCCACCGTCTTTCCACCTTGGCATTCCCCTTTACTGGGGCCTCTAACACCCTCAGGCCCAAGGGCCTCTCCTCCCCTGATGGCCAACAAGGCCCTCTTCTGCTACATATGTGGTCCGAGCCATGGGTCCCTCTATGTGTATTCTTTGGTTGATGGTTCAGTCTCTATGAGGACGGGGGAAGGGGTCAGGCCAGTTGACACTGTTGCTCCCTCCATGGTCCTGCAGATTCCCTCAGCTCCTTCAGTCCCTTCTCCAGCTCCTCCATCTGGGACCTCACTCTCAGTCTAGCGGTTACTGTAAAGTGAAACTTGGGTATTCCAAACTTTTGGGCTAATATCCACTTATCAGTGAGTACATACCATGTTTGTTCTTTTGTGACTGAGTTACCTCGCTCAGGATGACCTCAAGCTGTACTACAGAGCAGTAGTGATAAAAACTGCATGGTATTAGTAGAGTGACAGGCAGGTAGATCAATGGAATAGAATTGAAGACCCAGAAATGAACCCACACACTTATGGTCACTTGATTTTCGACAAAGGAGCTAAAACCACCCAGTGGAAAAAAGACAGCATTTTCAACAAATGGTGCTGGTTTAACTGGCAGTCTACATGTAGAAGAATTCGAATTGATCCATTCTATCTCCCTGTACAAAGCTCAAGGAAGTGGATCAAGGACCTCCACATAAAACCAGATACACTGAATCTAATAGAAGAGAAAGTGGGGAAAGTCTCGAAGTGATTGCCTTTCAAGCATGGGGACTGGAATTTAGATCCCCAGAACCCACATCTGTGCCTGGTGGGTGTGGTGGCTCTTAGAATTCTGATGCTTTAAAGACAGGGAAGGATAGGGATTCTGAAGCCAGCTAGCTAGCCTGGTTAGCCATCTTGGTGAGCTCCCACTTAGTGAGTGATCGTTTCTTAATAAGATCTAGGAAGTCTCTTAACAGAAGCCTTAGGTCTCTATCCACATGTCAGCCTGTACATGCATGTACATGAATGTTCCAGACATGGAAACAAACATATACACATGTATACCTATGAGACAACTAGACACAGTTAATAAGCCCTATAAAAGTCAGTAATCTTAGGATATTCACAAGATTGTTATAGACAAGCTTTATTATTTTTTGTTAACTAAAGGGGAAACCCCAGTAGTGTCCTGGACCTCTGGGCCCCAAGACCGTCTTCGGTCTTAGGCAACCTTCATTACTCTGACCCTCTAGATTTATTTATGTACTTTTGACATGTCACATAAGTGCAGTTGTGCAATTTGTGATCTTTTGCTACTGGTTTCTTTTGTTTTACATTATGTTTTCAGAGTTTGTTATACATTATCCAATGTCAATATACATTCATGGTTGATTTGTTTTTTACTGCCAAGTAATACCTCATTGCATGGGTATACAACATTCTGTTTATCCACTGGCCAACACTTGTGTTTCTGCCTTTTGTCTATTATAGACACTGCCCGCACAGGCATTTGCTTACACATCAATTGTGGGCCTGCTCTCTTCTCTTTATATATATGATCAGAATTACTATTCCATAAGTACCTATGTTAAACTGTTTGAAGAACTGTCAGACAGCTTCCAAAGCACCATTTTGCATTCCTGCTGGAAATGGAGAAGAGTTTCAACGTCTCTGCCTCCTTGCCAACTTTTGTTATCATCTGCGTTTCTGACACGAGAGGGAATGAAGTTGTAGCTCACTGTACATTTCATTTGTATTTTCTGATTATGAATGACATTGAACTCCTTTTCATGTCACAATGTTGAATTAGAACACTCCTACTACCTCTCAAAATGTACTGTGTGGAAATAACCAAATATATATTACTAAGTGAAAGAAGGAAACCTTAAAAAGGCAATTCGTTGAATAATTCATACTATCATATTCTAAAAAAAGACTGAGTAGGTGTTAGGGAGACCATGGTTGGGAGGGGCGGGAGAGAGAGAAAGGGAGAAGTGGGCAGATGGAGCACAGAGGACTCTTGAGGCCAGGAAGCCATTCTGTCTGACATCATAGTTCTGGATGTGTGTTATCAGACAGTTGTCAAGTCCAGGGCATGCACAAGATTAAGAGTGGGCTTTAATGTGGACTTCAAACTTTGGGTGGTGAATTGTCATTGATTGTAACAAACTGACGTCAGGCCATTAATTTATAGAAGTTTAGAATCTTTAGGACAAGTCCAAGAACTGGTATCTGCTTGGTTTTTGGTAAAGACTTTCTTACATGTCCCAAAACGGTAATGGTCTCATGTGGTGCGGGAGTGAGGCTGTCCGTTCCTCTCTCTGTTCCCATCCTCACAAAGCCGCAGGGCCCTGGTGGTGCCCATTTCCTGACCTCACCCCACCCCAGTTACCTCCCAGAGTGTCCACCTTCAAATACCATTAATGTGTGGATTTGGCAATTGGGGTTCTAATACACCATCTTGTGAAGAACATCTTCAGACTACGGCACAGATGTGCAATGCCCCAGAGGCTGTCGGTCATGTAGAGTCTGTGTCTGAAGGCAGAGGGTCTATTCTCTACATCCCTCTCAGTTTTTCTTAAACTACACTAAAACTTACAATTTTCTTTGGTGTTGTACAGTCAGTTCAGTGCCCAACTAAGCTGTTGGGAATATTGCAGCAGTAACTATGAATGGGCAAGGACCACTGGTGTGCTGATAAGGAGACTTTTCGGTAAATTCCCAGGAGTAGTAGTGAGAGGTTCCCATCAACAACAGCGACAGATAAGAAAAATGTGCTGTATGTGCACAGTGGCATTTTTCTCATACACAAAGAAGAAAACAGTTATGCCATGTATGGGAAAACAGATGCAACCAGAGATAACTTTATGAAGCAATCCAGTGAGTTTCAGAAAGACACACATCACGTGGTTTCTACCACTGTGGATCCTAGGGTTTATAGATAACGTAAGACCTCATATGCATAGATGGCATGAAAGCCAAACAAACTGTTCATGGACCAAATTGGACTGATGGGAAGGAGCACTGAGTGGAGGAGGATGGTGAGGTACTGAGTGAGGAACATGCCCAAGTACATTATGTACTTGCATGAAAATGCCCTTATGTAATCTGAATAATAATAATAATAATAATGAATAACAATTTTTTAAAAATCAAAAGAAGGAGAGGTGAGGTGGCTCAGTGGGTAAAGCTGCTTACCAAGCCCAAGGCTCTGAGTCCCATCCTCCAGACCCATGTGGTTGAAGGAGAGGACATACTCATGCAAATTTCCCTTTGATGTTTACACACACACCAGAGTATGTACCCACCTTGATATGCATGCACCCCCACACATGGACTTACACACGCACAATACAGAAAAATAATGAAAAACAGGGCATACCTCTGTGGTTCTAAGTCCCCACTCCAAACCCAACTGACCACTGATCCTTTCCTTGTGATGATAGGTATATTGTCTGTCTTAAAAGAGTTATTCAAATGGGGTCATGGCGTGTTTTGTATTTGGCTTCTTTCTCTTCCAGGGTGTTTGCAAACTTCATTTATACTATTGCAGAAATCAGCATCTCATTACTTTTCAGTGCTTAATACTATGTTGTCACTATGCTGACATAAGGCATTCTCGTTAGTCTTAATCATGGGCAAGCCATTGGTAGTTTTATGAGTTATTCTACGCACATGTGGATATAAGGCCTCTCATGTGAGCAGATGTTTATACTTCTTCATGATAATTATTAGATAGGAGGTATTGCTGAGTCACCAAGGTGTGCATGTTTAGCTTTAAAAAAAACATAATTATTTTTATTTGAGTGTATCTGTGTACATATATCACATGTATATGTGCCCTTAGAAGTCATGCATAATAAATGTAATAGAAAAGAAACAAATTTAAAAATTTAAACCAAAACAAATTTCTTTGGGATTCGTTTCCCCTTTAATACCTCTGTGACTGTAAGTCCTCATCCTTTCTCACCCAACTATTGAAGAAGGCGTTGGATTCTCTAGAGAGAGAGTTAAAGGTTTGCGAGTTGCCCGATGTGGGGGTCCTGAGACACCAAATTCTGTTTCTATAGAAGAACAGCCACTGTTCTCGACTTCAGAGACATCTTTCCTTGAACATTTTAACTTTTTAAAGATAATTAAAGTCTTTACCAAAGTAGCAATACTATTTTACATTTTTGCTAACAGGTTTAGTGTATGCAGGTAGCTTTGATTTTACATATTCTTGCAGGATGTTATAGTTTGGGTATGAAGTATAAGGTCTGTGTTGAAGGCTTAGTGCCTTGCTAGTTCACCCAATCACTGGGAGTAATTGATGACCCTAACCTAATCAGTATACCCATCTATCAGTGGATTGATAACATGCTGACATTGTTGGGAGGTGAGAGGTAAGAAGTCTGGCTTTATCTGGCAAAGTGTCATGGGATCTCACCCTTGAGAGCATATTTAGTTCCTGGCCCCTTTGTGTCTTTTTTTTTTTTCTGCCACTTGACTGCTACAAAGCCATCAGCCCCCTCTACCAAACAATCCCATCACGGTAGTCTACGTGGCCTGAAGCAAAGAGCCAAGCAAAACGCGTGAGCCAGAAACTGTGGAAGAAACCACTGGAACTTTGAGCACAGATACATGGAAGAAAACAGTTAATTATCACAAGCCACACCTTGCTTAGGTTTTATCTGCTGATGACAGATAATGTGCTTTATTTTCCATTTTTTCTAACATTTCAAAACTTTGGTTTATTCTTTTATTTTTATTTTTAATTGGTTTGTATGGTTCCTTATATCTACCAGATAAAGTCCTTGATAATTTACATGGCTCTTGAATATTTTTCATAATGTGAGAAATTACTCCGTTTTGGTGGAGTAAACCTCATCTGTCATTCATGCCACATTGACTTGAGGGTTAAACTAACCCTGCGTTGTGACACTAAAAGCTACTCAATCTTACGTCTTCTGCTTTGATATAGTACTGTGACATTGAATTTGCTAATATTTGGCTAAGGATTTTTGTATTTCTGTGCACAAGCAATGATAATTTGCCCTTTTCTTTCTTATAATGTACTCCTTAGGAGTGTCAGTACCATGATTATCCTGGATTCACAAAGTGAATTGGAATGTGTTTCCATTCTCTATAAGGGGATATATTTAAGTTTGGTAGTTCTCCTTAAATGTCTGAGACATTCACTATTAAAGGCTTCTGTCTTTTGTAGCAAAGGTTTTAATTATAGATTCAGGCTTTTATGATTTTTCCTGACATTTTAGTAATTTGTGGTTTTCTTGCTGAGTTTATCCTTTCATGTTGGCTGACAGATTTCTTGCTGTAAATCTGTTCATAATATTCCCTCATTATCTTTTTGTGTATCATGGTACACATCATTAGTTTCTGATAAGTGTGCTTTGTGTTTTATTTTATTTTTCTTCAGTTTTGCTCAGAAAGATTATAAAAAGCTTTTAAATTGGGCTAGAGAGGCAGCTCAGTGGCAAAACGTATCTGCTGTTCTTTCAGAGGACCTGAGTCCCACACGTGACATACATTCGCACAGATTCTTTCATACACACATAAACAATTAAATCTTAAAAAAATGATTTCACAAATCATCATTTTATTATGTAGGGTTACTTTGTGAGGTTTCAATAAGCATCTCTCTCTCCCCTCCCTTCTCCTTCCATACCTCCTCACACACGTTTGCTTTCTCTCTCTCTCTCTCTCTCTCTCTCTCTCTCTCTCTCTCTCTCTCTCTTTCTTTCTTTCACTCTGTCTGCATGTAGAAGAATGCAAGTAGACCCTTATCTATCATCCTGAACAAAATCAACACCAAGTAGATCATAGGCCTCAACATAAAGGTGTACACTAAATCTAATAGAGAAAGTGGGGAACTTCCTTGAACACATGGGCACAGGAGACAAATTCCTGAATAGAACACCAATAGCTCAGTCACTAAGATCAAAAATTGATAAATGAGATCTTACAAAACTGAAAAGATTTTGTAAGGCTGAGGACACCATGGGTATGACAGAATTGTACCCTACAGAATGGGAAAAGCTCTTCACCAACCCTATGTCAGACAGAGGACTAATAGCCAACATATATAAAGAACTCAAGAGATTAGACACCAACAAACCAAATGACCAAGTTAAAAATGAGGTACATAGCTAAACAGAGAATTCGCAACAGAGGAATCTCTAATGGCCAATAAGCACTTAAAGACATGTTCAATGTCCTTAGTCACTAGGGAAATGCAAATCAACATGACTCTGAGATTCCAAGTCTTTCTTCTTGGTAGGGTCTCCATCTGTAACTCATGTTGTCCCGTAACTTATTATGCAATGTAGGCTGGCCTTAAATTTGCTGTGTAGCTGAGGATGGCCATGGACTTCTGACTTCCTGCCTTTACCTCCTTAGCACGGGTATACTGGAATCAGAAATGTGTACCACCACAGCTGTCTTATGCAGTGCTGGGGATGGAGCCTTGAGGTCATGCATGCTAGGTAAGCCCTCTACAGATGAACTTCCCTCACAGTACCATTTTTCAGTGAATTTTGATCTGGGTCCTGTCTGTAGGTGGCAATAGAAAGTCATTCAGTTATCCTATGTAATTCACAACTTTTTTTTAAATTTTAATTTTCTTTTATTTAAAAACTATTATCTTGGAAGGCACTGCTCAAATGTTTGAGAAAATCTACACTACTGTTGCTCTTAAATTTTGTATTTATCACCTTCCATGAAAATACTTATCAGTGAGTCTGCTTTTTTAGATGCTTAGTTGAATGTAGATATTAGTAAATATTAAATCTTTGCTTCTTTTTTGTTACTTAAAAAAGATTTATTTATTTTATGTATATGAGTACACTGTAGCTGTCTTCAGACACACCAGAAAAGGGCATCAGATCCCATTACAGATGCTTATGAACCACCATGTGGTTGTTGGGAATTGAACTCAGGACCTCTAGAAGAACAGCCAATGCTTTTTTTTTTTTTTTTTTTTTTAATATTTACTTTATATACATTTCAAATGTTTCCCCTTTGGAAAACCCCTATTCCATTCCCCCTCCCCTTGCTTCTATGAGGGTGCTCCCCCACCTACCCACTCACCTCTTCCCTCCCTAGCATTTCCCTACACTGGGGCATCTAACACCCTCAGGCCCAAGGGCCTCTCCTCCCACTAATGGCCAAAAAGGCCCTCCTCTGTCACATATGTGGCCAGCATCATGGGTCTTTCCATGTGTATTTTTTGGTTGGTGGTCAGTCTCCAGAGGGTCTGGCCGGTTGACACTGTTGCTCCCTTCATGGGGCTATAAACCCCCTCAGCTCCTTCAGTCCCTTCTCCAACTCCTCCATCCGGGACCCCATGCTCAGTCCAATGGTTGGCTGTGAGCATCCACCTCTGTATTTGTCAGGTTCTGCCTGAACCTCTTAGGAGACAGTTTATCATGTTTCCATCAGCAAGCACTTTCCAGCATCCACAAGAACATCCGAGTTGGGTGGCTGTATATGGGATGTATTCCCAGGTGGGGCAGTCTCTGGATGGCCTTTCCTTGAGTCTCTGTTCCACACTTTGTCCCAATATTTCTCCCTGTGAGTATTTTGTTCACCCTTCTACGAAACACTCAATCATTTTAAAGATGAATTACTAAAATGTGCAATTGATTTTTTTCAGTATTTAAATTTAGAGGTTTTGATGTCTCTAGTCAGTATTTATTTACATTTGGAAAGAGTCTTTTGATGAAGTTACATGTATTTCACAATATGAACACTATGAAAATAGAGGTCTGAACATGTCTTCTGACCCCGAAAGCTTCCAATTTGAAGGCATATGGATTTATGTGATTTAAAGTTTTAAACAAAACTTTTTCTATGTCTGTGACACTTTTTGAGAAGTCATAGGTAAGTTTTGTAACACCAGAGTAGATTATAACATAAATTTGGGTCCGAGGAGGAGATGGCTCAGTCAGTAAAGTACTTACCATGCATCAGGATCTGAATTCTGATCTCCAGCACTCATGTGAAAAGCTGGCTGTGGTGGCCTCTATCTGAAACCTTAGCTTGGGGCCATAGAGAAAGGGCTTGCTGGCTTGCAAAACCAGGTCTATTGATGAGCTCCAGGCTACTGAGTGGACTTGTTTCAAAAAATAAAGTCAAAAGTGATTGAGGAAGACATCCAACATTGAGTTCTGGCTTCCACATGCATTTGTGTGTAGTTAGACTCACTCCCATAGACATACATGCTCATGAGGACACACACATACACATCAAAACGATATAATGTAGTCTTTTAGTGTCTAAGGTATTCACCCTATATTTGATGATACATAAAAAGAACTGAAGACATTTGTTTTTGTCACAAAGGGGAGAGAGAACAACCAGTAAAAGGAGAAGTGTGTCGGAACCAATCACCACTCAGTTCACCCAGGAGACAATTAGAGACAGTGGGACACTATTCCTGAATGTCACCCACCTTCATCTTCTTAAACAGGTTTTGTTTTAAACTGTTTAAATTCCATGTATCTGTGTGGGCATGTGTACAAGAACAGTGCCTGTGGATGCTTCAAGAGGACATCAGATTCTCTGGTGCTGGAGTTACAGACAGTTTTGGGTTACTTGGGGTGCTAAGAACACTGCTGAGATCTTCAATGGTAGCAATACCTGCTTTTAACCACCGAGCCATCTCTCCAGCCCCTGAACAGGTTTTGAGAGGAGATGAGTTTTCTTTCTGGACAATTATTCAAGCCTGCTGATTCAGATACTCATTACTCCTCTGCTCTAATCAAGGGGACAGTCTAAAGAAATGCTTTTTCTCTTTCAAGGCCAGGAGTCATTAATGCAGAGATTAATTGAGCAACCCATGTGCATTTGGAATGAATGGGCTCACAAATAACTGGGAGATCTTGTTTCTGTCCATAGATACCTGCATCTCAATGAATAAACATAGAGCAGATGTTTGCCAAGTGAGGTCTCAGTAGCAGAGATGAAACACCCCAGGAAGACCATAATGGGAGGCTTAGTTAAAATGGACTTGTCCATGTGCTACAGATGGATGGGCCACTGATTAGATGGAATACTTGCTTGTGATCTTCCCAGACTGGGCAGACACAGAGCAAGACAACTCCGTACATGTTCTAGTTATTTTTATTGAGTGTTGGTGCTGTTTTTCCGAGACTTCAGGGGGACATTTCATGGTTTATTTTTATCCTTCTTTCCACTTTGGTCTTGTCATTTGAAGTAGGCATTTCACATGATATTAAATGATACATATTTGGAAGCAATTATACCTTTTCATAAGGGAGAATATCACCAAGTATCACTGCCATATGCAAGCATTTATAGTCATTTAAAACAATAGTTCTTTTTCCTTTAAATTTAGTGCATGAGGGCTTGTAACATACATGGCATGAATTTGGAGGTCAGAAGGCAACTTATGGGGGTAGGCTCTCTCCTACCTTCATGCCCATGGTAAGGACTGAACTCAGATCATCAGGCTTAGCAGCAAGTAGCCTCACTCACTGAGCCATCCTCGTTACCACTTCTAAAACAATAACATTTACATGGAGTTTGATGCATACCATGCCAGATGGGTTGATGGCTTTTCTGTTGTGCTATTTAACATGCCTGGACTTTATTCCATGGCTACTGGTATTGAAGACAGTGAGCAGTCACTTCTTTATAACAGCTACGGAGTGCGATGATCTTTAGAGACTCTGAAGGCCTTTCCTTCCCACAATTATAGACTAGTCACTAGTATCCCTAACTGAATTTTGGGTGGAGTGCGTCTCCCTGTATTAGACTACCGGGCACATTCTAGAATATTTAGTATCTTATCCCCTCTCCTGTTTTCTAAATGATAGTTTTACTTCCCATCAAGCAAAAATACCTGCACATATTTACAGGAAACTCCTATGAGAAATAGAACCTTGTAAGCAATAGGATAAGTACCTTTACTCTCTTGCAAATCAATCCTGACCAACTTCACAGGCCTGTGATTGCTCTCTCTGTGGAATGCAGTTAGTTAAACAACGTAATCATTTAAGATATACTTACCCACTTTCCTTTGGAAACTTACTTTCCATAAACATTATCCAAATACACTAGAAATAGTTTGGAATGTTTCTTGGTTTTTGCAACCTGTACATAAATGTTTCCCAACTCCCTTTAGTCTCTACCTAAAGACCAGTGTTCCAAGTTCAGGCTGCTCTCACCCTAGGAGCCATCCATATGGCTGCTTTTGAGGGAGATCTGCAGATTTTCTTGCTTTGTCACTTTTTGTGCTCTCTTTCCTTATTGAAAATCATTTTTAAAAACCCAAAAGTTTTTCTCTACTTTTCTTGATGAAGTAGTAGCAATATCTTGCATAATGGGTAGTGCTTAGAACTCCTCTGGTAGTCGGATAAGAAAACATATTTATTTTCATATGGTGAAATGATGTTGGCCAGCCATGGATGTTACTATAATGTTATTACTGAATTACACCAGAACGATCTAATCTTTAAAGCACAAAAGACATCTTGGAAATATTTTTTTTGAAGAGGAAGAAATAAAACTTTATCATATAACTCTTACAAACATAGCATCTAGTTTTAAAGCATTCAGAGACATTAATTGGAGCCTATAATTTTATTTTATTGACAAAAAATTTCCTTACTTGCTCATCAATAGCTTTCATAGTCTACATTGTTTTGTTTTCAATCCAGTTTCACCTTCAATTCTACTGATCTGTAATTTAGTTAAGGTCAATTCTAATATAAGTCATTGAGTCCAATGGGCTGGATTTTTTTTAAACCCAGCTTTTATCTGCCAATACTATTTGAACACATTCTTATTAAAACACGTATTTTATGTGTGCATATTAAATATTATTTTGTGCTTATGAGATATTTCTATCATTTCCACGTGTCTTTAAAATAAGCAGGGACTTCCAGAGATTTGAATACCATGGTGTCAATGACTGCCATGAAGCAGCAGTACGATAGCCTGTGAGATAGGCTAAGATGCTCATTTCTTTTTCAACTGTGTCATAAACACAAGGGAGTCTTTACTCTTTTATCCTAAGATGAGTCACTGTGGTTTGGCTTCCTCCCTCAGCAACAAGGCCAGACTGAAATTTTTGTGTACATGAAATGGCTCTCTGTGACATTGCTGCATGATGTCAATAAAGGAAGAACTGCTCCCAAAACCCCTTCCTTTGAATCATGCATCTATTCTGGGTGGACTAGAAGAGTCTGCTCATTTGTGATGGGCTTTAGACAGTGGATTGAATTGGAAGTAACAATCTTTACATCTTGATGTCATGAAACCCTTACCTATTAGTACCTGAGCCTCACATCACTGCTGTGAGTAGTCTATAATCCTTTATGTAGCATATAATTGAAAAAATGTTTAACTTCCAGATTACCAAAAACTCATTCCAATTAGTGTATTTCTAACTATATTTTCCAATTTTTCTTTTTGCCTATTTTTTTCACATACAATATTTTGATTGTACTCTTTCCCCTCCCATAATTCCTCCCAGATCTCCCTCACCTCCCTACTCACCTAACTTTGTTTCATGTTCTTTTTCTCTGTCCTCTGAAGAACCGAAAATCAGAATAAACTCCCATTCAGGTACTGACCAGGCCCAACCATTCTTAGTTTCTTAAATCAGACAAGATCGGGCAATTTTAAAACATCAAAATAAACTAACAAAAACAAAGAAAGCACCTCCATCCCTCCATTCATGCAGAGTTTGTCTTAAGTTGGCCAATTATTCCCAAGCATGGGGTCTGTTGTGCTCTGCAGTTGACACGCCCAGTGACCTCCCATTGGAGAAAACTTTTCTCCCTTTCCTATCAGGGATATCCAGTTTCCCTTCTCAGTGCTAGAGTCTGGTTTTTTTGTTGTTGTTGTTTTGTTTTTTTGTTTGTTGGTTTTTTTTTTTTTTTGGTTTTTCAAGACAGGGTTTCTCTGTGTAGCCCTGGCTGTCCTGGAACTCACTCTGTAGACCAGGCTGGCCTTGAACTTAGAAATCTGCCTGTCTCTGCCTCCCAAGTGCTGGGATTAAAGGCACGTGCCACCACTGCCCGGCCTAGAGTCTATTTTAAACTTGTGCATGTCTTGCGCATGTCTCGCAGTCTCTGTAAGTTCATATGTGTATCAGTCTTATTCTGTCTGCAAGGTGCTGTTTCCTTGCTGTCACTTGCCACCTCTGGCTCTTACAATCTTTTTGCCTCTTCTCTGCCTAGACCTCTGAGCCTTGAGAAGAGGAGTTTGGAAGAGATATTCTGTTTAGGACTGAGTACGTCAAAGTCTCTCAGTCTCTGCACATGGTCTAGTTGTGGGACTTTGTGTTAATTTCTATCTACTGCCAGAAGAAACTTCTCTGAGGAGAACTGAGCAAAGCCCTGATCTATGTGTACAACAATATGTCATTGGGAGTCATTTTATTGCTATGATCCTTTAGCAGAATAATGCAGTATGGCTTCCCTTAGGACAGTAGCCTATCTATTTTCAGATTTTTTGGCCACTTTAACAGTGTCTTATATGAGTTCCATCTCAGGTAGTGTGCCTTAATCCAAACGAAAAGTGGTTGGCTACTCCCATGAGACTTATGTCACCTGTGAACCAGTATATCTGGCAGTCAGGTTATTATTAGGTCGCAAGGTTTGTAAATGGGTAATAGTGATGATTACTTTTAAATCATGACTCCACGTATACTCAATTTATATGTTTTAGGAAACTTCTACAATAGTAGGTTTTCATATAGCTAGTCAAAAGGCCTTTAGTGTTAGCTGTCTCTCAACATATTTCTTCTTTATTCCTCTCTCTCATCTCCCCCTCTATTTAATTTTCTTATTCTAGTTTTCCATTTATATATATATATATATAATTATATAAATATATAATTTTTATTTTTTTATTTTTTTTTGGTTTTTTCGAGACAGGGTTTCTCTGTGTAGCCTTGGCTGTCCTGGAACTCACTATGTAGACCAGGCTGGCCTCGAACTTAGAAATCCACCTGCCTCTGCGTCCCAAGTGCTGGGATTAAAGGAGTGTGCCACCACCGCCCGGCCCCATTTATATTTTTATAACACTATATTGTATATTTGTTTTCTTCCTTGGGAGAGCTGTCCCCTGCACCTACCTGCCACTCCCTACCTAACCTCTGTAGTTATTTGGACTGAAACAGATATGAAAAGCTTCAATCCTAATTTCCACATACAAAAGAAAACATGTGGTATTTGTCCTTTGTGTGTGTGTGTGTATGTGTGTGTGAGCTACTTTACTAAGGATGATCTTTTTCTAGATCCATTCATTTACATGTAAATTTCAGGATTTTATTTTGTTTATAGTTGAGTTATATTCCATTATGTGAATGTACTATGTTTACACTACCCATTCATCAGTTTGTAGACATCTAGGCTGTTTCCAATTTCTGGTTCTTATAGATAGAGCATCATTGAACATGGATGAGCACCATTTTAAAAGTAGTTATTTTTTGAGACCCTCCCCTCCTTTTGGAAAGCGGTAAAGCCATGCTAGAAAGACCACAGGCTCTCACATAAGGCTGCCTTATTCAGTCATCTCCATCACTGCACTGACTGTTTCGTTCCTCCAAGGCAGAACTAGCTGTGAATGTCTTGCTGTTAGTAAGTGAATGTTATTTTCTTTACAGGACAAGTTGTGTAATATGCCTTTTGTCACCAAGTATGAATGAAAAGTTTAGAATTAGTAGCCAAGGCAGAAAGCCTGTTTTTATTGGTTAATCATACAACTATGTGAAAATGTTTAGAGTATTATATTCTTCAGTTTATAACACACTGAATGAAATAGTTGTGCTGATCCAGGGAATCTTTGGATATGAGGATGAAACACCCACGCGCACACACACACACACATACACACACACACCAGTTAATCTTTAAATGCCTTGGCTAACTTAATGACTAGGCACTCTTACGTCTTCCCTTGCTACCCCAGGCCCAGTCGTGGGAATGGCCAGTGCCCACTTCCCTGAAACTCATGTGACTGGTTGGCTTTATCTCTACTGAGTCCCATTCCATTTTCCCCAATCCACGTGATTTTCTCTCTGTCCTACCCGGGCAACTCTAAGTGTCTTGCCCTGTGCTCAACCATATCTTCATTGACAGATGAAAACCATTTGGTAGAAAAAACCATTTGGGGACAAGGACCTTTAATGTCAGTACATGCAGATTCCTGAGTAAGTCAAAGCATGAGAACCACTCCTCTACAAACCATTGTACTTTGGAAACAAGTGAGTGGATTGTGGAACCCTATACAATCGATAGCCCATAAAAATGGCTCATCTTGGCAAATATTTCTCTTCCTTTCCATGCATTTCCTCATCCTTTACTTTTCTTTGGGATGGGTTTCCACGTAGTCCCAACTAACCTTGAACTTTCAATACACCAGAGGATGACCTTGAACTCCTTGTCCTCCTCCTCCAACCACTCATTCTAGGAGTGAAGATAAGATCCTCCACAACCAGTTGATAGAGATCGACCTAAGGACCTGTGCCTTTTGGCAAACACTATGCTGGCTGAGCAACGGCATTTCTAGGAACAGTGCTAAGTTTTGCTGGTCAGCTTACCTCTGCCTTTCTTTCTTTTTTTTTTTTTTTCTCGAGACAGTGTTTCTCTGTGTAGCTCTGGCAGTCCTGGAACTCACTCTATAGACCAGGCTAGCCTCGAACTCAGAAATCCGCCTGCCTCTGCCTCCCAAATGCTGGGGTTAAAGGCGTGCGCCACCTCCGCCCGGCATCTCTGCCTTTCTAAATAATTAGTCACTGGCAAGTCTGACAGAATCACCCAGCCAAATGATGTAATGAAATCACATGCTATTTCACTGCACAAATCACAATGAAATCAACTGTGACCAATGGAATGGAGGGCACCAATCATTTTAGAACTCAAAGAACTCTTGGAGATTTGTTGCTATTGTTGTTATTGTTGATGTTAAGATTCTCACTTTACAGATGAAAGAAAGAAGATGTGCATATGGACCAATTTCCATTCTGTAGATGTCCTCATATGAATGATTGGATAAGCATCCACACTTGACATAGAAACTAAAGGAAGAGCTGGCGGCACTTGTCCAGCCTGTTCTAGAGCTTTGCCCTTGGCCTGGTCTATTATGGCTGCCTTGTTCGTATATTCCACACAGCTCATTTGTTATCATTCTGTCTGTCTCTGTATTCTCTCATCAGCATTTACATCAGAAGAGGAAAAAAATGGCAACAGAGCAAAGGACAGGCCCACTGATGCAGCTCTAACAAGCGCAAGAGCATTTTGAAAGTGACAGGGATGGTTTGAATAGTATTTTAACGCAATTGGCAAGCCACTGGAGTTGTGTCTGAGGGCCAGGGTATGATTGTGCCGTGCTGAATGGCTGAAACGAAGGCAGTAATTTCCTCACATGCTGTGATCTGGAGAGCTAGCATGAAGAGCAGACTCCAGAGAAGGAAACGATAGCATCTTAAAAGTGAACGTTTTTTTCATTCCGGTTGCATAATGCAGGCGTGGTGGTTAAACTGTTATTGCAGAGAGATGGCTTATGCATATTTAGTGAGCTGCTGTTACAGAAATGAGTGGCTGTTACAATAACACAAATGCATATGTGGTTTCCGAACAGTTAATAATTGTTTAATAAGCAATTCCTTGAAAACCTCCTCAAGTCATTGAAACTCTGGTGAGAGATGGATTATTCTTCCCCATTATTAGGGACTGAATAAGAAATAGCTTGTAATGAGGAAAACACTTTAAATATAAGGGGGAACACTGAAGGGGGTAAGCTGCCAATTACCATCATGAGGAACTTTCAAAGCTGACAGAAACACACCATGTGGGAGAGGAAGTGAGACTAGCCAGAGGCAACACAGTACCCTGTATCCACAGAGAATTGACTTCCTTTCATTTCCAAACAGATTTCAGCAACATACATTCAATGAAGGCAAGAGGAAAGCCATACTGCAGAGGGAGCCAGGACATGTTGGCTGAAGCACAGAATTCCTTTATAAGAGAGCAATACTCTTGATTTCAAAAAATGCAGTGTAAAAGTAAACGCATACCTGTCCCTAGGTCACTTGATCTGAAAGGCTTAAAAAAAATACACAGAAAACAAAGAGCTGTAATTTCTTTTTGATAGCTGGCTGTTAAGAGTCCTTCAAACACTCCTACTCTGTGCTCTTGACTACTAGACATTTAAAGATGATTTATATATTAAATGTATATAGGTTTGTATTTGATCATTGCTTTTTTACCCAAGACTGGGCAAAACCTAGGCTGTATCTCCAATGAAATATTAAGTAACCTGATAAATATTTAATTCACTTGCTGAACTGCTACAAAGTGGTTTAGAAGTGTGAGCCCTTCTACTTCACTTAGAGGGACACTTGCTGTATAACCAAATGAATTATTAACACCATTATTGTTATTTAGGTCTTTATTACCACCTAATGATGGCATACTAGAAAGCATTTTGTCTGTAACAAATACAACCATTACATAACAATCTTAGTTATTGCTATTATTTTTACTAGATGGTAAATGTCAGTTGATAAAAATTATAAGGCATGATACACATAAGATAAAAGAGGTTATTCTTAAAAACTCTTGATGAACTCTTCAAGAACAGCTTTGATAGTAAAGATTTCTATTTCATACACTTAGACATTTCATAGATCAAAGCATGGAATACAACTGCATATATACATATATTTTAAAAATCATATTTATTGAAAATTCTATTTAAAGTATATTTAATATATATTTAAAAGTATATATATATATATATATATATATATATATATATATATATATTTAAAGAGCCTTGATTTGTTGTGTTTGAATTTTAGTAAGCACACAATAAGTTAGTGCAATGAGTATCTATGACCATGGAAATCAGGAAAAGTGAAATTTACTGTTAAAAACAATAATAGCTACTGTACTTCAATCTGACAAGAGTTTTCTGATGGTTTTGACTGAATTGCAAAATTTTTGTTATTAGAAAGGAGGAGCATGGTTTTTAGTAGTAAATATTATTTTACATAAAATCCTAAAAGAAAGTTTTACAAAGAGAATTTTAGAGATGGTGGGAATTAAATGCTTACAGTGACTCTTTCATCAGAAAAACACAGAGAGATTTTATATGGCTGATTAATACCTAATTAAAGATGAGGTTGTATACTTGCATTAAAGTTTACTCATAGAAGCAAAGCTGAAAGACATTTCTCTCTCAATCATCTGTCGGTCTGTCTGTCTGTCTATCTATTCATCCATCCATTCATCTATCACCTATCCACTTATCACTCATCATCTGCCTATAAATATCATTTACTTATATCTATCATCTACCTGTCTGTCAATTTTTCATCAATCTATATATCTTTCATCTATCTATCTTTCATCTGTCAATAAATCAATCATTCAATCATCCTTTTTTAATCTGTCCTCATTTTCTATCTATAATCAATTTATCTGAACAAATCTATCATAGGGGTCTGCTCACATGATTACAGAGGGGAAGAAGTCCTAGACCATGCTAACTGCAAATCGAGGGAATAGAAGATCTGATGTAATTTAGTTCAAGTCCCGAGGTTTACAGATTGGGAGGTCTTGTCTCTAAGACTGGTCAGGCTCTGACACTAGAGAAGGAGTGCTGAGCTGATGTCAAGGGCAGGAAAAGACACATGTCTCAGCTCAAGGTAAGAGAATGAGCTGACCATTTCTCCTTCTAGACCAGTGGCTCTAAACCTTCCTAACACTGAAACCCTTAAAGACAGTTAACTCCCTGTCTTATAGTGACACACAACCATAAAATTACTTTGCTGCTACTTCATAACTGTAATTTTGCTACTGCTATTAACCGTGATATAAATATCTGATGTGCAGGGTATCTGATATCTAATCATAGGCTGAGAACTGCTGATTTAGACCCTCAGAGGATCTGATTATGTCTCCTTGCCTCCTACCCTGGAGAGGGCTTCTGCTGTGCTCAATTTACCTGTCCCAGTGGTCCTCACTTCCAAAACATCATCACACAAACTGAGAAATGATCGCGTGCATCCATGCATGTGCACAATGTGTACACACACACAGACACACACACACACACACACACACACACACATGCACACACACATACGCACACAGGCACGTGCACATGTGCAACCAAACACTGCCTTACTAGTTATCTGGGCATGTCTTAGCTGAGCTAATATAACACGGAAAGTTAACATCAAATGCAAAAACTTAATCTGCTCTAGCTTCTGAAGAAAACATTGGGAAAAGCTTGTTCAGAGAACAATGGTTTGATCATTTACAGCTGTGAGATCTGTAAATCCCACAGTGGGATTCCTTTCTGTACCCAGTTTCTCACGTAAAGGTTTTCCTTAAGGAGTTATTCCAAATGTAATGAGTGCCTTGCAGAGGCCAGAGCTCAGTGCTACCTCAGTTCAGGCCCCAACATCACCGGTGTCTTCCACATCACCATCACTTTTTCCTTGAACATTGTACAGAAAAAGGTTAATGCATGGGAAGACAGACTTAATTCTTCAATAAATTTCAGGCTCATTTCAGCCTGGAAATATTTCAATGATGATGTGGCATTCTGCAAGGTAATCCACCAGTATTAAGACCTTAGGGTAGGGACAGCATGCACAACTACTTCTATGTGGATTTTGGGGACCAAATTCAGGTCCTCATGTGTATTGCAAGGGCTGTACCTTGAACTATCTTCCCAGCTCCACTCTTACCTTTGGCTTTCTTCAGCTGACTAAGCAAGTACCTGGCAGGCTCCCTACCTAGGAAAGTTGCTTTTGAGTATTGCCTTTTCATTTCTGTGCTTGTGGGAAGCAGGTCACCAACCAGAGCCCAAACTTAAAGAGTGAAATGCAGTGTACCAACTCCTGGAAAAGAGAGAGTTACCTGAATTATTTAGAATTTCTCTGCACAGGAGACATGTTTCTTCCTCTCTGTTTATTTATTTACTCAAGCATTTATTTATGTCAGCATGGACTTGTGAATATATATTTTATGCTTTAGTTTACTATTTAGTCGTGTGTTATTTATTCTTTGTTCACGTTCTGCCAGCTTCTCCAATCAGGTGTTCCTTCAGCTGCTTCCTGTGTTCCTTTGGCAGGTGTCCAGCATTTTGTTCTTGAGTATTTCCTTATTTGCTGGAAATGCAGGGCACTTCTAGCTCCTTCCACTCCAATTCTACAACCGGTTTCACCTCCAAGAAACATTGCTTCCTCTTACTGGCAGCTAGAATTAGAAACTAAAATGTTAACCATGGGCACATTCCTGGAGACCTGGGAGTCATAGCTTGTGAACCCATTCAGTGACAGATGTCGGAAACAAAGTGTGGGAACTCTGCCTACACTGAGGGAAATGTGAATTCTTACGATCTGATTTTGATCTGTGACAACTTGCTTTATTCTGACTTTTCCTTTCTTGCTTTCCTGTGACCTTTCACATCATTGATGAGAACCCTTCCCATAGTTTACCCATTTGACTTGGAGATGCTTGGACTCAACTTTCAGAATGGTTAACTTCCCAGAGAGCAACTCTGAGCTCCAGCATTATGAACAACTCCTTCCGTCTTTGGTTCTAGTCATTGCCAAACTGGCAATATCATTACATGTATATATAAAATGTATTCTTACAATGGCATAGGCTAACTGCTTGCTCCTGTTCATTGCTTCCTAGACTCACTCTTATGAATGCACTGCAGCTTGTCTTTGAAGGTAGATGTTCACCTATTCAAGGACATCATGGTTGCTTCTAGAATCTGGTTATTATTAATAGAACCACTGTAGACTTTTTCATGCATCTTTTGTGTGGATGTAGGCTTTCAAATTTGTTGTGCAAATCTCTGTGCCCTCCCAGAGGGCTGTTTCATCTTCATTCCGTCAGCAATGTGGAAATATTTCTTGTACTGTCTCCATTACCATCATTGGAGTGGCCAATTATCTTCTCATAAATATCTAAAGTTAAGCACGTGGCAGTCTCTTTCTTTTCTTTCTTGTTCCCCTCCTCCCCTCCCTTGTCTTACCCTCTCCTATGACTTTCCCCTCCCCCTTCTATTTTTCTTCCCCTTCCCCTTCCCCTTCTTTCTTGACAGAGTCTCAGTTATCTCAGTCTGGCTTTGAATGTGTTGTACAGCTGAGAATAAGCTTGCATTCTTATTCTCATGTGTCCACCTCTTAAGTGCTGGCACTAAAACAAACATTGCTGTGCCCAGTTTATGCAGTGCTATTGATTAAACTTGGGGACTTAGAAATGTTAAGCAAACATTCTGTCTAGCTACATCTTCAGTTCTAAACATGATAGTTCTTTTCTTCATTTTCTTCCTTTCTTTTTGATTTTTTTGTTTTAACTTTTCTATAGCTTTTGGCTGCAGTTAGAGTTCATTTGATTCATCTTTCCTCCTTCTCCTCCTCTTCCTCACCCACTTCTGTGGTAATATTTCTCTCCCCTTTTAAAATATCTAGGTTTTTCTTTTATGAATTTAAGCGTTTGCCTGAATCCATGTATGTGCAATCTATTTGTTCATACCTAGTGCCCACAAAGACTCAGAAGATGGGATTGGATCCCATAACTGAAGTTACGGATGGTTAGGAGTTATCATATGCATCCTGGGAACCAAACCCAGGTCCTCTGCAAGAACATTACATGTTTTTATCTGCTGAGTCAGCTCTGCAGGCCCTGGATCGTTCCCTTACGGCTTGACAAGGTTACTTGCAAACTACAGCTAATGTTATTTCAGAAGTTGTCACTGCATTCCTAAGATAGCTTTTCAAGATCTATAAAAACAAGTTTGGATCCTCGCCCCGGCCACAGTTCATTAGAGGCCCTAATTTCATATATTCATCTGCTCATCAAATATTTATTGAATACCTACTGTATATTGGGCTGTGGGGATAAAGCGGTGAAACAAATGAAAAACAAGATCTTGGGTCTCTCCAGTGATGTAGCTTACATGTCCAGGGGGCAGAGAGAGAAAAAGAGGTGTGTCGGGGGGGAAAGATTTAATATTAGCATATGTTCTGGTTTGTTTTTGTCAACTTGACACAAACTAGAGTTGTCTGTGAAGAGGGAACCTCATTTGAGAACAGCCTCTATCAGATTGACATGCAGCCATGTCTGTGGGGCATTTTCTTGATTAATTATTGATGTATTAATGTAGGCATGCCCATCTCACAATGGGGATTGCTGCCCCTGGGTAGGTGGCTCTGGTCATATGGAAGGGCAAGTTGAGGGAACACAGTGGTCACTGTTACTCCACAGTCTCTGCTTCAGATACTTCCACCTGGTTGTTATTTGAATCCCTTCTTTGAGTTCCTTCAAGAGGGATTATGAAGGGGAGATCTGAGACAAAGTTGCTTCCCAAGTTGCTTCTGGTCATAGTGTAGGAGTAGGAAGAAAAGAAGGAATATAACATACAATATCACACACACATACACACACACACACACACACACACACAATATAACATATATAATGTAGCAGCAGATGCTGTAGTCAATCACAGCTGATCTAGGAGTCCAGAGCAGGGAGAGTATGGAGGTAAGAGAATAGCTCAATAAGAACGTGGCAGTTGATATCATAGAACAGGAGGCTAGAGTATTGGTTGCCTGGGGTTGGGAGGCATGGGGAGATAGCAGTTGGGTAGTTGGTACCAAATGCAGTCAGCTAAGAGGAAAATGTCCTACATGCTAGAGCACAGTAGGTTAAATATAATCTACACCAACTCATCATGGGTCAATTCAAAATAACTGTAAGAAGGTCCTAGTAAATTGCTCAGTTGGTAAAGTACTTGCTGTCAGAGCATAAAGACCTGAATTCAGCTCCACTACAACCCATGTAAAAGCAGGCATGTGGATATATTCATGTAATCTTCGTGCTGGGAGGCAGAGTTAGGGTGGTCTCGGGAGCTTGCTGGTCAGCTGATCTAGGTGGGAAAGTGAATTCCAGATGCAGTGAGAGACCTTGTTACAAAACAATAAGTTGAGTCCTTGTATATATTCCCAAGAACAGTACAGGTGAGTCTTGAAGGTAAAGTGCAGAATGAATCTGTGGTACATTTACACAATGGAATATTATTCAGCTGTCAAGGCAAATGAAGCTATGAAGATTTCAGGTAAATAGATGGAGAAACTCTCATCTTGAGTCTGGTCATCCACACCAAAATACATATACATACATACATACATACATACATACATACATACATACATACATACATACAAATATTCTATGTTTCTCTTATGTATAGATGTTAGCTTTTAAGCTTTCAATATATGTATTTCAATTTAAATAACCACAGAGGTTAGGTGGCTATTGAGGAACCAGTGGAGGTGAAGGGGGCGGGTCTTTCAAGGAAGGGGAAATAGAGTACAGTGTAAGGAGATATAAATGGAGAGACTAGACTAGGGGGATTAAAGGAGAAGAGAGACAGGAAGGCAGAGACAAATATAAATATAAGGTGAGATGCTCTAGGGGAAGCACTCAGTATTGACCTCTATTTTCCACAGTCGTGTATATACACACATATCAACAGGCACACATACTCATAGAAACACACACAAATAACAAGAGCAGGTTTAGAATGTTCCTCATGTAAAAGAATGATAAATATCTGAAGCATTGGAAAAAGTAATTATCCTGATTTGATCATTACACATTGTAGACGTGTTGACACATCATGCTGTGGTCCTTAAATATGTATCCCTATCATGGTAATTAATTTTTAAAAGAAAGATAGCAGTGAGTAGGGGTGAGAACACAGAGAGTGAAAGAATCTAGCTGAGACGTTCTGAAGGATGAAATTCCAGGCCTCGGGAAGAGGCAGAGCAAGTCCTCCAACATGCTTGCCATGTCTAAAGAACAGCCTTCTCCAGTGGCTGGAGCTGGGTAGGAGAGGATGGGCCGACATGAGATTGGCGAGGGATTAACCAGTTCTTCTTAGATTTGTCAGTTGATCGATCCTTGAATTTCATCAAGTCTAGACATTACTTTTGGGAATCTGGGTGAAAGGGAGGTGCTGGCTCAGTGGTTCTGGCCTGAGACCTGTGAGGATGCATTTCTACTGAGCTCCTGTTGGTGATGCCCTGTTGGCCCCACAAGTGAGCTTGCATGTGGTAGGTAGGAAAGCTGGGGAGTCTGGTCAATTCTTTTCTCTGATGAAGATTAAAAATTTCCTCAGGTGATTGCTAGATGAAAATGATGTGATTGAACTGAAAAGAGTAAGTTTTATTCTATCTGTTGTATAGACAATCCCCCGAAATGTTCAAGGAGAAAAGGGAGGGGCTATCTAAGAGCTTGCTTGCCCCTGGGTCTGAGTGAAGGATTCTGGTATTTAGTTGTGGTGATGACAGTAATGATATAAGCCAGCCAGCACGGGTGCATGGTTAGTGCACCAGCCAAGGTACTCAGAATAGCCAGGGTTGGTTTAGCAATCCAGGCACATTCCATCTGGTGAACTATTCCTTTTGGCATTCATCAGCTCAGACAGGGCACTGTTTATACAAGCCCAGCTCCCCGAAGGCAAGGAATGCCTTTTTACTCTTCCAGGGACAGGGTTCCTGTGTTAGCTGTGCTCTGGGTAAGAAGTGGATGGTTTCTATGCAGAAGACCCCGAGTCGTTAACACATACAGCAGGCGCGTGTGACAAGAGCCTTTCCATTGCAGATTTCACTTGTTCAGTCATGTGCTGCCTGAGTTCATGGCCCATGAAAGCTTTTCCTGGAAAGTGGTATCACTGCAGCAGGGCTCGCTGAACTTGGAATTTCTCGGAGAGTAGTCTTTCAAAGAAATTGCTTCTGCTACAGGAGACAGAAAACAGACCCAAGTCATTTGTTTCGGGCTTCTCTCTCTGAGCAGAAAAAAAAGTACAATCTCTCTTTAAAATGTCTCTATACAGCTATAGAGTGGTCACTAAATATAAAAGGCAAGAGCTGTGGCTCACTACACCAGCTTTCAAGCTGTGTCTGGTAATTAATCTCCTACTCTCTATAGCAAAAGCGGTCTGCACATACATCTTGTTGGAAACCTGCAATTGTAGAAAAGGTACTTTGAATGTTCTAGAATTGCTGAAATGGGTGGTTTCCTCAAGAATACCTTATTCAAGCTGGCCATTGGCTAGTCGTTGTATGGAGTTGACTTACTAAAATGATCCCTGACCATTATGGGGTCTCTGGGAGTGCAAGGGTTCTTTACATGAATACTTAGAAAGTATTTCTTAGTTTAAAACAAAGTTTCTTATGTATACCAGGCTGCCCTTGAACTCATTATGTAGCTGAAGATGGCTTTGAGTTCCCAGTTCTTCTGTCTTTACTTCCCAACCCTGGGACTATAGATGAGCACCACCTAATTTATCAAATGCTGGAGATTGAACCTATGGCTTCTAGCATGTTGCACAAGTCCTCTACCAACCAAACCAACCCCTCTTGGCTTGCCCGTGCCAACATGAGTAAGGGTACTTTCTTGTGGATAGACATTGACACAATGTCAATTTTGGGTGTGTGTGAGAGGGAAATGAGACAGTGATTGTTGAGTCCTTTGTACTGGCTTTGCTCCTGGCAGAGAGTTGAAGTTCTTTTTATGGGCATCTTGTTGGGCTTGTATAGTAAATATGGGGTGATAGATCGTGCAGATAGACTGTACCAGGCCATTATGTTCACAGAGCTCTACAACTTCTATCATGAAAGGAAGTTGTATGAATTGAGGTCACCTGCAGAGCAGTTGGCCATTGGGAGTCCCAGAACTTAGGCCACGGAGGAAGATTTGTCCAGGTACCTGTATAGGAAGAGGGTTTGAGTATCGTTTTGTACTGTGGCCCAATGTTGAAACTCACAGGTTTGACCTGGATGCTGGGGTTCTCTTCCCTTAAATTAAATGTATTGTTTTCTTTTGATTAGGCCCTTGGATTTTATCTAATGGGCTCACTCACTATGTATTGGTGGTGTGCTCCTTACTTTATGTTGCTACTACAGGGTGTCTGATGAAAGTAATTTGAGGAAGGACGGGTTTTTCTTAGGTCATATCTGGAGAGAGTTTGTCATGGTGGGGAAATCATAGTGACAGGACATGGGAGGAACTGGCCAGGAAGCCAGAAAAAGATGAGTTTGATGCTCAGTGCTCTCTCCTTGTCACTCAGCCCAGGACCCCAGAGCATGCTGCCTTCCCAACTCAGTTAACGTAAACTAGAGATTCCCTCAGAGATATGCCTAGTGATTTCTTTCCATGATGTTTCTAGATCATGTCAAGTTGGCTATCAGTATGAACTATCGAATTAGCTATGGCATCTCTGACATCTTAGAGTCCCAGACATCAATAGTTGAATAGCTCCCTTTGAACACATGAAGAGTAATGAATATTCTTCTCACTTTAAATCTCTGCCATCTGCTTTTTGGGATGGCCTATATAAACTAAACCAGGGGTCACAGGGTGACTTCTTTAGGTTCGTGGAATTAATTTATGTCACTAGAGTCATTTATTCATCATGAATTTACATTTGCTGAGATTCTCTCTCAGCATGGTAGCTTATTACTAGTTTAACCTATGCTTCTTTGAAATGGTTTCAGATGGTATTTCAAGTTCTTGTTTGTGTATGGGATCTTGGTGGTACAGGGTTTTGTTTGCAGATGGAGGCCATTTGTACATGCTTCATGGTGATTGCCCTCCATGGAAGAGTGAGGCTGTGTGCTTTTCAAGTTCCCATCTTCCTTCTTGTTCATTGACCTTCCCTTCCTGGCCCCAGTAGGCACTGGAATTCAGGTCCTCTGATCTGAGGAGTCAATTCCTCTCAGGCTGTGTTGAACAAGGCTGGTTCCAGCTATAAAGTAATGTAAAAGGAATCTTTGTATGCGGTAAGAGGTAAATCCCTTGGTGACTACAGTATTTCTCCAAATTCTTAGGAGTTTGTGAATCATGTTGAAATGATTCATTCCTACTGAGCCATAGCTTTGGTTTTTTGTTTTTTAATATCAGTAATTTGAAAGCTCATTCTAGTGTCCCTCTGAAGTTGTCAGAGCACATTTTGAGCATGCTCAGCTATTTCAGCATGGAAAGAGGAATTTTTTTTTCGCCCCCCAATGGCCAACACCATGCAAAATGAATCATGTTTTGTTTGTTTGTTTTGTTTTTCTTTTGGGCTTAGCAAGTCAATTATTAAAATAATACTACTAATTATGGGACTAAATAGATCTAAAGACTGATGACTGAGAAGAAGATTGTATGTTTGGTTCATTGAAAGCATTAAAACTGTTTTCAGTGTGTAGCTTAGATGATTCTGATGAGACCTTCGTGAGGTAGGAGTGATCTAAAACTCGGAAGCTGAGCAGCTCGTGCCAGTGGAGGGGATGAGCATGATGACGTAACTGTGATGACTGCATCGATTGAGAAGTCTGGACATGTCAGCACCATGTTGAATTCATTGCATATGTTAATTTCCTTGAAAACAATCAGGGATCAGAATGTTCACGTCATAGGCGAAAAGACTAATGTTAGGGAACCTACAGAGTCTGGGGAGAAGGCTCATTAGGTAAAGTGCTTGCTACACAGACATAGACACCTGAGTTCAGACCCCAGCACCAGTGTAAAAAGTCAAGCATGGACATGAATTCCTATAACTCGGTCTCCTGGGGCTTGCTTGGTGCCAGCCTAACAGAAAACCAATGAGCTCCAGTGTTTGTAAGATACCTTGTCTCAAGGGAGTAAGGGAGTGAGTAGTAGAATATGACCCCAAAGTCTTTCTCTTGTCTCTGTGCACACATGTAATGTAAAACACACATACATGCATACGCATGCATATATACACACACATGCATATGCATATACTCTCTTCTCTCTTCTCTCTCTCTCTCTCTCTCTCTCAGCAGTTTGCATTAGGTCACACAAAAACGGGCCACAGGAAATTCAGCCCTGAGTCTGTCTGTCTCACTTGGATATTAACACCATAAATATTCTAACATATACTACAAATAAATATAAATTACTTACAAATAAATATAAATATAAACTTGGATTCACATACAGATCTAGTTAGTGCAAGACACCATTTTTTGTGGATCATTCTAAGCTTTGATATAAAAACATACTATTTTTGAAACTTCACATAAGCTATCATTACTGAGGAAAAAAAAATATATATATATTCTGACATAAATGAGCAATGCAATGCTGGCGAGCATTTAGTCAGCTAATGTTTAAATATTTTCAAATATTATTAAGTCAGTTGGCTTACAAGATAAAACAATAATATGGTTGGATAAAAGTATTCTTATGTACCACAGTTTTCTTCTTGTTAATTATTTTTCTACTCTTTAATTAATATCTTTGCTGAGCCACACTCTACTTCCTTTAGATGGATGTATAATGATTTTTCCCTAGTATGGCTACATTGGTTTGACACAAAAAATATTGACCTATATGTCAAATAATCTTTCTTTTTTATTATTATTGTTAATTAAAGCCATTTAACCTACCCTCAGACCTGCTGTGGCTTACCAGACACTGCTGAGCCTTTAAACCCTTCAGATTAGCCCCACAGTGAGACTGCAGAGCCCACAGTAACTGGAAACTTAATGATGGATATTTCACATTTCCTAAGAGAAGAGAGAAATAGAGCAGCTGCTTTTGAGATGACTGAAGCACACACCACACACACACACAGAGAGAGAGAGAGAGAGAGAGAGAGAGAGAGAGAGAGAGAGAGAGAGAGAGAGAGAGAGGGGGAATTGACTAACGGCTTGACAGCTTGGCTATACTTACATTGATATTAGTTTGGAGACAACTGAAGGTTTTTAACTCCTGATTTCAAGTTTGAACTCATACGACTTTGAACTACGACAAAGTCACAAATAATACTATGAAAATGCCATGATTCAGTTCACGTGCTATTCTGCCATGTTTTCAGAGAGTTCCACAAATCAATACAGAAGCTCAGAGGCATGTTTCTGCTGTTCCTGGAGACGGGTTTAAAATAATGACTGTGCTTCTCTAAGGGAGGCTGTACATTCTATTATTTAATGAAGATGATTAGGTTATTTCTCTGTTTATGACTGTTAAAATTTCTCTTTGATTCCATTAATTGTATGCTATGTTTCTACATAAGGTATATGTATTCTGTATATATCTGATGACATAAATGAGGAATACTATTTGACATTTAGCCAGCAATATTAGAAGTTTCCGTTAGTGTGTGTGTGTGTGTGTGTGTGTGTGTGTGTGTTCATTTGTGTGGGTGTATACACACATATGTGCGTGTAGAGGAAAGTTGCCCACCTTTTGCATCATCCTTGTGTATCTTAAACCTTAGTTTTATTTTCATATTTTTGTTTAATTAAGATGCTCTCCAGATTTATACATTGGTAAATATTAGTTTGGTATCCCAGGCAATTTAGAATTGAATTCCAACCTATCACTAGTGTTTCGTTTACTTTGCTTACAAGTATGAAGATTACCTTGTTTGCAGACAGGCTGGTCAGGGAGCCCCAAGAATCCTCCTGTTTCAGCCTCCCTCCTCAGCACTGGAATTAAAATGCACGCCACCATGCCCAGCATTTTTTTTCTCACATGTGTTTAGGGAATGAAACTGAGGTCTGTATACTTGGGTGACCAGCACTTTCCCAGCTGAGCCTTCTTCCCAGATACGTAACCTAGGTTTTCACAAAAGTCTGTTTCTCCTGTGGTTGCATTTTTCATTTCATTTATTTTTTTAAGTTGAAATATTTTACAGATCCTTTGGAGATTTTGTGATTTGACATAGTTGATCTTGATTCTGGTCATGTGCCACGACCCCTTCTGTCCTTTCTGTCCTCCTTTTCTTCATACCCATGTGTCCTGTTAATGTTGCTCACATACACATGATTTTGGACCATTCATTGGAGCACAGACAACCTACCATAGGACAAGATGCCAAAGAAAAATAATTCTTGCTTCTCCAGAAGCCCTCAACTGTCAGTAGCTCATCAGCTGCCTCATGTGTCCCTCCGACTCTCTGCTGCAGTGTTAACTAGCCTGGTGCTGTGCAGGTAACAACAGCTGCTGTTCAGTCCGTGACTTGATCAGCCATCCTATCCAGGAGCCAAACTTTCACAGAGCCCTCTCTAGCCTCTGGCTCTCCTGTTATTCTGCCCTATCTTTCGCAAGGTTCCCTTAACCATGAAGGGAAGGAGGTAGATATAAATGTCCCATCTCCAACTGAGCACTCACAGTCAATTCTTCTCAGCACTTTGACCAATGATGACTTGAGAGCATTATTCAAGTATAAATACTCATATTTTAAAAAGTAGTTTGACAGTTTGAAAATGTAACCATTTACCCAACAGACAGCGGAAGGTCTTTGCGTAGGGCTGGTGATCTCACAAACCACTGGCTTCTGATCAGGTTTACATCCCAGGAATGGATCCACCCTCTGCATCAAGCTTAAATTCTGATCAAAGAGCCACTGGTTACCTCCATAACAGCTACACCACTATTGCACTAATGGACATATCTTGCCAGATAGATTGCTATTTTAGTCATCAGAGGTGAAGTTTTCTGGATGGCTCCAGCTTGATTTCTCTATGCTGTGCAACCGCATTGTTTGCTGTCTCTAACAATCATGCCTTACCAACTTGCTATGAAGAGGGATCCCCCCATGCTTGCTACTGTGAGTTTTCTTCATATCTCATGTTCTCTGGGAAGAGCATTGTCATGTAGGGATATCTCTATCAAACTTTTGATTTTTTTTTAACTATAAATTTTAGTTAGACTACGAAAGGATTTGGTATGGCTTTTTCATACATCCTTAGATTGAGTTAATCCACCCTTACTTGCTGCTCTCTCCCATTTAAAAGCTTTGGCTTTCATAAACATTAGGGAGCTCAGTGTTTGCTCTTTGGTATTGAAGAAATTACGTCAGCAGGTTTGCACAGTAACTTGCTCTCCTAGTCGCCATGGATATAGAAGGACTGGTGAACTCGGGTTTCCAGATTTAGTATGTTATAATTTCCAGTATCTCCTCTCAGGATCCCGGAGTCAGAATCTTTCATGTCTACTTTCCATTGATCTTTGCACATGGTTGCAATTTCCTTAATTATTAAATAAGCATTACATGACTGTGTCAATTGCTTTGTTCCTGGATGAAGATGTCTAAGTTCCTGCTAACTGTGGAGACGTGGAAAGGTTAAAATTCTATTATTAATGTACATTCTCACTTTGATTAGTCTCTAAATGTATATGAATATATGTGTGATTAAATGATACCGATTATGTTTTTCCCTAAAACTCTTCAAAAACAGATTTTGACTAGGCTCCTGCTTTTATCGCCTTAGTAAATAAGTGTTTTATATATGCAAAGATATACTCATTTATGTGTCTTATTTTCTGTTAGTTAATGTGGAAGCAGTGAGATGACTAACACTGGTGGTCTAAAGCACTTTTGTCAGGCTGGCTGAAAGGTTAGGCATAATGCAGGGATGCCTCAAGCCCAGTCACTGTTTTGGAGTAAGTAAGACACTGCCCTTCCTAAGGGAGCAGGTAAGAAGCCCACATCACCTCCTCCATTCAGCAGCCATTAACCAGGTGTTTCATATTGGAATCAATAGCAATGGAATTGCCTGAGATTAATTTATTATATGATGATTTTTTCAATGCCTTTGATCTTAAGAGATGTTAGAAAAATAATTACTATATCAAACCGAAGGCTTTATGGATAATAGACTTAAATATTGAAATGAAAGTTCTTAAAAAATGTGGTAAAATCCCCTAACTTAGGTCATTAATGACCAATGTTTAGAAAACACTATTTCAACTGATTAAAAACAAATTAGGTGATGAGTTTCCTTGGGAGACCCAAGGTACAGCAGAAATACAGGGATTGGTGAAATATTACTAGGGTGATGAACTTTGGGGCATCCTCACATTAAAGTGAGTCTCAACCCTTAGGGAAGGACATCAGTATGACTCTGGAATTATTGAAACATGAAGGAAACATTTTCTTTTTTTTTTTTAAATTTATTTATTTATTTTTTTGATACTTTATTTACATTTCCAATGTTTCCCCTTTTCTAGGTCTCCTCTTTGGAAACCCCCTATCCCCTCTCCTTCCCTGACTCTATGAGGGAATTCCACCTCCCACCCACCCGCCCGCCCACTCCCATATTCCCACCTTGACATTCCCCTTTACTGGGGCCTCTAACACCCTCAGGCCAAAGGGCCTCTCCTCTCCATGATGGCCAACGAGGCCCTCCTCTGCCACATATGTGGTCCAAGCCATGGGTCCCTCCATGTGTATTCTTTGGTTGGTGGTCCAAACTCCAGGACAACCAGTGGGGAGGGGTCAGGCCCATTGACGCTGAAATATTTTCTGTTCCATATTGTTTTGGAATTAACTTGCTAGGTATGACAATGTTCCATTAGATTTGATTGTGTTTGATAGAGGAAGTTATTGTTAGTTTATGCTATCAGGTTGGGGGTTTTTAAAAAATATTTTTTAAAAAAATGTTTTATATTTTTATCTGTTTTATGTGTCTATGTCAATGTGTGGATGTAGGACACATACATGCAGGAGCCCACAGGGACTGGAAGAGTATACATGTAGTTGTGAGCTACCTGGCATGCGAGTTACAAACCAAACTCAGCTTCTCTGGAAGAGTAGCAAAAACTCTCAATCACTGAAGCCTCTCTGCAGACCCAGGCAGTATGACGATATTTTCTATTACTTATCTTATCTTCGCTTCGATGGATGAGATGTAATATGATCAATTCTCTATTCTTAAATTTTTGGATTTTTTTCTGCTTAGTTTACTATTCAAATGGTGGGACAGATAACCATTTTATATTGGTTTTTCGATAATTTTCTTAAAATACCCTTTCCCCACCATTCATTGAGTTAACAATACACCTTTTTTTAGAACTTACTATATCATGCTTAGTTGCCCTCTAAAATGCTCTCACCAATCTATTTTTCTGTTGGGAGTTTATACAAATGTTGTCCTTCTTTCTTTTCTTTTGTGTTTTTATCCTCATGGCTCAATGAGATTGTATAATTAAAAAATAGTATGGGTACACTTCTCATGAATGTTATGCCCAAAGATTTGCTTTTGTTGTTGTGCTGAATGGGGATCTTTGTTCCACTATTTTCATAGTGTTTGTTGGTTTATAAAGAAAACTACATTTTTGCTTAATTTTACAGATTACTGTATTGATGAACTCACTTATTAATTTTTAAGTGTTTTCCTCAGCTCACATGTAGGCAACAGAATTTAGATCCTTTTAACTCAAATGTTCTGTTTTTCTTCCTGTGTATGAAGAAGCCTCTTAAACTTCTACTCCCTGTCCACCCTCATTGAGCTCCTATAGACCCCAACACAGAAAGAGTACAGATAGGACATAATTAGGGTGAGCACAGCTGGGTACGTTTGCCCACTTGAGTGTTTCTGTTTAAGTCCAGAGTTTATAGAAATAGGTTTTTGCTTAGTCTTAGTTGTCAATTTCAAAAAAAAAAAAAAAAAGAAAAGACATGATTTTCCTTAATAAAAATGTTGAATTGTGGTTAGCATTACAAAGAGGCTGTAATGGTTTAGAAAATGACTACAGTCCCTTGCTTCTTTTAGCTTAAAAATGGAATTTATGCTTTAATTTAGCTTTTCAGCCTCTCTATGAAACTGTTCAACACGAGTGTTAAAGCTGGCAGTACAATAAATGTCACCGGTTTCTCATTTCTAATTTTCCCCATTTAGCAAAGTCCATTGGCTTTCAAATAAGTTGATTTTTTTAGGGGACTAGATTTAGCCACTTATGGCTCTAATGAAATTATGCTGTTATAAAGGAGAATTGTCATATTAGGTACTATCAGACTTTTATGTTCTCTATATCTTAGCACCTCAGTGAAGAATTTGGAATTTATGCATAGATGAGGCAGATTTGAGGATCCCAAACCCACCTGCTGTATATTTGCAAGGCTTTTTCTGTATTTGTCATATAAAAAAAAAAATCAGAGAGAAGCTGTGTCTGTATACATTTTTTGCTTATTTCTTAACACTTTTCATTTTCAACATAGGGTGGGCTGGTGTCCTTGGATATATACCACATATATATCCATATATATGATATGTATGTTATATATACTATATGCATGGTATATGCATTTATGTATATATTATATCTTTAACATTATATAACATGCATATGTATAAAAGGAGACAGAGCATGAAAGAGTGAAGAGAAACTAAGAATATCATTTACTAGGATCTTGAGGAGTTGCTATCATTATTTATTAAGGGGACAACATACTTACTTAAATTAATTCTGCAGTCTACTACTGTTCCTTCCCAGGACATCCTTTTCCTTTCTTCTGAGCAAGGACCTTTGGAAAATTAGCCCTTCTTCATTCTCTCACTGTGCTTGGGGTTAGGACTGGCTGAATCTGTGATGGGTTTGTTATGCAGACATTGCTGGTCCAAGCCCTTACTGGTTGTGTTTCCTGGGCTGTATCCCATAGGGGAATTCCTCCGTGATAGGCGAGACAGAAGCCACTGTTCTCAGGACTTGTGTTCAGTACGTTTGGAAGAAGCACTATTTTTCTGAGGGATGGTAGTGACAGTCTACAATCTGAACTTGACTGGGTTTAGAATGCCCAAGCAGACTGACGAACACTTTTGTGTATTTCCATCCATGAGGGACATTTCCAGAGAGGACTTATTGAGGGTGACAGGCCTCCCCTGAATGTGTATTGAGAGCACAGCACAGAGGTCCTTTGACCCATCCACCTCCAGGATAACTAGGAATGTTAGTGTGTGTGTGTGCATGCGTGTGCATGTGTGTGTGTGTGTGAATAGATGCACACAGATAGCTACAAATATCGATATAAACATAAAACACAGAAAAAAGAAGATATAAAAATAGTGCCAAGAATTTAAACATTTTAAACATAAAAGTTTACTCTGAAATACTGGATGTGTATTTAATATAAAAGGGGTCCTGGTGATCTGTGTTACCTGTTGAGCACAAGCATATCAAATTTCTACAACTAGGACTAGAAGTGGCTAGTAAGCTAAAGAACCCCACATCCAACCTCCACAACCGGGACCAGAGGTACCTAACTGTCTAAATGACCATTACAACACCTGTATAGCCAGAGACTCCCTCGAGCTCTCACAACCAAGACCAGAGGTGGCCAACAGCCCAAAGAACCTTTTTTGGTGTGTGTGTGTGTGTGACTGAGACTACGTTAGATTCATCCTTAGGTTTTTAAGCTAGTATGCCTATCTCTAGAACCCATCTTCTGGGAAGAAATTACATATACCCTGAGTTGAGTTTCAATGTATTTTGACTTCCTTGTATACTGGGGATTGTATTACACCAGGAAACTTTTTTCCAAAATTATACTGCATTTAAATTTGTTGGGAATAAACTGCCTGGCATCAGACTCCCTGAAGTCTTGATCCAGGTTGATGAAGTCAGTCTGAACCAAGTTTCATTCTTAGGGCTGCCTTTGTGGTTCGCCTCCTGCCTGCTGTGTCCACCAGCAGTACTCCCCTCAGATGTGGGCCAGATCATCCTATGAGTTGGAGCTCATATAGAATAAATAGGGAATATGGCTGAGTGATAGGCTTCTCCCTTCTCAGCTTCCAGTTTCCTGTGATGGCTACTACTTCTGCTCTGCCACAACCTGCCCACCATGACAGACTGAACTCTATCAGAGCAGTGAACCAAAATAGCTCCTGTCTCCTTTTCAGTTGAATTCTTTTTCGCAGAGGATTTAGTCAGAACAATATGTGGCTAACACAGTGGTCCAATGAGAATCACCAAAAGCAGATAGCCAGCACCACTGCTGATGGAGAGGAGATGAAACGTGAGAAAGTTAGAGCAAGATGAGAATAAGGAGATATTCCAGAGCTCCCTCCTCCAGCTGAGGTGTCTAAAGTCTATGATCTAGTGTGTGTGTGTGTGTGTGTGTGTGTGTTCCTTTTCAATTCAGTGTGTGATGTAGAGTCTCAGTCAGCTCCAAAGGAAGCCTGAGAAACCTGTTGCTTTCCCAGCTCTTTGCTGATATATTTTATTTTTCTAAGATTTATTTATTTATTTATTTATTTATTTATTTATTTATTTATTTATTTATTTAATGTAGAAACTGTTTTTATTTTATGTACTCTATCTGTATGTATATCTGCATGCCAGAAGAGGGCATCTGATCCCAGTATAGATGGTTGTGAGCCACTATGTGGTGGCTGGGACTTGAACTTAGGACCTCTGGAGAAGCAGTCAGTGCTCTTAACCTCTGAGCCATCTCTCCATCCCACTGTTTTTGTTTTTATTTTTATTTTCATTTTTAAGTATGTCAGGCACCAAAGCCCTTTTAAATTTTGAAGGACTTCTACAGGGAAGTTTTCTTTTCCTTTCAATTCTGGTCCTCCCTTTGTTTCTTTGTGTCTTTTCTCAATTATCAACTTCTCAAAGAGAACTGTTCTGATTATCTTGCTTAGAACCAAAGCACACAAATCCTTTGTAAGTTCCCCAAAGCTGTCTTTTAGAATTCTAAAGACTGTGTTACTTGTTCCCAGTCAGGATCCTACCTCTACTGGATCCTTGAAGGAAGAGGGTTTTTTCCAGTTTCTTTTGTAGTGCTGGGTAAAGGCTATCTAATAGGGGTAGCAATTTTCCCCAGAGATGGCTTACTAGTTGCAAGGAGAAAGCCCTACTTTATGCAAAGGACTAACCTGGGGATCTTGGTGTTAACCAAGGCATCTAAGTCAGATGTTCCTAACCAAGGGACAGAGCAGTAACCCTTCACCTTCTAATGTGAGATACCAGAAGGACAAGATATCACTTCTGCATTATCTTGCCATAAATTCAAGGGAACATCAGATAACTCAACCTAGGGTAATATCTCCATTATAACTAGCTTGTACTCTTCAAGAATACTGATCTTGCAGATGCAAGAATGTCCTAGATTAAAACTAGTAAAGGAGACACTGAACAAAGGCAATCTGGGACTCTGGACTAGGTGAAAGATGGTGATCATTATGAGAAGGTCAGAGGATTTGAATGTGGATTGATGCATATTAGGCAATGAAAATTATTAATCTCAAATTCCTGGATTTGGTAAATATACTGCATTTCTATGAGATAGTGCCCCCTTTCATATTAAATACACACCACAGTACCTAGGAGTAAATTTTTATGTTTAAAACATTTACATTCTTGGCACTATTTTTTATATCTTTATTTCTGAGTTTTATATTTATATCTATGTTTGTAGCTATCTGTGTGCATCTATATAAACACACACACACACACACACACACACACAGACACACCCACACCCACACAGACACACAGACACACACACACACACACACACAGGGGTACGGGAAAGGCAAAAACACCAAATGATATTAATGTCACCAATAGACTATGAATGTGGCTTCTGGTTTCCATCTGTGGTGGGAGACCTCTGCCTAGGCCACCAGGGCTCCATAGCCAAATAGTGCCAGGAGAAAGCTAGACTCCCAGGAGTGTGGGCAAGCCTGTCTGCTCAGAGGGACTCACCTGGAATCCCCAGGACACAGGAACTGAGGAGTGGTCTTCTGGTTTCTTTCGGTGGCCGGGGAGTGGATCCTGTGACACAAGGTTCCATACTCAAATAGTGCCAGGAGAGAGCTGGTATCCAGGGAGTGCCGAAACACCTTCAAACACAGGCAAGACCACCACTTCTGTTCAAATTTACTGGATCAAGAAGGACCCTTGTAGAGCCATCAGGACACAGGAACCAAGGAACAGTTGGGGACAAGATCCTTCTGGTTTCTGTCTGTACCCCAGAGCTGTACCACAGCTCTCGAAACCCAAATTCCTCTCAGAGCTGGTCTTTAAGGAATATTGACACCAAAGCTTGCAGAAGAGATAAGCCATAGTCAGAGAGAGTAAGACCAGCTAACACTAGAGATAACCAGATGGCGAAAGGCAAGGGCAAGAACATAAGGAACAGAAACCAAGGCTACTTGGCATCATTGGAACCCAGCTCTCCCACCACAGCAAGCCCTGGATACCCCAACATACCAGAAAAACAAGACTCAGATTTAAATTCACGTCTCATGATGATGATAGAAGATTTTAAGAAGGAAATAAATAATCCCCTTAAAGAAATACAAGAGAACACAGGTAAACAACTAGAAGCCCTTAAAGAGGAAATGCAAAATCCATTAAAGAATTACAGTAAAACACAATCAAACAGGCAGAATTACAGAAGAACACAATCAAACAGATGAAGAAAATGAACAAAACCATCCAAGAACTAAAAATAGAAATAGAAACAATAAAGAAATCACAAAGGGAAACAACCCTGGAGTTAGAAAACCTAGGAAAGAGATCAGGAACCGTTGATGCAAGCATCACCAACAGAATACAAGAAATAGAAGAGAGAATCTCAGGTGTGGAAGATACCATAGAAAACACTGACACAACAGTCAAAGAAAACACAAAATGCAAATGCTCCTAACCCAAAATCCAGTATACCTAGGATACAATGAGAAGACAGAACCTAAGGATAATAGGTATAGAAGAGAGTGAAGATTCCCAAATTAAAGGACCAGTAAATATCTTCAACAAAATTATAGAAGAAAACTTCCCTAACCTAAAGAAAGAGATGGACATAAATATACAAGAAGCTTACAGAACTCCAAATAGATTGGACCAGAAAAGAAATTCCTCCCATCACATTATAGTCAAAACACCAAATACAAAAAATAAGGAGAGAATATTAAAAGCAGTAAGGGAAAATGGTCAAGTATCATATAAAGGCAGATCTATCAGAATTACACTAGACTTCTCACCAGAGACTACGAAAGCTAGAAGATCCAGGGCAGATCTCATACAGACCCTAAGAGAACACAAATGCCAGCCCAGGCTGCTATATCCAGAAAAACTCTCAATTATCATAGATGGTAAAACCAAAATATTCTATGACAAAACCAAATTAACATAGTATGTTTCCACAAACCCAGCCCTACAAAGGATAATAGATGGAAAACGCCAACTCAAGGAGGGAAACTACACCCTAGAAAAAGCAAGAAAGAAATCTTTCAACAAACTCAAGATAGCCAAACAAACATAAAAATAACATCGAAAATAACAGGAAGCAACAATCACTATTCTTTAATATCTCTTAATATCAATGGACTCAATTCCCCAATAAAAAGACATAGACTGACGGACTGGATACATAAACAGGACCCAGCATTTTGCTGCATACTAGAAATGCACCTCCGTGATAAAAACAAACACTACTTCAGAGTAAAGGGCTAGAAAACAATTTTCCAGGCAAATGGTCTCAAGAAACAGGCTGGAGTAGCCATTCTAATAGCGGATACAATCGACTTTCACTCAAAAGTCATCAAAAAAGATAAGGAAGGACACTTCATACTCATCAAAGAAAAAATCTACCAAGAAGAACTCTCAATTCTGAACATCTGTGCCCCAAATGCAAGCACACTCACATTCTTAAAAGAAACTTTACTAAAACTCAAAGCACATATTGCACCTCACACAATAATAGTGGGAGACTTCAACACCCTACTATCATCAATGGACAGATCTTGGAAACACAAACTAAACAGAGACACAGTGAAACTAAGAGATGTTATGAACCAAATGGATTTAACAGATATCTATAGAACATTTCATCCTAAATCAAGAGAATATACCTTCTTCTCAGCACCTCATGGTACCTTCTCCAAAATTGACCACATAATCGGTCACAAAACAAACCTCCACAGATATAAGGAGATTGAAATAATCCCATGCCTCCTATCAGATCACTATGGTTTAAGGCTGGTCTTCCACGGCAACAATAACAACAGAAAGTCCACATACACATGGAAGCTGAACAACACTCTACTCAGTGACAACTTGGTTAAGGAAGCAATAAAGAAAGAAATTAAAGTCTTTCTAGAATTTAATGAAAATGAAAGTACAACATACCCAAACTTATGGGACACAATGAAGGCAGTGTTAAGAGGAAAACTCATAGCTCTGAATGCTGCCAAAAAGAAACTGGAGAGAGCATATACTAGCAGCTTAACAGCACACCTGAAAGCTCTAGAACAAAAAGAAGCTAATATACCCAAGAAGAGTAGAAGGCAGGAAAAAATCAAATTAAGGGCTGAAATCAACCAAGTAGAAACTAAAAGAACTAGACAAAGAATCAACAAAAGCAGGAGTTGGTTCTTTGAGAAAATCAACAAGATGGATAAACCCTTAGCCAGACTGACCAGAGGGCACAGAGGCAGGATCCAAATTAATGAAATTAGAAATGAAAAGGGAGATATAACAACAGATTCTGAGGAAATTAAAAAAATCTTCAGATCCTACTACAAAAGCCTATACTCAACAAAATTGGAAAATCTAGATGAAATGGGCAAGTTTCTAGACAGATAACAAATACCAAAGTTAAGTCAGGATCAGATAAACCATCTAAACAGTCCCATAATGCCTAAAGAAATAGAAACAGTCATTAAAAGTCTCCCAACCAAAAAAAGCCCAGGACAAGATGGGTTCAGTGCAGAATTCTATCAGACCTTCAAAGAAGACCTAATACCAATACTCTTCAATCTATTCCACAAAATAGAAACAGAAGGAACACTACCCAGTTCATTCTATGAGACCACAGTTACTCTGATACCAAAACCTCACAAAGACCCAACAAAGAAAGAAAATTTCAGACCAATTTCCCTTATGAATATCGATGCAAAAATACTCAATAAAATTCTCGCAAACCGAATCCAAGAACACATCAAAATGATCATTCATCATGATCAAGTAGGCTTCATCCCAGTGATGCAGGGATGGTTCAATACCCAGAAATCCATCAATGTAATCCACTACATAACCAAACTCAAAGAAAAAAACCACATGGTCATTTCATTAGATGCTGAAAAAGCATTTGACAAAATTCAACATCCCTTCATGATAAAATTCTTGGAAAGATCAGCAATTCAAGGCCCATACCTAAACATAGTAAAAGCAATATACAGCAAACCAGCAGCCAACATCAAACTAAATGGAGGGAAACTTGAAGCAATCCTACTAAAATCAGGGACTATACAAGGTTGTCCACTCTCTTCCTATCTATTCAATAAAGTAGTTTAAGTTCTAGCTAGAGCAATTAGACAACAAAAGGAGGTCAAACGGATACAAATTGGAAAGGAAGAAATCAAAATATCACTATTTGCAGATGATATGATGATATACTTAAGTGACCTGAAAAACTCCACCAGAGAACTTCTACAGCTGATAAACAACTTCAGCAAAGTGGCTGGATACAAAATTAACTCAAATGAATCAGTAGCCTTCCTATACTCAACGGATAAACAGACTGAGAAAGAAATTAGGGAAATCACACCCTTCATAATTTTCACAAACAATATGAAGTATCTTGGTGTGACTCTAACCAAGCAAGTGAAAGATCTGTATGACAAGAACTTCAAGTCTCTGAAGAAAGAAATTCAAGAAGACCTTAGAAGATGGAAAGATCTCCCATGCTCATGGCTTGGCAGGATTAATATAGTAAAAATGACCATCCTGCCAAAAGCAATCTACAGATTCAATGCAATCCGCATCAAAATTCCAACTCAATTCGTCATAGACTTAGAAAGAGCAATACTCAAATTCATTTGGAATAACAAAAAACCCAGGATAGCAAAAACTATTCTCAACAATAAAAGAACTTCTGGGGGAATCAGCATCCCTGACCTCAAGCTGTACTACAGAGCAGTAGTGATAAAAACTGCATGACAGAGACAGGCAGGTAGATCAATGGAATAGAATTGAAGACCCAGAAATGAATCCACACCTTACAGTCACTTGATATTTGACAAAGAATCTAAAACCATCCGGTGGAAAAAAGCATTTTCAACAAATGGTGCTGGTTCAACTGATGGTCCACATGTAGAAGAATGCAAATTGATCCATTCCTATCTCCCTATACAAAACTCAAGTCCAAGTGGATCAAGGACCTCCACATAAAACCAGCTACACTGAATTTAATAGAAGAGAAAGTGGGGAAAAGTCATGAACACATGGGTACCAGGGAAAAGTTTCTGAACAGAACACCAATGGTTTATGCTCTAAGATCAAGAATTGACAAATGGGACCTCATGAAATCGCAAAGCTTCTGTAGGGCAAAGGATGCTGTAAATAGGACAAAACAGCAACCAACAGATTGCCGTTTACCAATCCTATGTCCGATAGAGGGCTAATATCCAATATATACATAGAACTCAAGAAGTTAGACTCCAGAGATCCAAATAACCCTATCAAAAAATGGGGAACAGAGCTAACCAGAGAATTCTCAACTGAGGAAACTCATAAGGCTGAGAAGCACCTAAAGAAATGTTCAACATCCTTAGTCATCAGGGAAATGCAAATCAAAACAACCCTGAGATTTTACCTCAGTCAGAATGCCTAAGATCAAAAACTCAGGTAACAGCAGATGCTGGCGAGGATGTGGAGAAAGAGGAATGCTCTTCCTTTGCTGGTAGGATTGCAAGCTGGTACAACCACTCTGGAAATCAGTTTGGGGGACCTTCAGGGAAATGAACCTACCTGAGGACCCAACTATTCCACTCCTGGGCATATACCCAGAAGATGCTCCAACATGTAATAAAGACACATGCTCCACTATGCTCATAGCAGTCATATTTATAATGGCCAGAAGCTGGAAACAGACCATATGTCCCTCAACAATGGAATGGATACAGAAAATGTGGTAATTTTACACAATGGAATATTGCTCAGCTATTAAAAACAATGACTTCATGAAATTTGCAGGCAAATGGATGGAACTTGAAAATATCATCCTGAGTGAGGTAACTCAGTCACAAAAGAATGAACATGGTATGTACTCACTGATAAGTGAATATTAGTCTAAAAGTTCGGAACACCCAAGATTCAATTCACAGCAACTGTGGAACTGAGTATGGTGTCCCAGATGGAGGAGTTAAAGAAGGGACTGAAGGAACTGAGGGAGTTTGCAGCCCCATGGAGGGAGCAACAGTGTCACCTGTCCTGACTCCCGGATGCTCCTGGAAGCTGGATCACCAACTAAAGAATACACATGGTGCTAGCCACATATGTGGCAGAAGAGGGCCTTGTTAGCCATCAGTGGGAGGAGAGACCCTTGGGCCTGAGGGTGCTAGATGCCCCAGTATAGGGGAATGCCAGGGAGGGAAGACGAGAGTGGGTGAGTGGGTGAGTGTGGGAATACCCTCATAGAGGCAGGGGGAGGAGGAAGGGAATAGGGGGTTCCAAAGGGGAGGCCTGGAAAGGGGGAAACATTTGAAATGTAAATAAAGTTTCAAAAAAGAGAATATGAATGTGAAGAGTAAATAAAAATTGATATTTAAAACACCACCACCACCACCACCACCACCACCACCAACAACAACAATAACAACAGTTAGTACAGCTCAAATGAATTTCCAGATTAATTTCATTATGGGAAAAGTAAAAGGTCTGATGCCAGCAAGAGGTAGGGCTCATTCCCCATAAAGAGATTTCACACAGTTCTGACAGTTTGTTTAATTACCTTACAGACCATGCCAGAGCAGAGACAATGGTCATGGCCAGTCTTGACCAGACCTTGACCGTGACTGTTTAGCTGTGTACATTGCTTGCTCTCTGTTTAAATCCAAACCTCATTACAGAACCCCAAAGATGGGCTTAGAGGAGTTATTGGACTTGTTAGGAGGAGGTGGTCACTAGAAATCTTTGTTCCTGTTTTCACTGTGGAAACTGTACACTGAGTACATCTCCATTTTGTTTTTCACTGTTGTTTTTGTAATTGGCCTATTGAGTGCAGGTGACTGAGATTGGCTGGTACAGCTGCAGGGTCCAGTCTCCCACTATACCAGCACAAGAAGCACTGCAGCAGATACCTGGTGATGACAACAGCAACATCTTCCTTTCTGTGACTGGCTGGTGTTTACTTTGAATGTCTCCTACTTCTGAGTCCTTAATATAGTCTGTGTGCTCTCTGCTGTAGCTTCAAACTGAGTGATGCTAGGAGCCCCATTCCATTTTTCTGCACTCTTCTACAAGAATATGATAAATTTCATGGCTCAGCCTGGTCTACAAATCTCTTGCTCTAGGCAAACTTTAGGAGGTTAGAGACTCATGATATGCGTGAGTCCTGGTAACTGTCCGTGTGGTGTCTATGGAGAACATAGCAAATTATACCCAATCATGAATTTCTAGGAATGTAATAAGCTGTCTGGAGCCTAGATCACGGATCGAGACTCTTCATTTCAAGCTCTGCATCATACTTCATAGGAAAGCATGCTCACTCTAGACAAAACAAAGTCACTAAGGACTAATGAAATCATTTTATGTTAGACGTAGAAAAAAGTCAGCTTCATTTTAGAAAAATCAAAGTAACTAGGGCATGCTTGCAGAATGACAGGAATTACAAAGTTCTGCTTTCTTTCATTCTCTGAATGATGTGGAGAGATGTTCACCACCACCTTCCCCAAGTTCACTGGTCAGAAGTACAGGGACAGTGGAACTGAGACCCCCATCTCCACTAGTCTCTTTAGTTTCCTTTTGTTATGACAATATGCTCTGAAAAAAGCAACTTAAGGGAGAAAAGAGCTGGTCTGACCAGCTAGCCTAATCTTACTGAGAAGTTTCAGGCCAATGTGTACCTTCTTAGTTAGGGTTTACTGCTGTGAACAGATACCATGACCAAGGCAACTCTTATAAGGACAACATTTAATTGGGACTGCTTACAGGTTCAGAGGTTCAGTCCATTATCATCAAGGCAGGGTACAGACAGAGCTGAGAGTTCTACATCTTCATCTGAAGGTGCTAGTGGAAGACTGACTTCCAGACAGCTAGGACTAGGGAATTAAATTCCACACCCACAGTGACACACCAACTTCAACAAGACCACACCTTCTAATAGTGCCACTCCTTGGCCCAAGCATATACAAACCATCACAAGTACCCTGCCTCTAAAAGGTGAACAGTCCCTAGGGAATGACCCTGGAGGCTGACCTCTAATCTTTACATGTGTACACACACATGTATGTTCATTCATGTACACATTTGCATGTTCATAGCTGTATATATATGAATATGTAAGCACATCAAAATATGCACAAGTGTATCTAACGAAAGGAGAGACCAGGTTTCAGGGCACACACATTTACATACCAGGTGTCTATGGAGTGTATTGGAAGCTCATGATTCACACAGGCATGGAGAATCTAACACTTTTCAAAGCACCCTGGAGTTTTCTAATATCTGAATTGGTTTAGAAAATTAGCTAGATTTGACCTTAAACATTAATGAAGTTGTTTATTCTAAGAAAACACATGTATTCTAATTTGTTTTGTAGAGCACTATGAGAAGCCATTCTTTAAGAAGTCTGAAATCCAATTAAACATATGTTACCACGAAACATCTGTTTCCCTCCTTTCTTTAATGACACACATGGTATTTAGAACAATGGGCACAATACACGTTTTCATCTTATTTGCTTGGTTGCTGAATGTGGGTGAGGTGTGTGTTATCTGTACAAGGGCCATTACTGTGTAGAAGATCCTAGAATGAAGTGATTGTTTTTCAGAGGTGAAGACAAAGATAATGGATAACCAAGGAAAATGGGCTTACTAAACATCCTTGGAAGTGTCTCAACTATCATATAACAATGGGCAACTTAAGTTCTACTGATTTGAAGATACTTAGCTGTTTAAACAACATTTTTGTAGTTGCTTAATGTTGACTTTATTGTCTTTTATTTTCATGACAGATTCTCTCTCTCTCTCTCTCTCTCTCTCTCTCTCTCTCTCTCTCTCTCTGTGTGTGTGTGTGTCTAGGCTAGAGGAGAACCTTGGATGTCATTTCTCAGATGCCATCAAGCACCCCCCCCGCCCCCGTGAGAGTGTGTGTGCATGCGTGCGTACTGTGTGTCTATAGCTGTAGGCTAGGTTGGTTGGCTAGTGAGTCCCAGGAACCTGTCTGTCTCCACCTCCCACACTGGGATTTTAATCAGTGCCATCACTTCTGGTGATTGTATGTGGATGCTGGGACTCAAACTTAGGTTCTCATGATCTCCTAGCAATTGTTTTACTGACTGAGTTGTCTCCCTAGCCCAGCACTTGCTTTTAAAAACAGTTGAAAACTCAGCCTGCCTCCATAAAAGGAACGTGAGCCTTTTCTCCTGGTCCTTTTGCTTTATGGAGTCTTGTGTCTTTTGGTTGTAACCACTTTAATTATTATTTTTTTATTTTGAAAAGAATGTATTATTAAAAACCTGCTCCTTTATATTTAAAACCAGTGCTAATTTTACATTTCATGACATTCCTGTTTCCTCATTATCCACCAAGAATGGAGCCGATTGCTTAGTTGGGTAAAAGTTTCTTTCTAAAGCTCACTTCATTAGCCTCCTGAGTTTTCTCTTCCTTTCCTCTGGGTTTAGAATATACTACTATACAGTTGCTTTTTTATTTTTAAATAGTTGTGGCCCAGGCATATTTCTCTGTAATCTAAAATAATTCTTTATTTGAGTGACTTCCCCTGCGTCACCTGTCCTCCATTTCTCTACCCTATCCCTGCTTAAGTCTCCACACCCCTAAAATTCCACCTTTCACTGCGAAATTATTTGTGTTCTATTACCCTCTGCCACCCTTGTTTTTAAAGCCTCTTGATTCCTTCTCTCTCATCAGAACCTTTGAGTTTCCTATACATCCCCACACCCAAACTTCCACATAAATGCACACATATAGAAGACCAATAGAGTCAACTAACCTGGACCCCTGGGAGCTTCCAGAGACCAAGCCACCAACCAAGGATCTTACAGAGATATAGCAGAGCTATAACTCAGTTTCCATGGCTGCCGCCTCTGTCTGGCCTCAAGAGAGGATGTTTCTAATCCTGCAGAGACTGGTTGTGGGGTAGGGGGGTGGAGCAACCTCTCAAAGGAGAAGGGAATGAATTGGGGGATGGGATAAGAGCCTTTGTGAGGGAAGACTTGGAGGGAGGGCAGCATGTGGGATGTAAATAAAGAAATAAATAAGAAAAAATTAGAAGCTAAAATTTATATATTAGAAGGAATATGTAGTATTTATTCTTTTGAGCTCAGGTTACCAATTTTAATATGATATTTACCTTTTCCATTCATTTCCTGCTATTTTGTAATTTCATTTTTCCTTATGGCTGAATAAAATTCTTTGTGTACATATTCCACATTTTTTTTTTTATCTCTTCATCTGTTGATGGACATCTAATCTAGACTGCCTCCATTTCCTTGCTATAGTAGATTTTAACTAAATTAGCAAAGAGCATCTGGGCTAGTTCCTTCTTTTGAATTGTTCTTGTTGGTAGTAAGAAATTGACTAAGATGGGGAGAAAATGGGTCTGCTGAACTTTGGCCCATTGCCTGGATTTTCTAGCAGATTTATGATAAATTATTCCTACCCTGAACATGATGTGCATACGCGATAAACATAATTCTAACAGGTGCTGAGGCTGCCTTGCACCTTTCTCATTGTAAAAAGTATTTTATCGCTATTGTCTTCTGCAGTCCTCACTCGCAACAGGACAGCCCCCATTTACCACAGCTTCACATGGGAGGAACCTAGGTACAAAAAAATTCAGATGCTTTCCCAAGAAGACAAAGGCAGTAAGTGCTGTACTCAAGGCTTGAATATTCATAGTCCCTTTAAACACATGTGTTCAGTCTTCTCCACTCTCTTTTAAAAATAATCGTTGAAACACTATTCTTAACATCCCAAAGCTTGTTGTATACAGGATTCAAGGTTTTAAATAGTATACAAGGCTGAGATGCTGTCTTTTGTTTATACCCACAAGATGATTTCTGTTAGGTTGGTTTAGAAGCACAATTTTGACCTGTCTGACCCATAAATCCCAAAGTCATCTCTTTGGAAGGTCCCTTCCTGGAATATTGACAAATCGCTCCAAGAAGCTCTGCTTCTGTATTTGAACGTACCAAATATAATCAGTGTTTGACTGATTAAGTATGTTCCTTGCAAAATACCTGATTAAGTTTGCAAGCACTAATACATGGCCTGCTGTCCTGGTTCTGATAGCTGAGGGTGGCTGTGGAAACTTTTAATACATAGAATGTCTTCTCTTTCCTGATAGATGCTTCTGTAAAAAATGGATAAGGTGATGAGATCAGAATCAACTGTGTTTCTTATGCAGAACCAGGGCTGGAGCTGCATGCTAAGTCCCCAGCTACGCATCTCATTAGCTTGCCTAGCAGTTGGAGATCGCATACCGAATCAGGGAATATTTCATTACTGTGTTTTCCAAGGGAGGCTTCCTATTTGCCAAAGAACTGACAAGTTATGTGTCTCTGTAACTCACCTAGTTTTATATTATGATCAATATGAAAGACTGCCTCTGATTACCTGGGGAAGCCATGAAACTGTTAAGATATATTAAGTTTCTGATTTATTTTCTGATTGACTGGATCTTGTGGAATATGGAAAAGGAAGTGCATTGAAGAATATTCTAAATTGGTTTCTTCCCACTCTGCTCTTTTAGCAGTCTTTGTCCAGAGGGTGCCCTTTTATGTTTTCAACCGTTTAAAAGAGAAGAGAAGAAAGCTGATCTCACTTTTCAATGGGCAAAATATAAAGAAAAATGAGGTAGTTCTTATGGCTGCTATAACAGATTACCACGCATTTAATGGCCTGAGACAAATTTATAATTTAATGTCGTGATCGTTCAGTTACTGTAACACACTACTAAAGATCAATAAACTTAAAAAGATGAAAGGTTTGTCCTGACTCATTGAGAACCATTTCAGTCATCAGTTAGACTTTCCCTGTTTTGGGTGAGGCCACAATGGCATGGTGGCTTCAATGGTAAAGCAGCTTGCTTTTCTTGAGGCAGCAGAGAGGTTATGATAGAAACACAGAAAGGGGCCAGAGTCCCTCAATCTCCAGTGAGTAGACTCCCTCGTGCCCTAAAACCTCTCACTGGGTTCTACTTCTTCAAAGTCCCACTACCTCTAAGTAGTAATACTCAGTAGGACTAAAATTTAACACATGAACCTTTGGGGAACATTTCACACCACAGTGTTTTCTTAATCCTCAGCTTAGAACTGCTTATGGTTCTCACTGTGCTAATGTCAAGGTATGGAGCAGGGTGTGGTTCCATTAGAGAACTCTTTCCTATATCATACTGGCCACGTACATTTTATTTTTTAAATTCTTGCTCCTATCTTTGTCTTCAAAGCCATTCACACACAATCCCACCCTGGATGTTTCTATCTTTCCTGTCGCCTTTTCTTCTCATCTCTTTAGCCGGAGCAGGGGCATCTCTCCACTTAAAGACTCACATGATCAGCTTGACCTTATCATACTATTCCAGTCAATCTTTTCACCTCAAGCCCTTTATCTTTACAACGTGTGTAGTATTTTTTTGTGTGATAGACAGTGATGTATCCCCAGTTTCTTGGCTGTGTGTATATATGTTGTATGTAAGGTGTATCTACACATGTGTGTGCAGATGTACTTATGTGTGCTGCATAGGCCAGAGATAGACACTGGGTGTCCTGCCCTCTCATTCTCCATCTAATCCCCCTGAGCAGGTTTTTTTATGAAATCTGGGTTAGGCTGGTGGCCATTAAGCTCCAGGGCTCCAGTTCCCGCCTGGCCAGCCCTGGGAGTATAGGCCTGTGTAGTCATGCCTAACTTTTTAACGTGAGTTTTGCGGATAGTAACAAGGGTTGTTATGACTTCAACGAAAGATCTCTTGCCCACTGAGCATTTCTCACCAGCCCCGAATAAAGAGCCATTTATTTCCCTGGGATCAATCAGCACTGACAGAATTTGTTACTGTCCCTTATGTGAATTTGTTTTGTTCACTTGAGAAGAAAATCCCAAGTGAGTATAAGTGCCCTGGAGGAGGTGAGTCCACTCCTCCTTTTCTGCAGAAAGAGACATGCTTGGTGCTGAGATAGCGTTTTCTTTTCATCTGTTGACTTCTATGAAAAACCTCTCTGCTCATAGCACTGGCCAAAGAATCCCTAAGAGAAGGCTCTGATGTGGCTCTTCATCTACAGCTTCCGTCTTCCTCCCTCTCCAAGCCTCATTATCCTACGTGCATGTGGATCCTTCTGTTCTAGAAGGGTTTGCTGTTTGATTCTTTGCTCATGGCACCTGGGGAGTTGCAGGTTTTTGACATTAAGAAAGTCACTAAAACACTAAAGAGAGGGTGATGGATTTGTAGATGACCAGTGAACAGGAGAGGGATTCTTTACAGAGAGTCTTTCCTCACATTTCACCACTCCCTTCCTTCCTAGGGAAACATGCTCCCATCTCTGCATGATTAGTGATGGGAAAGCAATAATTCGTGGTCTATTTCAGGGATATTTTTGACTATATATTCTAACTTCAGGCAGCTTAAAATTAGTGAATGAAATTACATATTGATGTTGGTGAGATGACTCTGTAGGTAAAGGCATTTGCCACCAAGCTTGAGTTCAAATTCTGGGACCCACTTGGTGGAGGAAGAGAACCGGCTGCTTCAAGTTGCCCTCTGACCTCTGCGTGTATGCCATGATGACTGACACAAGTGTCTCTCCAAATAAACAAATGTTACAAAGGAATTATATGTTTATATCCTTCCTCATCCATATCAGACAGTTTCTGACTTTTTTCTAATGTTCTAGTTTAATTTTAGAAATAATGTGTATCTGCATAGGTTTGTAGGAGAATGGTATGTGCACACGAGTGCCAGATGCTCACAGAGGCTACAGCCATAGAATAGACTGGAGCTGAAGTTACGCAGCCATTGTGAGTCTTAAGATGTGGGTGCTGGGAATTGAACTCTGCATCTTCCCTCCGACTTCTCTATCAAAATGTGTATTCGTTGCATTTCCTGTGCTTTGATGAAATATCTGAAAAAAGCAACTTAAGGTAGGAAGAGTTTATTTTTGCTCACAGTTCAATGATACAATCTACCATGGTGGAGACGACATGATGGTGGAAGTGCGAGGCAGCTGGCATTTGCAGTCCAGGAGCAGAGAGATGAATGCTGGTGCACAGCTAGCTGTGTCTTTTCTATTCAGTCCAGGCTCCCAGCCTACCCACACTCAGACTAGTCTCTTACCTCAGTGACCCAAATTAGAAGCTCCCTCACAGGAATGCCTGGAGGTTTGTTTCCTAGGCACTATATCCTGTCGAATTGACAATCAAGATGAGCCCTCAGAAAGGATCACGTGGTGGCAAATAGAAGCCCAGAATGATGTACTCAGAGCAAAAAGTAGGAAAATAAGACATGCTTTTAGTGTAATCTGTATTGTTCTATGACGGGCTTTGACTTCAAGGTTACAATGGTAAAAAGAGCATCATGGGAGGCCACCGCAGCAGTGGGAGGATGGCATTACCCTTTCTTAAGACTTCTGATCTTCTGTTTCTAGAGCGCTATTGTTGACTTGGAATAAGTACATAATATCCAGGTATTTGGGAAACTCACATCTGTGATGTTCTCATAACCAGACTTACCGTGTTAACATCCAGAAAGAAAGATGAGTAGATATTTCTGACCCTTTGGGACAAATAGCAGGAAACATGTGGCAGCAAGCAGAGACGTAAGCTCAGCTGTGGATGCCAGGGTAACAATTCATCTATACATCAGAGGATGAAAGCAAAGTCTTGTTTCATGGAAGAAGAACTCAGTGTCACTCTGGTGGCCTGCCTCTGTGCTCAAAGTATTCCTCCTCTTTAGTGGAGGTTGGTTATGGGGTGATCAGTAAGGAAACGCCTCCAGATTTCAGGCACTGGGTTGAACTGAAGGCAGGAGCCTCTCAGGGCCCTGGTGTGCTTCAGGGTACCATTTTTGGAGGAAGGTGCAGGTAAAGTTGATTTTTTTAAAACAAAGATTTTGTTATTTAAACAAAAGTATGTTTAGAAACAGTTACTCTGAAGTGAGAGAGGGTAGAGGGTGGAAGAGGAGCTTAGGAAGGCAGAAAGGAGAGAGAAGGGGAGGAAACAGGGAGAGAGATGCACATACTAGACAGAGACAAAGAGAAAGAACGGAGAGAGGGAGAAGGGGGGAGAAGTGGAGGTGAAGAACAAGGAGATAAGAGAAGACAGAAAGAGAGAGGTCAAGAGACACAAGAAAAAGAGGAGAGATACAGGGTAAGTGATGAAGGAAAAGAGAAAGAGAAGGAAAAAAGAGGACTGGAGAAAGGCAGAGAAAGGGAAATGGAGAAGGAGAAAAGCAACAGAGTAATAAAGGGACAGAGAAGAGAGAGAAAGGATAAAAAGAAATAGTTAATTGTATTATTGTATTATTTCAGATTACAAAGATTGATTAACCCAGCTCTTACATTTTTTATTATTGAAGAATGATTTATAGTAAGTGCTCTCTCTCTCTCTCTCTCTCTCTCTCTCTCTCTCTCTCTCTCTCTGTGTGTGTGTGTGCATGCACATGTGATTCCTGTGTGATTCATATGTCCAGGCATCTATGGATGTAATGCAGGTACTGAAAAGGTCCTAACAGGAGCTGCTGGCATGGCTGGACTATGTTTTCTTCACTTCAAACTACTGAGGCCTCCAAGGATGGTCATGCCTTGAAATGTCATTCCGTCCTTATTTAACCTCCCAAGAACATTTGATCTCCTCTTGTTCCCTGAGTGGCAGTTTCTGTGCCAGCCTCTCATTCAATGGTGGGAACAGTCACTGGGCTTCTCATAAGAAGCCAGGGGGTTGTGCTGACCACTCCCTCTTCCTTCTGCCCATATCTACTACTCCAGTAGATGTTGCCACCTTTCCTTCCACATGTTCACAGCACGCCTTTCTCTCCAGGTATGTGAGGTTCTATCTGAAGCATCTTCCTGTAACAACTATTGTTTGGTTCTTTCCTCATCTTGGTCAGTAGCCAGACATGGCCATCTGCAGGAGCTTCTCCGTGATAACATGGCCTGCAAGCCCTTAATACTTAGGTCTGTCTTCTTCTCAGGCATGTCTTCCATGCCTTAGTGTTTACAGTCTAGCTACACAGACATGTTACAGGACCTCTGAACCACTGGCATCTGCTTGTCACAAATTGTCATAATGCAATCCACTCACGTTGCAATATGCTTGACCCCTGTTCTCCCTGGTTGATCCCCTTTTGTCCTTAGGTTTTAGTATGAGTGTCACTTACACAATGCTCCCTCTGAGTTTCCTTAGAAGGTTCCCCCCCCTTTATCCTCCACATAATAACCTAGAACTTCCTGTAAATGCAGACTCCAAGAAATAGGAACGGAACAGTGGGTTTTGTTGTTTGTTTTTGCACCTGATGTACGGTATGCACTCAGAACACACTGGTTAATGAGTGCAGTATTCCTTCCTCTGTGACTTCCTTAGCCATTCAAACTCTCCTGGCACTCTCCTTTCTCCTTCTTCAAGGCTCCTCTAGCCTTTATCACTTGAGCGTGAGTTTTCTTTCTTACTATGTTTGCGAGTGCTCTCACTGGATGGTTAAGTTCTATAATGACAGACTTTATGTTCCATAAGGACAGAGATTATCGTACCCTATAAAACAGCCCTACTGCATTGCCAGAGCACACTGAAGCATAAAGAAGGCTGTGAACCAAGATGCAGACATCACATCACCTTGGATTATACTCCCATGAATATTCAACTATGATGTTTTGCACACAGCACCTCTCTCTTGCCATTACCCTTTGGTTGCTTTAGATCTGGAACTAGTTAGGCTAAGTAAGCGGTGTAGGGAGAAACCCCATTTGTAACCTTTCCGTAAGAATCAGGGGTTTATGTGGCCCCTGAGAAGAAGGTTTTAGCTCCTTACCTTTCAGATCAGGAAACTGAGACCCAGCGAGGAGAGACATGCACCTTACATGAAGCAGGTGTGCTGTATCTTGTATCAGGCTGCATAACTAATTAGACAGCAAGCTGTGGTCCTAACACTTGTCCCCTGACTCCAGGCCTATTGTTCTTTATTGGGTTGTCTCATTTAAATTTAGAAAAGAAAGATGAAGCTCTCATTAATAAGAAGAGAGTGTCACATGCTGGGAATTGAAATTAATAGGTACAGGGAGGGCCAGCTAGGTCCTGGGGGGAGATATGAGTATGTGGGAAGCCAGAAGTAACAGGGACAGGTCCTGATCAAAACTATTACCTGCTATTTACTTTTGTTTGAAATAGATACATTGTATCCATTTAATTCATGCTTTGTTATTTTAATTTGTAATCATATAATTGTTAGACATTAAACCCCCTTTTAACAGTATCTTATTCTCTTTCTTTCATCCTTTCTTCCTTCCTTTCTTTCTTTCTCACACCTTTTTAATGTTTTTATCTTATATTTCTAACTTGTGATGCTAAGGTATATATCGTGTGTGACCAACTGTGCATGCAGTTTCATTCATATCTGAGTATGAACAATATCTGGTTTCTTTGTCTCATATCCCTCTACTCCTGTTATAGGTACCAGATGTCAAATTTCTTTGTGCATCTGTGGAACGTCACGTGTGCATGGTCTCTCTCTCTCTCTCTCTCTCTCTCTCTCTCTCTCTCACACACACACACACACACACACACACACACACACACACACACACACACCCCTGCAGGCTCATAACAATGACTGAGCTGCAGAGAAATACTCTGACATATGGTACCTGCAAAGCCAGAGTCTCAGCAGCAGATCTGTAATCAAGGGTGCAGATGTTTGGCATTTGACAAATGAGATTTTTTTTATGTAAAACTGTTTTAGTACATTAAGTTAAAGGATGGAAAATTAGCTGCACACCACAGTGAACATTTCTCCCACTAAAAGAAACAAAATGAGAGATGCAAGTAAACAAGTAAATCAGGTCCCCAAGTCCTCAGATCTGATTCCTATCAGATCTTTGGACTCTTTCTTTGCCTCTACTACTTAATTCACGCAGATAATGCTTCAAAGTGTTCTGAGTTGAGTTAACCTTAAAGCTTTTAGAAATAGTGTTTCAGTAGAATACTGTAATGCTTTTCTTTCTCCTTATTGACTTTTGTTGTAAATGCAAATATTCATCTTTTCATTTTTTCCCTAGTTTCTGAAAACTCTCTCCCTTCTAAGCACATTTATTTAGAAATCTTAAGTGGATAATGGCTTATTTTTAAATATGTGTAATTGGCTCTATTATTCGCATTCAGCTTGGTTCTATGCACAATCTGGTGCCTGGCTCACCTCTATATAGAATTCCTCTCCTTTAATGAGTGTTATTCCGTGCTCCACCTTGCTTGTTAAATCCCTTGACACAGGGAGTAAGCTCTTACGGTAAGCCGCCCATAAACAGCCCTTGATTCCTTTCAGACTGTTTTTCTCTTTTTGCAGAAACATAGAGTTTCTCTGCATGGCCGAAGTGACATGTATGGATTGATGATAAGTACATAAAGATTATCAACTGGTGTTTGCTATCAGTAAAGCTCTGTGGCATTTCATGTCTCACTCTGTTGAAACTGAGCTCCACCTTCCAGCTTGTCTTTCTTGCGTGGTGCTCTGGGTTTGGGGGCCTGTGGGATAGTGTCTCTTAGCCGATTGTGCTTCACTTCCTTTCCACTGACAGCTCCTCATGATGTGCCTATTAGTATTTTCACATTAAGAAGAAATGAACATGATGATTCAAGATTAAAAATAATGCAAAATGGAACAATTCATGTTATAATTTTCCTTCGGCATTTATTTCACCCTCCCACCCACCTAATCCTGATAGCAGGGAGATTTTTACAGTCTCAAATTCTGAATGGAAAAGCTTTAGTAGTCATTGATCAGACAGAACTGTTGACTAGCAGAGATAGGGCATTTGATTCACTCATCTGGATTTAGGTCCTTTGGACTTTCCACTGTGCCTGTGATCTTGGTAGAATAGGTGACTTGTAAGTAGACACTGGAGTTCTGTGCTAAGAGATATTTGTCAAAGTAGATCTCTCTGTCTGTTAGCTTAAACATCATTAGGAAAATGTAGGCATTAGCTCCAGGTGAACCTGCCAAACACTGGTTGACCAAAAAGAAATACCCAGAATTTAGAGTCAAACAGTTTAAGAAGTTTTAGAAAAGTCTGAGACTCTTCCACCCCAGGACATGGAGAGTACTCTTGTCCAGGCCTTTTCTATGTTGGTCATGACACTGGGACCTCCCCCCTCCAGAAAGTTTCTGTAATAACTATATTCTCTTCTTAACCTAGTAGCACACAGTCCAATTGTTAGTTTGATTTCCTTGAAAATACTGTACCATCTCAACTGGATTTAAGTTCCTTTGAAAACAAAGCCATATTTCTATGTCCTTATCTTTCTAGTTAGGTTCACCAAAGTAGGCTCAATAAATGCTGAGTAAAATGTATACTAGTCAGGATTTTACAGAGGGAAACATGAAGCTTTCATTAGTAGTTGCTACAACCAACAGGAAATAAGTTCTATAGATGTCTAGGCAGCCATAGAGATATGGAGGCAGAGTAATTGAGGTGTTATTATGAGACATTGGTTTACACTTGGTTCGATGTGGAGTCTCATGGTGTCACCTGAAAGCTAAAGCTATGAGAGCGCTCATGGCAGAGCAGGTCTGAATACTGGGGAGTGAACTGGATCTGTATCCAATCTAAGGGCAGGACTCTATGTTCTAGCTCTTGTACTCAAGAATACCGGACAAATTTTTCCTCTCCCTTTGTTCTACTCTATATCTCAGCTGATTACCCACCACATTTCGGAGACTCCTCTAATTTTATTCCTTAGCAAATGCTGTTCTCATAAGAAACCAGCCTCCTGCAGACATGCTAAGAAATCATATTTAACCTGACCACATGACTGGTAAAACCAACATGAACAATTAACTATCACAAGACAGTCACAAGACAATGCTGTTTCCTGTTTCCCTATTGGATGGCCCAGCTCTTCAAAGAATCTCTCAAATACATACTGTTGTATGTTTTGTATCTAGCAATTAATGGACTATGCAGCAACCTTTGGATGTCAGTCTCTCCATGTTATAGTTGAGGCACTAAAACGTAGGTCATCACTAAGTAACTGTTCTAGAGCAGATGTGGGATGCTCTCTCTCCTCTAGAACAACCGCATCTTGAAGCCTGACTGGTGTACTTTCTATGGGTATGGTGTTAGTATTGTTTCTCTTTATTTCTACTTGGAAATATTGATCTAAATAGTTCACTGTGGGTAGACTGTTTGTCTCATAATCTGTTACTAAATGATGTTTGTGATGGATAATTATCATAATAGTTAAAATCAGTGCTCTCATAAGTTTAATAGGAAGGGGCACTAGTGTGCTTAGATCTTGATTATTTTCTAGGAACTTTTTTTTCTTTTTTGCAATTAGCTGTATGGTATGTTTAATGACCTATCTCTTTCCTTTTAAGATTTAAGATGATAATTAGAGCTAATCTCAGCTGGTTGAACTATGAAAGGTCAAGTGTGGCTCTCATAATTTAAGGACTTTGTAAAGAATATATTTTAGAAATGTCCCACTTTGCAATTTTACTTTTGGGTATTTGAAGTCATATTTCTGAATGTGAAAACTGCTGATTTAAGGCTTTGTCTATAGAAGGAGCCATTGTTTCTCTGAAAATAAATGGAGGTTACATAGAATGGTTTAGTATTTTATTTTCTTGTGTACTATAGCTGTACTTGTTAGCTTTTGATGAAGGTAGAAGTTAAAACGGCTTGAGATCAGATGTGAAGAAGTTTACTGAAACATGAGAAATCATTTCAATTCATAAAATTATAAAATTTACTTGTATTAAAAATTTAAAATTCACTTAATGTTCACTTGTCTAGAATATGTGTCATGAACTGGAGATGATCATATTAGTGAATTAAATGAATTTCACATAGACAAATGTGTTTTCTCTCATTTACAGTTTTTAGATTTAATGTGAGTACATAAAATCATACACACACACATATGCACACACACGCACACATACAATGTTATGAAAGTAGAAGTTAAAATTGCTGAGAAGGAAGGGAAGAATCAATGAAATGATAAGGGTAGTAAAACAGACACTATGGGAGAGGAGTGTGAGTAGGAATTTATTTACAAATGTATAAAAGATTAAAAATGTAAAAATGTAAAAATAATTGTCTTTTTTTTCAGATTTAGTCATCTTAATTTTGGCATTCATTAGTTTTTGAAGAACTCATATCAGAACATTTCCTGTTCAGTTTTCCCCAAGACTGAAATTAAGCTAGTACACAACATAGAAGTTGTCAAAATATTGTAGTATTTACCTATTGGCTAACAAATATCACTGTCTTGATCTGCTGAACCTTGTCACAAAGGATATGTGCGGTGTGTTAGAGGTCTCCTAGGATCCTGTTCAGGAAGTATTCCAGGTGTTGCAGGTGAAGTGTGTAGAACATTAGTCTTGTCTGTCCCTGTTCTTATAGGGCAGGCAGTGTCATCCTCAGTGGGCCATGGTTTTTTCTTAGCTGTCTACAAAACTGGAAGTGTTCTAGAATGTTTTCTGACTGACATTCCAGTTTAAAAGTATTAATATGTTCTTCCAAGTTGTAGATACCATCCCTTTTAAATTTCCCATTTCTTAGATGGTGGGGATGTCTCTGTTGGTAAACTGCTTTACACACAAACATGGGGACCCTAGTCTTATATCCAGGAACCATGAGACAGGTGGATATGATAGAATGTGCTTTTAATCTGAGCCCTGAAGGCAAAGACAAGAAGATTTCTGGAGCTTGCTGCCAGCAGTTTCTCCTAGTTGGTGATTTTTCTCTCCCATTGATAGAACTTGTATCAAACAAACAAACCAAAACAAAACAAAAAACAAAGAAAAAAAAGCCTACAAACACATGAAGAGGAAGCTCCAATGTTGATCACTGATATTCCTACACACAGAGACACAGAAACAGACACAAACACACACATCCATCCACATACATGTATACACACACATGCACATTTACGCATACTACATCCCCCACATGTACACACACATATCACAACCATGTACACATACATGTCACACACATGTGCATACATACAGACACATATGCACACACACATACACTCACACACACATGCATATGTACACACGTACATATACACAAGTCCCATTTCTCTGGGCAAAAATCTCTGGAACAATGTTTATTTTTGCTTTCTTGTATTATTTCTGACATTATTTCCCAAGCATGTGTAAACAAGTGGATTGTAATTGTCTAAATGTTTTGCAGAATTCTCAGAGAGATGTACTAACAGTATCTACAACCAGAGGGTGTAACTTTTTTGATCTGTAAGTTGATGGAAATGTATTTCAGAAATCATGAAATGTCTCTTTATTTGAAATAAGATGGTCTTATGAAACTTAGGAAACAAACACAATCATCATGACTGCATTGGAAGTAGCTGTGGTTTTCATCTGTTGATGACCTATTGACCCACATGGCAACTCTCCTCTGGAAAGTACTATGTTCAATTATGACTACTCTAAAATAAATGTTGTCTTCTGTACTTTAGCAATAGAATTTTATGTAATTAATGTAAGTTGTATATGAATATTCTAGTGTACCCACTGCCTCATTTCATCCTCACCACACTAGTGAGAAAGGTTCTGATTTCAATAATTTTATTATTAATGTGGTATGATTTTTTCCCCAGGAAAACATTAGTGAGTGGAAGACCAAAGAAACTACTCTGCCAAATCTACTCTAGTGCTCCTGTAATTTAGTGAGCTTACTTACAGATTATGGATGAGGAATACTTATAGGAGCATGGATGACTCCTATATGAAGCAAAGGCAGCTGCATCTCTGCAAATCTCATGATAGCATGGGTGGCAACTCACAAAAGCTGCATCCCTGTAGCTCCCAGATAACCTGCTGGCAATTCTATCATATTGTCTTCTCATAGCCATCATTACTGATTATATAACCCTGAGGAGGAGCCTTGTGAATCCTGTAAGTTTTAGGAACTTCCTGACCCTTGTAACTTTTTTACTTCCTGTATCTTAATGAACCTTTACCCACCCTCAAAGGAATGTATCAATTCAGAGAAAATAGCTACGCAGGATATAGTTTAGTGGAAACTAGATGCTTCTGACTGGTAGAGAGAAGGTAGAGGCATAGATCTACTTGGGTGGCTCCATGAAATTCTGCTCTGCCCCACTTTGAACAGACAGAATCTTCCAATCATCTATCTCCACACAAACCTGAAAACTTTAAACAAGAAATTTCAAAGTTATAGAAAATCCCCACATCATGAAACAAAACAGTAATATGTCTTTAAATGTAAATTTGAAACCATATTTGTTGTATTTCCCCATGAATCATGAAAGAAGAAAGGGAGTAGGAAGATATTTTGAGTTAACTGAGTCCTGATATAACTTTTTCATGAATTCTGAGGCATGGGATTTTAAACATTAGCTTTCCTCATAAGAGACATTAATAGCTGAGTGTTGAGAAACTTCAAAATTAGGAATATTGATGATATACATTATCATGATGTGGAATGTGAATTCATTAAGTTTTGCAGCTGTGAGGAGGCCCCGGCTGTAACATGCTGTCCCTTTGTTAATGTCAGAAATAGATTTAGCCCTTTGGCAAGCTGACTCGTGTGCCCATTCTCCATCTCCGCTCTGTGGGAAACCCTTTGAATTATGTCCTTGGTCTTTGGGAGAAGCAATCCAATAAGCAGCAATTTATTTCAGTGTCTTCGTGCCTCGTTAAGAGGAATATCTCAAATGCCATTTCATAGACTTTCAGACAAGCAGTGGATATGTGAAAGACTTTAGTTGTTTTCTTGTCTCTCTATATATACATATAAAAATCGCTCCATGCCTCCAGAACATTCTGTGCTTCAAAAAGACAGACTGGTACACATTTGTGCTGTTCCACAAAGGACTGATTCTCTTCTTGATGTTGATAAAAGAACAAGAAAAACACAAGGGATTCAGTTACATGAGGACACAGAAAATGACAGAGAATTAACGTCTGTTTATCTTTGCTTTCAGGGAAGAAATTAAACTAATCTCATCAAAATTATTTGGGAAGTTTATGACTGTACTCTTTAATTTTTGTTTCAGAAAACAGCAGAACACGTTATTAGAAAGGAGATCATTGCATGTGGGAAGAGCATTCAGCTGGTCTCTTTTTTAAATATGAAATTAAAGAATTCAAAGTTAGTTTCAGAGCAGATGAAAACCACTAGTCAAAACAATATAGGCCTTCTTGGAAATGCTATTTCATTATTTAAAACATATTCTTCGTATGTGGAGTACTCTCCAAATATCCTGGGGGTTTTAATCATGAAGGAGATTTCACTGCGGCTGAGCTCCAGATGCTAATTGGACAGTGAAAACTGAAGGTATAAATTTGAGCTGCTGGTTTTAGCTAATCCATATTCTACCTATGCCATTTAAAAATAATTCTTTGAAAATATCTTACATATATGCAATGTATTTTGATCTTATCTGTGCTTACTAACTTCTCCCAACACCCCCAAATCCTTATCTATCTTCTTCCTGATGTCATGTCCTCTAATGTTGTCATTGATTAATTATATCCCTAGTCAAATAGTACTGACCACATGCTTATGACATAGGACCATTCAATGGAGTACAGGTAACCTACCAATAGCCACATTCTCTAAGGAAAGTAACTTGGTCTTTCTTGGGAGCCATCAGCTCCCAATAGCTCCTCAACTTGGAGTCAGCACTCAACCCATGCTGGAGGTTTGACTGACTTAATCTTGTGCAGTTCTTATGTGGAAAGCTATAGCCTGTGACCTCATGTCTGATTCTGCCACATTATATCCAGAGAACAGCATTTCCCAGGTCTTCTTCCTGTCCTCTAGCTCTTACATTGTATCTAGCTTCTTTTCTGCAGTCTCCTGAGCCTGAGCTATGAATGGGTTCATATAGATGACCCATTCAGGACCAAGAACTCACGTTCATTTACTCTCAGTCCTTTGGTTAGTTATAAGTCTCTGCATTAGCCACTAGTTTGTGAGAAGAGAAGCTTTTCTGATGAAGACTGAGAGCAATACAACTTGATTTCCAAATGTACTGCAGGTTAATCCTATGACACAAGTGGTTTGAAGCTAAGATCCATATTTGAGGAAGACTGCATGGGAGCTTTTTCTATAGGCACTGTGAGGAGATGCCTGTGTATCTGCTCTGTTCATTGCACTTTAACTTTCTAGGTCTTTGGGGCATAGGGATGAGATGTAGCTTCTGTGCAGCCATTAGCTTTATGTATCAATTGTAACAACTGGTAAACCCACCTTGTAACATGTCAGGCTTTTAATCCTTCACTGGCTGTTCTTTCTTGTCATCATGTGCATTATCATTTGATAACATCTGAATGTTGGTGTTGTGCAGTGGTCAGTTCTTGGTCCACTCCTTTGATCTCACTGTATGTCTTCCTTTAGTGATTCCATTCAACCCCATGTTTTAAGTGACATCTGTATGCTGAATGTATTCAAAGCTCCAAAGGTTCCCACATTTCTCTCTTTTCTACCCCTCGCCTTGGATGTCTCAAACCATCTCAAGTATGCCTGAAACTATTTTTAAGTTTTTGTTTTTTGAAATTTGCATATCTATACATGTACTTACTTGTCTGTTTGTGTGCAGTGCTCACAGTGGCTAGAAGACAGTATTGTATCCCATAGAAACTGAGTTACAGAGAGTTGTAAGTCAGTTTTCAAAACTGAACCTTCATCCTCTGAGAGAGAAGCAAGCATTCTTAGCCACTGCGCAACCTCTTCAGACACGAAATGATAACTTAAGTCCTACCCTTCCCCAAGTTAAATATAAATTCTTTCTCTACACTATCCATGTTTGTGTTCTTTTTTATCCTCCGTTCCCTTATACACCCTCTCCATCCCTCCCTCTCTTCTTTCTTCCCTTCCAAAAGCTCAGATACAGGTTATACTGCTGTAAAACTCAGAATTCTCCTTTCCCTATCTCCAGAGTTTTATGATTACAGGAATATGCAGTCATTCCCAGTGTCTTATGTTGCCACTATTTACCAGTTTCTTGGGCCAAAATCAATCCATAAATTATTCTTGCACATTCTCTTTTAGTTTCAAATAGTAGTAGTTCATGCCAGCTATATTTTAAAAATAGATTCCATGTAGAGTCTAAAGTTAGCCCTACCAGTCCCATTCTATATCTCCTCTTAGGGTGGAAATCATCTGCCTAAATGATCTCTCAATAGAATCTCCATGTCGCTTTCTGCATCTAAACAGTCTTCTAAAGCATGAACCTAATCTTGTCACTCACATCTTCTAAAGGCTTCATGGCCTACTGAGAAGTCTCAAGTCCCTAGCATGGCCTGCTGGATCCTCCATGTTTGCCCACTGCTCTGCACACCCTGTTTATTTTTATAATATTTTAATTGTGATCTTTAACCTCCTTCAGATCAACTAAATCTAGGGCCTCATTTTGGCTTAGAATATTTCCCCCCAAATATATGCATTCCTTACTTCATATCCTCAGTCAGAGATCATTACTCTTCACCCAGATACCTGCAAGGCTTTCTTCTTTACGCCATGCAGAGAATTGCTCTTTTAAAATAGCAACATTTCTGTTCTCCTTTCCTGATTAGGGTCTCAGTACTTCTCATTATCTGAAGAAATGCTGCGAACAATGACATTCAAAAGTTTTGTCTTGCTATGGAATCATTAACTTTTGGCTTTGAGAATCAAGAGTCTAGCACTGCCTTTTTTCCTTTGGACAGAAAACAACATGCCATCCCCAGAAGACACTTCACCTTCAAAATGGAAGGTGTGAGGTTAAAAGACTTTCACAGGAATCATCAGTGCTCTTTTTTAAGCATCTAGATGATGTCATTATGTGGGCAACCTCTACAGTCTGCTTCTCTGCTGGTGCCAGGGCATTTTCCAGGGTGCCTGAACTTGACTGTATCAGGGCTTCTTTTACTTGTCTATGGTAATGGATATCATAACAGTTATACACAAGCCTTTTACCTTTCTCATTTTTCCTTATATGTTCTCATTAGTGTCTGTGTATTTAATGTGTGCTCCAACGTGGTTCATTGTCATGTGACCCAGAGATGCCATGAAGCTGGACACCTCTGGTAGATCGCACCTGTTTATACTAGTCTTGCTCATTCATAATGTCTATCATAGAAATGAAAAGGGTTTAGAGAGATGGATGGTCCTGAGCTTATTATAACGACATTGAACTGCTTTCTTTTACACATCAAAAGAATTCATTCAGTAAGCTTCAACTGAGTTCTAGTATTTTGCCTGACATTGTGGTATGGTCTAGGGACATCAAATTAAAAAGCCACAGATTTTGGCCTAAGGAAATGCCAGTTTATTAAAGCAAACAGAAGTATAAAAGTTGTCAGGAGGCAAACTGATGATGTGGAACTACAGTCTGTAAAAGAATAAGAGGAGTAAGCCAACTTCTTCCCTTGGGAAGTTGCAGGGCGGCTCAGGAAAGCTCCCTGAAGTCAGCCTGGTTGACAGGCAGAAGAGGAGAAGTGTGAGTAAAGTCACCACAGCCAAGCTGGCATGCTCTCTGAATAGATTCATGTTGTAGCCTCAGAAGCTGGAGGAGAAGGAGTGGTGGGAAATGAGAAGGCCAATTTCAGTTATGTCTACATGAACAAAGACCTTGGCTGACTTGAGAAACAGTTTGAGCTTTATCAGATGATGAGAGTTTAAATACAGAAGTATGACTCTTGTATTCCAGAGAACTTGTTCCTGGTGTTGTATAGAAAGTTAATAGCATTAATAGGAAAAGTGGATGAGCCAGATGAAAGCCAGGAAGAGAATGGAGAAACCAGATTTAAAAGGAGAAGCATGGTTTTGGAGAAGAAGCTCACCTGTGGGTAAGAGCACTTGTTGCTATTCCAGAGATTCTACATGCGTAGCACCCATGCTGAGGCTAACAATTACCTTCAATTCCAGGGCCAGGACATCTGACATTCTCTTCTGGCTTCCACATGTACCCACCCCTACAGATGGCGCACGCGCGCACACACACACACACACACACACACACACACACACACACACACACACACACACACACACACCACTGCTACTACCACCACAAACAACAGCAATATTTTTAAACAGAGAAAAAAATAAAGCTTTCTTAAAACTCTTGCAATTATTTGGTCTCCTACCTTCTTCAGAGAGAATGCTATCTCTAATTTTGTCTGAAGACATTAAAGCATCTGTGATGGGAGCAGATTTGTATGTGTCCTCATACTTACTGCTGTGAGAAGGAAGTCGTTTTTGGTCCTGAGGATTTCTGGTGCTTTCTTCCCGTGTTACATTGTGGCTAATTTGTCAGTGTCTCCCATCTTACCAATAATGGGACCTAAGTCCTCCAAGCCAGCTAATTGAACTATAAAAATGACACTTGGAGGCTGCTAAGCCCATGGAAGCATGAATTTGTCAAATAAAAGGATTTAAAGACAATTGTTTATAAAGAATAGCTTGCCCTCTCGTGTTATCAGTTCCTTTTTCATCCAAATGATTTCTGTGTTCTTGGGGAAATACCAGCATTCATCATGGCTAAGTTGGAAGGGAAAAGAGTGCACTGGGTTATTTTATAGATGTCAAGAGCTACACACGAAGTAGAGATTGCCATGAAGGCCTAGCAGTATGAACAGTTTGTGTTCCTTGTACCTTGTCCAAAAATAATTGACTCATTAATCTCAACTATATCAATCTGGTCCCATTATGAGGGTCAAAGATAGGTTAATTATAATAAGTGGAAGAGTATCGGTTCACAGATAGGCATGCATTTAACAGATATTATCTTAGCAAAAAGCAATAATTAGAAACATTATTTAGTGAGGCAGTTTCAAAAGAAGAGCCCATAACAGGAAAAAAAATCAGTTTCTACCTCAGGGTTATCAGAAGAATAAAAGATGAGCTTTGGTCCTAGAATTCATACTCAAAAGCAAAATATTCAGTAAATTTCTCAATGTTTTGGGAAAGCCTGTTATTAAAATAATAAAACACTTCATTTAGTAGAACAAACATGTCACCCAAATCATGGTAGAGTCATGTTAAAGAAGCATACAGATTTGTTACTTAGTCACTTTGCCTTTGATTCTCTAGCCTCTCCATTTTCTGATTTGAATTGGACAAACCCCTTGTCATTTTTACAAGCCTCTGTGTTCCTTGTCATGGAATTGGATAAGAGTCAATTTTTCAGACTTATCTTAGGGGTTGGATAAGAAAGTGCGCATAAAAACATTAAAAACAAGCCTTCATATGTCACCATGTTTAACACTCTCTGTCTCACTCACAAGTAATGAAGCCTAACTAGATACTGACTGACATGCTTCCCTGCCCAAAATATGATATTATGGACTTGAAGCCAAGTCTTTGCTCACCCATTCCAAATGGGTTCTTTTTGTTTGCTTCTTCTCCTTATTCGTGACTCAGACACCACTTTCTTTTCCATTATTTAACTCAATAGATTTAAAAACACTGTTTACACAGGTATCGCCAAGTCTAGTCAGCCATTAGAAGTTATATTATGTCCCATAGTTAGAGTTATTGGTGCATATTGGGAAGAAAAGTTAGAATTTTCTCAAGTCTGTCTAAAGGCATTTCCTAGAAGCAATCCTGGCTTCCTTGAAAGCTGATGCTGATGGTGCTTTTGTTGACGTTCTCACACTGCATGGTGGAATTGTGCTCAGGAACATCTCATTGTTCAGTTCTCTTACACTGTAACCATATCACATTCACATTAAGCCATAAAATAGAGAAAATAGTGAAATATTTTCATAGCCAGGAGGCTATTAAAATGTGTTTACTTTACTGAAATTTGATAAGCAAGAATTATTCCAATGGAAGAGACAGGCACATACAGAGCTGATGCGGTAATACCAGTGCCACAATGGGAGCAGACATCTATTTTCACAGACAACTCAAGATAATTCCTATGCAGTAACTTATCGCCTTTATTTTCAGATTAAAAGTGAATGCTTTGGTAACTTTGTCTCATCATATTGTCAAAGGATAAAAGGAGTCAGAGATAGGATACTTTTGGTGTCATCTCTTATACATTGTCATATCGACTCTGGGGATACACGTTATTGTTCTCCTAGGAGTAAGGAGTTTCTTTCTGAGTTTCCAAGTACCCATGACTCATCAACTTTCCATTGGTCTCAGATGTGGGTAGAGCACACCATAAGAGTTAGGGGACATCTACTGTATTTGTACATGTATTCTGTACTGGCACAGATGCTAACCTAGGGTCTCTTTTTGGGCAGAATTTTGTTCTTTTTATATATTTGATTCCAGCATGTGGAAAACTATTATTATTATTACTGCGTTGTTTTCAATGCAAAGCCTCATTATGTACCTGGCTACCCTACAATTTTTCATGTAGTTTAGGCTAGCCATACATGCATAATCCTCCTGGGATTGTTCCATGTTCAACTCTAAGAAAGATCTATCAATTAGAGTCCAGCCCGAAAAACTGAAGTCATTCTAGGTCTTTCAAATCATTTGACAGACGGAGGTCTTATCATCCATGGTAGAAGACTAAGACAGTGGGTGCCATGGTGACTCTAAACAGCAGAGGAAAGATATCACCATTCTAAATCTGGAGGAAGGAAGAAGGAAGAGGCATCAAGCAAACTCAGAAGCTGGGAATAGTTGGTAAAAGCTAAAATTTTGGTCAAACTGTTGGTTGGATGCTCGAGATACATGAAGCAGAATTTTCTAGCAATGTTTGGAACCATAGAATAGAGACCTTCTACTTAGAGAGGGATGAGGAAGATGAGGATGCTGGTTTCTCCTTAATGTCCGCTCTCTAAACTCCTTTCTGTCCCTACTGCTGGCCAAGACAAGAAAATTGGAAACCTCTAAAAGCTCATTGGAGAGCTAAAAGGTAATGTTGGACTTAATTTGAAATATGTGAAGAACACTGGGATGGATGTGCTGTGCCATCCTCCTGGGAGAAAGAACCAACCAGAAACTACCATCAACAGGCAGCCTCCCACTGTCAGCATTTCCATCTCATCTCAGCTACAAATAGCTTGCTTGACAGGAAATGCCCTACCCATGACAGCCTACTTCTAGCGATTGAACTAGGAAATGTATGAGACTTGTCTATATGGCCATGATATAGCATAGTTCCAATACTTTGAGCCAAATTGCAGTCCACTTTCTTCCTGTGCCTCTCTCTTCTTTCAAGCTTGTTGCATGACAAACCAAACTGGAACATCATTTAGAGAATTTCAAGTTGGAGAGAGATATACTCATCAACTCAAACCTCAGGCATGATGTAGGGCAGAAAGGGGAAAGACCAGGCTTTGAGGGCTGGAAAGATTGTTCTGTGGTTAAGACATTCCCTGCCTTTGCAGAAGTCTGAGTTTCGGTTCTCAGGGCCAGTATGGGGTGACTTGTAACTGCCTGCAATCCTGGTTCTGTGAGATACAATAGACTTTTCTGACCTGACCCATGTGATGCTCGTTATTTATATGTATATTCGTATACATATGTCCATGTATATCAACGCATGTATATTCGTATACATATATGCATATCTATTTGTCTGTCTATCTATCTATCTATCCATCCATCTACCTATTTTCTATCCATCTATCTTGATCTGGGAGGAGAAACCAGCTGGTAATCCTTTTCCTATATTTGAAAAGCCTCAAAGATCACCAGTGAAGTGCCTTGAGCTCCGGTGTAGGTGGAGCATTATCAGAGTTAGTAAAAGGATGACAGGCTTGAACAGGTGGGTGGCAATGAAGGGAGGAGTCTGGGCCCAGTCAAGAGACTTAACAATGGAAATTGCCATGCTCAGTGAAGGAGGTGGCACAGAGGCTTAGGTTTGAAGTTCTCCTCCAGGGAAGGAGATATAATAAGCGTTTCAACAACTTTTAGGAAGGCATGGGCACCTGTGATTTGAAGAAGAGAGAAGTAGGTATAGGAAGAAAGTTGATTGTAATTTGGTTTATCAATGTTTTGGAGCTATAACTACCTCAAGGTCAGATAGGTCTCAGAATTCCCTAGTTCAATCACCAGAATTAGGCTGGGACAAGTGCAACCGGTGGTTGTTTTCAGATTTGCAGCATCTGAGGAAATACAGTCTGCTGTATGGCAGAACAGGGCATGGAGATTTGAAATAAGCTTTGCAACAAAAGTTTGTATACTACTTCACATTTTTGCCCCACAGATACTTTAAGTCACAAAAGCATCAGCAGACAAGTAGAAAAGGTTTTTACTTGAATACAAACTTCTTTTAATTTGTAGGTTTCCATACTTAAAAGGAGAAAAATCTAAAAGGCATATAGAACATTGGGCTTGACTGGTGTGAACTTTGATTTAGGAAGAGTTGTGGCTTATCCAGAGGCAAAGGGCACTTTTTGTTATTCTAGATTGGATGTAGGTAGTCTGTGTGCATGCATTTTTCATGCTTCTCAAATCAGGTCAGTGAAAGCATGAGAAAAATTCAAATAATGTTTTATGATGTTTTATACAACAACAAAGAAGGAAAATATCATGCAAGTTATTAGACTTAGAAACTTCAAATAAAAGCTCTCACCAAATTCTTGGGACATTGCATAGCTCCTAAGAGACGCTATGTACAAAAAAGGAAGACTTGGAACCTTCTGCTTACTAGCTTTCATGTGGGTGTCCTGATGGAGAATTCGATTAAGTAGGAGATGGACACTTTCCCATCATTGTCCCTGATCTTGTCTTAGGAGTGATGATTGATAGATGGTAATAAAAAGTTATTAGTTATGTTTGATCTTATAGCCATGGTAGTATCCACAGTTTCCACTGCCTGCTCTTCTACGTATCTTAACGTAGAGTCTAAAAGATATACTGAGTACTGAGTCACATGTCTTCTAGTCACTTTTAGGATTCTCTTTTGCATTAAGTGTCATGTGGGGGAAAGAACCATAACTGGAAAACATTATCATTTCTCTCATTAAAGAAATGAAAGTATCTTCAACTTTCGAAATTTGATAATAAAATGTATATATTACAAGAAATAGGAGCAACAGCCCTACTACCTGCCTGGTTTTCCTTACTTATATAGCTGACACTAAATAATTAACAGGAGAATCATTTATGGGTGCTCTGATTCTATGGAAAGCACTATGTGATTCCATTTTAGCCTCACTTAGTAATTCATACAGCATACGAGCAAGAAAAGTATCATAATTATATATTGAAAGCTGCTCTAGCAGGATGGCACTTCCTCAATCTTATTGTGTGGGATTCAGTGAGGATGCGATCAGAGCTTGGCATGTGCGGAAGGCAGTCACCCACTGATTCACCGTGTGCAGTTCACGACAGGACGATTTCCATATTAACATTAGTACAGCATTAGCATTTACTGGGAACTCTCTCTTTCCTAGAATTCTATTGATGTGAAATAAATTAATAGTAAAAATTTAATGTCTCATAGTTTATATATCCTATTGGGTCTCTGTGTAATCATATGGGTTATTTCTAGTTTATATAATGTTCTCTCTTAGCTCTGTTCACAAAAGACACAGTTGCGAAGCTGTCACTTTCAGGTATTGTGTCACTGGACACAGTACTTTTATTTTTTTCTCATTGGTACGTTTTTATGCTGAATTAAAGGTGGAATTGAGATGTCTTGTAGACACGTCTTAATTTGGCTTGAAATAAATTGAATCACTTTGATTCCGATTAAACCTTCTGGCAAGAAAGTGTGCTACCCTAGTTAGAAATGACTCTGCCACTGGCCAGGGCACTTCTTTGCTAATAAGTCACAGGCAAAGGGGAACGAGCATAGGATGGGAATGTTACATTTGGTCTGTGGACTCTGAGAGCAGTGTACCTTCCATGATGGAAATGAACACCTGAGGGAGTTACTGGTTTGAATTCTGTCTAGAACTTTCTGGAATTAGCCCAGAGCTTAGAATGAAGACTCCTCTTTCTCTGGGATGAAGCGTAAAGGCTGAAAGGGCAAAGAATATTTTGTTGATCTTTAGGAGGCTTAGTACAGGGATGGGTATTCCTGGGGAATCTTTTTTTCTGGAAATCATTTTGGTGTGAAGTTCAGAAAAAAGCAAATCTCTCTAGATTCAGTAACAGTGTTGAAATGGTAAATATATTCTTAAACTTTTTCTTATACATAGCATATTAATGTTTTCTGTCTAGTAACCTTGAATAGAGAAGAAGATATATCATTGGCTGAATCTCAATAGCATATCAAATCCTGAATTGTGTTATCTGTCAATTCACAACACAACAATCTCAGCCTCATCCTTCAAAATCACTGCAAAGAGCCTGAGAGCCAATAGCTGGCCTTTCTGATCCTATCAAGTGTCTGGAACTTCAAACTCACACATTGGAAAGGTGTTTTGGTGCTTAAGTCTTTTCTTTAGCTGAGTGACTCCATTAGAAGCAGGATGTGGATTTCTAAAGCTTTATAGTCAACTTGACCTTAATTGTCTCTTCTTATAGGAAAATATTTGCTAGGATTCTAGCCTCTCTTTGAAGATTTCTATCATATAACTTTTGGGGCAGAAGGCTTTGAAATATGGAACTGCCTTCTCTATTTTGAAGCACTTTTATAATTAGAGACCGTTAGTTGTTGCATCAAAGATGCAAGGCATCTTAGAAGGGTTTGATTCTGGGATGCAGGCTACTGTGTGAATTCCTTAAGCAGAGTTCCTCTTGTAGATGGGATCTGGTATTATGGATAACTTTAGCCTATTCTTGATACATGTAAACTGCAGGTCTTCTACTAGACTTCTAGCACCTCTCAAACTTTACCATATATTACAATTAGCTGGAAATCTTGCAAAACACTGGATTTTGAGAGACATTTTTGTAATTTTGAATCTGGTAGATTTAGCATGGGCTATTTGTCTGGACAACTGTGAAGAGATGATGGTGAGGGCTGTGATCTATCAATGAGGTAACCTAGAGATGGCAATAATCTGATGGCACGATTGGGAAGGGGTAGATATTAGGAAGGAATTATGCCACTATTGGTGTGTTTTTGAACAAAGATAGGAATTCTGGGAAAGGAATGATGGCAAGAATTTGGATCTAGACAGTGGATTAGCCCACCAATGGATTCATTATCTGAGGATAATATTAGGGGGTAGTAGCAAGGAGAAGGAAGGGTCTGACTGAAGAAAAGAGGTCATTCCTGGAGTGCCTATGAGACATGTGTCTTGTCTCTATAATGTTCCTACATCTTATTCTCTCTGCTCCCTGGCTCCCATGGCATGATCTACTTTTCTTGGTCATGCCCTTCCACCATGATATTTGCTTTTGTCACAGGTCTTAAAAAAAATGTCACCAGCTACCCTGGAATTGTTTTCTCAGCTACCATTTCACAGTGACGTAAAGCGGATGATCACAAGCAACTATTGGTTATTAAGCACACAGGTCCCTTTTATTCCTACTGTTTCAATTTTTAAAGGAAGTCTAAGATTACCAGGAACTCTGAAATTTAAGCTTTAGTGTGCCCATTTCACAGACAAGACTGACACTGAGAAATATTCCATAACTTGTTCAAAGGCGTATGCAGCTGATATCTTAGAAAATACCCAAAAGAAAGGTTGAAAAGACTCGCAAACTTCATTTTCAAAGCCCACTTTGTTTTTTCTAATCATGTAGAGCCTATGGATACAGTGTTATTTTTGACAAGGACGGGTGTGCTCATAACGGTGGTACTGTAAGATTATGATGGAGCTGAAATCTTCCCTTTGCTTTATTGATGCTGTGGCTTCATAATCTGTGTAAGTTTACTGTAGAATATTTGTGCAGCAAAGCCACCCACTGACATTTCTAAGATGTCGTTGCCTTGTTTAGTGGTGTATGATTTTATCTGGTTTCTGAAGGATTTTGTCTTGTTTTCATCAAATTTGCTTCAAAAAATTTAAGAGACTAATGTATTGAGTGCCTACTGGTATGACATGTTTTATACATGTGATTTCATTTATGCCTCTCTATTCTGCAAGCAAACGATTACTAATCTTATTTTGTAAATGAGAACTCTGCAGCTTTGGAGGCAAGGGATTTATTCAAATTATCTGGGAAACCATGTTTAAACTCAGGCTTTTTTTTTCTCCTAAATTTGTATTCTCCTCAAACAGAGGCCTTCAGCATTGAAATGCTCTTATCTTAGAGATGATTATAGTGACCATCCTGCTTTACCAGAGTGTGGTCAGACTTACCCAAGGACATAATAGCCTTCTTGCTAGAGAGGTCTGAGGTAGACAAGGATCCTTTGCCTCTCCTCATGCTCCCTAGTGTGGCACACATAGTCTGGAGAGTCTGATATTTATCCATTAGTATTTCACACTAATGTTTCACAGCTATAAAAGTAGGCCTGATGTCTCCAGTTGCCTTCTGCAAATGTGCCCACACCCTGGATGCATTAAAGCACTCTGCCAGATTCTGTTCTGCTTTCTACATCATCTAGGGAAAAGTTGTTCAGATACTTTTCCAGAGTCTTAGAGACATATAGAAAGCTACATCAAATAATAGACTACTTGTTAGATACTGCTAACCAGTTTTATCACATCTTAGTAATGTTTTGTATTGGCTTAATTTTTTTTCCTTTTTTAAATTTTTTTTTTTTATTTTTGATACTTTATTTACATTTCCAATGTTTCCCCTTTTCTGGGTCTCCTCTTTGGAAACCCCCTATCCCCTTCCCCTCCCCGCCTCTATGAGGGAATTCTGCCTCCCACCCACCCGCCCACCCATCCCCATATTCCCACCTTGACATTCCCCTTTACTGGGGCCTCTAACACCCTCAGGCCCAAGGGCCTCTCCTCTCTCCCTGATGGCCATCAAAGTCATCCTCTGCCACATATGTGGTCCGAACCATGGGTCCATAGATGTGTATTCTTTGGTTGGTGGTCCAAACTCCAGGACGACCGGGGGTGTGTGTGTGTGTTCAGGCCCATTGACGCTCTTGCTCCTTCCATGGGGCTGCAAATTCCCTCAGCTCCTTCAGACCTTTCTCCAACTCCTCCATCTGGGACCTCACTCTCAGTCCAGCGGTTACTGTTAAGTGAAACTTGGGCATTCTGAACTTTTGGGCTAATATCTGCTTATCAGTGAGTACATACCATGTTTGTTCTTTTGTGACTGAGTTACCTCGCTCAGGATGATATTAATTTTTTAAATATTTAAACTTTACTTTGAGATCTTCTGAGGTGCTTTAGCTCAACCACAATCCATCTACCTCTGTGCAATATGAACTTTTATATAATCATTTCATATATATGCACTTATAAAAATATATTCTTTAATATTTTCACATTTTACCTAACCACCTTTTTACTTTATGCATCATTTGGCAATTTCACCTTTGATCACCATATATACATATACACATACACACATACACATCTATATTTAAATGTGTGCTGTCGTAGTTAGCTTTATCTCTCAGTTTGACACAACCTAGGGTCACCTGAGGAGAAAGTCTCAGTACAGGGAATGCCTAGGTTAGGCTAACTTGTGGACATGTCTATGGGGGATTGTCTTGATTATTTATTGAAAGAGGAGTTTCCAGCCACTGGGTGACTCTAAGGATGATTCTGCTTCGGGCCAGCAAGCAGCATTTCTCCATGGTTTCTGCTCAGGATCCCGCTTCAGCTCCAGCCCTGACTTCTCTTAATGATTAATTGAAACTTGTAAGCTGAAATCAACTCGTTCCTCTTTCCTGAGTTCCTTTTGGTCATAGCATTTGTCAAAGCAACAGAAAGGAAACTAGAACATTGATTTGTTGATTAATGTAATTTTTGTTTATTAATTTGTGCAGCTGCATAGTGCAATATTCTGTGTATACATTTAAATGATTTATCTTTCTCTTTTTCAAAGTCTCTTAAATAATTTCAATAATATGCTATAACAAAACAATACACTGAAAATTATAATAGATTTCTTATCTTTGAATACAGTGCAAACACTGTTCTGATATATTCACAGTAAGAAAAGACAAGTATTATCTTAGAAGTGGAAATGCAGCCATGAAAGATATGTACAGTTTCAATCCCTAGGTGATGACAGATGTCCAAAAAGGTTATTCCAGTACATTCTACCACTAGAAGTTCTGAGGGTTCTTTCTTTCAAAAGTTTATGCCAGACTTACTGGCTTTACTTAGCCTGAAAAATACAAAATGACATGTGAATGAAGTTTTAATTTTTAATTTCTTTAATAAAATTGGGAAATCTTTGACACGTGACTTAACAATGAATAAAATATGATTTTGAATGAAGAATGATTTCAAAGCTAATAATAATTATGTTTTAACTTATTATCAATAGCTTAAGCTCATTTTTACTCCTTGTATCATATATATTTCATGTGGTTTATCTTTTCTAAAATATAGTTTTCAGTAACTTCCCGAGACTGGTTTTATATTTATATGTCTGTCTAAAGATGCCTTTACTTTGAACTCGGCGAGAAACAATAGTGTAGCCGGTAATAAAAATAAAGATTTAAAAATTTCCCTCAGCTGTTTAAAGACATTGCTCAGTTGTCTTTGTTACTGATAAGAACTTTGATTGGAGAATTGTTATTCTGCTATAGGTTATTTCTTTTTTCATTCTAAAACAATACTTGCATTTTAACGTCTTGTCAATAAGTGTAACTTAAATTTCTCACTTGATGTTCAGAATATTATAAATTTCTTGGTTTCTTACATTTTATCTTTTATCCCTGTAAGCCTCCTTGTGTGCCGCATTCTGAATTCCACGTGTAATTTTTGAAGATCCCATTAGATCTACATTCCATACTTCTTCCATTTACACTCTGTGTCTCTTAACCACACCACACAGTCATTCCTCCTTTTCTCTTGTATATTGGGATTCTGGGTAAATTCTTCAGTTAAGCTTCTAGTTATCATTCACTTTTTACACATTATATTTGTCTCATCACATTGCAAAGTATTGTTACATATGAAATTTCCATACAAATCCATTGCCCTCTGCTCCTTTCACTACTGTTTATGTGTCTGTAGGTAAACTTGAATTCACCAGATCTTTTCTGAGTTCTGCTAAGGTGATCTGATTATGTGGACCTCAGGACTGCTTTAATCAGATGGCTGCAGAATGATATTCTCATGTTGACTAGACAGATGCAAGGGCCAACCGAACTGTGGTGAGATTCCATTTTGCATAATTTCAACATATTTTTACTAGACAAAATAATTCTAATTAGCTGTCACATTGGACAAAGTCAATGTATATGGAAATATATTTTGCCATTATAGGAGAGATTCCACAAAAGTGACCAAGGGTATAAACACAGAGAAAGGTAAAGGACCAAGATCAATAATGAAATCTACAACAAGTCAATCATTTGCTCTCTGCAGTACCAGAACAATCTCCTTCTTACCCAAAACTTACAAACAAACAAACAAAACACAAAAACGCCAAAACCAAAAATGATCCTAATTTTATAGATATTTTTATCACCAAGAGATCCTGCAGAATCCACTAAATTTATGTTATCCTTAAAATAGGGAGATTACCCTGGATTGCTCAAGTGAATCTAATTGCATGTACACCTCAAAGCAGAGATCTATCTCTGGCTTAAAACAGAAAGATCTGAGAGAACTGAAAGGGGAAAATGTGTAGGCGAGAGGTGATGTCATAGATATACCAAGTGTGAGCAAGCCTGTGTGATATAGGACAGCATATTTCAGAGACAGAAAGGTGACTTGTGACTTTACTGATCAGGCAAGGAACTCTTTCCTTCTCCACCTCTTGTTCTCTGGGATCTTAACACCAAGTCTTTATTCTGTGGGTGATCCTTAGCACAGGTCTTTCCAGTGTCTTCTAACTTAGACCATACACTCTCTGTAAGATATTGCACACGTGGTTCTATATTGTTCTCAGTGTGTAATACGAGGGCACATGTATGATAAAAACTTCAGTGGCTAGGGATGCTGACAAAGATTACTTGTCAGGAGCATATCCTCCAGTTTCTTACGTTTGAAATTACCATTTGACCTTTGTGTTTGATTAGCATTTCATAAGGAACATTGTCTTATTGAGCCAAGGCTCCCCTGGTCTAGCTTGGTAGTTCTTAGTCACCATTCTTTCTATTTTTGCAGATTGTCTTGCCATGAGAGAGACTGTCCCCTTCTTCCATCACTTATTTAAGTATGTTAGTGTGGACTTAAGGGGTTCTGTTTTACTCAGTAGGATTTATATATAACCCCATATTCTCATTAGGGCTTTGGTTTTTATGACTAAATTGTCTGGATTTTGCCAGTGATGGCTGGTTTTGATCCTGACAGAGCTCCCCTGAACACTCTGAGTACTTCCTTCCTTTCTGTCTTAGAAAGAGATGCTAAACTCATCTTGTGCTTTTTGACCAGCCTGTTTGTCTTGAGGGAAGTTGATTTCAAGACTGAGTCATGTTTACTCGAGCATCACTGCTTCTAGGAAATAGAAGTGAAAACTAGAAAACAGAGGTAGGAGAAAGGCCAGAAGGAGGGCTAGAAAAAAATAGGAAATATTACTGAAGAAAAGTAAGAAATAGACATTGGGAAGTACATATAAATTATGCACATACATGTTTATATGGGTGTATGTGTGAATGGACATGTGTGTATATATGTGTATTATGCCTATCTTATATCTATATTTATTTAAATTCTACAAATTGTTATCAACACCTCTAATTCCAGTTGAAATACTTCAAGATTTTTTTTTTTTTATGATTTTTCTTACCATGTTGTAAACCTACGAAGTGAGAAATAGCTTGTCATCTTTGATATATTTACTTCTTGGCTTCAATGAAATTACTTTCTGATCACTCCCACTCCCTCCATTCTAGATGCTGTCTGTCCATCTTGAAGTACGCTGGCTAGTTTTATGTCAACGTAACACAAACTATAATCATATGAGAGGAGGAAACCTCAATTAAGAAAATGCTTCTATAGGACCGGGCTGCAGTCAAGCCTGTAGGGCATTTTCTTAATTAGTAATTGATGGGGGAGGGTCCAGCCCATGGTGGGTGGGGCCATCCACTGAGTTCTATAAGAACTGAGCAAGCCAGGAGGAACAAGCCAGTGAATAAGACCCCTCTATGGACTCCAAATTAGGTCCTACTTCCAAGTTCCTGCCTTGTTTGAGTTTCTGTCCTGACTTCCTTCAATGATGAGTAGCAGTATGGAAGTATAAGTCAAATAAACCTTTTTCTCCCCAACTTGCTTTTTGGTCATGGTGTTTCATCACAGTAATAGAGACTCTAAGAAAGGCAGCCCCTTGCTCTTCTTTCTCCTAGTTTTTCTAGGTCTTGTACTATGACCTCATTTGGCCTTTATCATTTCAACACCCCGATTCTGCCAGGTTGTTTGCCAAGGCTAGAAGATGGTAGAAAAGGTGATGAGACTAGAAGCTGGGAAGGGAAGATGTGAATGGAGCAGCAGCCAGGCAGATGCTACAGGTTAGAGTTCAACAGCCTCCCCCCCTCATCTGTGTACCTACCATTGCCTGCAGAGGGTTTTATGGTGGCAGCTTTTACTCCTGTCTCATGGTAGTCACAGGGCTGTGGGCTATCCATCCTTATTCAGTTCTTGATTGCTGGTCCTCACATCATCCCTCCTCCTAATGTTCTCTGTGAGCTCTTGCCTAGTGATAGATCAAATGGATTTTGAATCAAATTTGATGTATTTGTGTTTATATGTATGATATATGCACTTGTTCATATGTGTGTGTACCTATGTAGGTGGGGCTGGAAACATTCATACATGTGCTAGTTTAAGTAGAGTCAGAGGAGGATGTTACATGTTTTACTCTACCAGAGTCTTTGAGTGAATCTGAAGCTCACCAATCTGGCAGAACTAGCTGGTCAACTATAAGCAGAGAGTCCCCTGTCCTTGCTCTCCCAGCTTCAGAATAACAGACAAATGCTATTACACTTCACCTTTTATGGTACTTTTGGTGAGCCAAGCTCAGGTCCTCATGCTTTTGTGAAAAGTGATTTGCCAATAACAAACTCCCAACCTCTCCCCCATTTTATTTTTATTTTTATTTTTATTTTTATTTTTATTTTTATTTTTTATTTTTTGGTTTTTTGAGACAGGGTTTCTCTGTGTAGCCCTGGCTGTCCTGGAACTCACTCTGTAGACCAGGCTGGCCTCGAACTCAGAAATCCACCTGCCTCTGCCTCCCAAGTGCTGGGATTAAAGGCATGCGCCATCACTGCCTGACTTATTTTTAATTTTTATATCTCTTTTCCAAATGAAATATTAGTCATATATTTTTCCCATATTTGTGATAGATGCCTGAGAAAACCATTTAATAGAAGAAGTATTCATTTTGGTTCTTTTGATTTTCAGAAAGTTTAGTTAAGGATCAGTTGGATTCATGGCCATAGGTCTGAGGGGAGGATGAAGATCATGGTCAGGAGCATGTGGCTGAGCACAAGCGTAGCAAATAGGAAGTAGTGAAGGTAAGAAAAGAAGAGTCCAAGGCAACATAGACCTTTCAAAGATGCTTCAGTAACTTCTTTCTCTTGTTAGGCCTCACCCTGCATAGTTCCTCTACCTCTGATCTTATACATACTATGGCAAACCCATCAGGGAAGTAATGCTAGGTCAAAATCTCAAGATCCAATAACCTTATCAAAAATCATCAGCTGGTAATGAACACACATGCATACACATGCACACACACACACACACACACACATGAAATATATATATATATATATTTCATGTGTGTGTGTGTGTGTGTGTGTGTGTGTGTGTGTAAATGTATGTTTATATGCATATACACTTTGAGGCATTTACTATTTCAAACAATGTATTTAGAAAATTTTCCTAGTTTCATTTCTTCTGCTTTGACAAAATATTCTGGCTTAAAACAACTTTGCAGAGAAGGGGATTTATTTCACTTTCCAGGTTACAATCTACCACTGGGAAGAAGTTAAGGCAGGTACTTCAGAAGTCTAGTCACAATACATCCATAGTCAGGAGTAGAAAGAAAGGAATACATGCATGCTCACTGGCTTCTTTGTGCACAGTTATTTTTTCCACTCTTACACAGTTTAGAATCCCTTGCTTAGGGAATGGTGCCACCCACAGTGGTCTGGGCCTTCCCACTTCAATGAACTAACCCCAACAGAGATGCAAATGGGACAACCCAAAGTCCACAATCATTCATTGAGACTGTTCCCAGGTAATTCTAGGTTGTGTCAAGTTAATTATTAAAGCTATCACAGAAGTTCTTTCCCATAGTCAATGTCACTTCATCCCCTATGCAGAACTTTTGGCTTCTTTTCCATATCAGAAAAGAAAATACTGTAGCCACTGGATAATCCTTTCCTTTGCTTGTGTTGTCCTTAGACAGATTTTTAAATGGTCAATCCAGTTCCTTCTTGGTGTTAAATTCTCAACTCGAACCTCACCTTCTCAAGGACATTTATTCCTTTAGCTCACCCATGTTCATATCCTCATTTCATTCTATCACGTGATTGTATTTTATTTCCTTCATAGTACTTAGGAGCTTCAGACAGAATTCGGAATAATTATCTACTCCTTAAATTTAAGGCACTTCTTCTATTCATGGGCAGATATTGGCATTATACAGACAATGAGATATTTTCTGAGTGAGTGAAATAATGCGTGAGCAATTTTCACACTAACAAGCGAAAACAAAAACTGACTGGGGAGGCTGCTCAGTTGGTAAAATGCTTGTCTTGAAAGCACAAAGACTCAAGTTAAATCCCCAGAACCCACATAAGAAAAGAGCTGAGCCCAGTGATTTGTTCGTGAGCCAAGGGAAGGAGATGCAGAGACAGGCAGCTGACCAGCCAGCCTAGCTCGTGGGAGGCACAGCCTCGAAACAAAACAAATACCACCTGTGGAATAACAGTTGGTTGTCATCTAGCTTTTGTAAATACACACACAAACACACACACACACACACACACACACACACACACACATGAATGCACACACACCACAAATACTTGTGTGTGCATGCAAGCATGCACATATGTACACATAAAACACAGAGGCACACACAAAAGAGAGAAAAAAATGAATATAGGCCAGTAAGGGATTGGGAGGACTCTACTGAGGAAGTTGTTGGCTCTTACAAATCCCAGCTGTCTTTTTAGAGGACAATTCTTGTATTCACAAAAGGGGCTTGTTTTATTTGAATTTGTGTCCTGATTCTTTTCTAGATTTCCTTTAAAATGATTGTTAATGTCAGTGCTAAATCTTTCTTAGAGCTTTGGTCACTTTACTTACTCCTGACTAGATAGACCCTTCACTTGGAGTGAGCCAGATATTTCAGTACTGTTCAGACTTTTTCTTTAAAGTTATTATTTTGATATGAGAGAAAGAGATGGGTTGGGAGAGAACCAATATTTCAAGAACTACTTTTCTGACATGTTTAATTTCATTAATTTAGAATAAAATCTTAGTATGATTTCATTTTATATTGAGATAATCTTTACTTTCATAGAGTTCATTTCCATTTGACTGTTTTTGTTTCAACAGTCACCAGAAATATGGTTCATCTTCAATAAAATATCACTTGATGATTAAACATTAAGTTGAACCTTCAATTGTATATATTTATTTTATATCAGCAACATTTAGGAAATGTGAATTTATGAAATTATATGACAAATTACATGTGTGTGTGTGTGTGTGTGTGTGTGTGTGTGTGTGTGTGTGTGCACGTTTATGTGTGGTACGTATGCTTCTGTGTAAGGGAGTACACATTAGCTTGTATACGCAGTGTACAGAAAAGGATGCTAGATATTCTCACTGAATCTATGTCTCTCACAGAGCCTGGAACTAGTCTGATGATGAACAGGCCCCAGTGTTCTGCCTGGCCCTACTATCCTCCAGCACTGGAGTTATGAGCAGAAAATATATCCCCTGCTCTTGAGATGGGTGCCAGGGAACTTAACTCATGTCCTCATGCTTTTGAGGCAACTTCTCTTATCCACTAAGCCCTGGCTCAAGTCCATGGAATGGCATATTTCCAAGTTCCAGGAGTCAGTATCACTATGTAAAGTGTGGTATGCCCATTTTGCTCAAGCCTTGGACTTGATGGAGTTGTGATTTACTAAACCTGTGGCTCTTGGGAAGCTTCTCCAGTTCCCAGCCCAGAGTATGGTGTCAGGTGTCCATTTCTAAGATCTCACACAGATCCTATACTGTGGTTTTCCACCTTGTGCAATTTCCCTCTTGGATCAATCTTTACTTACCACTCACAATGTATTTCTATACCTATGTATAATTTGATAATGTATGTAATTAGAATTATGTGGTTCTAATTATTATAATTATATATTGAATTGTGTGAATGAATTTAGATTTAGTTAAAAATGAACTAATTATGTTAGGTTAAGATGGAATCGATATCTAAAGTGTAATTAATTTGGGGAGGGGAGCAGAGTTTCATGTAGCCCACATGGTTTCATGAACCCACATGGCCTCAAGTCCCATATGTAGTCAGAGATGACTTTTGACCTCCTGATCCTCTTGCATCTACCTCCCAAGTGCTGAGATGACAGGTCTGTGCTACCACACTCAGTTTCTGTAATCCTGAAGCTATAACCCAGAGCTTCACGCAGATAAGGCAATCTCTGTGCCAAATGACTTATGCTCATATCACTCAAGAAGTTATTGGAATATCCACTCGATTTGGGGGTCACCAAATTCACAGAAGATGACTTTAAGAAATCTCATACAATAATCACAGTTTAAAAATAATTTGATAAAATGGTATGCATGCCTCTCATAATATAATTTCTTGATTGCTGAACATCAGATTTGTCATTTTGTGTGTGTGTGTGTTTCCAAACTAAATCCTATCTTTTATGCCTTCAATTGAAACCAATTTCTTGCTGTTCTGGCATCTGTAGGTAATAGCTGCTTGCCTCTCTAGTCTGTCTACTTCTATAGTGTTGATTGGAGGTGATTATATTTGTGAACTGGCTGCCTGCCTTTTTATTTCTGAAATAATTGTATTTTCTGCAGCTTTTTTCCTCAACCCTTGGATCTGAACTCTTCGTTTTGAATGGGAGTCGTGTTTTAAGCCTATGACTTAGAAAACACAGTTGAACACAACATTTGAGGAAAAAAATAATTAACAATGCAAATGATCAGAGATTTGCTATTTAGATAGGCTAATTAAAAAACAATTTTAAAGCGGTAATTATTAAATAAAGAACATGTAGGCAGAGTATTTTCCTGATGCTTTAGAAATCTTTCTTTGGGGAATTTCAGTTGATTGGTTTGAAGGAAAAAAAAAAAACCAATAATGGCCATTTCCAGAAGAATCTATATGTCTATCCAGTTATAGTTAGGTAATGTGGGAATTGTAGATGTCTGAATTGAGGCTTAGTCCTTGCTTGTCAAACGATGTTACAATAATTGTCTATTCATTCTACACAATGTAAGGCTAATGATCCTTCCCTTTTTGTCCATTTTGAGATAGTTCTTGGGAGTCCTTTGAAATGCTTAGGTAATACATCAAAAATACATCCTTTGAGACAAGTCACTGTGCTTAGATAGTGACACTTGGCTCAAGAACTTTGCCAACAGCATATTTTATTTATACTATCTGAAACAGCGAGGCCACTGTGATCCCAAAGCTTTATAAATACAATTCATTTGCATTGTTATTTTTCTCTTCCTTTCAAAGATGTGTTGGCACTTACAACACTGGGAAATTCATCTAGTATTTCCAGACCAGGCACTCTTTTCTCTCTCACCTTCTGAATAGATCACGTCACCCAGTATGAAAATGGGGGCGGGGGACAACTTAATCTGATACCCACAGTGTGCTCTGATTGAATTATTTCCAGGTGGAAGTGACAGATGTTCCTCAGTCGCTCCAGGCTTCCACTGCTAATTGAACCATAATGGGTCTGACTGCAGGGAAAGACAAATTATAAAGTCAGGGTGCAGTCTGAACCCTGGGTTCCTATGACCTTCTAAATACAATGGTCAGGCAGACAATTGCTGATCATTTTCCCGAATGTGGGAAGGGGTGTGAGATGGTTTTAGCCACAGTACATCAAGGAGCTAATGTCCTCAGAAATTAGCAGTGTCTTACTCTTGACACTTGTTATCAATCAATTTGTTGTTTCTTCAACTGCGATATGGTAACAGGTTATAAATAGAGAGCAGTAAGTCCCAGCCATGAATCATGTCTTGAGAGAAGCCACTTCTTCTTGATGAACCATAATTTCATCATTGTCAAAGATGCCAAAAAGCAAACATTTACTTTCTTAAAGTATTAGATGAGATTTTTGTCTTCCTGTGAATACTATGTATAAGTTTTAAGTATTATGCAATGCCTGCTTGAAGCAGCACTTAGCATTCTGTACTTGGAACTGTAGTTCAGTGGGAGAGTGCTTTGCTTAGTACTTATGAGACCTTGGGCTTGATTCCTGGCATCATCAAAAAACAAAAGCAACATAAACTATTTAAATTTTTTGATGTTTAACAGATTATATTCTAACATCAGATAACTAGATGAAGAAAAAACTTTCACAGTAAGCTGAGATCTAGTTCAAAGATCACTGACAGATTTTTTTGGTTGTTGCTCTGGGTTTTATCTGTTTGGTTGTTCTTTTTGTTTTTGTTTTTGTTTTGTTTTTGCTAAATCTAATGGATAGTTTTCACCTGAATTCAATAAAGCTACTCTTTGAAGAAAAAAAAAAAAACAAAAAACAAAAACAGCAATAAAATCTACATATACGTGAACAAATCTGATACAAAGAAGACCCAAAAGCAACCCATTCCCACTTAAAGCTTAAGTGTGAATAGATGGTGACCATGGCAACCAGTAGGTAAAGGGGATGTTGTTCATTAATGGAACCTTTGGCTACCATGCTGTGACCTGGGTTCTGTATTCAGTATTCAGCACCATAACAAAGGATGGAGGAAGAGAGAAAGAGGATAAAGAAATCAAAGAAAGGAAAGAATGGAATAAAGGAGGGAAAGAGAAAAATTACAAAACTTCTAAAAGTAAATTCATAGAAAGTGTAATAGTACTCACCAAGTATGATGAGAGGTAACACCATTTGTTGGATAGCCAGTGTAGCTATCAAGGAATGGCTGGCTCTTCACTTTGGTAGAAGCCATTACTCTATACACATGTTTGGGGCTAGAGGTTCTTCTGTGTTTATTTTAAACATTAGTGAAATTTCTGGGTAAAAAATGCACCAAGATAGACCAAACATCTTAGAATTTGGTATTGGAAGAGTTGGTTTATCTTGTCCAGCTTGACACTAGGGTACAGTGCAGAAAAGCATGAATGATTTATCTGATGAATCTGGGGTAGATGCGTATGAGGCCAATGTGATGGAATGAGGAAGAACACAAAGGAAGAGAGCCATGAAGACGTGGAACACAATCCATTTCTGCTTGTGTTACCTAGGTAACCAAAGCCAATCTAACTACTCAATCTTACTGGCTCCCTTTAGCTCAGGGAACCCCCCTGTACACTGACTCATAGATGCAACTATTCATCTGCCTTCTGTAGTAGGATATATAATGTTTTAGTTTGATTTCTGTTTGTGTTATATAAACAGCCTGACCAAAACCACAAATTGAAGGAGGGAAGGATGTCTTTATTTCATCTTACATTTACCGGTCACAGACCATCCTTTAGGGGTGCCATAGCAAGAATTCAAAGTAGAAAACCTGAAGGCAAGACTGCTTGCCATTACATGCAGAATCATGTCCAATGTAGGAATTCACTTAATATGCCAAACTGAACTTCAGATAGCCCCCTATATCCAAATCTCTGTTTCAACTTGTAGGTGTGTTTGACATTTTGCCTTTGGAACACATGCAACCAAAATAGTTATGAGTGTCATCCAACTCCCAATCATAATCTTGCTTAGGAATCTGGATATTTCTTGATAGCTTGGTTATTAACTTCTCAAGTCATGAACATTGTAGATTATGTGCTGTTAGAGTGCCTGGTCTGTTCATTACAATTTTATGCTTTAAATTCCTCATCTTTAAAATGGAGTCACCCTTGAGTCTTATGTTTTACTCACATTTAATTCCCCAACAAATCATTTTGTCACTGCTTTCAATATGTTTCCAGAATTTGAAAAATACTTTCTTTCTCCTTATTTCTATATTTCCCCACCCAAGCCCTATTCTATACAGAGTGGCCAGAGTAATCTTGATAAAATGTAATTTTATCTTACTGTTAAAAATGCTCAGTGGCTCCTCCTCATTCTGAAGCCACACTGGTATTTACCTGCCCTGTAACGCTTCTGGAATCTTTCCTTCTTTATCTCCTTAGGACCTTTGGACTTATTCCTTCTGCCCTGATGGCTGCATAGTTCATCCTCCATCTGCCTAGACTCACCTTTGTTTACTGCTATACTCTTAGACCAAGGAATAATACTTTTTATAGTAGGCAGTCACTAGACTTTTTTGAGAAAATTAATTCACCTTGACTTAGGTTATTATGGTATGGATAGCATCCTACCTTCCTTCTAGCTAGTGTTTTAAAACCATGTGACCAAAAGCTACCTAGTGAGGAAAAGGCTGTGTTTCAGCTCACTAACAGGTTATGTAGTCCATCACTGAGGGAAGTCAGGTCAGGAACTCAAGCAGAAACCTAAAGCACAAACCATAGAGGAATGCTGCATTCCAGCTTCTGCTGAGCTCACTTTCTTATACAGCTAAAAATTACCTACCCAGGGAATGGTGTCACTCACAGTGGGCATGGCTCTCCTACATTAATTAATCAAAACAACTCCCAACAGGCATGTTTAGAGGCCAATCTGATCTAGGCAATTATTTAATTGAGGTTTATGTCTCAGATGACTCTAGGCTGTGTTAAGGATGGAATAAATCTCCTGAAGAAATGAAATAAAGCATTTTGTCATATGTAGAAGGCATGATTAGACATCAAAGTATTTTTAATGATTCAAAAGTTTTGCCTTAGCATCTCATTAATTTTTTTTGTAGTATATTTTCCAAAGAGGTTGTTTCCACTTAACATGGCCTCTCTTTGAACTCTTAAGTTCCTAGTCAGCTAATTCTCATTTAAATACCTATCATATATCAGACCCAAGGCTGAGCGCTTAAGAAATCTTCCATCATTTGAACCTGTCTCTTTGGTAGCACGTTTATTTTTTAGAAGAAGTTATGGCATTTCAGAAGGGTAAAAGAAATTTCCCAGAGTCAGAGTGAGCCAGGGCAGAAGAGAGTATTGGGTTGGATTCTCTTAGTTTCAGATCTGCTATGTTTTACTCCCAAGTCTTTAATCCATGATAATAAAGAGTGTGGAGTGACAGACACTATTACTGACTATACTTTATTATCTTCTTCTATTTCCAGAGGAAATCTAGAGATATAGAATAAATACTGGCTATTTACTGCTGGGTAACAAATCACTCTAACATTTAATAACTTAAAAGAGCTGTAGACATTTTGTCTTATGTCTCTGTAGGTCAGATGTCTTGGAACAGATGAGCTGGATGGTTCTAGTGTAGCATCTGTCCTGAGGTTTCAGTCAAGACATCAGCTAGGTCTGAACTTAAGAGGTTACCTATTGTCATTTTGGCAATATTAAAAAAATTTTTTAAATGCTTACATATTATTTTATCAGTGTAAATGTTTTGCCTGTATGTATGTGTATGCAGCTATGGCGGTCAGACAAGGCAGTGGATCCCTTGGATGTATTGATGAGCTACTATGTGGATTCTGGGAATTGAACCGAGGTCCTCTGTAAGAACAGCAAGTATTCTTGACCAACGAGCCATCTCTCAAGCCCCTACTTTGATAATGTTATATTCAGTTCGGAAAGGAATTATACATGTATACAAGGCTGGCTACCACCATCAGCTATCTCATCACTAACATCTCCTGGTTTCCTAGTTTTGAATATATAAAATATATTTTCTTTCTGGTATGTACCTCCAGTTTTGCTTAAATCTTTGCCAGAATCCTATTCTATAAATCTACTCAAGATGATATTATTATTATTACTATTACTACTACTATTATTATTATTATTATTATTATTATTATTATTAATGTTCCAGTAAGTGTGTGGTTCTCTACTTCCTATCAGGTCATTTTTCTTGACTTTGAACATTGAATATTTACCAAGATTTAAGTCATTCCATGCCAAGTACTGGCTAGAAATATTTAAAAAAAAGATACAGAATCTCTATTCATTAACCTTACAATGTAACATACAGGAAATGTATAAGTAAAAATTGCATCATGTTATTTGGGACCATAAATGTTTTAGACAGTGAATAACTGTTAAGATGAGATGGAAAAGAACCTGTAGGTGAGGGAAAGCTTACACCAGGACTTGAAGGTTGCCTAGAAGTTCATAAGGCAATCAAATAGAAAGAAGCATTGTACCAAGAAGGGGAGTATCAACATCAAATTCTTGATCATGATTCTTCTTGCTTATTAATATGGGTAGACTGTAGACTCTTCATGTACCACATTTTCTTACTTGGAGAACCTGTGCCAGTTTCTGCTTTGTGTACTTATCTATGAACACAAAAGGCCAGATTTCCCAAGTCCATTGTTTTTTGAGTAAAATCAGAATAATTTACATATTGGCTCTTTCCCATGTGGCTTCCAACCTTTTCCAAGACTCCAGTCTCAGTATGTTAGTTTGTTCCATTCACTTGGTTGACATTATCATTTTTACTGTGCTCATGTCTAGGTTAAGACCTCACTATCTTTCAGATGGTCTTGGGTATAGCTTCAGCTGTTAACTTGACATGACCTAGAGTAATTCAAGAAGAGAGCATCAATTAAGGGACTGCATAGATCAGATGGACTTTTGTTCATGTCTGTGGGAGAGTGCCTTGATTATTGAGGTAGAAGAGTCCAGCTATGGTGGGTGGCACCATTCCCTGAACATGTGGTTCTGAACTGGATAAAAATCTAACAGGATAAATAATCATGTTTATGAACACTCAGACAGAATCTTCCACTGTTCCTGCCCTACATTAGCTGTGAAGTGAGTTCCTGGTCACTGGTCATGCTGTGTGGAATAACAAGTAGACCAGTAAGAGTCTGAATTCTTGCTTTCAGTCTATTCCTTGACTTCCCTCATTGGTGGACTGTGGCCTGGAATCGTAAGCCAAATAAACCCTTTTCTCCCCTAAATTGCTTTATGTTATTTTTTTTTTTTTTAACATAGCAACAGAATGAAACCGTCTCATTGGAATTTTCTTGTGGTCATTATAAGAATGAGACACCGGCACATGCACAGGCTATTTTGTTAATGAAATCTTTGCTTATTATATGTTCAATAGTTATCAGTGACTCGCTAAGCATCATCAAAGAAAATACCATGCCTGATCCGTATTACTTGTATCCAAGACTAGCTTTCTGGTTTGCTTCTGCATCCTGTAAATTGTTAAATATTTGTGATGCTAATGTTTGCCGTGGCACATGGTGTTAAATGGGAAAACAGGACCATGGGATCTATTTCTGTGTTGTTCATGAATAATAATGCATGATTAATTGTATATCAGATTGTGAAAATATCAGAAGCACCAGGCAATTGCAGCAGTGATTATCACTATGATAGGCTTTGACATTCGATGTTTGAATTCAGTCAATTGTAGCAAAGGACAGTGGACTTTTGTTGCTTTAGGGAACTAGAAAAGAGGGTCCCATATTTGGCAGAACCATTTAAAGCGAGAAATCAAAGCACAAGGGACTAGGTCTCTAGCTCTGTGTGTCTTTAAGTCTTTCTTTATGGAACACAGCAGTAATTGCAAGGGAAATAAATCAAACTGAGAGTAGTTTTTAGAAAGAGGCACATCATTTCCATTCATTTCAATTTTTATTATAAAAGACGGGAAAGTATCCTACAATAAGCCTTGATTATTTACCAGAGACCATGAAACCCCAGGGTCTGCTTACTGGCTTGCTCCAGGCATTTCTATTAAAAGTTGACAGTAACTCCCTGTTTAGATGAGCTTTGTGGAGCACAGAGGGGAAGGAAAGCATGTCCCCTCTTTGCTACTTGGGGACAAATGGCTACACAGGGAAACACACTATCTTTAAAGTAGTCGTTAAGGTTTCTTTGCAGCAAGATTATTTTCCTTCCTGGGAAAAACATCGTTTCACTGACAAATTGCCAGAATCTACAGTCAGGGAAATGGCCTGGTTGATATGGCTTCTTCAAGCAGGCACAGATACTCACCTAAGAATGCAATATGTGATCCAACGGTGCTGTATTTGATGCTGGGTACGCATTGTTGTCTCTATGTTTTTTTAATTAATTAATTAATTTATTTATTTATTGTTTGTTTGTTTGTTTGTTTGTTTGTTTTGTTTTTTCGAGACAGGGTTTCTCTGTATAGCCCTGGCTGTCCTGGAACTCACTCTGTAGACCAGGCTGGCCTCGAACTCAGAAATCCACCTGCCTCTGCCTTCCAAGTACTGGGATTAAAGGCGTGCGTGTCTCTATGTTTTAATTAATTTATTTACTCATTCCTTTTAACTTTTATCAATCAAATATCCTTTTTTGAGAATTCTTCTCATATACACAATATATACTGGTCCCTACAAACCCCTGCTTCTCTATGACCTCTAAAAACTCCTACCCAGACAAATTTTTCTCCCTTGTTTATAGCTATTTTGTTTTGAGACCCACTGAATGTGACCAGGGCTATTTGTGTGACTGTGAGATTCTGATGTGCTTAAGAGAGGGTATACAATTAAAGACAGTGATTTGTACGCTTCCCAGAATCTAGCAATAGCCAGTAGTTCTGCTCCGTGATCCTCCTTCACCGCTCCCTGACTAATTGTCAATAAGAATGGCTTTGTGAGGGTCTAACGCAGATAACTACAGTTGTGAGTTAATAAATGAGATAGTTGTATGGTTGTATGGAGTCTAAAAATGGCATCCTATGGCCCGTTCTCCTGTCTTCAGGCTCCTACTTACTTCTGTGCTCTCTGCCATAATGTTCTGTTCCATGAGCTCTAGAGGGGGTGGTATAAATAACTTGCTGAGGGTTTAACATCCATCCATTGCTTGTTCTCTGCAGCTTGGGATATCCACAAAGCCTCTGCATTCACCACTACTGACTGTAAGAAGAGGCTTAGAGAATTATTGCTGAGCACTGCCTTTGTTGATGGGTAAAAACGCTAGTATTTAGAAGGCAGTTTGTGGCTATGCTAGCTTAATTAGTCATCAGCAATAAGCTCTCCACATGGGCCTACTGCTTTTTCAGTCCTGGATTGTTAGCCAGACTCACAGTTGCAGGCATGAGTCATACCTCTGCCTCCCTGTGGAAAAGGCTTAAAATCCCACCAGAGGGCAGTTGAACAGTCAACACAGTTGAACAGGTCCACAATGGTTAAATCAGTTACATAGATGCGTATATCGTGCCTTTTATTTTGTTTCTTTGTACTTCTTTGTCTGGATGAATCAAATAGGGAATTTGTGTGTGTGTTCACATTTGCATGTGTCAATGCACATGTGTATGTATATTTGCATATGGAGAAGAAGAAACAACCTTAGGTGCCTTCCACTTTTGCCTGTGGCAGGGTTTCTCACTGGCCTGAAACTTCACCAAGGCAAGCTAGGCTGGTTAGCCAGGAAGCTTCCAGTATTCACAGTCTGCTTGTCTCTAGCTTCCGTCTCACCATCACCGAGATGAAAAACCTGCACCCCTGTGCCTGGCTTTTTTTCATTGGTTCTAGGGATTTGAACTCAGGTCCTGATGCTTGTGTGGCAATAGCTTTGCCAACTGAGCTTTCACACTAGTTCTCTTATTAGTTTAAAAGTAGCAGGATTCTCAAATGCACACTGTTCTTTTTTCTATAAGATCCGTCCAATAATTTTATGTATAACTTTTCCTCATTTTAGTCAAATACAGTTCAATATTGAGGGTTAATTTCAATCCATCCCATACACACTTTAAATGATTTTTATTTTCCTTATAACTGAGCACTATGGATCCCAGTACTTCATCGAGAAGATAATAAGGAAGTTAATCATTTCCCTGTAATAGACTTCTAGGTTACTGCCTCCATAATTAACATTACTATGTTTCTAATTAACATTTATAATTAGCCCTGATATGAAACACTGGTGTGGACAGGTTTTTTTTTTTTTTTTTTAAGTACTTAGGGTTATTTCTGGCATACTTGCTACCACGGTGCCAAACACCCATTCACTAAGGGTTGCTCAGATCTCACAGCTCCATACTTCAGCTGATCCTTCACCCCCTGAGGGCATGCCTGGAGAAAGGTTACTTAGGTGGAGGCTAGAAACCTTGATTAATGGGAAATGATTGGAAGAGGATAGACATGCATAACCTAGAAAAGTAAGTTCTTGGAATGTTGTCACGATGACAAGAAGTTTTAATATAGCTTTAACTCAAGAGGAAGCGGTAACACCAAATGATTTGGATTACAAGAACAAGCGTTAGAAATGTAGAGGAACATGATGAAGGTATTTGAGCTATCTAAAACAGGAAGCAGGCGTTTGGTGAGACACTGAGAGTATTCTTTGTCATAGGAAATATCTAATAGCTCAAAGGATCCCGGAGAAGCTGGGATACAAAGCTCTCTTTTCAACATCCTTTCAAATTCCCTGGTCCTTCCTTTGTCCATCCCAACCTCTGCAATGTCCTCTCATATTTCCACACGGAACATCCATATTCATCTCTACTTGTGCTGGGAGTTAGGCGATGCTCTAGGGAAGAGAAGGAAAGGGGCTGCAGCAGCATTGACTGACGCATACAGGAAAGTAGCATACAGGAATGTAGCATTACTGCGATCTGCCTTCTCTAAAAATGCTTCTGTCTCACGAGACTGCTCACCTCCTGTGATAGTCTTTCTACAGTAATTATAAACAAACTTACATGGATTTATGTGTGTGTCTATGTGTATGGGTAGGCATATGTAGTGCTCTTATGGAGGTAGAGAACTACAGGTGGTAATTGGTTAGCTTTTTCCACCATGTGATTTCCAGAGATGGGACCAGGTTGTCAGTCTTGATGGGAAGCAAATTTACCCACTGAACTAGCTGGTTGGACCCCACTGTAGTTTTTACTATAGTGTTAAAGATTTGTTGGAACATGTCTTCTGTTTCTCAGCTTTTCTTCAGCTTTTCTGTGCTCCAAAAGCAATTAGGAAACAAGCTAATATAGGACAATGAATGGATTCATGGTTTGGCCAAACACAAGGCAAGGTGAAATCTAATATTTTCCTACCCCACCTATGGCCTTCTTATGAATTCTAGAAAACTATGACACAAACACCAGAAAATAGGTAAATTTAGGTTTGAAGCACTTCAATGGGTCCTTTACTAAAAATGAAGGAAACTCAAAAAAATTGGTTCCAGGATACCTGTCCATAGTATGTACCCATGAAGACACTATTCATGGAAGCAAAAGAATGAGTCAGATCTTCTGGAACTGGAGTTACAGCTTGCAAATCATGAAGCTTAGGTCCTTTAGAAGAGCATCTAGTGCTCTTAAACAGGGAGCATCTAGTATCAAGATCCCTGACCTTTGAGAGAGGAGAGTCTCCGGGGTTTATTGGATGGTAGCTCTAAAACCCTCCCCCATCCCAGACCTGGCAGAGTTCTCTATCCTATGTGGAACTGCAATCTTTTATGTCTTTTCTTTTCTTTAGAGGTCAACTTCAAGTTGAACTTCTGCATGCTTGTTAAGCATACTAATTATGCAAATGAGAAAAGGTGATAGCCTAATAGCTGAAGGAAGAGACCCAAGTGTTTGTCTTTAAAATATCTCTTCACTGTGAACTGCAGCATGGAATCTCAGTTACCCTCCCACCTTGGTTGAGCCAACTCAGAACCCCCACACTGTGACCAAGAACAAGCATTTTTAAAAGCAGCTGCAGGATCAAAGTGCAGCTGTGGCCACATAAAAAAAGTGACATTTGGTCCACAGGCTGACATATTGTGTTGTTTTTTGTCTCATAAATATATAATTCCATGCAAGTGTGATTTGATCTGCTTGGATGATGGGCTGTACTTTCGGTGTCCCTAGCGGATGCTCGACACCTGTGTACTTGCTGTGACTGCTGCCTATCCAGTGATGTAGTTAACAAAGGAAAAGTGAAGTTTCTTTTACAATCATTTGCCTTTCAGTTCTGCTATCCTGATCGTACCTTGTGTTTGTGCTGATGCATTTAGAGGGTATCATTTTTATTTTAATGCATTTAAGACACCTTTGATATGTCTTTCCTCTCTCTTGATGGCTTCTTTGTTCTAACAGACATCTTTCTCTGACCTTCATATTTCTAAGTTATTTCTTACCCCCCAACTGACAGAGGTCATGTCTGTGTTGATGTTAATGTCTAGTCTTCTGCAATAGTAAAAAAAAAAATCAGTCTGTAGGACGTTATATTTTGAACTTTCATAGAAAAATGATTCTATTAAAATGGTATTTTAAAAGGCCCATAGGTCTTTTGAAGCTTCTGAACGTCACTCCCCACTGAAAATAAAAAGGGGGAAACTAGTCATTGAAATTACATGGTATGTGACATTCCAAATGAAGAACTCAGGGAATTAAATTCATTTAGTTTCATCTAGTGTCTTAGTTAGGGTTTTACTGCTGTGAACAGAAGCCATGACCAAGACAACTCTTATAAGGACAACATTTAATTGGAGCTGGCTTACAGGTTCAGAGGTTCAGTCCATTATCATCAAGATGGGAGCATGACAACATCCAGGCTGGCATGGTGCAGGAGGAGAGTTCTGAGAGTTCTACATCTTCATCTGAAGGCGGCTAGCAGAATACTGGCTGGCATCCAGGCAGCTAGGATGAGGGTCTTAAAGCCAACACCCACAGTGACACACCTACTCCAACAGAGTCACACCTTCTAATAATGCCACTCCCTGGGCCAAGCATATGCAAATGATCATATCTAGTAAATTTCCTTAATTGTGAATTATAGTTTATTTATCAAGGCATCAGTTTGCTCCCTTTCTATATCAAAGCATCAGTTTATCAGTTTTCTGCTTATGATGTCAGGCTCAGAAAACTGGTCTTCCTTGGTTTTCTGTAGTGACGGGGATCAAACTGAAGGCCTTGTACATGCCAGGCAAGCACTTAACCACTGAGTTATATGCCAGGAAGTTAGTATTTTGAGACAATGTCTTAGTATGTAGCCTAGGCTGGCCTTAAACCTGTACTGGTTTTACTCCTATAGTCTCCTGTGGCTGAGACTTCAGGGCATGTCACTGTGCCTGGCTAAAGGGTTCTTTCTGACTCATCAGGTATCCTCCAAAAAAATGTGTCTGTCAATGCTCACTTGGGTTTGTAATTAGTGACAACCTAGAAAATGTTTATTATACAAATTGTAGTGCTGTTGGGGTGAATAGAGAAGTTAGACATCTGGGATAGGCTTATGTGATACTTTGAGGGCTACAATTGAGAATGCATTTTCTATGAGTGTTTGAAGCTTTACTTTTATTAAACCAATTCTTTTTATACCATGTTAATTTTTTAAAAAAATATTTCTTTTATTATTTTTATTTATGTTTATGTTTGTGTTGAGAAAGTCATGTGACTGCAGAGCTCACAGAGGCCAGAAGAGGGCATTAGATCCTTTGGAACTGAAATTAGACTGTTGCTAATTGTGTTGTGAACCAAGATAGGTGCTCTTTAAGAGCAGCAAATTCTCTTGACTGTTCGACAGGGCATAATCTATCTAGCTACTTGTCTGTTTCATATCTCGATCTCTATCTATATTTATCTAATGTGTATATATATATATAAAGTTATTATTTTATAATATCACACTCTATTCTTGAGAACAGAACGTACCTGGTTGTATCTATTTTCTTCTTTCATTTTTTCATGTTTTTCATATTTACTGTATACTTACTGAGTCTCGCTATTAGGCTGTAATCCAGGCATGCAAAATGGAGAACATATTAGCTTTTACAATAGCTCATACAATCTTGTTTGGACACTTCAGAGGTCTCAGGAATGTTGGTGGGGCTTTTAAGAATGTATGTCTTCATCAGGGTAATATCGCAAATAAGTCGTTTGTACTATGCCCATAGTAAGGAAACAGGAATACCTTCTGACTGTGTTTACAAGACCTTGCATTTGCATTTGGCAGCTTGTGGTAAGCGTTGGCTCCTTTGAGTTCTCCGAAGGCTTTGCGTCTATGTGCAGTTCAGAACTCTCCCTTGTATTTTCTAAGATCAGCATGTTAAGAAATGTGTTTCCACCCTACAATTATGAATCTTCTTTGTTCGTACCCACAGTTTCTGCCCTTATAATCGAGACTGACAGGTTTAGACATCCTTTCCAGAGTGTAATAGTTTTCAAGACTATCGTAAATAGTTTTAATGAACTGTGGGTAACAGTAAAATCATTTCACAGAAGAGATCCATCCTATTCCTGTTTAATTAAAATCTCTCTGCTGGTGGAAAGTTCTCTCTCTGGTGTTTTCTTTAATGCATTCACGGTGCATCTATCTGGGCTCCCTCACTAGAGATATCTTTCATTATAATCCACTTATCTAAGTTTATAATTAAACTTCCAAATGTAAAATTTCCAGTGGCAAATTGCCAGGTTATCCAGTGAACTTTTGTCTTTCTCTGAGAGAAAACACTCTTTAAAAATTTGGTTTTCGTAACTTGGGCAGTTTATCATTTTAGAGGTATTTGTTTGCACTATTTATGGGAATATAAATCAAGACAGTCATTATGCAAACAGACACCTCCAAAAACCAAAAGCAGAAATAACATAAGCTTAGCTATTCTACCCATAGGAAGTAGAATGAGCATGCCAAAGAGATACCTGCCCTCCCGTCTTTACTATCTTACTGCCACAACATCCACAATAGCCAAAATGTGGGATCAACTGAGGCGTGCATCAGTGGATGTATAGAAATGAGATGTGTACATTTATACCGTGCTAGGGCATTGATAGGTGAAATGTATTGCATGACAATTACCGTGGGACTGGGTGACTTTGTTCAAAATAACATTAAGTCACAAAAAGAAAAGATATTTTGTCTTTTGCAAAAACATAGATGGAACTGGAGAGTGTTGTATTAAGTGATGAAATTAGCCAGATAGAGTAAGACAAATATAGCATTCTCCCACTCAAATATATTGCTTAATATACCTTATTTCATAAAGGCAGACCATAAAATATGGGCAGATTAAATACAGGCAAGGTTTACAAAAGGATGTAGGACAATGGGTATCACAATACGTTAAGGCAAGAGGATTAGTTTGTGGAGATATATACTGCAGTAGGGTGTTCATATTAAATTATGTTCATATTGTTCATGATAAATTATGATGTATGCTGAATGACTAGACAGGAAATGTTGGAAGCTTAGTAACATTAAGAAATGATGGTGGTGCACGCCTTTAATCCCAGCACTTGGGAGGCAGAGGCAGGTGGATTTCTGAGTTTGAGACCAGCCTGGTCTACAGAGTGAGTTCCAGGAGAGCCAGGGCTACACAGAGAAACTATGTCTCAAAAAACAAAACAAACAAACAAGCAAAAAAGATAAATGGTTAAAGCTATCAAAATGAAGATTGTCCTGATTTGATCGTCATGTTTTATATGCCTATATTGAACTATTGTACTATACCCACAGATATGTATAATTCAAAAATATCTGTTTAAATCCATAGATACACATTAGTAGTGAGACATAGTATGGAAGAATGGCTTTCATTTAGTGTCACCGATTTCTGTCCAGGTCTTTGAAACAGCAAGTGGGTAATACTGATTAAATAAACATATGGATGACATTAAGGTGGGGAAATACTACATGAATTATACTTCATAACAACTGCATTCATGCTGGGTGGGTTTGTTTAAAGTAGCTATATACCAGGTTTGTAAGACTCTGTGAGTGTGGTTTCCCTAACATTTATAGGAGACACAATCTCACAATATACTCCCTGTTCCTCTAAAATCTTTCTCCCCACCCCCTACCTCTTTAATGATCCCTGAGCCTTAGTCTCAGAGAATGTGTTGTAGATGTATCATTTTGGACTGAGCTGTGCAGTTCTTCATTCTGATTGGTAAGTTGTGATTTTCTGTAGTCGCTGCTATTTCCTGCAAGGGGAAGTTTCCTTGATGGGGTGTGAGAACTACATTTATGTGTGGGTAAAGGACACATATTTAGAATGTAGTTTAGGATTATGCTGGTGTAGTAGAGTGGCTCTTTAGGTGCTCCTCCAAGATCCATGGCATCACTAACCCCCAGTGGTTCACTAGATTTCCAGTACTAGGCATGGTTATCCTATTGTTGCGTGGCATTTAAGTCTAAGTAGAGAGCTGTTGGTTGTCACCAGGCTATGTATGCCACTAATGCATCCTTATAGTTGCAGTGCCATGTTGACTGCTGCTGTGGTTTATAGGTCATCACTTGCTAGGACAATGAGTGGTTTCTCTCCCTCCAAATCTTGCATAGCGCTTTCTGGTACCATGAGAGCTAGTCCCCAGGGAGGAGGTTTTTCAGGTCAGATACAACACTGGCCTTCTAGGTCCTGCATCCTTAATTCATGGGCCTTGACTTCCACCTCTGGAAGAAACGAATGCCAATATCAATAGCTTATAATACTTTAGAAGTCACTTGAACAATCCTGGCCAACATCTCAAAAGAAGGCTTCTAATGCTTGGTGTAGGTGTTCTGTTAATCTATGGTTCTTGGTGGAGCATTGACAATCACGGTGGGAAAACTTCATTTCATCTAAACTCATCTATCTATCTATCTATCTATCTATCTATCTATCTATCTATTCAGAGTTATGTATATTATAGTTATTTTAGGTAGAGAGATAGTTAATGGTTTGATTCCTCATGAATTTTCAGACACCCTTACTCTCATTTTACCTGCCATCTCTTTCTTCTGTATTTACTTCCCTCAATCTTGACAATTAAAGCTTGCCCCTTATATTTCCCATTCATTACATGAACAAGAATGATAACAGTAGACATACCAATGATGAAATTAGAAATATCAGGATGTCTCAAACTTAAGACAAAAAGTACAGGGAACTAAGGATCACTGAGAGCAGGAGAAACCATCTTCCTCAGGGAAGAGTACACCAACTGGTTATTCAATATCAAGTGGTCAATTATGAAATCATGAAAAGGTAAAACACACACACACACACACACACACACACACACACTCAAAAATTTAACATTACACAAACTGAGCATTTTGTATTTATATAATTAGGAACGTGTGTGTGTGTGTGTGTGTGTGTGTGTGTGTGTGTGTGTGTATACAATTAAAGAAAAAGAGGGCATAAAAGATAAAAGTGTAGAACACACGGGGTTGTAGTTCAAGAGAAGAAAGTAAAGGGGAGAAATGATGGATGTAATCATAATTACAAAAACTATAATCAAAAATCTGCACAACACATATAATGAATATATGTATGCATATACGTGTGTTTAAAGCCTAAGAAATTAGAAAAGAGATGAATAGAGAGTCAAAAGAGGTGCTGAGGATAAAGGGGGTGGCAAAAAGGATATATGTGACACGAGATGGAAAGGAGACAAGGAAGATGCCTCCAGGGAAGGCCAGGGGATGGTGAGAGCACCGAGGGGGAGAATCTGCTCACACCCACTAAGGACATGCCACAGTGATACCTAACACTTCACACACGGATGTTAAAATAATGTTGAAAGTCAAACATGGTCAACTTTAAACACGCTATTTAAAAAATCATAATTTGTCTTCTTGGATGAATGTTCTTCTTACGAATAAATAAATTTAAATAAAAACTTTAAAAAAGGAGTCTACACTTCTCTTCTCAATTTCCATTTATTTTGGGATGCTTCCCTTCAGATTTGACTCTGCTGATTTGGAAGTAAGAAGGATGCAATATGGCGGAGGGTTCCAGCAAATCTCCTGAATCTAATGAGCATCTTGTTAATGGTTGACATGGAGCCATAATAAGTGAAAGCTTATAAAAGATAATGGGAATGACTGCTTAAGAATTTCATAGGCTTTTATAAACATGTTATTATTTTGATGTCAACTGTGGATACATTTTTCAATTGCTTCCTTTGCAACATTAGATGCATAATTAATCAGGAATATACAAAGCTGTACTTACAGTTTAACCAGATAATTGTCCTGGCATTAAATATTTAGAATTGTACATTGTAGAAAATATTAATGAGTAATTAAGTAATTTTTTTTAATTTTAAAGGTCAACATCATTTGAAAAGAGGAATTAATCTCATTCACACAGTCTAGCAGTCCTGGATTTTAACTAAGAGTCTTTAATGCAATTAAATGTAAGCCTACATAAACTACACCGCAACCTTCACACGTGACTGTTCAGTAAACTACATATATACAAAGTGATTATTAAGTTCATCCATGCTCTTTCAAGCAAGATATATTACAAAATAGACATGACCATATATATTTCTTATTTCCTAAACTATCTACAAAAATATTTATATTCATTTTCTTACTCTCTCTAAAATGTAAGATTTTCAGCCTAAATTCCTTCAAACAGTATATATATATCTATCTATACTCCTTCGTGACTATGTTATGTTATTTCTACTTTCTATTCAGTGATTAAACTTCTTTTTCCCCTTCCTTGTAGTATCCTTATCTTGAAAAAAATGTAGGCAATGTTCTACTTTTTCTATTGTTCTGATTAGGGCAGCAGGTAGAGTAAGATTATTTTTAAAGAGCAAGTAATTTTTCATCTCCAGGGTACAGAGTTGTATAAGTAGGAAATTGGGTTTTCTAAGTATGGAAGAGAGAACTCAGACATAAACTCAAAGACATTCCTAGTTTCCAGGTTTTATATTAGCCTATGAAAAACTAGATCTGCTGATGCATTGCATAAATTTAAGAGAAAAGTAGGACATTAGAATGACTCCTGGCCCTGGTCTCATCACATGTGACACAATTATTGACATGGGAACACTGAGAGACAACTGGTCTGGAGTTGCAGGAGAATGAACGGCTCTTCTGTTTATATGCAAGAACTGAATATCAGCTATTTGCTATTTGTGTGGAGATGGATAGTAATAGGTATATGGACCAGGTCAGGAAAGAAGTAGTGACTAGAGAGATACAGGAATGAAGATAGAGAAAGGGGAATGGAGACATGTGCTATTTAAAGCTGGGAGACCAAATAAGATCCCCTTGGACAGCGAACAAAGCTGAAAAGGGAAGGAATCTGAGGACAGAGCCAGAACCAAATATGAATGTCAAGCTGAGGAGGATGTGTGAGTGGTGTAGGCCAAGGAGAGGATGCCAGAAAGAAGGAGCCAGCAGGAGAGCTTCACAACTTGTCTCAAGTGAAGAACGTGGAGGAGACTCTAGGAAGTCACAAAAAGAGGATTTTATGACTTTCCACGAGGCTGTAGCCAGTTGGTTATAAAACAACAAGAATTCTTTTAAGGTAGTCTCAGAATGATGTAGGGAATAGAAGTAACTTAGATAGTTGCATCTCTGCTATGTTCTTATCTAACCCTGGGTATTTGAGCTGCTTTTTTTTCTCATAGGGGAAACTGAGTTAGCTCACAAGAATAGTAAAGAATCACTGCTTTGTTTGGTCAGCAGCCTTAGATTGATCAAAGAAAACAAGCCCGTTCCTATAGTTTTCTTGTATGTGGTTATCATCTCATAAAGATTATTCCTTTCTGTCATGGAATGGCACGTTTTAAAAGTGTCCAAAGATGTACATACATGAGGAAGCCAATATGAAGGACACATTAGCCTGATTTTCACAGAACCAGGGTCATTTGTGTTTGGGCATTGTCACTTGAACCACATAGGAGGTGTGTTTTATCAGTAGATGCAGTGGGTATACCATTCAATAAATTATTGTTTATAAATAGATCCTTTGCTCCAAGTGACTGTGACACTGTAGGATATGGAATTTGCCTTCAGCTTCTGTTACATGAAGAACACAGAAAGAGCAGGGTCAGAACAAAAGCATGCTTTTCTCACAAAGCAGAACATTTAGAAGTTGGCATCTGGAACTTAGTTGTGATTGGATGAAGAAAGTGGAGTGCATGGTCAACCAACCGTATTAGTGAGAGCTTCCGCTACTGTTGTTGTTGTTGGGGGGGTGGGATGGCACATTGAGACTGAGCTGCACCTCTGCTACATATGTGCAGGGGGTTTCATTCAAGCCTACATGTGTGGCTAAGTCTCAGAGTGCTACCAGAGGTCCAGATTACTTAACTCTGTTGGTCTTCCTGTGGGGTTTCTAGTCTCTTCAGGGTCTTCAATCCTTCCCATACTCTTCCATAAATGTCCCCTATCTCCATCCAATGTTTGGCTGTGGATATCTGCATCTGTTTCAATCAGCTGCTGGGTAGAGCCTCTCAGAGGACATTTATGCTAGGTCCCTGTCTGGAAGCATTACAGAGTATCATTAATAATGTCATGATTGGTGTTTGCCCATGGAATGGGGTTTAGGTTGGGTCAGTTATTTGTTGGCTATTCCTTCAGTCTCTGAGCCATCTTTGACCATGTGTGTGCTTACCCTGGCAGATATTTGATGTGCCAGGGTGGGGTGGATACCCATGGGGGGGCCATCCTCTCAGAGAAGAAGTGGATGGGGAAAGGGGATGTCGGGGGACTGGGAGGTCATTATTAATGTAAATAAAGTTAATTAATTAAAAAATAAATACTTTTTTTAAAAAATAAAGCTGAGTCCTAGAATCCTCAAAGCTCAGGGTATGACATCCGTCTTCACAGTCTGAAGATAACATTCATATTTTATAGAAAAGGAACCAATTGCAAGGGCCTGTTCTTTCTTTCAGGGAAGTGTATTCTTTATTGAAAAGGGTGGTATCAATACCTTTGATCCTGCAGCCTATAAATCATTTTCCAGAACTATGTCACATGGCTGGGTAGAATCAGCTTGTCTGGAACTATAATTTTCTTTTCTTAAATAGAATATATTTTACAATCTGTAGTTCTGAAAGAAAAGGAGAATACAGAGACTTCCTCACTTACTACTAAGCTGTAGTTTCGGTTAGAAAACCCTTCAAGCCTCTTCCTTCTCCTCCTTCTCCTCTTTCTCCTTCTTGCACTTCCCTTTCTTTCTTTCTTCCTTCCATCCTCCCTCCCTCCCTCCCTCCCTCCCTCCCTCCCTCCCTCCCTCCCTCCCTCCCTCCCTCTCTCTCTCTCTCTCTCTCTCTTTCTTTCTTTCTTTCTTTCTTTCTTTCTTTCTTTCTTTCTTTCTTTCTTTCTTTCATCTGCTATGTCTTCTAGCAAAAGTATCTTCAAGGACAGGTATGATATTAATGTAAATATTCTTCAGAATTTTTGTGCTTTATTATATGGTGTAAAGTATTTCCATTATTATTACAGACAGCCAAGCACTGTGCATTCATACTCCCTCCCTCCCTCTCTCTTTCTCTTTCCCTCCCTCCCTCTCTCCCTCTCTTCCCCCCTCTCACTCACACATACACATACAAACATGCACACACACACACACACACACACACACACACACACACACACACACACAAATATCCACATATTATATGCTTATATTTGATGTCACAGAAAGTGCCAGGCTGCAGTCTGCAGAGTCAGTGTGTGGTAGAAGAGGCTAGTGGTAAAAAGTCAATATTACTAAGCACTGTTTCATTGCTAGACCAGAGGCCACACTCTCATAAAATAGAGATGATAGCTGTTTTCTCCTTCAAAGGGTCAGTGTGAATCTTTCATTGGACCCTTGGTACAGAGTTCTCTTAATTCTTCAAAGATATGTCTAAAGTTACAGAACTGAGAGGTAGAAAATGCATCTCTATGCATTTGCAGCAAGGCAAGGCTGTGTTTGATGTTTCTTAACATTTAGGAAGCCGAGGCAGAAAGATTGCCGGATGTTTGAGGCCAGCCTAGACTACTTACTGGTTTCTAGGCTAACCTGGGTTATAGTGTGAACACTTGTGTCAAAATGAACAAACTAGCCAACCAGCTGAATGAAACATAGCTGGAGTATGGGCTCTTCTGAGTGCTGATAAAGATAAGACAGGCATATCACGGCCAACTCCATAGTGAGCACTCTCTGTATAGCAGACCTATACTGATACACTTTCTGTTCACTATTTTATTCTAACCTGCTGCAAAAGGGTTAGAGGATGACTGTTTTCATTTATAGCTGAAGATTCTGAAGATTTGAGGTTATTGGGTGATCTGAAAGGATTCACCAGGAGTGACAGTAAACATAGGTGGCAATGGTGGCATCACTGTAACCACAGGTGGCTGTGGTGGCATTACTGTTTCCTGACCCAGCTCACTGAACTCCTCTGGCTTAGGCGATCTTGAAATAATTATTTAATATCCTTATGAGTATTTGTTTTGCAGAAATGGGAATAATTGTTTATTATATTTTTGTGAGTGTTAAATAAAATGATAGCTTGCCTTGCACTGAGAGAACCCACAGAGTTGGGAGGGATCTTGGCTTTGAAGGGCACGAGGCTCATGTTGGTGTTATGCATCCAGTATAACATAATTTTCTCATAGCTAAGGCACTTTTCTCATTTGTAGTATGCACAATGTGGAATCATTTTTTCTTTTTCCACTAATCTATTTATTCACTTTATATCCCGATGGCATTCCCCCTTTCCCTCCCAGTATCCCCACAACAACCCCACTCCCCATTCCCCTCCCTCTCTCTTCTGGGAAGGGGAGGGCCCCAAGATATCACCCCTTCCTGGCACACCAAGTCACTGCAGAACGAGGAGTATTCTCTCCAACTGAGGCCAGAAAAGGCGGCCAAGTTAGGAGAACAGGATCCATAGGCAGGCAACAGATTCATGGACAGCCCCACTCCAGTTGTTGGGAGACTCTTATGAAGACCAAGCTGTACATCTGCTCTGTATGTGCAGGAGCCTAGGTCCAGCCCATGCCGGCTCTTTGGTTGGTGGTTCAGATCTCAGGGACCCCTACATGGGTCCAGGTTAGTTGACTTTGTTGGTCTTCTTGTAGTGTTCCTATCCCCGTTGGGTTCCTCAATCTTTCCCTGAGCTCTTCCACAAGACTCTCCACGCTCAGTTCAATGTTTGGCTATGGATTTCTGCATGTTTCCATTGGCTGCTGGGTGGAGTCTCTCAGAGGACAGCTATGCTAGGCTCCTGTCTACAAATAGAACAGAACATCATCAATACTGGCAGGGATTGGTTTTTGTCCATGGGATGGGTCTCAAGTTGGTCCAGCCATCGGTTGGCCACTCCTCTGTCTCTGTCCCATCTCATTCCCTGTCTATCCTGGGTTGAAGGTTTTATGAGTGGAGTGGCATCCCCATCTCTTCTCTGATATTCCTGCCTAGAAACAGGAGGCAGCCACCCCAGGTCCCTCATACCCCACTGCTAAGAGTCCCAGCCGTAGTCAACCCCATAGACTCTCTGGGACTTCCCTCCAGGTCTCTGGGACATCTCCCCTCTCACCTGCCTTAGATCTCCCAACACCTGATCCCTCTGCACTGTTCCCATCCCCATCCCACTTCTATCTTTCCATTCATCTCTGACATCCATCTTCTTTCCCCTTCTGAGAAGAATTCAAGCATCCTTTCTTGGGTCCTCCTTGTTATTTGGCTTCTTTGGGTCTGTGGACTGTAATATGGTTATCCTGTTGTTGTTTTTTTAATTTGAATTATGGTGAATTTTTGTATGGCTTCTAAGGACAACACATGTCTCTGTCCTTTCAAGGGAAGACTAGTGATGGCTCTCACAAACAGCTCACTATCTCTGTGAGTGTCACTTCTCAAGTCATCCCTGACACCTTGGTTCTTTGTCTCTAAAATGAAGTGTTAATGGGCATATTTGGAATGTTAATATGCACATGTTAATTGCACAGGAATGAGCAATGGTGTCCTTAGGGCAATGTCACATGGCAATGATGGGCACATTATAGAAGATGAACTAGAACACCCAGCATTGTAACAAGAATTCATCAGCCATCTTTGATGAGCTGCCTTCACCCCAGTGCAGATGAGATGGTGCTATGTGGAATCACATGACCACAGCATGCTTCGTTCTCTCTCATCCCTGTTCCTTCAGGCTGAAGGTAAACTGGAATCATTTCTATGTTTTTTAAGTTTTGTACCTTTTAAATATTCAGGGACTCTGATGATAAGAACACAGTTGGGGAAATGAAATGCAGAAGACTGGCATACTTTTCGTAGGCTGAATGGCCTTTGTGTGATTAGAAAGTTGAAGTGAAAAGAAGAGACTGTGTTTCTTATGTAGTATTCATAATTTTCACGCTCTTCCTGGGTGCTAAGAGATATATAGTAAATAAGTTGGTTTGGAAATTCAGCGGCCTCTGTGATGTAAATTATTCATATCATCATGGGAGGTGCCTTTAGCATAGCAATTTTATCAGATAAAGCATTTTTTTCCATTCGTGTTATAAAAACAGAGGAATGAACTTTCTTGTTCTTTTCTATCCCCTCATATGGTTCTTAGTGAACTTTCATGTTGCAGGTGTTAGAATGACTCTCAGCATGACCCACAGAATAATTTGGTGAGTTTCAAGCATTTAAAAGAGGAAAAGTAACACATTTGTGTTTAGAGTTCATCCTACATGAACCTTAGTTACATATGAAATGATACATCTTGGCTCATGGTGGCTCTCATAAAAATCTGTTTCCTGTACTCTACCTTTAAGCTTCATTGGAAAAAAGAGAAATCATTAGGTACAGAAAATAAAGGACTGAAAACACTAAAATTATGTGGGTCTTTTTGGTAATACGATCACTGTAATATATCCTGTACAGAGCATTCTCAAACATCTTCTTTGTTGCCATTATTTAAAATCCATCGTATGTGCCCTACTGTTATGATGCCTTGTTTTTAGGTGATAGCTAGGCCATATGGTGACCATGAATTATAGGAGTTCTCAAAGGTATTCATCCTGGAAATGTTAGACTCTGAGAAAGGTGTCCTACCCTAGATAATCATAGGAGGCCTCAAGGCACTGGGTCCCTTCGAGAGTCAAAGTTGGACAGTGAGCAGTGTCAAGAGGAGATGAAGACTCAGAGTAAGCTACACACAATATTTTTCCAAGTATGATTCAAAGATTGATGCAGAATTGAAAATATTGATATGTTAGCCCTTGGCTGAGCATTGCGACTTATGTGTGGTCTCACGGGAGCTCATAATCTCCTGCCAATCTCTGATTTCCTATTTATAGCCATTTTTAAAGACAGAAAATATACTTTTCTCCGGTCGACACTGGAATGGTTTGAATCCAGCTTTACATATGATGGATGTGTGAGAATGCTGTGAGAACAAGCAAAACCACCTGTGTTGTGACAGTTTTGTATACATATGTTAACATCCTTATAGGAGTCATGGGAAAGTACATTATTTCAGGAGACAACATAGCTTATTCTGCTTTCTCAGCAGAGTAACTGGCCGTGATGTCTTACTCCAAATGTCCAGATTTGTTTTTCATCAAATGTATATTATACAGCATCATCCCTTTGTGTGTGTGTGTGTGTGTGTGTGTGTGTGTGTGTGTGTGTGTGTGTACATACTTGTAGAAAATATCATCTGTTATCTGAGTAAAATAGTAGCCTGGATTCAATGGAAGTGTCTACTGAGACAAAAGGCCTCAGCAGATTTTAATGTGTCATGGTAGATCTAGGCATGATAACACATGTTTCTTAACCACAGGAAGTTGGGACAGAAGAGAGAGCCAGTGACTGCATTCTGTATCTCCAAGAACGTTTCTATCTGTCAAGTTCCAGCTCTTAAACTAGCTCCTCACCAGCAGAGTGGTAGGGAGAACATGACCCCCCAAGTGATAGAGTGTGTGTGTGTGTGTGTGTGTGTGTGTGTGTGTGTGTGTGTGTGTGTGTGTTACATTCACAAGAGCAGACAGTTAGAAATGCTCACGCATGCACATTGCCCAGGACAGTGACCATGGGGTTGAGGAAAAGAACTCACATCCAGAACCATCTACCAATATCAAAATGTTTCTACCTGAGAAGGAGAAATCTTTTTCTGCTTCACACAAAAATAGCATAAGAACTCTTAGTGACCTTAGAATAAACTGTAATTTAGTGTCTATGGGGCCCACATTTTACCAAAAGCACAGCTGTGATAGATCAAATTCTTGGCTCCTTGCATCGAGGATATGTGCTCAGTTCAGTTGCCAAGGACAGAAGTTTTAGAGCCAAGTCTAGTGGTGCCTCCAAGGAGCCATGAAATCTACTAAGAGGCCACTCTTGAGAATAAACAGCCACCAAGTGGATTGGTTTATTACAGCCAGAGCCCTCTACTTTTATTCCTCTCAATTCTGGTTGTGGTACAAAAATATAAAGCAGAGCTTTGGGTTGTCTTTTAAAATACTATATTCATCCCTGGATTGAGGAAGGCCACCAGAGGACTGTGCACTCAAAGCGCATTGCTTGGCTCCTTCTAGAATAATTTTTAGTAATTTGTGCAACATCACCATTGTGCCTGTAGTATTTCTAGGAGAGTCATGAGACAGCATCAGATGCCACCTGCCATTGTCTGTTCTATTTGATGAAGTATTGTTCAGAATCACCCGTGTTCATAAGGACACCTGAGTGAATTCTACAAATGGGTAGGAATAAGGCAATGACTTTTTATGAAGGAAAAAACATCAAACAAAAGACGTGTGTTGATTTTTTTTCTGTTGCTGTGATAAAAATACCTCAGGAATAAACAACTTAGGGGAGAAGGGTTTGTTTGAGCTCACAATTTCAGGTTACATTCCATTATTGTATAGAGATCACAGCAGAGTCCTGAAATGAGCCACACCCACAAACAGGAGCAGAGAGGAAAAAATCCACGAATGCTTAATGTTTTCTACTCTAGTCCAGTCCAGTCTAGGGACCCAAACTAAGGATTCATGCCTCCCATATTCAGAAAAGGTCTTCCCACATCCACTAATACAAAAAGAGAATTCTCCACAGGTGTGTCAGCAAACAAACTTGATCTCAAGTATGAGCTGCTCTTCCTAGGTCTCTCTAGATAATCAGAACTGAGCTTCACAAAAGGTGTCTCATATTACTGTGTAGTTGAGGACTTCAGGTTTATAGTAGCTATTTCTTTATCGTTGGTCAGTAGAATGCTTATAGTCAGATTTACCACCTATCTTTAGTAACTTTGCTGGATGTTAAACCCACTAATGCTTACCCATGACATTTTTATGCTTTTCGGTTTACTTCATCCTATGAACATCTATCTATCTATCTATCTATCTATCTATCTATCTATCTATCTATCTATCTATCTATTATATATCTATCTATAAATATACATATGTGCATATATGTGTGAATATATTTTCCATAATTAGGTATCAAAGTTATTTTAGTTCTTTTTGACTCTAAATATAATTTTCTTGTGTTTTAGAAAATTCTATCTGGAACTTGGGTTGCAGCAAATAAGTAGAGCAGCATTTGTTTAGCATGCATAAGACCCTGAGTTCTGTCTTTATCATTGCAAAAAATAGATTATATATATGTATGTGTGAATATGTATATGTATTATAGACACTTCAAATTCCATATGTTCAAAAACATACTATTTTAAATTTCCCCTTCAAACCTGTGTCTCAGAGGTGTTTACCTTCTTAGTGATGGCTGGCACCTGCTCATTCCTGTGTTTGCATCACATTTTAATGTTCTGCCCGGGTGTTCCTCTTATCTACTATGTTCAAATCTCCCTGAATGTCTTCTGCCCAGTCTCTCTTCTACTTCTCAAATCCCCCCCCCAATAGTTGCAACTTCAATAGTTTTATAATCCCGCCTCCCAATTTATCTAGCCCTATTCATTTTAAGCAATCATGCTCACAGATCTAAGTCACTTCAAGTTCTTTACTGTTTTACAATTCCCTCCTGATATTTCAGGCCCTTTACAATTTGGTCCCCAACCTGTATTCCAAATCTTATCTCTACCCATTCCTCCCTCCTCTTTGTGTCCTTCGAAGCAGCCACTCACTTAATCACCAGTCCCTGCACACAAACATAACTAGCTTCCCACGCCTTATTCTCTCTGATGGATGTGTCCTTCTTGACTCCTTCAAGCCCTTATGTCTCCCTGCGGCTCTTCACAGATACTATTTTGTGTATTTCCCTCTATTTTATCTCAGCGATGGCCTCATCCTGAGTCATTACACTCATTGCTGTTAAGGATGTTTGTCCCTCCTCTCTTTGTATCTTAGTGGTGCATGACAATTTCTCTCCTTCGTTGTGAGCCCCTCAAGGAATCTGTACAGCAGGAAGCAAGTATAGGAGACATCCCCCAAGCATGTTTACTCTGAGGAATAAAACGTTATGTAATGGGGGCATCTGTTATATGGTCACATGAAAGTCGCTTGCCATCAGAGTACGTCCTGGTTGCATTCATCTGTTCTTCTCTTGCTTTCAGGATTAGGCAAGTGAAGAGCTGAAAAGTCTGAAGAATGTTTCCAAGGAGTGATCTGGCTGTCACTCACTGGGTTTCGAGGAGCATGAGGAAGCTCTTTCTAGTGCTTTCTCTCCTGCTGTCCCAAGCAGCTCATTCAGAAGGCAGGAAGGACAATCAGTTCATCTGGAAAACAGGTAAGAATGTTCTGGCTTTTCATTTGTACCATGGTCATTTAGGAGAATACTCCGTTCATATTTGTGGAGTAGTGGGAAATAACCAGAAAGGAAAAATACAGTCTTGTTATACAGAATACATTAAGCTTGTTAAAGCTTATCTGTCTATCATCTATCTATCTATCTATCTATCTATCTATCTATCTATCTATCTATCTATCTATCTATCTATCTATCTATCGTGTGTGTGTGTGTGTGTGTGTGTGTGTGTGTGTGTGTGTGTGTGTGTATGTGTACAGACCTGCAGAGGCCATAAGAGGGTACCAAATGCCCTGGAGCAGGAGTTACTGGTGATTGTGATCTGGTCATGTGGGTGTTCAAAACTAAATGTAGGTCCTCAACAAGAGCAGCAAGCACTGCTACCACTGCACCATCCCCCATCCCCATCCCTTAGATTTTCATTCCTGCTTAATTATATCCATGCCAATGGTACTTGCCATCCTTTAGAATTTTTGTGTTGTTATCAACTACAATTATCGTTTTCAGTTACACCTACGCCTTTGCCAACCATTTCACAACTGAGAAGTAAAATATGATGTCCAAGTGGAGCTGATTCACAAAGCTGAAAAGCTTTGAGTTTTGGATACATCTTTCTTTCTTTTGGGGTTCAAACCCCTTATCAATTTGATGTTAAATATCTTCCAGTATGGATTATTTATATGTAGGCTTGGGAGCAGGAAGAATGACCTAACTCAGGCTGGAAAGAAAATGAAGTGGTGAAAAGCTCTTTCTGCTCTTGCAGAGAACCCAAGTTCAGTCTCCCATCCATTTCACATGGTTCAACACCACCTGGAACTCCAGCTTCAAGAGATTCAACACTTCTTTTGACCTCCAGAGGCAACCACATTCACATACATACATATACGTATGCGCACACACACACACACACACACACACACACAAATTTTTTAAATCTTAGTATAATTATTTGAACAACTTTGCTTATGGGTGGTAACAATAAAGTCTCCTTACTGTATTTGGAGATGCTTAGCTATCTTGTGTACAGTTATGCATTATGCAAAAGAATTGATTTCAGGTTTTAAAGCTCACCTATGATTTTTATTCTCTAACAATATCCTTAATTTGCCTGTATAAAAGATTTGTTCATTTTAATTTCTAACCCTAGTAATTTATTAGCTTAAATTATGATCCCTAAACATAGGGTTGTTACTCTCATATGGCTCTTTGTATCTCTAATGCTTTCTTTGTTATGGATTTTAATTTTCCTAAGGTTTCACAATCAGATCATTTACAATATTTATTACTGTTTCAAGAGTCCATTTGTGCAAGTATAGATAACTTATACACTTAATATCTTGGAAGGGGAACATGGTGGTGTAGAAGATCTATGGTCCTCAGAGAGTTTTCATTTTGGTCCCATCGTCTGTAAATTAAATAGACTGCGAACATATTGTCATCATGGAAATACGTATAAAAGTGATATTCATAATATATAAATGACTTTGCAAAAATGAAAGTAAATTATGTTTTAAAGAATATTAAGTAAAAAAAAAAAATCCTAGTACCATTAGAGGTACAATCTGGAGAAAACTTAATTGCATTAAAACCTCTATAAATTTATTTAATTGTGAATTCCAATACTACATTAGTGATTTGTGTTTTCCCCCTACACAGTAATATTACCAAGCTTTAAAGATAGTTTTTAAGACACTATTGCAATTCAATAAAGGGGATTCTCTTGTTTTAATCACAGAAGTTGAATGGTGTATGAGGGTGGGGTGGGGGTGGGTCAGGGGGTGTATGTGTGGAGGTTAGAGATCAGTTTATTTTTTATTGGCCTGGAACTCACCAATTGGGTTAGGGTGGATTAGGTACACACTTCCGAAATGCTCTCCCTCTGCCTCCCAGTGTTAGAACTGTAAATGTGTGTTACCTTGCCTGCTCTTTCTTTACCTGGCTTCTGGGGAATCAAACTCTTGACCTTGACAAGCACGTTACAAAATGAGCTACCTGTTCAGCCCACAAAAGATAAGTATTTCATCAATTCAAACTTTATCTGGTTACCTTACTGTCTAATGTTCTCTGAGAAAGGCAATTAAAATGGAGAGTAGCAAATCTGCAGCATTAATGAGATGTGTTAGGAAAATGAGCTTATTTAGAGGAAAATTTATGTGTGTGTTTTCAAAAAAGTAAGCAATTGAGTTTCGGGAGAGGGAAATCTTTCCAGAAGACACAAGGCATTGTTCAAAATAAAAATATATATGGATGTTTTCATTTTCTTCAGCATCTACTGCTCCTTTCTTTCTAAACTAACATATTTGTATATGACCATAAACTTCAAAGCTGAAAAATGTCAATAGTGAATAATCAGAAACAAACCAGTAGACCACGTGAGCTACACCTCATCTCTATTTTACCTTTCAGAAAATGCCCTCGCTTGTATAAATATGTATAGTTTTCAGCTACAACTGAAGCTTTACTTTTTCGTAGCTATCCTTCATCATTCCATAAGGTCTTGATGAATAGTATATACTAGTTTGCACACTTCAGTCTCATCTCTTAAAGGCTGTGTGATATTCCTTCATGTTCTCGTTCAGCAATTGATTTCTTAATTGCTTGGCATCTCAGTGGCTTCAATTTTTTGCTATTATATATAATGCGGATGTGGGTAAAGTATTCTAAAACTATGAAATGATTTGTCTTGAGAAGTCATCATATCCCCTAGAATAATAATAATTTCCCTTCAAAATTGCCTTTGACCCCTTCATTTCTGCTACACACGAACACACACACACTCACTCACACACACAAGAGTTCATCATTATGTTTCATATGAAAAACTTTTGATGTTAAAATTATACTAAAGACCTGGAAATCATCTTCTGGCTTAGATTGGATACTATCCACTTAAACCCTTGCTAATCTTCACCATTTTCTTTCTAAATTAAAAGTTTAAATGTCAGTTAACCTCATCTAAATTAGAGGCATTTCTACCTCAGTCTTGGCTTTGGAAACGTGGTGGACTGATGATACTTGGAGGTTATGGTATGTTACTAAGGAGTACTGTTCTAAGAATACTTGCTATGTCACAGCTCACGTGGTCACTGATCTGCTGAAACTTTCCAAGACCTGTCCTCACCATGACGATATCTCATCTATATTTAGTTTTGGGAAGCCCAACATCCATGCCTGAGAAAGAAGTATCATTCCAGCATGAGTATCAGATAAAAACTGCTTGCTTATTGTTTTAAGTTTAAACCTGTAGCTATTTGTAAGTACTTACTTTGTTAAAGAGCAGGCAGATCACAGTCTCTAAAACCATAAGGTGTATTTACTTCAAACATTCATGGTAGTGATTTTGGGAAATGTGTTCATTCTTTTAACATCCACTGAGTTCTATATTCTAAGCAGTGTTACAAGGACAGATGACAAATAAAAAATGAGAACATAGTTCTCAGGTACTAAGCATTATCAACAGAAAATATATGATGGTAAGAAATGATAAGATGTAAAGCCAGGGCAGGAACATCTATATAGATGGTAGAGGAGAACTAGAAGCTCAAGTAGGCTGTTGATGGACCACTTCACAGAGGAAGTGGCTCTTTATAAAAGACCCAGGGGAACAGAAGGCATGAGCCATGGGGATGAGAGGAACCAAGTGCAGACGGCAAGCCTGGGTTACCGAGGCAGGAGCACAGGGTGGTGTTATTTAAGGACTAGGGAGGAATTAGACATGATAGCCTTCACCTTTTAATCCTAGCACTCAGGAGACAAAGACAAGTGGATGTGTGTGAGTTCAAGGGCAGACTGGTCTCCATAAGTCTTAGGCCAGTCAAGGCTACAAAGAAACAAAACAAAATCAGGACCAGGGGAGAGACCAGAATATTAGAGCAGAACACACAGGGGGAGTGACAAGAACCCTGGACAAGAAGGTAGCAGGACCATGTTAGCCATGAACTCATCTGTCACAGTTGTGACTCTGGATGAAGCAGAAAGATGCTGGGGTTCATTGAACAGCAATAAAAGATGAAATTCTTTCTAGTAAGGGCTGAGTGGGATCATTGTGGCAATACTTGAAAGGTAGGTAAGGGAGACTGGTTAGGTGGTGCTCAGGACAAAGAGTAGGTATAGCAGCTTCCGCCAACATCATGGAAGTGAGGTTGGTGTGAGGAGGTTGAATTAAACATACATGTAACAGCAGTTTTAGAAGATGTATTAAGGGCAGATGTGTTTGCGGCAGACATATTTAAGGATGGGCTTCTTTATTAAAGGAAAGGTTCATCTAATTACCAGGTACAGTTTGATGATGTCTTGAACTACTTCTGCTTGCTGCAAATGGCATGTTGCCTGTGTTGAGCCATACAGCTAAACATTCTAAAATGATCAAAGTGGCATGCAGCCCAGAACAAAATATCAGGACTCAAATTGACTTTAGGGTCCAAGTTAAAGAGCTCTGACTCAAAAGTAAAGCCATTGGAATGTGGCCTTAATTTTCTGTTGCATAACAAAAAAAGAAAGAAAGAAAGAAAGAAAGAAAGAAAGAAAGAAAGAAAGAAAGAAAGAAAGAAAGAAAGAAAGAAAGGACAAGATAAGACCAAGGCAACTAATAAAAGCAAGCATTTAATCCAGGGCTCACAGTTCTAGAGGGTTAGAGTACATCACCATCATGGCAGGGAGAATGACAGTAGGCAGGCAGGCATGGTTCTGGAGCAGTAACTGAGAGCTTATGTATGTTTGTCCAGAAGTATAAGGCACAGAGAAAGGAAGCTAACTGGGAATGACATTGGAATGAATTGAAACCCCAAGGTTCACCCGTAGTGATACACCTTCAATAAAGCCACACTTCTATCCTTCCCAAACAGTTTCATCAACTGGGAACCAAGTATTCAAATTTATGAGCCTATGGGAGCTTTTCCTGTTAAAACACCACAGATGCGAAGGAGAGAAACACGAGAGATATTGACTTTGCATTGATGAGTGAAGTGAGCTAGGTAGTGTGGGTGAGATAGCTGAATGCCAATCTACAACTTTGCTGCTTGCCACTAAGCCTGACGACTTTTCAATCCATAGAACCCATGGGATGGAAGGAAATAGCAAACTTGTGAAAGTTGTCCTCTGTCCTCCACATGTGAGTTGTGGCCCATCTCTCTCTCTCTGTCTCTCTCTCTCTCTGTCTCTCTCTCTGTCCCTCTCTCTCTGTCTCTCTCTCTCTGTCTCTCTCTCTCCCCCCCTCCCTCCCTCTCTCATACACACTAGATAAATAGATAGATGGATGGATAGAATGAATTTAAAAATTAACTCATTTTTGCTGTACTGTAGAAGAATTGGCCATACTTATACTTTGACCTTGTATGAAATTGCAATCACAAAGTTGAATATACAGAATCTGAACACTGGGGGGGGGGTGGTAGAGAGAGAGAGAGAGAGAGAGAGAGAGAGAGAGAGAGAGAGAGAGAGGATGCTGGATAAGCATCAGTAAAGAGGTTGAAATTAAATGCAGCTTTAGAAATGCAGATCTGCACTCAGAATTTGTGAGCCTGTATATGTAGAGAATAACATTTTGATTACATCCTTCGGGAGCCAAATGACATTAAAAAATCACTGTGCTAAAATGCACGTAACATAAACTTTACCATTTTAGCAGTTTTAAAGGTGTAAAATTCAGTGAGATTTAGCGCACTCACAGAGAGCTGGAGCTTTCGCGGATACCTTGTTCCAGAACGTTTTCACTAGCCAAAACCACATTTTATAAGTGAGCTTATAAAAAGACAGGAAAACAAATTTGGTTTTCGATAATAAATTTTGAAAAGAAAACAAAGTTCTATAGTTATATCTTCATGATGATATTTTTAAAAGTATTAGTTTTGTCAAATATAATAACTCATATATAGTATATATTGCTCTTATAGTAGAGCATACATTACACTTAGAGGGAGGGACCCGAAATTCCTGAGCATCTACAAAGGACAGTTATTTCATCTCTCTTGAGCCTAAATTAAAAATGAGGACATCAACATTTTGTAGGGTCATTTTTAAAAGTAAGATAAAATCTTGAAGTGTATAACGAAAAGCAATCAGTTAATAATGTTAGCTACTGTGTCTGTCTCTGTCTCTCTGTTTCTCTCTCTCTTTTAAAGATTTTTTTAATGATGTGCAAATGTCTACGTGGTGCTATGTCCATGAGTGTGCAGGTGCCCAAGGAGGCCAGAAAAGGGTCTCAGACGCCCTGGCTCTGGAGTATGGGTGGGTTATAAGCCACTTGACAAGAGTGTTGGGAACCAAACTGGGATATTCTGCAAGAGCAGCCTGCACTCTTACCCACTGAGACATCTCCCCAGCCCTATTCTTATCATTATTGTGTGCTAGTACTATGTGTTATAGCCATGTGTTTGTGTCTTGAAGTTTACTTCTTTAATCATACAAAATAAGGATCGTTTGATGGTTACATGTATTTTATTAAGAACTGAGTTTACTGATTTGAGGTATAAATTTGTCTTTATATTAGATTCTCAGAAAACTTTAATTTCAGTAGCTCTCACATGATAAATGGGAGAATAATGACTTCCATTCTATGAGTAAAGTAAACAAAATAGAATCTGAATAAAAACACATTAGGTCAATGATATTGCAAAAGAATAAAGGATCTTACCTATGTTCACAGTTATCCATAGCTTAAATAATATTTTCAGCAATAAAATATTATAAAGAAAATTGTGTTATATTTATTGCACACATACATCCTAAACTTCAAGATTCTTAAAGAAAACAAAATGGTCTTAGAAGAAAGATTTTGTTTTAATCTGTGTTAGAAATACACAAAATATTTCCTCTGGGAATTGGATTAAATTGAAATCATTTTAATTACTTCTATGTACATTAGACCATCTAAGGGGCATGTATTTAATAGACTCTTGGTGGTATTATTTCTGTAATATAAGAAAGCCTTGATATATATAGCATGGATTTTACTGCTAAATGTTATGATTATTTTTCCTTAAACTCCTCAAGAACTAATTTTATAATGTTCCTACGAGGTAAGGAAAAAAATCTATAATATGTAACAAAATAACTTACTCTGCTATTTATTTCTAAATATAACCAAAATGTAGACATCATGGCAACAGAAGATTTTGCTATTTTGATATATCCTAAGTAACTAGAACACACATAACTAACTATTGCATGAGCCATCTTCCACCTTAAGTGAAATGAGGGACTCTTTCTTTTTTTCTGTCTGTCTCTGTTTCTCTCTCTCTCTCTCTCTTGGTGTGCATATATGCACGTATGTGTGTGCATGTGCATGTGCGTGTGCGTGTGTGTGTGTGTGTGCATGTGTGTGTGTGTGTGATGTCTGTACAAGTTTGCATGCATGTGTATTTCTCTGTCATTTCATTTTTTGTGATTTCTGATCATGTTCTGCAAGGGTGTTTGACTCTTATTTTAAAAAAGACAAAATAGATCTACATGGACTTCAAGTGTCCCTGGAGCTCTCAGAATGAGGCACTCTAGGTACCTCACTGCCCAAATGAAGTCCACAAAAGGAGCCAGTCCATCTCAATTCTTTTTGGAATATCTTTTCAGGAAAAAAATCTGCTATTTACCTTCATAAGTCTGTCGCTGTTCATCTGCTTCACTCCTTCCCCATCTCTTCTTCCTTCTGTCCCTCTCTTCTGTTCTTCCTTTCTCCATTATCTCTCTCTCTCTCTCCCACCTTCATCCCTCTTTTAAAACAGAATCTGGGCTCTATAGCCCAGACTTAACTCCAAGTCCTAGCAATCCTTCTGTCTCAGCCTACTGAGGGAGGCTTATGGGTGAACACCAATCCACCCGACCACCTCACTATTTCTAACTATTATTGTTAACGTTGGTTTACATGCACCTGATACCTGTCATGGATCTGGTCCTAGGTTGGCAAATGATTTTTCTCTCATCATCTTTCTCATTTCTTCTTGCAAATCCTACTAGGTATTTTTTATCAAGCTAAGTAAGCCAGTGGCTATTTTCTGTGCATCTTCACTCTGCTGGGCCAAACACTGTGCTGTACTCCACTCTCACTTAGCTCTATGGGTGAATGAAAAGCTTCTTCCCATGACTTTTCCTTTGCTTCATTTTCTTGGAGCCTTTGGGCCTTTCCCCCATGTTCACTCATACTCAGTGAAGCTCAGACTTAACCACAAAATGGCATTCTCTCTACTTTGAATTTCTTTCTACAGCTCCACTCCTGATTCTCTTGAAGTATAGGGAAGGTGTCAAGGGTGAGAACCCTTTCACCTCAGCTTCTCGTATCCCTCACTCACACTTCTGTTTCTCTCCGTGTCTAAGTCAAAGTTACCCTCTGGTATTGCTCAGAGGGATCGGTTGGAACTCATTTTTCAAATCCTTTTATATTGGAAAGGGTCTCTGTACTTGTCATGTACTTGAATGATAGCCTGTGAGCTGGTTAGTTGGTGGGTTTTTTTTTTTTTTTTTTTTGTCAAATTGATACCAGCTGGGGTCTTCTGGGAAGAAAGAACCCCAGTTCAGAAAATGTCCCCATCAGATTGGCCTGTAGGCAGGTCTGTGAGACATTTTCATGATTAAGGATTGATGTGTGAAGGCTCAGTCCACTGTAGGCAATGCCACCTCTGGGCAGGTGGTCCTTTCTTATATTACACACACACACACACACACACACACACACACACATAGAAAGTTGTGTGAGTTGTGGAGAGCAGGCTTTCAGGTAACATTCTGCCACGGTCTCTGCTCAAGTTTCTTCCCTGAAGTCCTTTACTGGTAGATTTTGGTGGGGAAATGGAAGCCAAATAAACCCTTTCTTTCCCATGTTGGTTTTACTTGTATTTTACAGCAGCAATAGAAAGAAAACAAAGGAAGCTTGGGTGTAGAGGTCAAGAATAATAGGAATTTTCTCTGGAAATGTTCAGAATTGAAGCTGCTGCCTCTTATTACTACCAGAGCTGGGACTGCACACGTGGATGACTTTGTGACCTGCTCTTGGCACAGTCCTACCTACTCTGGAGCACTTCTTTCAAGCATCTTTACCTATAACTTTCTAGAGCCCTATGACGGTACACTTAGAGATATGCCTGTTTTCTTAAGTATTCTTGGCATCAACAGAATGTGCCCCTTGCTGTACTCATGTCCTATGGTTCTGAGATTTCTTTTCATGTGATATTTTTTCCTTCCTGTTACTCTTTTCCTGTTACTGAACTTCACATACAGACATCTGGCTTCTTTAGTGGATGTTAAAGGGTTTTGTTTGTCTGTTTTTTGTTGTTTTGGTTTGGGTTTGTTTTTGTACCTTTCCCCTGTCTTTTACCGATGCTTTTGTTTGTATTCTTATTCTATTTTCTAATTTTTCTGCTACTTCACATTAATTACTCTTTATTTTTAAACTGGCAATTGGACCTAGGGCTTTGTCAATACTAAGCAATTGTACTAAATGAAGCTGTAACCCCTGCACTCCGATCCCAGCCCTCTAACCCCAGCCCACTGACCCCAGCCCTTTGACCCCTGCCCTCTAATCCAACCCTCTTTTCATTTTATTTCTACTTTGGAGAGACAGTCTCATTAAGTTGCTCAGGCTCGTCTTGTAACCTCAGTCTATAGTCCAGGCAGGTCCTAAAGTGTGGTCATCCTGCCTTATCCTCCTGAGTATCTGAGATTACATGCATGTGCTTCTTGGTGCTTCTTGTAATATTTTAAAGTTACAGATATCAGTTTGCTTATAATATATTGTACTTATTCTAAAAATTTTAAACTGCCCAGGTTTCATAAACACGTGGCTTTCTGTTGAGAGGACTTTTGTCCTAGTTTGACTACATGTCTTCTCTAAATCATTTCCCTCTCTGCAAGTTCCCATTCCTACTTTATCCATTCATGAGTTCACCTTCAGAGCTGTGGAGCCCTCAGTTCTCTCTGCGGATTGTCTACTTAGTCAGTCTTTCACATTATCGTAAATGAAGACTTTAGACAACTAGCAGTTCTCTGGTTTGTTTGTTTGTTTGTTTGTTTGTTTGTTTTTGGCCAAATCTTGAATTTCATGGCTAGGACTTCTAAACTGGAGAACTGGCATTGTTACTGGAGATGGGCTTTTTACAAATCCAAATCGTTTCATTCTTAAAGATCTTTACCCTGGTACTATGTTTCAAAAGTGACATCTAAGAGATAACAACACAGATGTTCCCAAATGAACTGGCTTGAGAACCACAGGTACTCACATATCTTTGGTTTGAAGATCACATAATTCGTGGTCCCCACTGACCTGCAGTTCTACAGAGATGTTTACTCAACCAAATGTATTTTTGTTTTGTCTTAAGGGTTTCATCTCTCTCTGTTTATCCAAGCCACACCAGGGATTTCATAGAAGTGGCACAGTGATTATGTACTTGTCCCAATTCTCTGCTGCTATATAAATTCACCCTAAGATAGTAGATTAAATAATAATAATAAAATATTAACATATTGAGGTCTCGTTTGGTTAGTGCTAGACAGTTGGCAGGGATCTGGGTTCTCTAGAAGTTGCCTACCATGTAGCCTATGAAGACTTAGGAAGCTGTAATCAAGAGAGCTGGGACTGTTCAATAGCTCTATTTCCTGTGTAATCCCTTCATACAGAGTCTCTCAGAAAGTGAGGATTATCTCACTATGGCTGCAGGCCTCCAGACATGCCTCCACAGAGGACTAACTTGAAAAGAGGTGTGTGGTTTGTTCTACCTTAGCCTAGAAGCCAAGCCTACCCACTTTTGTTACATTCCATTGGTAACAAATATCTCTTAAGGAGCTTGTATTCTATTTCTTATTAAAAATGGCAAAGTACTCCCAGGGTATCGTGTGTGTGTGTGTGTGTATGTGTGTGTGTGTGTGTGTGTGTTCGGTATGCACATGTGTGCACTTAGGTATGCATGTGGATGTACAAACACGTGATGGCCAGAGGTTGATTTTCCTCAGGCATGGTCCACCCTTTTTTTTTTAAGACAAGGTCTCTTACTTGATTGGAACTTGCCAAGTAGGCTAATGCTGGCTGGCCAGTAGGATCAAGTAGGCTTCATCCCAGGGATGCAGAGATGGTTCAATATATGAAAATCCATCAACATAATACACTATATAAACAAACTCAAGGAAAAAAACCACATGATCATTTCATTAGATGTTAGAAAAGACTTTGACAAAATACAATACCCCATCATGTTAAAAGTCTTGGAGAGATCAGGAATTCATGGCATATATCTAAACATAATAAAAGAAATATATAGCAAACCAACAGCCAACATCTAATTAAATAGAGAGAAACTAGAAGCAATCCCCCTAAAATCCAGGACAAGACAAGGTTGTCTACTCTCTCCATATCTATTCAATATAGTACTTGAAGTTCTAGCCAGAGCAATTAGACAACAAAAGGAGTACAAGGGGATACAAACTGGAAAAGAAGAAGTCAAAGTATCATTATTGGCAGATGATATGACAGTATACATAAGCGACCCCCAAAATTCTACCAGAGAACTCTTACACCTGATAAATAACTTCAGCAAATTGACAGGATATACAATTAAACAAATCAGTAGTCTTCCTTTACACAAATGATAAACATGCTGAGAAAGAAATAAGGGAAACAACACCCTGCACAATAACTACAAATAGTATAAAATATCTTGGTGTAACACTTATCAAGCAAGTGAAAGATCTGTATGACAAGAACTTCAAATCACTGAAAAAAGAAATTGAAGAAGATATCAGAAGATTGAAAGATCTCCTGTGCTCATGGATTGGTAGGAGTACCATAGTGAAATGGCCATCTTACCAAAAGCAATTCACAGTTCAATGCAATCCCCATCAAAATTCCAACACAATTCTTTACAGATATGAAAACGGCAATTCTAAACTTCATATGGAAAAGCAAAAAACCCAGGATAGCCAAAACAATTCTCAACAATAAAAGAACTTCCAGGGGAATCACCATCTGTGACCTCAAGCTGTACTACAGTGCAATAGATATAACAACCACATGGTATTAGTTCAGAAACAGACAGGTCCATCAATGGAATAGAATTGAAGACCCAGAAGTAAACCCACACCTATAACCACTTGATCTTTGACAAAGAAGCCAAAAAACATACAATAGAAAATGGAAAACATCTTCAATAAATGGTGCTGGTCTAACTGGTGATCTGTATGTAGGAGAATGAAAATAGATCCATAATTATCACCCTGCACAAAGCTCAAGACCAAGTAGAACAAGGATCTCAACATAAAACCAGACACATTGAATCTAGTAGAATAAAAAGTGGGAAAGAGCCTCAAACTCATAGACACCGGGGGAAATTTCCTAAACAGAACACCACTGGCTCAGGCTCTAAGATCAACAAAATAGATAAATAGCACCTCATGAAACTGAAGAGCTTTTAGGACAAAGGACACCATCAATAGGACAAACTGGCAACCTACATAGTGGAAAAAAAGCTTCACTAACCCTACATCCAACAGAGGGCTAATATCTAAAATATATAAAGAACTCAAAAAGTTGACCTCCAAAAAAACCCAAATATCCCAATTAAAAAGTAGGGTACAGAGCTAAACAGATAATTTACAACAGTAGAATCTCTAATGGCCTAGAAGCACTTAAAGAAATGTTCAAAGTCCTTAGTCATCAGAGAAATGCAAATCAAAACAATCCTGAGATTCCATCTCACACAAATCAGCATAGCTAAGATAAAAAAAACTCAAGTGACAGCACATGCTGGTGAGGATGTGGCAAAAGAGGAATACTCCTCCATTGCTGGTGGGATTGCAAGCTGGTACAACCACTCTGGAAATCAATCTGATGGTTCCTCAGAAAATTAGAAACCGTTCTACCTGAAGACCCATCTATACCACTCTTGGGCATATTTCTAAAAGATATCTCACCATACCACAAGGACATGTGCTCCACCATGTTCACAGCAGCCTTATTTGTAATAGCCAGAAGCTGAAAACAACCCCCCGTCCCTCAACCGAAGAATGGATACAGAAAATGTGATTCATTTATATAATGGAATACTATTCAGATATTAAAAACAAGGACTTCATGAATATTGCAGGCAAATGGATGGAACTAGAAAATATTATCCTGAGTGTAGTAACTCAGATTAAAAAAAAACCATACATGGTACTAACTCAGTGATTAGTGGGTATTAGTTCAAAAGTACTGAATTCCTAGGATACAATTCACAGAACTCAAAAAGGTTAGCAAGCCAACGGGCTCAAATGAGGATAGCTCAATTCCACTTGGGAGGGAGAAGAAAGCAATCACAGGGGGCAGAGAGGAGGAGTGACATGGGTGGGAGAGGTGAGGGGGAAAGGGGAACAGGATCAAATAAGGGGGTGGGGACAGGAGAGAAGTCCAGAAGGCCAAGAGAATGAATAAAGCTAAGCAGCCTGGTGTGGTGTGGGAGGTGGTGACCCTCTGGAAAATACCAGAGATCTGGGTGGTGAGAGACTCCAAGGACTCAATGGGGGTGATCTTAGCCAAAATGCCCAACACTGGGGAGAGGGAACTCAAAGAGTCCAACTCTAGTAGATAGACAGGGCTTCAAGTGGAGGGACAGTGTTACTAACCCACAGTCAAAATATCTGACCCAGAACTTTTCCTGTCTAAAAGATCTGCAGGACAAAAATGGAGAAGAGATTGAAGGAAAGGCAATCCAAGGACCTGGCCAACTTGGGATCCATCTCATGGGACAGCACCAAGGCCTGACACTATTATTGATGCTATGCTGTGCTTACAGATGGGAGCCTAGCATAGCTGACCTCTGAGAGGCCCTACCAGCAGCTGACTGAGACAGAAGCAGATACTTACATCCAACTATTGAAATGATGTTGGGACCTCTATGGTTGAATTAGGGGAGGGATTGAAGAAGCTGAAGGGGAGAGCGACCCCATAGGAAGGCCAGCAGTCCCAACTTACCCAGACCCCGGGGAGCTCCCAGAGACTGAGCCACCAACCAGGAGCATACATGGGCTAGTCTGAGGCCACAGCATAATTATAGCAGAGTTCTACCTGGTCAGGCCTTAGTGGGAGAAGAAGCGCTTAATCCTTGAGAGACTTGAAGCCCCAGGGAAGGGGGAGGCCTGGGGTGTGGAAGGATCCTTGCAGATGTTAGGGGAAGGAGGAATGATTCAATGAACTGTGGGAGGGGTGATCTAGGAGACAATAACTGGAATGTAAATAAAACAATTAAAATAGAAATCAATCAATCAATCAATCAATCAATCCATCAATCGATAAGGGGGCTAGAGAGATGGCTCAGTGGTTAAGAAAACTGACTTTTTTCCAGTGGTCCTGAGTTCAATTCCCAGCAACCACAAGGTGGCTCACAGCCATCTGTAGTGGGATCCAATGCCCTCTTCTGCAGTGTCTGAAGACAGCTACAGTGTATGCATATACATTAAACAAATAATATTTAAAAATAAAATGTATGTTTCCTGAAACAAAGGTTAACTTCTGGTCTTCCTCTGTGGGCATGCACATGCGTGTGTGTATACACACACACACACACACACACACACACACACACACACACACACACACACATGCTTGAACAAGCACACACATACACACATCTGCATACATGCATGTACTTGTCCATATTCAAACACTGCAAAAACACTACTTTTTAAAAAAATCTAGTTATAGTGTTTATTGGATTGAAAATTTGGGTATATGTCTTATTGATCTATTGGCTTGGTAACTAATATGCAAAAATCTCCTTCCTGATGATCAGATTACCAATGGAGTCATTTCTTCACAACACCTGGCAATACCTCTCTTCTTCTCCAGGGAATAGTTATGATATTTTAATTTCAGTTATAATTTAGAAATGGAGGTTCATATGTTAAATAAACAAGGCAAAATTCAAAACAAGTCAGACATCAAAGTGAGCCTGTGGCATGATTAAAGACTATATACATAGCAGTACTATTTATGAACGAAATGAGCTTATTGAAAGTTTTCCCTTTAATAAGGCTTAGCAAGTGGAGCACTTGACAGGAGTTCAGACCCCCAAACCCATGTAAAAGGTGAGTGGGAATGGTAGCCCTCCTATGATTCCAGCACTTGGAGAGAAATGGTGGCATGGAGCAAGCTGACTAGTTATACTAGCCCTAGAGACATGCTCTGCCTTCAACTGAGAGACCATGTTTCAAATAGTAAGATGGGGGCAATTGAGATGTATGAGGCTCCCACACCCACACATGTGAATGCATACCTCTCAGACATGTGCTGGCCCCTACACATGTGTGCCCAGCCCACATGCATGTGAACACTTACCCTCCCATCCATGCCTCTTTTACTCTTCCTGGTTATGAATGTCAGTGTTATAAAGCAGCCGCAATCTGGCTGGTAGTCAAAGGTCTATCTGTGGGCGACTTCCTCTGAATTCACAGCACCTGTGGAGCTATTTGAACATCTCAGCAGAGTTCTGAAAAGCATCACAGCCACAGATGACATCTAAATAGTGCACACTAGTGCCGTTGATCAAACTCGAGACTAAGAGAAATAAATGTAGACATTTAACATCACTCATACTCACTTCTGTATTTCAAAAATATATATTGTTAAGAACATGTTTTCCTAGCAAAATATGACCATGCACCAACCAGCTCATCTTGTTTCTTTTTCCCCCTGTAGATTTACTGTTGAAACTAGACTTTGAATTATGTAGATAACATGTTATCCTTATACCATACACTGATCAGCTCCTAATGTTTAGAGTTATAGGAAGGACTTCATTCACAACTGAATACATGTCTATGTAAAAGGAATACTATCCATGATGAGAAAAACATGAGTTTTATTGTTTGTGGATTTTTCCTTGGGGTTAATAACTTTTTAATTGAATGCAGCTGTTCAAAGATTTCTTTTGCTAAGTATTCACTATGTTCGAAGGGATTTTGGATCAATTACTTAGCTGCATATGTACGGAACTTTATTTCCTTTCCCCATGCTGACCTAGGGGAATTCTGGAGGAGGTGATGCTACATAGTAAGGTAGAAGAGGGCTCAGGACCCATGGAATCTACACAGAGTGCTTGCTGCTCTGTGCTGAGGCCTTAGGTCCTTCCTCTACTCGGTAGCAAGCAGACACGAATGAAAACTCTGGGAAAGTAGCTCCCACTCCATAACAAACTGAATTTTCTGTGCTTGAAATTAATATTGCATGCTACTATCATACGGAATGCTTAAATAATGTTACTTTATCCCTTGTTAATGAGGGTTACCTCAGGAGACCATCTGTGTCCTCTAAATCTGATGTGCAGAATATAATGTAGTTCTGTTGAATAGGCTGGACCTAATGATGAGTATGGTCTCTCTACAAAGACAGATGTTATTCCTCTGTGCTTTTATAGATTGTGTTCTATAATAAGGTTTTCAAAATGACCATCTTCATGCATATTTCTAGTGGCATTCTTCCTGTACCTGAGCTGTTTTAGTTCCTCTTATAGTTCCTCTTAGCATTTCTATTAATAAAGCTCTATTTGAGTGGCTTCATAACAAGAGGTATGGGGCTATAGGATTCTACTGATCATAAAGCAGGATGAACAGAGTCACAAGCTTTCTTAGGGATGATTTCATAAGCCCTATAGGAGTAGCTTGGGATTAGATGGCACCTGACTTCTGCCAACCTCAGTCTTGAAGTGAGGAAAAGCCAAAGTGTAAGCAATAACTATATTTGACAAGCAGTAAAGAAAATTGTTATATTTATAAGTACCTTCTCTTTTTGACAGCAGCCTTAGGATATTCCAGGCACGACAAGGGTCCTGGAATGGTTAGTTTTTAGGTAGGTTGCCATAGCATGGAACCCCCTGAGAAGAAAGCCTCAGTCAAGGATCTGTAGAGATTAGGTTGGCCTGTGGATATATCTGTGAGTTTTCTTGTTTGTTAATTGATAGGAAGATCCAGGCCACTGTGGAAGCACCATTCTCTGCACTGGAGGTATGAGAGGAGACAGGCAGATGAAGCAGTACAGGCAGGCAATGTTGATGCCTTTGTTTCTCTCTGATCTTTGAATGTGATGTGACTAGCAACTTGAATTCCAGTTTCAACTTTTCCACCCTGCCCCCCGAAAAAAGCCAAAAAAACCTCCTTCTTCACCTATGTTTCTTATTGTCATGGTGTTTTGTCATAACAGAACATAAAGCAGAACAGGTTCCAACTGGCTGTACAGTGTAGGAACTGTGTATTAAATAGTTAATGACACAGCCAAAATGAGCCCAGCGCCCTTTCCCTGCTCGGATTATCATCATGAAAGGTCTTGGGTGATATCTTTTGAAACTTTGAACTTACAACTGCGTACATTGCTTTTCCTCATAAAAATAGACCCTTTGCACTTTCTTGATTTAATGTCAATTGGTTACCATTTTCGGTGGCTGATAAGCTAGACCCCCAAAATGTTTTAGGTCAAATGGAAGCTTCTATTTTATAGACTTTTATGTTAACAACTATAACAATAAGAAGAAGAAGACTGGCTTCTCAGAACATCTTTAGTAAATTGTAATTATATAATATATAATTGACTCAGTTAAATATTCTCATTATACTGTGTTTACCAAGTTTTCAACTATTACCATTGTTTTGATTTTGATCATTTTCATCAACCAGGTGAAATTCGTAGTTTATATATGTTCCATCCCTAGCCCCATCCAACCACTAACATGTAGCCTGACTATGGAATTTCCCTTTCTAGAGATTTTTTATAAGTGGAGTAATAGAATATGATGTTTCATGACTAGCTATCTTCACTTCACATAGACTTTTTGAGATCCATAACACATGCCAGTACTTTATTTTTATTTGAGACAGGGTCTAATGTAGTCCTGGCTTACCTCAAACTGTGTACCTAATTTAGAATAGCCTTGAACTTCTGACCTCGACATGGTGGGGGGCTGTATGCACAACCACAGCTTGTTTTATGCCATGCTTTTGATTAAATCCAGGGCTTTGTGCATGCAAGACAAGCAGTCTACCAGCTGAGATACACCTTAATCCATCATTTACCATTATTGCTGAATATTCTTTTGTTCTATGACTAGAATACTTCTTTAAGAACTATTTACAGTTAATGAATATCTGGACTGTTTCAAATTTTTGGCTACTGTAGTTAATTCTATTGTTAATCCCAGGTACAAAATTTGGTGGACATACTTTTCTTCTTTCTTCGGAGTGAGCCTGTTGGGTTGCATGACAGCTGTAGGCTTATGGTTTTAAACGCTGCAAAGGGCTTTCTGACATGGTCTGTGTTCCTTCCAGCGATGCACAAGAGCCCCGCTTTTCCCATTTCCTCTGAATATTTGTTGCTACCTATTTGATTGCTATCACTTCAGCAAAAGTGAAGTATTGTCTCTTATGACTTAGATCTGAATTCCAATAATGGAGGATAGCATTACAATTCCTAGTGTTTGTTAGCATTAATTTTTTTTTCCTGGTGAAATGTCTCTGGAGATCTTTGGGCTTTTATCAGTTGGACAGCTTACCTTATTATTAACTTTCAAGGGTTCATGGTATCTTCTGAATTTTAGTCCTTTATTTGTTATGACTATATTTACGGATACTTTGTACTATCATATGTCTTGCAGGTTAAGCTTTTGGTGTTGTCTTTTGAATTGTAAATATTTTGTTTATGGATAAAAGTCCAACTTACCTGTGTTCTTATAAATTATATTTTAGCTACCATATCTACTGTATCTAAGAACTTGTAGCTTCACTTATGCTCTCAAAGAATTCTGTCCTAAATCTAAGTTTCTTTTATATATCTATGAATTCATAATAAAGTTTCAATATGATATAAAGGGGCTCTGAAGTTCATTTTTTTTTGTATATGAGTATCCATTGTCCCTCCATAATATGTTAGAATAAAACTATACTGTTATCATTGAGTAGCTTTGATATTGGGCATGAAGAAAATTGAAAAAAAAAAAAAACAAAACAACCAAATACATACTTTCTGCTACATGGTATCTGTATTTAAGTTATGTGTGTATGTGTGTTTGTGCTTGCGTGTGTGTTTGTGTGTGTGTGTGTGTGTGACAGAGAGAGGAGAGAAGGAGGAGAGAAAGAAGAGGAAAGAGAGAGACGGAGAGGAAGAGGGAGAGGGAGAGGGAAGGAAGGAAGGAGAGGGAAGGAAGAAGGGAGAGGGAGAGGGGAACATAGAAATGGGATAAAAATATTAACAGCAGTTGGGTGAAAGGGCAGTAGAAAACATTAGGGAACAGGAACAAAGGATGTTGATGTTTATGTGTGATAAAGCCATAATGAAAAGCCTGCTTTGGCAGTTTTCAAAATAATTAAAAGTATAGCCACAAAAAAAAAAAAATCATTTGACCTTAAGTAAAAAAAAATTTCTTGACTGTCAGCTCTGTCCTATGGATATCTACTTATCTATCTTCTGTCTAACTGTTTATCATCTATCTATCTATCTATCTATCTATCTATCTATCTATCTATCTATCTATCTATTGCTTTATTCTACTGTCTTGATAGTTATTTTAAATTAGACTGATATTTTACCACTTTTCTTTCAAAATATTTTGTTATTGTCAGTTCATTGACTTTTGACTATTTCTATAGAAAAATCTATTGGAAATTTGATGCATGTGTTGAAACTTGGTTTAACTTAAAAAGAAAACCTTCAAGTTTGTTTTCTAAAATGTGAATATAGAACATCTATTTATGAGTTTAATTTCCTCAGCAATGTTTTATAACTTTCAGTGTCGAACTTTATACACTTCAATAATTAATTTTATTTGTAAGTGTGTTTCTTTGAATATACTTACTCTCTAGATTACCTTTTCAGATTGTTCAGTGTTAGTAAAAGCACATGCAATGGATTAAAAAGTACAGCTTTGAAATTTGAACTTATTTATTCAATGATGAAGACCTTCTCTTATTGTAAATTGATGCTCTGTGGTGACATACATGAGTTCCCAGCTACTCAGGACACAGGGACAAGAAGAGCTCTAGAAACTAACATTTTGAGTTCAGCCTGCATAATATATGGAGATCTTTTCTTAACCAAAATTGTTTCATGTTAAATTTGGTATTAGAAATTTGCATGGATTTTTCCAAACTTTCTGAATGTTAAACAGAAGTGAGCTTATATTCAACACTTGCTGCTTCATAGAAACCTACAATGTATTAAAAGTCACTAGGAATACTATGATGAAAAATGACCATTTTTATGATCACAAGGAAGTCATTATTCCAGCAAACAAATCTATATATCAGACACCTTATACAGTGCCAGTAAGCTATGTTAAAGAAAATATTCTCAGTTAAATGAAAAACTACTTAAAGGGCCTGTCTAGTGTGGTTTTTTTTCTTAGTACAATATTTAGAGTGCCTTGTTCTAATAAGGATGACCTGTAGTATTTCGTTTCAATAAAACTTTATTTAAAAATCAACCCTGTAGGCTATTTCTAGTGTTCTAGCATTCTAATCCCTTGGGAGTTAAATTTCTTGTGTTTCAGAAGTCACTTTTATTACATATTAGCAGCTGGCTTAAGTAACTTCAAATTGTCATTCAGATGCCATGAATGTTAAATGCTTACTGCTTTCTTAAATGCTATTTATTGCCAAACTGTTTTTACTCTGCAACTTTTCTTCTGGTAAGACATGCTCAGCCTTATTAGGTCATTGAACTGGACAAGTGTATTTCAGTTAGTACAAATAGATTTCATACTATAGTTTAGAGTGAAGGATAGCCAGTTACTCTCTGGGTCATTTCAGGTTTGATAGTATTCAAAGCGTACAAGCATGTGCATGTTGGTTTATCCTGTTATAAATGGGAGACCAAGACTACTAGTAAGAATATTGGAGGGTTATAAATTACTAGCCATTTGTATGTTTGATCTTCATTAGTATTTGTGTTGAGTTCAGAGAAGTTTTTGATTTTACAAGCTGATCTTGGGATTTAGTCATTGAATAATTTAAATGCAGTAGAAGGTCCACAGCCACTCATGTGTTGGTAATAACCCAAAAGAACTTATCAGGCAGGAATATTGGTTTCTGAACATAGCGTGTCCTATGTGGTCAGTCATGAAAAGTCACTTTTCAAATTAGAACTTAATAATAAAAACTTTCCTGCTTTGAACACTGAGCTCCATTCCCTGTATGATTAGTGGTTTCATTTCTCTCTCAGCAGTTGGGTAATGATTATGGCTCCAGATGCAGCAAGGGTGATAAAGAGATTGATTAATTTCACTTGAAAGGGTGTATGTTGAAAGAGAATCCAACTGGAACTTCATGAATGAGGATCCCATATCACTGTGGCTGAGCATCCTACATGCTTGCTGTCTGATGGGGCTGGGCATCCTGCTAATTCTCTTGGTCTATAGGGCATGGGTCTTGCTTGCACTTCCTATTCACATGTGTGGGTGGCCATTGAAGTTCTTCCTTCCTTCTTCTCTACAGTAAGTGAATTGCCAAAGCTGAAAAAGACTCTTTTGGCTCCTTTTACACACTGGGGAAGCTTTCAAGTTATGTGTTGCTAATAATCAAGAGGATTAAGGTGCTTCTAAGCCATAGCATCATTTATAACACAACCCAGTTGAACAACTTGAGGGGGTAGGATGTAGGGAGAGAGAGAGACAGAGAGAGACACAAAGGTGGGGGCAATCACAAATGCCATGGGGAGAATAAACTTCAGTATGCATCAAAATCTCTCTGTGCATTGAAAAACCTTCTTCAATATTATAGCAGTGTCATCTAAAAGCTACTCATTATATCTCATATAAGATAAAAAGATATTTTCTATATATATTTTCCAGCTTATGTTTATTGTGTATGTCATATTCTTATGTAATACTTGATATTACAAATATATCTTTTATATATACCATATTATTTCATTTCCATGGCTACAGAATATATAAATACATATTTTTATGAGAAATAAAATTGTCTTAATGCTTCTTTTCATTTTCTGTTTGAGAAATCATCTTGCCATGTAGTCTGACTTGCCTAAAATTCCCAATTCTTCTGTTTCACCTCCCAAATGTGGAGGATTATAGGTGTCTACTGTCTCATCTAGCTACAATGTAGTTTTTAAGAGAAAAAAGTCCATGAAAATAATAGGCTCAAAACTTTATGTGAGAAAGAAAAGAAAGCACTGAGAAGATTTTAGCCTGAAGCTAGAATTCATTGTGTTTTGCTTGTTAGTCTATAAGTGGGTGGATTTGTGATCCTAAATAAGCAAAATGCATGTATGTTTCATTGAGACAGTTGTTCTTACACACAGGTGGCTACTGTAAGATACAAGTTGGAAGGATCCTTTCAATACATTGTACTAAAGAAACAGTCATTATACGCATTTAGCTGGTCTCTATGTAAATCAGGAAAATATTCACCATCCTGAAGTATTATTTTTCCCTAATAGTTTTAAGAGAAGACAGAGGTTCTGATCTGAATTGCCATGCTTTTATTCTGACTCATAAGGCTGTATTTAGGGGGCACATCTTGCACTTCTCAGGTACTTATTATTAAGTCAGAGGGCTGTCCTCTTAGTTACAGTATAAGCGAGACCCAGGTGAGTTCCTAAATGGGAGGGCTGTATGTAATAACCCATGTCCAGGAGAAGGAGAACACAGCCAAGGAGCGCCTGCTCCAAAGGAGCACCAAGCAGACGAGCCCTCTATGTCTTCCTGGTCTGAAACACTTGACATTAAGAATGTTCCCATCTGGGCCTGGGCTTTTTTTGGTTGGGAGACTTTTAATGACTGCTTCTATTTCTTTAGGCATTATGGGACTGTTTAGATGGTTTATCTGATCCTGACTTAACTTTGGTATTTGATATCTGTCTAGAAAATTGTCCATTTCATCCAGATTTTGCAGTTTTGTTGAGTATAGGCTTTTGTAGTAGGATCTGATGATTTTTTGAATTTCCTCAGAATCTGTTGTCATGTCTCCCTTTTCATTTCTAATTTTGTTAATTTGGATCCTGTCTCTGTGCCCTCTGGTTAGTCTGGCAAAGCGTTTATCTATCTTGTTAATTTTCTCAAAGAACCAACTCCTGGTTTTGTTGATTCTTTGTAAGTTCTTTTTGTGTCTACTTGGTTGATTTCAGCCCTGAGTTTGATTATTTCCTGCCTTCTACTCCTCTTGGATGCATTAGCTTCTTTTTGTTCTAGAGCTTTCATGTGTGCTATTAAGCTGCTAGTGTATGTTCTCTCCAGTTTCTTTTTGGAGGCACTCAAAGCTATGAGTTTTCCTCTTAACACTGCTTTCATTGTGTCCCATAAGTTTGGGTATGTTGTACTTTCATTTTCATTAAATTCTAGGAAGTCTTTAATTTCTTTCTTTATTTCTTCCTTTACTAAGGTATCATTG
>CM052711.1:58471924-58509837 GCA_028551405.1 Uromys caudimaculatus | reverse complement strand
CAAAAGCTATTCTCAACAACAAAAGATCTTCTGGGGGAATCAGCATCCCTGACCTCAAGCTGTACTACAGAGCAGTAGTGATAAAAACTGCATGGTATTGGTACAGTGACAGGCAGGTAGATCAATGGAATAGAATTGAAGACCCAGAAGTGAACCCACACACTTATGGTCACTTGATTTTTGACAAAGGAGCTAAAACCACCCAATGGAAAAAAGACAGCATTTTCAACAAATGGTGCTGGTTCAACTGATGGTCCACATGTAGAAGAATGCAAATTGATCCATTCCTATCTCCCTGTACAAAGCTCAAGTCCAAGTGGGTCAAGAACCTCCACATAAAACCAGATACACTGAATCTAATAGAAGAGAAAGTGGGGAAAATCTCGAACACCTGGGTACAGGGAAAAAGTTCCTGAACAGAACACCAATGGCTTATGCTCTAAGGTCAAGAATCGACAAATGGGACCTCATGGAACTGCAAAACTTCTGTAAGGCAAAGGACACTGTCAATAGGACAAAATGGCAACCAACAGATTGGGAAAAGATCTTAACCAATCCTACGTCCAATAGAGGGCTAATATCCAACATATACAAAGAACTCAAGAAGTTAGACTCCAGAAAACCAAATAACCCTATCAAAAAATGGGGAACAGAGTTAAACAGAGAATTCTCAACTGAGGATATTTGCAGGGCTGAGAAGCACTTAAAGACATATTCAACATCCTTAGTCAATCAGGGAAATGCAAATCAAAACAATCCTGAGATTCCACCTCACACCAGTCAGAATATCTAAGATCAAAAATGCAGGTGACAGCAGATGCTGGCGAGGATGTGCAGAAAGAGGAACACTCCTCCATTGTTGGTGGAATTACAAGCTGGTACAACCACTCTGGAAATCATTTGGCGGACCCTCAGAAAAATGGACATAATACTACCTGAGGATCTAGCTATACCACTCCTGGGCATATACCCAGAAGATGCTCCAACATCTAATAAAGAGACATGCTCCACTATGTTCATAGCAGTCATATTTATAATAGCCATCAGCTGGAAACAACCCAGATGTTCCTCATCAGAGGAATGGATACAGAAAATGTGGTACATTTATACAATGGAGTACTACCCAGGTATTAAAAGCAGTAACTTAATGAAATTTTCAAGCAAATGGATGGATCTTCACAATACTATCCTGAGCGAGGTAACTCAATCACCAAAGAACGAACATGGTATGTACTCACTGATAAGTGGATATTAGCCCAAAAGTTTGGAATACCCAAGTTTCACTTTACAGTAACTGCTGACTGAGAGTGAGGTCCCAGATGGAGGAGTTGGAGAAGGGACTGAAGGAGCTGAGGGAGTCTGCAGCCCTATGGAGGGAGCAACAGTGTCAACTGGCCTGCCCCCCCCCCCGGGTCCTCCTGGAGGCTGGACCACCAACCAAAGAATACACATCCACATCGAGGGACCCATTGCTTGGATCACATATGTGGCAGAGGAGGGCCTTGTTAGCCATCAGGGGGAGGATAGGCCCTTGGGCCTGAGGATATTAGAGGACCCAGTAAAGGGGAATGTCAAGATGGGAATATGGGAGTGGGTGGGCGGATAAGTGGGAGGTGGAATACCCTCATAGAGGTGGGGAGGGGGAGAGGATAGGGGATTTCCAAAGAGGAGACCTAGAAAGGGGGAAACATTGGAAATGTAAATAAAGTATCAAAAATAAAAATAAAAATAAAAAAATATTAAAAAATATTAATATAAAACCATTCTAACAGCACTTTCAATATAACTATTCTTGTGAAAAACACACTGTAATCTTTAAAGAAATAAAGCAATTACAATTTCTTTTTTTTTTTAAAAAAAAAAGAAAGAATATTTCCTACCCTTGCTACTTCTAATTTTGCTTGAAGCCATAGTGTATTATGTGAGGATGCCTTTGAGTTTTTTTATCATCAGGCTCTGAAGTATAGAATAAAGTCACTGAATGCTGGTAATGAGATGATACTGAGAAAGTCAGAGGAATTTTATGGAGATTGTAACACTTCTCAGTGTTTAGGTGACGGTTTTAAATAATACGACAATATTGGGAAGTGACTTTCTTTTGATATTTTGGAGACATTTCCACTAGAGTAAACTTTCACAAGGAGAGATTTCCCTCGAGAGCCTGTTTTTCTTTAACAGTAGAGAAAGGAAGACTGTGTTCTTAACCAGATTTTTACAATCCTGTATACCTATCAAAGGGTGTTTTTTTGAAAAGCATTTTGTATTTGGTATTAAAACCAGTGATGCATTGGAAGAAGCTATGGCCGCCTCTTAATTCATCTTTGTTAGACTGATTTCTTTGCCCTTGATTGATTTTGAAACAGGTAAGCAAGCTTTCAGAGGATGATTTAATTACTGAGAACCCAAGGCCTAAAATCAGATTTGAGGATGCGTTGAAACTGGCTCAGAATGAATTCAGAAACAGATGCTGAGTGTCTGTCATTAGACCCCATATTCTTGTGTTGGCCTAAGAAAAGGGCGTGTCCTTGTAGATCCTTGACACTAAATGTCTAGAGTCTGAAAATAATGGTGCCACTTAATCTGCAGTGACATCCTTCAAGTCACATAATGGAAATTCTTGGACCATTAAAGAGCCCAGAGCTTAGGAAATGTAGCAGTGATGGAGACAAGCTGCATTGGGGCTACTGGATGCCAAGGAGCTTTGGTTTAGGCTAATTTAACAGGCTGAATATTCATGTCAATATTCAACATTGGAGATCAGCTAAAGCACAATTGATGTGTTATTAGTTTTAAAGGTTATTATAATTATTGAGATGATTAAGAAACATTACAACCAGTATTTTCATAGACTATTTTAGGAAGAAGAGACCTTGAGGTTAGCAGACATAACCTTTTACTTAACAAGGAAGACCATGAAGACACTTGGAATTGAGCAACTGCAGAGAAAGTGGAGACTGTCCAGTCAACAAGTACCGACATGTATAGATATCCTATGGTGGCAGCCTGGGAATTGAGTGACTACGTGAATAGGCCATAGAGATATTTGGTGTAGATATCAGGTGCAGGGAAGTAAAGGCAGTCACCAAGGTATTGGCTTAGCAGTAATGTGAGCCCATTAAGAAGTTCTTCTAGGCCTAGCTTAAGCAGTGCGGGGGCAATACTCTGGGGCAGCCAGGCAGGCTGCCCTCTACGCTTGATAACTGCTGATATATTAAAGGCTTTGATATCTGCAACTTCATTAAGGACAATTGCATTAAGAATTCAGGGTTTATGAGGAAAAGCCTGTATCCAACAGACCTCAAGCACTTTGGGCCTGCTTGAGGCGTGTTGTCTTGTGTCAGGTGCCACCTTGACCTGGTTGTGACACTTTAAGGGTGGAAGTTGCTGAGATAGTGATGTTACTTCCTAGTTAGTGAGACACAGGTGGTTGAGGCACCCCAGGAAGCTTGATGTCCAGAGATTGGCTCTGAATAGAAGGTAATTTGAAAAGAAATGAAACAAATCATAGAGAAACAGAGGGTAATGATAAAGTACATATTCTGTGTTAAGGTCCGGTGTGTGTGTGTGTGTGTGTGTGTGTGTGTGTGTGTGTGTGTGTGTGTGTGTGTTGTTTTTAGAAACAAGTTCTCATGTAGACCAGACTGCCTTGACCTCACTCTGTAGCTGAAGATGATTTTGAACAACTAATCTTTCCGCCCTCCATCTCCTAAGCAATGGATTGCAGGTCTGTGCCATTGTATATGGCTTTGTGTTGGTAAGGATCAAACCATGGACCTCATCATGTCATGCAAACATTTTACCACTAAGCTACATGTTCCATATGATTTGATTTCTCACTCTGTTTTTCTTCCTTCTCTGAGAACTTTCCAGTCCCTTAGTCTAGGCATCGCATGGGAAAATAAATCTGGAAAAGGAAGTGACTCTTTGACTAAATGGTTTGCCTTAACATTCATAGTTGCTTTCAACATGATCTTCTTTGGACCTTATAAACTATGTGGTTGACTGGGTATAGGTTGCCCCAGACAAAGCAGGAAGTGATTTGGTTCATGTAAAAACAGAATCCATAGAGTTTAACAACCCCAGCCTCATCTGACTTTGTGCAGTGAAACTATGAAAGCTTTCCCTGCAGCTTCCTCGCTTCACTGGGCAGTAGGTATTCCTCAGGTTTCCAGGATACTTCCTCAGTTTCCCATTTTGACTTGTTGTTAAGAAGACAGAAACTGAACATTAGAGAAAATAAAATCTGATAACCTATCAAGAATATTATGAGAAATGTGTTGGGAAACTAGCTAAAATATTAAGGCCTACATGGAATGTTAAGGCCTAGGTAAAATGTTAAGGCCTAGGTAACTGTTACCTAGATAGCCTGCCATTGTAAGGAAACTTTCTCATATGTTTCTGCTGTTACTAGGAAACTTTCTAGTGCCAAGACTGACTACATATTCTGTTTTGTTCTGTGCCCTTGGAAACCAATCACAATACAAGTCAGTATAACTGGTTGGTATAGTTACCCACAATAAGCTTGGACCTGAACCAACCACCCAGCAGCACTTTCTGCACATGTGTATAAGCTTTTATGGAATAAGCTTCCCCTAGGATCGACCCCAACATAAGAGAGAGATCTGGACCAATATAAGAAACTATTGGTAATAAGACTTCAGTTTTGAGTAGTGGTCTAGCAAAGCTTAAGTTCCAAAGACCTCCCTGGGAACTGACATTCTACTTGGCAAAAAAAAACAAAAAAAAAACCAAAAAAACCAAAACATATGTGGGTAACTGACATCCTGCTTGGCAAGTTAAGACATAAATATTAGACAAGGCAAGTCCCCCGCCATAGTTGAATACCCCAACCAATGGAAACAGGATAAATGTACGACAAAGATGTTCCTAAGGAAATTCCCTCTCCCCAAATCCTGACTGGTGAAATAACTTGGAACTGACGTTTGTGGATTTGGGGATTAAAATCCCTGTAGAGTCTTAACTTCTAGTTCAGTTCCCAAATCTGAACCCTGGCCCTGGTCAACCAATCCTGGGGCATATGCTCAATACCTGTCTGACTGAGATCCATGTTTGTGTGGTTTGTGAGGCAATTCCTGGACCCCAACACAAGTACCATGTGAGAAACAGAGTTCAATCAATGGAGTTACTTTGAGTACTGTCCTGAGTGTGTTACATGACTTACAATGTTTATCTTCTAAACAGACAACATCACTATCCTAAATTAATAATCAGCCTTATCATAAACTTTCCTAATCACCACAGTACTCTTTCTCCTCATTAATGTTTAGTAGAATGTTCTCGCATTTAATACAATAATGTTTAGCAAGACTAGCATGTCATTTGTGGTTGTAGACAAAACATCATCGCTAAATGATCATTTAAGGACAAATAGGCCATTGCAGGTTAAGCTGTGCATTATGGCTAATATGAAGCAGAGGGAACATGTGGTCTCATATAAAGTTAGAACTCCATGGACAACAGAAATCAACAGACAGTTGGAGCTACCATTGGATTCTTTTATCCTGGCTCTATACTGGCAGTAAGTATATGAGTGGCTGAGAATATTTAATACCCAGCGGGGATATGCAAAGCTAACAATACAGTCAAGCCATGTCATCTTGCTTTCTGGTCAAGTTGTTTTCTTGTAGGCTGTTCCATGGAGAATGGACCAAGACTCAACAGTCTAGCCAGACAACTAGCTATTCCTGCCTGTTGCTCTTCTGCCCTGCCTTTCTGTGATATTTCCTCTCATGTTCTCCTTGTTTCTTAATAGGAGCTTAAAAAAATACCCTGAACTCTGTGTTTTATCTTATTTTGTTTTAATTGAGGGAGATTTTTAAAAGAGGCCTGCGTATGGAAAGCACTCTGTATTCAGCTATAGACTGCTACCTTTTATGAGAGCTTCCTGTGTTTAAAACACCTTGTCTTTCAAGATGCATTTTTGGTTTTTTAATCATTTTATTTGTTTATGTTTCAAATGATACCCCCTTCCTGCTTTCCCTTCCACAAGCCCCTCATCCTATCCCCACCCCCTTTGCCTCTATGAGGGTGCTCCCCCACCCGCCCACCCACTCCTGCCTCCCCACCCTGACATTCCCCTATGCTGGGGCATCAAGCCTCCACAGGACCAAGACCTCCCCTCCCCTGATGGCTGATAAGGCCATCCTCTGCTACAAATGTAGCTGGAGCCATGGAGCTCTCCATGTTATACTCTATAGTTGGTGGTTTAGTCCCTGGGAGCTGTGGGTTGTCCCATTAGTTGATATTTTTCTTCCTATGGGGTTGCAATCACCTTCAGCTCTCAACCAAGATCCATTTTTGAACACTTATTAGAAAGAAAAAGTACAAGTGTATTGCACAATTTGTCCATATATGTGCAGTGCATGTTTGTGGATCTGTATCTGTATCTGTGTCTATAGATGTAATTCACTGGCTAACTGGAGAGAGAGAGAGAGAGAGAGAGAGAGGAACAAAAAGCACATACACTGTATCCATAGTTGCTGATTTGTACTTTTGAGACCTCCCTAGTTTTTTTGTTTTGTTTTGTTTTGTTTTGTTTTTTTAAGGATTGGCTGAGGAGTAGATAAATCACATTAATAAAGCAGATTGGGGTGTGTTGATTTATTTATTTTGCTTATATAAAAGCAAGAATATGAATATCTCATAATTGTAATTTAGGGGCTGATGAGAAGGCTCAGCAGGTAAAGGAGCCTGCTGTGAAGCTTGGTGATTCACATTTGATCCCTGAGCCCCACATAGAAAGTGAGAACCGAAATCTCTAAGGTGGCCTCTGACCTCCTTACACGTGCTTGAACATATGCAGCCTGTTCCTTATAAAAAAGATATATAAGTAAATGCAATACAATTAAAAAAATAGTAATTTGATTTAATGACATGCTTAACTCAAAGATTCAAAGAAGACTTACAAATAGTCCTCTGTTTTCTGTTTAGACGGTGAACAAGTGGAGGCAAGACCACAGATCTTAGAAAAGGCATATTTCCCTTATCTGAGGCTGTTCTTTTCTGCAGCAGGGAAGCAGTGTGCCCTGAAGTACAGCACTCTCTCTGCTTAGGGGTTTTTCTCGGGTTTCTCAAAATCTCCATGAAACTAACTTAAGGCATTGTTAGCTTGGTTTCAAAATGAAGCCAAAGTGACCTGAAAATTATTGTCAGACTTGAAATATTATATCTATTCCAGCAACCATTTGTTCATATACCAGCCAAGTATACACAGTTCCTATATATTTCAAAGTGGCATTTTTGAAGGAAATGTTCCCAGCCAGAAATGTGAAATTCTCAATATTTCAGCATATATTCCTAAGAGCTGAAGCAAAGCACTATGGTGCAGAATGGAGTCACCCATGTTTCGCTCCTGAATCATTACAAAGGTAGAATTCTTTTTTTAATTTCAAGTGAAAAAGTCTTGGTTTTATCTCCAGAATTATACATTCATTTCAGATCAAACAAATCTGGTAACCAAGAGACAAAATAAAATAAGACAAAAAGGATAAAGTAATAAATAAAACTCAAGAAATAATTCATCGGCATTATCATCTTAGTAACTTTTGCCTACAGATGAACATCAGTTTAGTGACATTAGCTATTTCAGCAATCTATTAAAACCTTACTACCTTTGACTTCAAGAGAAGCCAAAGCACTAATCATGACAGTATGTAATTGCTTTTTATACTTCTTGTGAAGGTAGTTACTATCTATCAGTGGCTTACCAAGATTTTAGCTTCCTATCATTTTACTTTTACTGTGCCTTAAGAGTCCAATTTAGAGGCTTGTGTTTTTCCATCTCAAGGTGAGGAGGGAATGTCACTCACAAAAAGCAGTTAGACATCTCATTTGGTGTAGTATTTTAGGGGACATTGATAATATCAACAACAGTAGAAACTTGATACTGGCAGCTATAACAGATGGGGAAAAACCACATTTGTCAATGGAATTTATGTTTCCTTGAAATTTTAGTGCCTAAAAGTGCTCAAAAATCAGATGACTTTTCTTTTTAAAATTTCTGGGAACTTATTCAACAGCTATGATTTGAAAATATATCACATTTTTAGTAGGTCTCTCTCTCTCTCTCTCTCTCTCTCTCTCTCTCTCTCTCTCTCTCTCTGTGTGTGTCTGTCTGTATGAAGTAAAGTATAACAGCTAAAGTTTGCTCCCAGAGTTTGCTTTCAATCTCTTGATCTGCCTAAGATACTGTACTATTGGCAGTAATTAATAAATGATAAGACACATTTTACAACAATCCCTGCAAGATGTGCTAGGAAGAGCCGGCAGTGCTATAGGGAAGCTCACTGACAAGGGTTCTGGTTACATCCGATGGCTTACTTTATTGAATCTTACATGCTACCTCAGGGACAAGTGAGTCACACAATGAAATGGGTGACAGAGTATCATTTGCATTATAGTATTTAGAAAAGCATGAAAATAGACATATGCTCCTCAAGAACTGCTTAGAACAGTGGGTCCCTAATTTTCAGGTGTGATTGGATGCGGGTAGGATCCACCAAGTACTTCATAGTCACATGGGTGGAGATGACTTTCCCTGGGGTTCTGAGGTCTATATATCCCCCCCTAATCATGGATGAATAGACAGACAAGGGAAAATACTTTTTGTAAGAATGACATCATACCTTTGTCAATCAAGTGTGTTGGCGAGGCATCTGTTGGCTGTGAGGACCTGGTTAAAACTGAGTTTTGTACAAGGAGTAGTGAGGTAATTTGAGGCATACTGACGCTCTTATCTTCTGAATAAGTACAAATAGCATCTCATTTAACAAGCAGCAGGAGAGCAGCAGGGAAAATTAGCTAAAAGGGAATGAAGTGATGTGGTTGTAGGTGTCTGAAAAACAGGAAGATGTAAGGAAAGGGCTTAGGGAAGTGAGCGGCGGAGCACTGAGAGCCATGGAAGGGAAGGGATACAGATAACAAGAACGGTTCTCCTCTCCTCACACCATCGAGGGTGACTGGTGTGGTACTGTGGTTGGTCCTTTGATAGAAATGCCCTTGTCTTTATACTCCCTTCCCCCTGAATCTACATTACTGGGGGACTCTTACTTGATTTTGAGCTCAATAAATGTGTAAACAGAGGAATGATTACAAAATGACTTTGTAAAAATCCTGTTTGAGCATTCTTTTGTCTGAGAAATTCAGTTGTTTCCAGGAAAGAAAGTACATCATAGTGTGAATATGTCCCAAGTAATATTGAGAGCAATGAAATTCACAGATCCAAGCCATGCTCCAGTATTTATAATACACCTAATCTATTTATGCTCTTGCCCGTGGTCGCTGTTAGTTATTTTCTTCTTTCCTTTGGTGTTGTGAAGTTTTCTTCACTATTTTCTTGAGAGTCAACATGCATTTCTCAGATTCTGAGATGCTCCTTTGAGAACTGCATGAATAGAATGGTATATGGAAAAGAATAAATCATGTTATCCTTAAATATGCTAATTGCACAGTCACTCTTAGGCCTGTGGAGTGGTATCTGCAACCAGGCTTGAGATCCTTTCCTGAGTACATACAACATGGGTAAGGACTCCTAGAGCTGTTCATGGAGATTGGAGGCAGGGTGTTCAGTCTATGGAGGAAGAAAATAACGCAAATTACAAATGATCAGAACAAAGCTGAGATCAAGCACAGGGGTTCTATTCCTGCACAATTTTGATGACCAAGAAGCAAGTTGTGGAGGAAAGGATTTAATCAGCTTACACCTCCTCATTGCTGTTCATCACTAAAGGAAGTCAAGACTAGAAATCAAGCAGGTCAGGAAGCAGGAGCTGATGCAGAGGCCATGGAGGGATGTTAACTTACTGGCTTGCTTTCTTACAGAACCCAAGACTACCAACCCTGGGATGGTACCACCCACAAGGGGCCCTCCCCCCTTGATCACTAATTAAGAAAATGCCTTACAGCTGGATCTGCTGGAGGCATTTTCTCAACTGAAGCTCCTTTCTCTGTGATAACTCCAGCTTGTGTCAAGTTGACACACAAAACCAACCAGTACAACATTGCTTAGTAAGAACTGGAGAGGAGTCTAAAGAAAATCAAAATTAGGAAGGTCTCTATGTTGATCAGTAGGAACAAGACCTGGCCTACTGGTAGCATTCTGCAATGTAGAACACTTGTAGGGATAGGAGGCTGTATTTTTTGTGGGGTTTTATATTATCAATATAATGAAAGAAAGAGAGAAAGAGAAGGAAGGAAGGAAGGAAGGAAATTAGTTTGTCCCTCAAGAATGACTTTTGGGCCAACAAGATGACTCAGTGGCAAAAGGTGATTGCCACTGATCCTAAGAACTTGGAAACCAACAAGATAGAAGGAAAGAACTGACTCCCTATGTCTGTTTTCTGAATTCCACATGTACTTTACACACATGCACACACAAGCATGAATATTAAAATATTATTTTTAAAAATGAAATCTTTGTTATTTTGCAAACATCCAATTTTTTAATATGCACATTGGTTTGTGGTTACTACTTTGTATCAAGAATTATTCTAAATATTTATTCAAAACCTTGCTGTATGAAGAAGAGAAAGTGTTTTTCATATTCTTCTAGTTAGCTTATCTCTTGCTATGATAAGTAACCATCAGGACTAAAAGCAGCTTGGGGAGGAAAGGATCTATATCAGTTTACAGTTGACATTCCATCCTTAATGGAAGCCAGAGCAAGTGCGAAAGGCAATGTTCTTCCATGGTATCTGCTTCAGTTCCTGCCTCCATGTTTCTTCCTTGAACGTTTGCTTATACACTCCAGTCCCATCTTCCTAAGGATAAGACATACACAGTGGCCTGTGTGCTCCTACATCAATTAGCAATCAATAAAATGCCCCCCCATACGTGCCTATTGGCTAGTTTGGTGGAGGTAATTCTTCAACTAGTATTACAGCTTCCTAGGTCTGTCTTAAGTTTTGGTCAAGTTAAAACAACAACAACAACAACAACAACAAACTAGAACACACATATTAACAGTTGCTACCTCCATATGACAATTGTGTTGGAAGAAATTTTTCTTAAATTCTCTAAGCCTGTATTCTTTATGTTTACAATTAAGTGTAAGGTATATGACTTAGCATTCTGATGAACAAATAATACAATGACTAAATTTCCAAGCTTTAATCAGTAACTAGTACAGAATATCAGATCATTTCAAAAGGCTTTTTGGTCAGCAAAATCGACTGTGATGCTGGCTTTGTGCCAACACACATATTGCTCATTTCTCTCTGGGAGGGAAAACTCATGTTTTGCTCTTGGAAATCTGTAATGTTTATCCCCACTGAGAGCATTTGGAGTGATGATTATGTTGATATGACCCATATTCACATTGAAATTGCTATCTAAATGCCACTCATTAATAATTCTTTGATCATCTTTGTGCTTCGCAAAATTGATAAAATTGCTCTCACTGTTTCTTTCTAGTTTAAACCCTTTGGTGTGCCTCTGGAGAGTTTATTGATAAACTCTCCCTTAAGCATACATCCAAATTAAATGTGAGAACCTGAAGCTAAAAGAAATTGCTTCGAGGCAATGATTCACTAGCAATAGCAGTGATGAAAAATCAATAGCAGTTTCATTAAGGAAGGAAAGACAGCTCAGACATACTACAGCCCAGCTGGCTTCCTACTGAATGCAAAACGACAATCGTTGGTTCTGTCTTTTCTTTCAAATGTAATGTTCATATCCTAGTAAACTGGCTGCGGTATAGAAAGGTTGCGTGTGTCCCTTTGAATGTGCTGGGATCTTTGTATTTTGAAAAATTGGTGCTTCTTTAAAGCTGCATTTCTCTATTAATCCATTCCATGCTGAGCCCACTGCAAGCAAAATCGTTATCACCACTGAGTCCTACCTGTAGATTCAAATTAGTTAAATTACAAATTTCCTTTTAAAATGTGCCTTAATTCTTTTTCCCATATTTTGCTTGGTTGGCAGACAGTGTGATGGACAGGTCTATAAGTGACAGATGGGTGGGCAGCTGAATTGGTGGGCATGTGAGTGGGAGAAGACAGGATGGGAGAGAGGAAGGAAGGAAGAATAGAACTGAGGGTTGGGGTGTGAACTTTCCAACTGTACGGGTGACTCAACTTTCTCTGTCCTTTTGTCACCTATAAAAATGTTATAGTGATGGTTACTACATCATTACCCTATGAGAATTCAAATGAGTTGTGGAAAGTTAGACAATTAATATCTATCATTATATAGTCACAGAACTTTGAGCCTTATCATTTTAACATTACTGGAAAAAAAAGATGAAAGGTAAATAAAATAAACACAATGAAAATTTCAAAATGTAGGGGCTGGAGAGATGGATCAGCGGTTAAGAGAACTTAAAGGACCAGAATTTGGTTCCCAGCCTTTACTTTGGGCTATTCCCAGCCACCTGTAGCTACAGCTACAGGGAACCTGACACCTTCCTTTGGATTCCATGGGTACCAATACATAAGTGAGTATACATACAGGTACACAGTCATATTCATACATATAAATAAAGTAAATCTTGATAAAAGGAGAATTTCAAAATACTATTTTGGGATAGAACAATTCAAGGTAAAATATAATTGCATTATTTACCAGAAGAAAGTTAAATGAGGTTACTGTGTTATCTAGGAAGAGATTCAGACTGTTTGAGCAATGAAATGCCCCAAACATAGGTTAGTTTCATTTTAAGATAGAATTGCCAATAGATAGAATATGCATTTATCTTTTCCAAGACCTTTTGTTACAGAAAAGACATTCATAGGAGAACTGCACCGTGCTTAAAAATAAGTTATGGAACTTAAAATAATCTTTTCCAAAGCAAGGTGAAATGGTCACTTCTTTCACAGTATGGAAATGACTAGAAGGCTCAGTCAAGAGATGGAGTCAGGACTTTATCATTTGCTGCTACACTCCAGTGTCAGGTGCAAATGTGATCCAATAGTGTTGTTTCCCAGAAGCAGTAGATGATGTAAGTACCAAAAAGTTTCTAGAAACTTTATTACAAAATCCTCTTTTTTGTTCCTCTCAAGATCCTTGAGTTTTCACTTGGTAATAGCCAGGCAAGGCTGCTACATTTGCTGTTTTTCTTAGCGGGCAGGCAGTCTTATAGAGACTTTCCAGAATCTTCTTTATAAGTTTTTTTCCTCACATGCACCATGGAGGGAATGCCACTGTCAGTGCTTTGATTTTACAGACAAGGACACTAAATCACTGAGAGGTTAGATACTTAACTATGGCGAGGCAGTGGCATAGCTAAGTCTCCAACTTACCCCCCATTCCTAACACAATGCTTTATGAGAAGTGCTTAATAATTTTGTAGGGTTATAAGATTTAATATTAACCACAGGTATAATTGTTTTTGACCTGATCATTCATTTCCAGGTATCTAGTATTATATTAAGTACATGCTTCTGGAGCTTGTTTGTAAATGACATCAAGACTGCATAAGCACATTTTTTTCTTCCCATACAGGGTCCCATGTACCTCAGACCATATAGCAAAGAATGACCTTGAACTTCTGATTTCCCTACCTTCTTAAGTGCTGGGATTTCAGGCATCTAGTACCGCACCAGGTTTATAAAGAGATCAAATGCAGGAGTTCCTGGTCATCCCTGTGTTTCCTAACAGGTTTTAATTATTTCGGTGTAAACTTAGCCAGACATTGACTTGATTTCCTTAGAATAGCTATTTCTAATATATTCATATTGCTACAAATGACATAGTGTCAGTGTTCTATGGCAGAAAAAAATTCCATTGTGCATATGTAATATGTGCTCTCCATTAGTTCCTTAGTTGATGAACACCTGGGTTGGTTCTATAAATTAGTTGGAATCCTTTGGTAAGATATGAAGTTTGGGATAGCTGGGTCTTATGGAGGTCCAGGCTAGTTTTGTGAGGAGCCACCATACTGATTTCTGTCATGGCTGATTAGTTTACAAACCTACTAGTAGTGTATAAAAGATCTTTTGTCCACAGCCTCACTCTTTAGTCATGACATTGCACTCTTCTGAGCAGACCCCAAGGCCCCCACCTATAAACTGGGAAACTAGAGTTACCCACTGTTTGCCAGAGACTGTGTTGCTATGAGACTTTAAAAAATGCTTTGCAGAAATACCCAGAGAGCTGGCATGCTAGTTTCTCTTTTTTCCATTTTCATATAGAAGTTTATTTGTTTTGATAATCAGTTTGTTTTATAGAATCATTTTTTTACTGTACTGTGATTTTTATAAATAGGGAAGTTCTCCTATTTCAAAATTTATAGCACAAGATAACTCCTTTCTCAGATTTGCCTAAAATCTTCCCTTGAGACTAATAGTAGTTGTTTCTTGTTTTGTTCCTATGCCCCTAGCTCCCTTATACAAGTAATATTATATTTATACTACATCCATACTTACAGACATTATTTAGTGGACTAAAGTGGCTTCTTTTGCTGAGTTTGTTGAGCAAGGATGAAAGGGAGCTGATAGTGCCCAGGGTCATCTGTGGACTCACACAACAGCTCGTGTCTAATTGAACCAGTGAGTCAGCTTACATTTATTGAGCTCTCAGCTGAGGGTTGAGGTCAGTGGGGGTAGGACTAGGCACTTTAACTAGAACTGAGCATCTGCTCAGCACATAAGTGCCATGAGCCTCTAGCCTCTGGCCGGCCTAATGGACTCTCCTCTCCCCCTCAGCTATTGAACAGTGATGAGCCCACAGATTGGGACATATTTGGTTTCACTTCAGCCTGCTCCCACAGATGAGACCTGTGTATGATCACATCCTATCAATTATTTAAGGGACAGTGTCTATGTAACCTGAGCCATAAGTAAAAGTTGGCCCACCGTCTGTTCTGTCACCCGAGAGGACACTTTATTTTCCAAAGGAAAGAGTCCGTCTGTCTTGTGAGCTGACATCATTAGAGTTATAAAAATTCAAATGCACCTTTAGTGATTTCTTCTCTTTGGCATAAAGTCCCAAGTACAATACCTAAAAGCTTAACACTCATTAACTGGACTATAATGACTTAGGGTTAGATGAAAGAAACATTTAGAACACTACCTACAGTTCCAGAACACCACGAATAGCTACAAGGTGAACAAATTTGAATATGTAAGGAGGACTTTTTTTTCAGGGATTCAGAAACATTCATGCTTTATACATTTCTTTGATCACTTGTGAATTTACAGTCTTCTTACTAGTTTGCTTATATATGCATTTGATTATACCTTTAGGGAGGAAGCATATGAGATGAGCTATAAAAATTACTATATATAATTATATTAACATATAATTATTATTATATGTTCGTGTGTGTGTCTGTGTGTGTGTGTGTGTGTGTGTGTGTGTGTGTGTGTGTGTGTGTGTGCCCTCTGGTGCTATTCACACTGTTTACACAGTATCTCTATTTGGCCAGGAACATACCAAATTAGGCTACCTGGCCTACCAGAGGATCAGCCTACCTCTGCCTCCCCAACAACTAGATTAAAAGTGTATGTCATTGTGAATGGCTTTTTAAAAATGACTCAGGTACTGCAGCACAGGCATCCTACCAAGCGAGCCATCTCCCCAGCTCTGCAGAGAGTATTCTAATATGGTTTCCTTTGATTATATGTGAAGAACTTTGGGTGTAGGGACAATTTTGGCATTGTGCAAGCTACAGATTATGAACCAAAGCACAAGTCACCAGGACTCCTAGAGGACAAAACTTTGTGTTGTGTCACTTCCCACTGCACCATCCTATTCTAGGAAAGGATTCACATGTGACTGTTTGTCATTGTCACCTCCCTACTCTGGTTTCAAGGAGTTGAAATGGAAAAGTACAAGAGCAACTCTATCCGTCTTCCCTTTCCTCTCACCGAATCACCTTGCCAAATATAGTTGCTGCCTTCTGTCTGTCTCTGTGCTTGTCTAGAAGAGACCTGTCCCCTGAGCCTGCCCGCCTCTTTTTGTCCTGAACAGGTGTAAATGGAGACAGTGGGATGCATTGGGGCTGGTGATCTCTAGATTGAGTTATAGGCCCAGTGACTGAAGGGCTTCTAACTTACTGTCCCTGCAGGAAAAGATGGCAGCCAACAGGACAAGTAGAACATTATTGCTTCTCTAAGCAGTTTTCCGCTGGGGCTGGAGAGGCAAGGATGCCTCCAGTGGCAGGGAGGAACCTGGAAGCTTCTGTGGTTTTCCAGAAGTGCCATGTTGGATTGACTTGCTTATTTTTGTCTGTCTGTCTGTCTGTCTGTCTGTCTGTCTGCCTGTCTCCCTATCTCTACATATCGCATACCTATTTTCTATCATCCATATATATATGTATGTATGTATGTGTGTATGTATGTATGTGTATGTCTGCTGTCTTTCTATTTACTATCAATCTTTTATCTCCTTTTTTATAGACTCCAAAGGGCAGTGATATTTCTGTGTGCTAGCTTTTTTTTTTTTTTTTTTTTTTTTACAAAACTGGTCTTTTGACAGGCAGATCCCTCTTTTACTGAGTGACCTTGGAACAAGAATTTGGTGTGACAAAGTGGGGAGATGTGGTCATGGAGGTTGTTACATCCCAAGTATCCCTCCATAAACACTCACCAGATAGCTGTTTAAGAGTGGATCCAGTTCTGTTGTTGCTTCACCAGTCCTTTAACAAGAACGCCTCCCAGTAATGAATGACCTAAAAAGGCAGGCAGTTTAGGACAGTAATAGTAAATAATGGGCACTTCAATAACTTTAGTCCTTTTTACTCTCTCCAAGCTCTAGACTGATGATGAGACCCTCATAAAACGACCTCAGAGCAGCCAATCCCTGAAAAGTAATGCCAAGGAATACGGGTTTTTTCTTTTGCCAAATGTACTCTTGATTATTTCTTGGTAATTAGAAGTAGCTTTGGGCAGCATACAAATTGGAGATTTTTCCTTTAATAGTATTTCCTTTGCTTTTGTGACCACATTTCTTATGTCTTAACAGTTTGTATCTAGGAGAACAGATTCCTTTAGATAAAATTGTCATGGTGACTTTACAATATTAGTTGCTTTCCATAGGTAGACGCCTTACAATAGTTCTGTTCTAAATGCGAAAGACTTTGACTGAAAGATCAGGGTCTGTGATCTCACCGGGTAGGTCAGTACTAATGGATGTTCAGGGCAGTTATCCCTCTGGGGACCCACACATAGTTGCTGCAGGCAGCATCTTTATGGTGTTTATATTGGAGGTTGCTTTTAAATATAGTTAAATATATCAAGTTTTGATTCTATTATTAGCATGATCACAGAACAAGTTACATGAGCTGATCTGAGGAAGGTAAAAAATACAGTTTGTGAAGAAAGATAGAAGGTTTGAGACTTATTTAGTGTGTTCACCTCTCTGAAGGACTGGGTGATAATCTCAATTCAGCATTTCCTTGATTTTTGAGACTTTAAAAATTCTTACCATTTTCTTTAATTGTAGAATGAGCTAGCAGGCTAATGGGAGAAATATTAGATGGTAGAACACAGAGTTTTTGTTCTTTTATATAGTCATTTAGAAAATAGAATCCTGTCATTTGGACTGTAGTCAGAAGAATCATAAGCACATTCCACCTTTATTCTAGACAGCAGGAATTCATAAGCCTGTTCTCCTGTCATCTCTGATTGACCATCATGCCATAGGAGACATCTAATTTCTTTAGAACCTCTGTGAGCTGTAAAGACCTCAGAGAGGACAGGGTGTGGGCTGGGCTTTGGTGCACTTTAGCCTTCATTTCTCTTTGATTTTTTTACTCTCTAATTTCAGATATGCTTTTCTGGATATTAGCAAAAGAATAAAAGCCATTCACCATTCTCTGTGATGTTCTCTTATTTCCTATTCACTGTCTGGTCTCTTGGTTCTGGGCTACTTGCCTTCCCTCTGGCTGGCAGGCACAAGTACTTTTAAGGCAACTGTGTCTAGCACTGATTTTCATTTAATTCTCACTTGGTCACATGACCCACCCTGGTGACTCAGTGTAGATGACTGGACTAGCCACTACATTAAATCCATGTCAATTATAGCATGCTGTGTATATTATGACCCATTTTGTTGTACCTGTATATTGTGCTATATTCCCATATGTCCCCACTAGGTTCTTCAAGACTGTGACCTGCATACCCATTCCTATGTTTGTGGTGATGGAAAGAAGAGCTTGGGAGGGGTTTCACAAAGTCACGGTATCTTAGAGTGATCATTCAGTTAGATGACCCTGACATACCACCATGAATCATTGTCTTTTTGACCCATCATTTAGAAATTCCCTCTGCAAACTGTAGCATGAGTCTTTATCTCTCTCTGCTCGCAGGGAACCCTGAATATAACCTCATTGTAATGTGTGACTCATGGACACTTGTTTTAGATAACTTTGAGACAATTTTTATAGTGTTCTAAAATAAAACCTCATTAATAATAATAATAATAATAATAATAATAATAATAATAATAAATGAAACCATTTGTGGCTAATGTTTAACTAGAGTTGGCTTGGTCTATTAAAAGAATTCAGCTGCCAATACTTTCATTGTTATCCCAGAGTTCATAGCATCTGGCATCTGGGGGAGTCTGTTTTGGTTACTTATACTATTGACCAAAGAAACTCGAGGAAGAAAGCTTTAGTCTGCCTCACAATTTGAGGATACAGTGTTCCATGGTAAGGAAGGCATGATGGCAGGTTCTTGATGTAGCTAGTCACATTGGATCTGCCGCCAGGAAGAAAAGAGAGTTGAATTCTGATGTTCATCTCACTTTGTCTTTGTCTTTTGCTTTTATAATTTTAAAATATTTCATTGTTATTTCTTTATCTTACATTCCTATTGCAGCTTCTTTCCCCTTCTCTCCTCCCCCCATCCACCCTTTCTCCCCTTCTCCTCAGAAAAGGGAGGCCTCCCATGGATTTCAACCAGCCTTGGCATATCAAGGTACAGTAAGCCTACATGTATCTTCTTCTATTAAGGCTAGAAGAGGCAGCTCAGTTAGGGGAAAGGGATCCAAAGACAGGCTATGGAGTCAGAGACAGCCTCCTCTCCCAGTTTAGGAGTCTCTCATGAAGATCCAGCTGCACAACTCTCACAGATGTGCAGAGGGCCTAGGTCTGACCCATTCATGCTTTTTGGTTGGCAGTTCAGTCCCTATAAACCACTATGGACCCAGATTAGTTGATTCTGTAGGGTTTTTTTGTGGTGTTCTTGACCCCTCTGTCTCCTTCAATCCTTCCTCCCCATCTCCTGTAGGATTCCCCAAGCTGTACTTCATGTTTGGATGTGGGTCTCTGCATCAGTTTCCATTAGCTGCAGGGCAAAGCTTCTCTGATGACAGCTATGCTAGGCTCCCATCTACAAGTATAGCAGAATATCAGGATTAGTGTCAGGGGTGGGGCCAATTTGTCCATTTCATCCAGTCCTAGACCACAGTGCACAGGAAGGTACTGGCCACAGCAAGTGAGTCTTCTCACCTCAATTAACCTAATTTAGGTATTGTCTCACAGACTTGCCCAGAGATCTGTGTCCTAGGTAATACTAGATATCAGCAGTTGACAATTATGATTAATTATCACAAATATACATTACGCTCACCATATTAACCATTTTAAGTAGTTGGGTTGGTAATGCTGTATATATTCACATTATTATATAATTCATCTCTCAAACCTCTCCATTACCTAAGAACAGTAGGCTACACCTCCTAAACATCTTCTCCATGCCCCTCTCAACTTTTCCAGCCCTTAGTAAGCAATACCGGGTCTCACAGTTTTGGCTACAACGTGTAAATACAATCACAGAACATCCATCCTGGCTTATTCAGTTAGCGTGATGTTCTAGATGCTCATCTACATTGTAGTTTGTGACAAGGTTTCTTCCTTTATAATTTCTTGCATAATCATGGGCACTTTAGGTATATTTTATATATACATAGAATTACACTTTTTGTATCCACATATCAGTTGTAAGCCCTGATTCCCTTTATTTCTACAGTATTTTAATAATATTGTAATGAATGTTAGTTGTAGGATGCGTCTCAATACTTTTGGATACATAATCAAAAGTAGAAATCACATGATGATTTCAATTATTTATTCATTTATTTAATTTCCATGTGCTTGTGTGCGTGTGCATGTGCGTGTGTGTGTGCATGTGTGTGTGTGTGTGCGTGTTTGTGTGTGTGTGTGTGTTGCTGCAGATAGAACCAGGGAATGGTGACTGCTATTACTAGGCAAGTATTTCCTACTGAACTACGTAGATCCAGAGCCCCTAATAATAATTCAAATGCTATTTTCTTTAGGAAATTCCAATATGCATACCTCATTTTACATTCCCATATATATTACATATAGGGTATGGTATACAGGGCTCTTTATTTACTGTCTTCTTACTCTTGTATAGATTTTACAGCATGGTAAAATAAAGTCATTCGGCCATGTGCATAAGGGCTCATTTTTCACTATTGTGTTTCACTGGGTAATTTTTTTCTATTTCTTTTTTATTATTCTTCTCTTACACAATCCATCCCAACTGCAGCCTCTCCTCTCTCACCTCCTCCTGGTCCTCTTCCCACCTCCCATATCCCCCAGGTCACTGCTCCTCAGTTTCTCTTTAGAAAAGAGGAGTGATATCAACTAAACCTGGCATAGCAAGTTGCTGAATTCTACAGTCATCTCTATTCCATAGCCACACTGTGAAATGCCCTTTTCTTCCCATTGCTTTGTGCTTTCCATCTTCCAGCCCCCAGTCTTCCTCCACATCCCCCCTCTGGTGACTTTCTCTTCACTTTCTTCATAATTAACTTTAGTTTTTCAAGAACAGATAGAACCCACCTGCTAGGTGTGCCCTTTCTAGATTGCTCACTTCATGCAGGAACATTTGGTTAGGAAAGGCGTGCCTCGGTTGGATACCTAGGCCTGCTGACATATAGGAAAATTATCTTTTTCTTTGCTATTTAGCTAAGAAATAACTTGAGCATCAGGCAAATTGAGTTTTAGAAGCTAACAAGTTTTATCTTCTGCCTCTGCTCTGCTATAACGTGTCTCTTTTGACATTTAAATAATGTTGTGGAATTCTTATTAAATAATTGGCTTCCAGGATGGAGTTTATGTTCAGCATTCAATGGATAAGGTCATTGGTGTATTTGGAAGAGGACTTGACTTTGTCAAGCTGTAGGGCATTTAGTCAGTATTCCTGAGCAATGGGTATTTCCTTTTGAAATAGGTTGGCTTGGATCAAAGCTAATATTCTCTCTAAGGAACAAACCTCACTTTAGTTGAAGTAGATTGTGTCATACGGTGGTCTGCCTCTTTACTAGGGGTACATGGGTGTCATCAGCAATTGGCTCAGAGGAGGCAGGGCAACATCCTGGGATGAATGCTGTGGTTCTCAGCCACCTCTCTGGGTACCCAGGCACCAGTGCCTATATATTCCTGGGAGAGGAAGTAAGAAACAGGGGTCCAAGGTCCACCTTTGCCCACAGGGCAAAGCCCAGGATGAGCAGCATCTGTTCTGACTGGGAGAGAGCACTGAGTACCAGAGGGGTTGGAGAAGAGAGAGCCTTTGGGAGTCTTAGGCATGGCTCTTTTAGGCTAAGGTATTTTCCATGTTGATTTTTTCTGTTGTTTTGTTTTATTCTGTTTTAATTTTTTGTTTCTTTTTTTTTTGATACTTTATTTACATTTCAAATGTTTTCCCCTTTCCAGTTCTCCCCTTTGGAAATCCCCTCTCCCCTCCCCCCTTCCCCTGCCTTCATGAAGGTGCTCCCCCACCCACCCACTCCCGTCTTCCCTCCCTGGCATTCCCCTATACTGGGGCATCTAACACCCTCAGGCCCAAGGGATAATCTGTGCTCATTCATATTGCTTTTATTTTTTTTTTTTTTTGGTGGTGGAAGTGAATGCATACACTTTATTTGGGTTGAACAAGAGATTGTATACTTCAGGAGGAAGGGCATGGGGATACCCAGGAAGGGAAGATCATTGGCTGAAGGCTTAGAGTGCTTAAGTGCTTCATTAGCATGGGGAAGAATTTCAGGAAAGTCAGGTGCTAGCTGAATGGGTTCTTATCGGGAGAAAGGAAGTTGAGCCTGTGATCTTAACCAAGGCTAGGTGACATTCTGCGGGTCAAGATACAGCTTGTTTTTGTTTTTGTTTTGTAAATTCCCCACACAAGGTCAGAGAAGGAGAAACCCTTCCAAAGAAGGGAGTCCTTCATATAATCTGAGCCCCAGAAGGCTCTCTTGTCAATGATAGATTTTGACCTTAGCAGAGTTTTCCCACAAGTTTGCATATAGTATGGATGGATGGATGGATGGATGGATGGATGGATGCCAGCCAGATGCCAGCTAGTGCTTAGTAGGGCTGAGAAACAAAAGGAATGACAATTACCTGACTTAGTTTTTGACACATTTTCCAGCTGTTTCTGGGTCACCAAGCTAAGATGCTTGGTTTCCTAGCAAGACACACTGGGGATATCTATGCTTATCATGAGGGTCCCTTTATCTCTGGAAGTCAGGAAGGAGGAAAAAGGGAGAGTGAGCCTTGAGCTATTCTTACAACTTTTCATATAGGCCTGTAATTTTCAGTATTCTAAAAGCATCTTTAGTGGAACACAGCATGTTTGTGTTTAAGATTATAATCAGCCAGCTTCTAACAGGTAACCACACCCCTGGTCTGCTCCCAAAAAGAAGAATTTAATGGGCTCATTTTGAAGAAACATTCTCAATATGAAAAAGTGGTTATTTCTTTTGGTTCATGATTGATAGAGGACATAAGCATATTTTACACATACATTTAAATATCTGGGGTTCAGGTCAATATACTTCTTATTTTGATTTAAAGAAGTATAACATTAAAAGATACAAATAGGAAGAGAAATAAATGTTTTAATAGAAAAAGTAATAAAAAAGTTGATTACAAATTTTAAAGGGCCTAACTCAATGGGTTGACAGGAAGTGTCATAAAATATAAACGTGCAAATGGAAAAATACATTGGAAATTCAAGATGCTGTTTTCCCTCTTTATTTTAATCATAAAATCATGAAATTGTTCTATAAACATGAGTGAGCTAAAGAAATATCAGCAGAATATTAGTTACTAGAGAAACAGAAATGAAATCTAGGGGTGAGATTTATCATCTTCTTGCTTTAACTTGAACCCCCGCTGTACTGTAAACGTAATAACCATCAACATGAAAAATGTAACAGATTGATAATGCCATTGAGTTTTAATTAAACCACTGAAATGAAAAGGGCCCAGATGGATAACTGGGAAATGTAGTTATCCTTTATGAAATGAGCAGGAGTACCCGTTTGCTCAGTTCCTTAGGAATTAATGTTCTGCCAAAAATAGTGCCCCGTCAGAAGACTTCCTAGAAATTAATCATTTCAGTCTACAAAACAGATGGCCACTTTACTTTACTCAGTTTAGTTTTAAAACACTTATCACTTAAAATCAGCTATTGTCTCCATCCTGTCTTGGCCATCCCATGTCTGAGGCTTTCTACTTAAATTCATCAATACTAGTAAAGCGTATGAGTTATTTGCCGGGGAAGTCATTGGTCTGATGTATTTTCTCCAGAATGTCAGGGATCAGTGTGTCATTCTTACTTAGTTGTAGGTTCTGTGAATTTGCAAATAGAAGTGAATTAAATTTCAGCCAGAGAACCCATTTCAGTGGGAACCTTTCAGCCCCTGGTCACATTGGCAGCTACCCATACTGGGTCAGTTAGGGCCCAAAGAAATGGTGTGCTTACCTATTAGTTTGATGGAAATTTGTACTGGCTATTTAAGATTTGGCAGCTAAGGCTCTCAGACATCTGTAGGACACATTGCTGGTGTCTACACTAGCAGATCGCTCACCTGCTTTCCAACCACAGCCTTAGGTCTGCCTGTGGGGCAGTGCTTGCTATGTAGCTGTTGCAAGCTTGTGCATATTTCCAGGTCTGAACCCTGTCAAATGACTATACAAAGTTGACCTTTCCCCAGTAGCAGAACTGGACTTAAATGTTGAATTAGAAAGGTAACATTTTTATGACAGCTACAGAGAAATGACACATACGAGTTTAATCACAGAACAATTCTGTTGTTCTTTTCTTCTACTTAACTATTTAGGATACAGAAGAGGATGATCCTCGGTCTGCAAAGAGCATGAAAACAGAATGTTTGCTATGTCAGATACCAGGAGAAAGAAATCTCTTAGATATGCTTGTGCATTGAAGCATTTGTGATCTAAATAGAGAGACGGCAGAACTAAGAAGGAATAACAAATTGGCATGCAACAGAGTTTATGTGGATGCTGTAAGAATTCAGGGAAGAGAGAGCTCAGTTGGAGTTGCTTGTAAAAATAGAACGGAGTTGGAACATTTGACTCTGTGGAGTTATTGGATTTAATGGGGAGGGTAGACTATCAGAGGCAATGAGATTAGCATAACCAGAAGCATGGCAGAAAATGTGCCATGGTCAGGCAATTTTAAGTATCCTAGAAACATTAGTTTCCTAGAAACATCAGTATCTTAGTAAAAGGAGTAGTAGTAGATAAGGGTAGCGAGATAAGGCGGAACGTGACACTGAAGAAGATACAAAGCTAAGTGGCAGTGGTTTGATGCCTCAATGACAGGCAAGGCAAAGCTCCTGTTGAGTTTTAAGTCTGTGAGTAATGGTAAAGCATAGTGGGCGGAGGTTAATCTGAAAGTGGTACTCAGCTATTGTGTCTGGAGTTATGTAGGCTGATAATGGATTTAAAGATCAATTAGTTATTTGTAACACTAAACAGATACAAAGGTATATCAACCCCAGATAGTGGGGAATCCAAGATGTTGGCAAGGTCTTATAGTTGCCATCATCTGTGTCTGTTCTGGGAGCTGGCCCAGCTCCCAGTGGACAGTACACAAGGCAGTCATTCATTCACGATGATGATTTATCTCAGTGTTGGCCAATAAGATTGAATTCCCAGATTTTTGTCTGATTTAGGAAACGTCTGTTTTCCTCAGATCATAAAATGGAAACCCAGGGCTAAGGAGGTGGTTCATTTGGAAAAGTGCCTGTTGGATAATTATGAAAACTTGAGATTGATCAATAATACCTACATAAAAGTTGGTCATGGTGGACTGTGTCTATATTCCCAGTACTGATGGTTAGGGAAAGAGACAGGCACATTACTGGAGTTCACTGGTCAACTATTCTAGTTAAGCAGAGTGCTTCAGGGTTGATGAAAGACACTGTCTCTAAAAATAAGGCAGAGGGCTGGCAAGATAGATCAGTGCTGCCTAGTCAGACAATCTAATTCAATCTATGGAAACTACTTAGTAGAAGAAAAAAAAAAACCTGACTCTTGTCGATATTGTCCCTTGATCTTTACATGTGTGTCATGTGCATAATAAAAAAAGATAAGATGAGGCTTAAATGAGGAAGATCAGTCTTGGATCTCTGACTTCCACATGTATAAACACACATGTGAGTGTGTACCTCTATGCCTAAACCCACATGCATATGCTACAAATCCTCCCCCACATGGCAGTATCTCTCTGCCAACTATTATTATAACTTCCCAGAATACAAGTCTGAGAAACAAAGCCAGAATTCAGAAAGAAGTCGTGATTATGTCAAGCACTAAAGAGTTAGAAAGGAAACATATGCATATGTGTGAATATGTATATTTATGCATGTAAACATTCTGCAAATATTGGTACTGCTCTAGAATACAAGCCTAACTAGCCACATTTGCGTATGAGGACATCAATGTTCAGAAAACTTAGCAGCATGACCAAGGCTAAACATAGACTTACTTACAAAGTCGATTAAGAATTGAAACCTGAATTTGATTCCAAATCAGTGCTATTTTCTGTTGTAAGATTGTCTGTCCTCTCTGAGGCCGTGGGTCCTGTTCCAGACTTGAGATTATGCTAATCATGTTAACTGCACTTTCTGGGTTCTTCCCTCATGCTGCAAAGACATATTCTTGGAAACAGAACTACTGTGCTATGCCTCTGTGCTGCAGAAAGATCGAGGACAATCTTCCCCATATCCCCATGGTCTGTAGAAGTATAAAATGTAGGACAATCTTCCTTCTAGGAATAATATTGTAAAGAGTGTTTCGTTAAACACTGGCCAATAATAAAACAATCTACATAGCCCAGGAAATGTTCCATACTGAAAACAAAACAGTAAACTATTATTGTCCAAGCAGAAAAGTAAAGAGGAGGAGGAGTAAAAAAAAAAAAAAAAAGAGTAAAAATGTAAGAGGAGGAGGAGGAAGAGGAAGGGGAAGAGGAAGAGGAGAAGTTATTGCTGTCTTAGTAGTAGAAGGAAACAGTTTTAAAGATTATGACTCGTCTTCATAGTGGGTTTCCTTGCACAGCCTTGACATAAGGTCTTCTGCTTCTCTATCTTGTTTTGTCCTGTTTGGTTGTTGTCTTTTGGAGGCCTGCTCTTTTCTGAAGGGAAATGAAAGGGAAAATGGATCTGGGGATGATTTTGGAGGGTAGGGAGCCATTGTTTGTATGAGAAAAGAATCTGTTTTCAATAAAAATACTAATATAATGTTGAGAGTAAATCTTTGGATATATTTGAATTATCATTAGTGAAAATTTACTAGATCCAAATATTTTAAAATGTTTTTGATTACTTTTTAATTACATGTATGTGTGTGTATATATGTGATGTGGATATATGTATGTGTGTGTATGTGTATGCACGTGGTCTGTGTATATGTGTTTGTGTGTGTATGTATGTGTGTGTGTCTGTGTGTATGTATATGTGTGTTTGCCCTCTCTCTCTCTCTCTCTCTCTCTCTCTCTCTATCTCTCTATCTCTCTATCTCTATCTGTGTGTGTGTGTGTGTGTGTGTGTGTGTGTGTGTGTGTGTGTGTGTGTGTATGTGTTGTGCATGGAGACTGAGATAGGTTGTGAACATGCAGGTGATACTCTATGAAGTATTAAGAAGATATCAGATCCCTCTGGATGCAATGTTACAGATGGCTATGATCTTCCTGACATAGTCCTGGGAACTGAATCTTGGTCTTCTTTAAGAGCAGTGCACACAAATTATCCTAAGCCATTCTCAGCTCTATGATCAGTATTCAAAAAAAAAAAAAAAGCTTCATATAGGCAATTCTGGTTCTGATTATTTACAAAACACTTGTGGATTACTTTTTCCTTGTTACATACACAGTGCTTTGCATATGACTGCTCAACCACAGAGAATTTTCTGACTTTAGGATGGTCTAAAATAATGTAGTGAAAACTTAACTTGAAATTTTGAACTTTAACCTTTTCTTGGATTAGCCTTCCTGTGATTAGATAATCCCAAGGCTATCAGACAGGAGCTGGTAAAACAACACTTAGTTCACTGTCACTGGGCTAGAAATCTTGGGAGATGAAGTGAATTAAATGCATTTTCAACTCGTGACCTTTCTGACTTAAAACTGGTTTTATTAGGATATATGCCTATTGTAATCAAAGGATATATGTGAATATATCTCAGTTTAGAAGTCTGCTGTAATTTAATTACTTGCCTGAATTTAACTTAATAGGTTAGTAGTTCATGTAGCTCACTGTAGGTAAGAATGAGACAAAACTGTTGCTTATTCTCTCAAGCATATTTACTAAAAGTTGCAAGAATTATAGAGAGTAGAAAGGGATAGTAGGGGCTAGAGAGAGAGCCCAGTGACACGTTAAGAGTACACGTTGTTCTTCCACAAGTCCTGTGTTCAGTTCCCAGCACGCATATCAAGCAGATCAAAACTGTCCTTAACTGTAGCTCTAGGAGATCTAACACCTTCTGCTGCCCTCTGGAGGCACTGTGGTGTGCATATGCACAAACCCATACATAGGCGTACATGTATACACATAATTAATAAATTATTAAAAATAAACTAATTAATAAATTAATAAATAAAAATAGTCTTTTAAAAGAGAAAAGGTCCTCCTTATTAGTTATGTGACTAAACCTTAAACCTAATTCTTCAATCGGAATTGTTTGAATTGTGAAAAGAAGATGCAGGAACCTTGGAAATAAGGTGAAGTTCGGTAGCTGTAGAGAGACTGGAGAAAGCTGGAAGCTTGGCAGTTCCTGCCCCACCCACCATGAGTAGTAACAGCTAAGAGTGACTGGGTACTGTTAGAGCATTGAAGCCAGAAGCCATAGTTGTGAGAGGATGGCAGGATTTATAAGTCTGATTTCTGTTATCTGGGTAATATATTAATATTTATTCTTACTCTGAGTAATTTCTCCATTTATAGACTTTCCATCTGAAACTCTGTCTCTTTGTCAGCCTCTCTTTCCTATTCAATATTTTTCTTAATGTGTTCTTAACAAGAAAATAAAGGACAGGCTCAAATCTGTTGTGATGGCTACCTTGTGTCTATCACCAACCATTCTTGGTTGGTGGAAAGACTGCTGATACATTTCTTTAATATATAGCTAAAGGATTTCTATTATTATAATACTCTATTATGTAGTCAATTACTTGTCCCCCTTGATTACTTCATATCATTTATCCTTCATTATTATCATGGAAATCAAGGCTTACTCATACTTTTGCATCCTACTTGTAATTGTGTGAACCCAAAGGGTAAATCTAGTTGAAAAATTTGACCTGTTCCTTATCTCTTTCACTGGCCTAAACTGGCAGATGTGTGAGAGCCCAGTGTAAAACCAGGTGTGTCTTCCAGACTTGTAATAGCTCCCGTGTGCTATTAACTAAGCGTTCTGAGCTAGAAGTGTATTAGTTTCCCCCATTGAATAAAAACTGCATGAGCTCAAAAATCAGATTGTTTGCCGGGCAGCTCTTCTTCATAAGCCCTTTCACGTAAAAGGCATTAGTCTAATTAAATTAGGGGCTATTAAATCTATAAATTAGCATACTACGTTAGAAAAATCAATATCTTATTAGTTTCAGAATCTTTTATCTAACTCCTCTTGAATTTTGTTTCTGAACTTTTTTGGGGTAGTAAATGACATGAGAATTGATTTAAAGCTTTCCAAAAATTGGTGATCAATAATTGTTTTCTAGTCACAGAGATATTCATTAACTGCCACACTTACTGCACGGACACACATTCTTATTGAAGTCTCTTCTAATCACCACATTATTCTTGGCTAGAAACACATTAGCTGTAAAAATTCATGAAATGAGAAACATAGCATGATAAAGACTGTGTTTAGGTATAGCTGTTAATGGATTGTGCAGAGCAGTGGAACGCTCTCTCAATTCCAGTAAAAATAAATTTATGTCTTCCATTGTTTTACACTTAAACATGGATAGCTCTGTGCCTTTATCATTGCATAAACAAATTATTGCCAAATGAATGTGTAGGCCCTCAAGTTTTTGTATTTCTATCAAAATGTAGGAAGCGCATATTTCCCCTGGATGAAGGTACATGGTAATTGCTCATATTCTAGGGATGGTGGAAATTTAAGAAAGAAGAGATATTTAGCAGCATGTGCTTGAGAAAATGACTGTACTATAGCAATGAGGAATTGGGCATGCATATGTTACTTTTCAATTTTGGTTTTAAAGATTTCCTTTGCTGTGTCTTTGTGTGTGCCTGTGTGAGTGTATGTCATGTGTGTGCAGGTACTTGTGGAGACCAGAAGAGATTGTCTGATTCCCTGGAGCTAGAGTTCCCTGTTGTTGTGAGATGCCCCATGGAGATGCTGGGAATTGTACTTGAGTCTTCCGAAAGAGTAGTAAGTACTCATAACTACTGAGTAACTTCTCCAGACCCCAAATAGAATTTAAAACATGATATCTCTTTTGGGGTATATTTACATTTTAAAATAATTTTAGCTTATTGCAGAATTTCTACCAATTTGTTCCATAAAATGTGAAATCGTTTGTATTTATATTTTTCCAAAGTCTCACCAGAAAATTAACTAATTCATATACAAATTAGTACTGATTTGTGATTCATTATTTCTGGAGCTTTCAAGAAACCTTTAAAGTTACAGTCGTTATTAAAGACATTTATATTTCTCTGAGATAACTACATTATTTACCAGGACTCTTATCCTGGGAAGGGACTGATGGATTCAAAGAGAATTAGAGAACATATTTAAGAAAGCATGGAAAGACTATTGTGAAATGGTGTCACTATAAAACTACCTTCTTTTAAATAATTTGACTGTAGTTAATATTTGTTTTTATACATGTATAGAACAGGGTTCCTCCACATTTTGAGATATTTATTTAATTAATTCAGACAAAATCTCTCTGCATATCCAAAGTTAGCCTGGAAATCACTATGTGTCCTAGGATGATGGCCTTACATTTTTCTTGATTGTAGACTTGCTCGACATGTTAGGGCTGTCTAAGTTCCACAAAAGGGAAAGGTCAAGGTCAATGATATTAATTAAGGCAGGTGTTTTCTGTGGGTCAAAATGGAAACCAGAAATACTCTCTTTTTGGTTGATGACATTTCCCACTTGGTAAAGTGCCTGCTGTGGCAAGGTAAGGGCCTGAGTTCTGATCCACAGAACCATGTAATAAAGGGCAGGAAAGACACTTACTGGGATCTCAGAGGTGTGGATCCCTGGGCCTTATTTACCAGCCCATAGGGAAACTGCAGATTCACTGAGAAACCCATCTCAAAACTATAAGATGGAAAGAGGTAATGGAAGATAATTACAGACACACAGACACACAGATACACAGACACACAGACACACACACACACACACACACACACACACGCACAGGCCCACACTGTAATGATACATAAATACACATTGTAATATATACACTATCACACTATACAGACAAATACACACACACTGAACACACATACTTAACACACACACACACACATACACACACACACACACACACATACACACACTGTAACAGTATATATACACACATATTGTCCCATGTACATGGTCACATTACAGACACAAATACATACACATATACCAAGAGAGATATTTTCTCTTCTTTTAAAAATCTAATATTTTCACTTTGACTTATTCCCATTACTTTCAAAATACTGTGATTTTGATCTATTCAATAAACAAGCCCATCTGACATTTTGCAACATCACAGAGGTGACTGAAGAACTAGAATATTTGTTCATATGCAGACTTAGGTGGCTAGAGATTTCATGGAAGAAAAGAGGAAAGAGATATCACACAGACTATTGCAAACATCAAGGTTTGTGTATGTGTGACTTGAAAATCGTGGCAAGTTTCCGAATTACTCCTCCACTAATGCTGTGGTCCTTGGTGGTCACCAACACACCTCCTCACACAAAACAAGATCGTATGGCCATTTCCTCTAAGCAGTATCCTTTGTACGGATGAAATCCCTATCCCTTTCACAGAGACACCATTTAACTGATTTCCTCATCCTGGTTTTCTAGAGATTTCTTCATTCAGTTTCTTCACCCAGTCTCCAAGTCCCATGGATCACCCTGTGCATAAAGAATTTATTCCCATTTCTTTAGCATTCAGGTTGCTGCTACCATCACCACTGTCTCCATGTTGTTCTCCAGTGCGTTGACATGTTCTCCCCAGGCAATTTTAGAATACAAGATATGGGAAGCACCCTCCCACCCCTCCAATAGATGGCAGCATATAACCACAGCATTGTAACCACATTACCTGTAACATGGACATCTGTTGATACTTATCTGACAACTTCGCCACTGTGTCCACCATGATTTTATGCCACAATTCCTTCCATGTTGACTGTGTCCTTGGGACATGGATTGGGGATGCATCTTCCCATCAGAATGTATCCAGTTAATCTTTTTATCTCTGACTAATGATAGCCTTTCTGGGCACTTTGCTTCTTTCTGAATCCATATGGAGTACTGGATCTCACTCTGGGAGACTCTGTTTTCTTCTCTTAGTTTCCCAGTCACAGGCGATATCATTTAACTGTTCTACCACATGTGCACATGGCTGTCCTCTGTCACGTGGTCTCTCGTATCCCATCAGAGTGCTGTGATAGTAGCATCCATCACTCTCTGCTCTTGAAGTACCCAGTGGTAGCACACAGCTTTCAATTTTGTACACGGAAGACAGGATTTCTTCCCCTGCCTAACCACTAACCTTGCCAGGAAACTAGGTATAATATATTATTCTTCTAAAGCTAGAGTCTGATCATGTTCCTTTTGATGCAGTCTTAATGTTTGTGACAGTGTATAGCTGAGACCACCATCCTTGTATCAGAGAAAATGTTTGAAGGTTTTCCACTTTCTGCTCACTGTTAGGCTTTTAGCTATTATCATGTCTGAAAGTGAACGGGGAGAGGTAAAACACAGCAAAAATAAGATGATGGGCAGGTGGAAATATTTAGATTTAGTTTATTGAAGTGTTTGAAGAATCACAGAGGTTATTTTTCTTCTCATGGTGTGCAATCTCTGAGATAGTAACTGGTCCTTTCCCCTTTCCTTAAATCCCATAAGTACTCAGGCGATGAAATTGTGTTCCAGATGATTTTCAGATTTGTCCGAATCTTCCATAAACAGCACCATCAATTTTTGTAACAATGAAAACCTGTCCCATGCCAGTGAGGGGCTGAGTTAGCCTTTAAGTGACTCTGTTATGGGTATGACTCCCTGGAGAATGGAGAGCTTAAAACTAAGCATTTGTGATAATAGACTATTCTGTCCAGAGATTATCCAATTTGCAGATTATTTGGTTTATCTCTCTCTTCCTTCTGTCTGCCTAGCCCCTGGTCGCTTCCCCTAGTAGAAGGCTTTCATCTTTGGCAGGAGGGGCTTGAAAAGGGGGAAAACTTGAACTGATGCACATGTGAAGTAAGGATACAAGTAAACCCTAAAATTCTCTGTCATATATGTGGGGGCGGTGTGTGTGTGTGTGTGTGTGTGTGTGTGTGTGTGTGTAGGCATGTGACATGTACTGGGAGTTGAGATTTGGGGGGGGGATGCTCTGTATGTATAGATTTCTGTACATGCTTATGGGGACCAATGGACAACTTCAAATGTTCATCAGATGCTATCTACCCTTGGATTTTTTTGTTGTTGTTGGCTGGTTGGTTAATTTTGTTTTTGTTGTCATTTTTGAGAAAGGATTTCATTCTCTCAGAGCTTGCTAAGTGGCTAGATGGACTTGGGAGGGAGGCCGAGGGATCAACCCAGCACTGGGATTCCAGATTTTGTACCCCTCTTTGTTGTAGGTTTGATGATTGAGATAGAATCCTTATATTTACTGAGTTGCTTCTGTACCCTTAAACTTTTAGTCTCTATAGATCATGGCTGAGTCTGTAGATCACTTATTTACATGATGTTGCATCTGTGTTTAAAACTTGGAATGCTTCTGAGACATAGAAACATACTAGGTCAACTCATACTACTTTTGCTGCTTGCTCTACCTGCTGTGCTCCAGCTCCAGAGCAGGTATCTGGGAGTCACTGCAGGGGCCATCTCGCTGTCACTTTACACTAATGTGTCACCTTGGATTCTCATCTGCACCCTTCTTGGAAATCCTACCTTTATGTCTGTGGTGAAAAGCTCGGCTAAATTTTCATGAATATCTCCATCCTGTTGGTAAGCTAAGACTTTCCTTTAGCAGTTCTTGTTCTTTCTCCTGCCGGGAATTTAATAATAATAATAATAATAATAATAATAATAATAATAACAACAACAATACCATAACCTAGCTTAATACAGCCTATAACATATTTAGTAAACATATGAGTTCTGTCTTTACTGCCAAACCTTCACAGGTTGACTTTGTGTGTGTGTGTGTGTGTGTGTGTGTGTGTGTGTGTGTGTGTGTGTGTGTGTAATCACATGTAATGGTATACTATACATGTGTGTGCATGTGTGTATATGAAGGTCAGAGGATAACCCCGGCATCCTTCTCAGGTAGCATCCACATTTTCTATTCTTTTTCAAACTGGGTCTCTCACTAGCCTTGCCAACACAGCTAGGCTAGCTAGCCAGTAAACACCAGGAATCTGCTTGTCTTTACCTTCCCAATACTTACGTGGCTTTGGGGATTAAACTCAGGCTTTCATGGTTGTGGGATAAGAACTCTATCATCTGTAGCCATTGGCTGTCTGAATAACATAAAGTACACAAGACATGTCCTGGCTCACAAACCTGCAGTGAACCCCACATCCCCACTATGCGCAGGAAAGCTGATGACTGACTATGGAGATTATGATTACCAATGTTGACTGATGTTCCACATTGCATCCTTTATCACCTGGTGCACTCATGCATCCTTGGCCATTTGGACAGTGTCTGAATTATTTATGAGGAAAATTACTCATGGGATGTCTCTTCCCATTCCATATTACCATTAGGAAAACATGGTTATGTTCCTAAGATGAAGTTGATGGAGAGGCTGAGATCCCCAGGAACAAATGACTGTGTTCTACTTTCCTCAGCCCCATCAATTCCTTTCACATTCCCTCCAGGGACACCGAGGAAGCCTGCTGGCCTGTGTTCATTGCTTCCAGCTGATGATGAGCAGAACAAATCAATCATCCACTCTGTGTAGATTATGTTGTATTTGGAGCCAGTAGTCAGAGAGGTAACAAATCAAGCTGTGTTAGGTTAGGAAGATGACTCAGTCAGGAAAACACGAGGACCCCAGTTTGATTCCCAGTCCCCATCTCAAATACTGGGGATGTTATACACCTAGAGGAGCAGAGATAGGAGGAGCCCTGAGACTCACTTGCCAGCCAGTCTAGCTGAATAAGGAAGCTCCAGATTCAACAAGAAAATTGCTTTGAAAAGTAAAGTGGAGAGCAATAAAGGAACATACCCAATATTAACCTCCAGTCTCCGCGTGCACACATGAACACACACACACACATCAACAGGTTATGGGCCTGATACAGATATGCATATCCTGAGACTGGAGGCCAAAACAATGTTAAAAGCTGTGTGGGCTCCGTCACTGAGCACCATTTTATTTTCTTTCTTACTCATTCCAGGCCAGTAAGGAATCACAGTGTCCTACTGAGCATCACTTACCTGGGAAAGGAGTATGCACTAAACAGCTGGCCTTCAAGACATGAGCATCCTCTGTAGCCAGGGCTGCTTGATTTGGGGGGTGTCTTTGGAGCCTTCCTCCCCAGCATGTGGCACTACTGGCAGGCTTTGAGAGGGAAAGCCCAGTGGGGTGTCTATAGTTAATGGGGCTGCCCTCAGTGAGGATTGTATGTCCCTCTCCTACTTTCTTTTTCACTGTCATCATGAAGTGAGTGGTTTTGCTGTGCTCCATGCTTCTGCCATGGTATGATTTCTCTTGGTAAGACCAAAAGCACTGGGGTCAAGAGCTATGAGCTGGGATTCTAAATCTGTGAGCCAAATAACCTTTTGCTCTTTGCAAGTTGATTGCAACTGATCAACACAATCCTCCTCATCTATTATTATTATTATTATTATTATTATTATTATTATTAGTAGTAGTAGTAGTAGTAGTAGTAGTAGTAGTAGTAGTAGTAGTATTTCTGCTATATACATACCCAGAGACAGACAGATAGACATACACAGAGGTATGGGGGCATGAGGTATGGAGAGAGAGACAGAGAGACCTACTACGTTTTGCTAATTTATTATTTTTATGGTTTCAAAGTTTATTTTAGTTTTAATTGTGTGACTGTGTATTTGGAGGCATATGTACATGTGAGCACAGTTGCCTAGGCAAAGCAGATGTCTGAGTTACAGACAGTTGTGAGCTGCCCAAATGGATGCTGGGATCTCAACTGGAGTCCTCTACAAGAGCAACAGGCACTCTTAACCAGTCCTGCATTTAACTACTTCTGGTGATTAATATGTCCTGAATATTACTTAAGTAAAAATATTAGTATGATTCTAGTTATAATATAGTCAACTGTAGTGAGTAATATTTTTTAAGCAGGATATGTGATTAGAATTCATGTTAATATTTACATGTTCTTCTTGCTAAGTAGGGCTGGGGAAAGAAACTTAGATAACATCATCTTGTTCTATCGCCTATAAATGCAAGAGAAAATACAGCATCTCTCTGAAAGGATGGGGGAAAAGTTGTTTAAAATTTCTTACTCAGGCTCTCTCCTTGAATTCTGAGCATCATTTTTAGCCCACTTTGCTGGAAATGCAGAATGGCTTTGTCCTAGGGAGAATGCTCTGACACTTTTGGTAAGGTTTTCAATTCAGGTGACAAAGCAGTCAAGAGCAGTGTATTTGTTAGTTGCTGGTCACCAAAAATCACCACAGGGAGGTCCAAAGCACAGAATATGCTACCTAAAATACAATTAAAGCCATAGTGGGTTTTTTTTGGGGGGAGGGACTTTTATATGCATTGTGTTCTAAATGATGGGAACCCTTAAAAAATGTAAGATTTGTGATAACATCCTTAAAGTCAGAGCAACAGAACACATTTCTTTCTTTTTTTTTTTTTTTTTTTTTTTTTTGGTTTTTCGAGACAGGGTTTCTCTGTGTTCTGGAACTCACTCTGTAGAGCAGGCTGGCCTCGAACTCAGAAATCCACCTGCCTCTGGCTCCCAAGTGCTGGGATTAAAGGCGTGCGCCACCACTGCCCGGCTCAGAACATATTTCACGGGGTGACAAGGTGGAGATGACATGGGGTTTGGGATGTTTTTATTTGTTTTCATGAAGTTCTTCCTGAACTTGACTTTGAGTTATTTTTTGTAGCTCCTGTGCTGGAGTTCCCATCCAATGCAGGAAGGAGAGGCTGGACAGAAGACTTTCTTGTGGCTAATAGTGGAATCTGTTTGGTAAACTTCTGATGTAGAAATATCAGAGAGGACTTAAGCACAAGTTCATTGTGATCATTGGTGTGTGTGTGTGTGTGTGTGTGTGTGTGTGTGTGTGTGTGTGTGTGTGTCTACATAATTATCATAAACTACCTAACAGACCCAAGTCCATTTAATACTCTTGCTTTTGTGAATTATTACACAATCTATATGATTTGATAGCACCCGAGAACCTTTAAAAGTCATTCCCAGAGAATCTAAAAGTTTTCTTATTTTGTTCAATTTGATAATGGACATGATGCTATTATTTTAATGGCCTAGACAAGTTCTCTAGGGCCGACATGAACTTATGGAGCCCATTTCACCTTTGCCCTTATACACTCTTTGAGGTTTTGATTCTCTAGGGATTGTCTTGGGTACCACTCAGGAAGTGGGTTAGCTTCTCCCTCATGTGTATGTGAAAATTGCCATTAGTGGGAATGAAAAAAAATCAGAAATTACCTGGTATCATTGTTCCAAATTGATTCTTTTGAGGTTAAATTTTATGGGAATGTATAACTATGCCCTATGTAATGTTTTTAAAGTAAAGAATACAAAGTGTACAGGGGATATAGCTAAAAACACATGTTCATGGCCCTTCATTCATAGGTCATCACTTTCCATGTGGAACAAGGTATTTCCATGAAGTGTTTTCTCCACAGAAATGAAAATCTCTTTTGACATAATTCTATAGGAAACAGAACCTTATTTATGGGCCTTAACCAGCCAGCTAGTTCTATTATAGTGCTGCTTTGGGTTGACTTTAGAGAACAGAGTCAAGCTGTCTTAAAGAACTCTCTTCAATGCTCAGAATGCTTTCTCCTGTTAGGTTATACCATTCACTACCCGGACAATGAGAGACCCAAACAGGGAATGAGTAAGAGAGAATTTTATTCCTCCTTTTTGAAACTTTTCTTGTCCAAATGACAGCACTTTTATATAGATGCATGGATGTCAGTGATAGGGTGGAGATGGGTCAGGTCTGGATGGAGACACAATGGAATAGGAAGTACTTCAGGACCTCGTCACTGATCTCAGCATCTTATTCATGGAAAAGGCATCTCACCAATCCTAAAACACAAGCGAGCACAGAGCCTGAAAATAAGCATTTATTATTTAAATGACAACAATAATTAGGATTCTTAAGCACCCTTCTGTTTTCCTCTGAGACCCTGTGAGCACTGGCTACCGCACTTGCCTCTTTTTTAGGCATAATCGCTCATTCCTAGTCTGCAATTTGAAGAGATGAGAGGAATT
>CM052711.1:58444424-58469424 GCA_028551405.1 Uromys caudimaculatus | reverse complement strand
GCAGACATGAATGCTTTTCAACTTGGTGTCAGCAAAATAATTCATTTAGCTCTGAGTGAGAATGGTCTTAGCCCTTGTTGACATGGAGAACAGACTGGCAAATTTTACAAACCTGACCGAGATAATTTTTCTGGGAACATTACAAGGGTTTTTTGTTGTTGTTGTTGTTGTTTGTTTGTTTGTTTGTTTGTTTTATAGATCTGGCTTCTGCTTTATCTGTCAAGACCTTTCCCTATAGATAGGATGTCATATGTGGTATAGGTGCCTTTGTCATTGCTCTGACAAAACTCCTGACAGAGATAATGTAAAGAAAGGAGGGTTTTGCTCAGCTCCATGTAGGTGAGCAGAACATTATGGTGGCAGGTGTGCGGTGTGTATCAGGAGTGCAGTGTGCAGTGTGCAACAGCAGTGCACAGTGTGCAGCAGCAGTGTGATATGTAGCAGGAGTGCAGTGTGCAGTAGCAGTGTGCAGTGTGCAGCAGCAGTGTGCAGTAGGAATATGTAATGTGCAGCAGGAGTGCAGTGTGCAGTAGCAGTATGCAGTGTGTAGTTGCACTGTGCGGCAGGAGTGTGTAGTATGTGTCAGGAATGCAGTGTGCACCAGCAGTGTGCAGTGTGCGTCAGTAATGCTTTGTGTAGCAGCAGTGTGCAGTGTGCAGCAGCAGTGTGCAGTGTGCAGCAGCAGTGTGCAGTGTGCAGCAGCAATGTGCAGTGTGCAGCAGCAGTGTGCAGTGTGCAGCAGCAGTGTGCAGTGTGCAGCAGCAGTGTACAGTGTGCAGCAGCAGTGTGCAGTGTGCAGCAGCAGTGTGCAGTGTGCGTCAGTAATGCTTTGTGCAGCAGCAGTGTGCAGTGTGCAGCAGCAGTGTGCAGTGTGCAGCAGCAGTGTGCAGTAGGAATATGTAATGTATAGCAAGAGTGCAGTGTTCAGGAGCAGTGTGTGGTCAACAGCAGAAGTGTAGTATGCAGCTATAGTGTGCAGTGTGAAGCTGCAGTGTGCAGCAGGAGTATGTAGTATGTAGCAGGAGTACAGTGTACAGCAGCAGTTAGCAGTCTGCAGCTGCAGCGTGAGGTATGTAGCAGGATTGCCATGTGCAGAAGAGAATCTTTACTTTCATGTCAGGAAGGAGGGGGAAAACAAGGGAGCAAGGTATGGGGGGTACAGAGCACACAAAGCAAAACAGAGAGCCAGATAGAAAGAGAGAGAGAGAGAAAGAGAGAGAGAGAGAGAGAGAGAGAGAGAGAGAGAGAGAGAGAGAGAGAGACTAAGACATAGACACACAGCTGCTCCAGGGATAAGATCACCCTAAGTAGCTACTTCTATCAAAGTTTTTTACCCTTTAATTTGAGATTATAATAAAGTTGCATCAATTTTCTCTTCCCTTTCTTCTTTCCAAACCTTCCCATAATACCTCTCCTTGCTCTCTTTCAAATTCAAGGACATGCCACTATTCTTGACTACCTCCCAATAATGTTGCGGTACTCTACTTCCATAAAAGAGCTAATCTAATTAATTTGTTGGTAGGTCAGAGCCTTACTGATGCAATTGTCTCTTGAAAATGCCCTTGAAGACATATCCAGGGGTGTGCTTCACTAATTTCCTAGCATTTTGTAATCCAGTGAAGCTGACAGTGATCAATGAAGATTAATCATCACAGGTCCCCTACCTGGACCAAAGGACAGCATTAACTAGGTCTGACCAGTTGGTGTCATTTTCCTCTAAGACTGGTGTTAGCGGAAATAAATCCATCAGTTCCAGGAGAACATCAAGCAAGAGCTTCTAGCAGTTATCCTGCTAACCCAAGAAGCTTGAGATTAAGCCAACAGCTTGAGAGCAAGGCTGAGTGCCCACACAAGACCCAGATCCTTCTGAATCCACAGCACCCCAGAATTCTGCTGCAGAGCCCAGAATTCTGTGTTGGCCTTTACTTATGAAAGACCTGACCATACAGTTTCTTTGTTCTAACTTAAGTATTCCTTTGGTTGATGTTATAATGAGTAGAACCTTCTGTGGTTTTGGATTTGCATATGAATCAATAATTCTACACCCTTTACATTGGGACTGCAGTTGTAACCTAGTTTGTTGAGTGCTTGCCTGGCATGCATGAAGCCCTGAGTTTCATACCAAATCATATAAATGGACCATGGTGGTTTTCTCAGGAGAAAAAACAAGAAGATCAGAAGTTTAAGGCTAACCTTGTCTTTATATCAAGTTGAAGTCTAGCCTGGGCTACATGTGCATCTGTTTCAAAATTATAGAAAGAATGAATTGAAATACCCTCTTTAATGAGAGAGAAATAACATCATAGACATGTCACCACTCTGTGTAATATATCACATCACCTTTTGGATTTAATTGGACAGAATTGCAGCCAGTCATTTTCTACTGCTAGGTGGGTTCATAGCTAACAAAGGGATGTACTCAAACTGTAAGGATTAAACTTGATAGTTGGTGCTTACAGTGTATAGATTACACTGATCAGCACTTTCTTCAGCATCTTCAGATTGGCGACTAATGAACGTATTCATTATTTACACACAAAACTGAAAGTGGTGCTTAATATTTCATATATCTCAATCAGGATAGAAAAAGAAAAATAAATAGAATAATTATTTGCATGTGATATTTAACAGGGTTCACTTTTGTATAATGGCCCTGGATTGTGTGGTAAGATTCACCAAAACTATTTCTCATTGTAATAACAGCACTTTAATACATTTATCAAAACAAATTAATAGTCCCCTATTAATTTATATTATGTAAATCTGTTCAAATATATAAGTAATGAATAAAAATGAGAAGAGATAAGATTTTTAAAGTTCATTAAAATGCAAATATGAGTCTCAACTATAAAAAAATCAAAAACTGCTCTAAAGACTTCTATGAAATAAAGATTTGTAGTTCTGTCCTTTGAGTAAGCATCAGTGTAGATGAGTGAAGAAAGAGGAACTCTGTGGTTTCTCAGCAGATAGGCAAAATAATTTACTGGTGCTGTTTGACTCTAAATTACTTTAAAGAATTTGTTGTTTTTTTTTATGTGTATGTTGGCATCTTCGTGCATGAGTGTGGGTGTCTGCAGAGGCCAGAGGGGTCCATCCTCTGGAAAGTGAGTTACAATCAAGTGTGAGCTCCCAAACATGGGTGCTATGAACCCAACTGGGATTCTCTGCAAGAGCAGTAGGCACTCTTAAATGTCTCTAAGCCATTTTTTTTGAGACAAGTTCTCACAATGCAGTTATCTTAGTTAGGGTTTCTGTGGCAGTGAGGAAACACCATGACCAGAACCAAAACAAGTTGGGGAGAAAAAAAGGTTTATTTGGCTTATACTTCTTCATTACAGCCCATCTTTGAAGGAGGAAAGGATGGGAACTCAAACTGGACTGGAATCTGGAGACAGAAGCTGAGGCAGAGGCCACAGAAAGTTGCTGCCTACTGGCTTGCTTCCCATAGCTTGATCAACTCTGATTTCTTATAGCACCCAGCTCCACAAGTCCAGGGATAGAACCACCCACAATAAGCTTGGCCCTCCCCCATCAATCACTAATTAAGAAAATGCCTTAAGCCAAATCTTATAGAGCCATTTTCCCAATTAATACTCCCTCCATTCAGATAACTCTAGTTTGTGTGTCAACATCAGTCTAACCAGCACAGTCATCCTGACTGGCCTGGAACTCTCTTCATAAACCAGGCTGTACTTGAACTCACAGAGTTCCAACCATGTTTATCTTCAAAGTTCTGAGAGTAAAGGTATGTGCTATCACTCCTACCAGCAAGTTTTATTTGATGATATGATTCGTATAACAGGTTGAATTCAGAGTCATTGGTTCACATACAGGATAATTTAATACAGATACAAAGCCTCCTGAAAATAGGAGGTAAACGTAACCATAATTCAGGGCTGATGGAAACAGAGTCAGATATTGACAATGTCTTGGGAAAACACAGACAAGAAAGGTTGTTTCAGAGGAAAGAGGAAGCAGGATGAAAAGAACTGTCACTAATTTGAGAGGACTAGGAAAGTTTTCTTAAGAAAAAATATAATCCTTTAATGGTTTGAATGGCTTACTTAGTAGGGTACTCTGTATTGTGTCACTATAACAAAAAACCTGCACTTGGGTAGTTTATAAATACTATAAGTTTATTTTGCTCATGGTTTCAGAGGCTCCATTAGAGAGGAGAGTGTATCAGTATCTCCTGGAGGCCTTTCTTCAGAAGACAGCAGGTAGCAAGGATAAGTGAGTTTGGTATCCGAAGTCTTCTTTCTTCTTGTAAAGCCACCAATGCCCTCATGGAGACCCTATGCTCATGATGTCATCCAGTCATAACTACTTCCCAGAGACCTCCACCTCAAAATACCTTGAACAAACACCTTGAACCTATGTGTACATTAACAACCCAGTGTTGGGAACTTGGAGAGATATTTAAACCATGTGAGTGAGTAGCCTTATTTAAAGCAGTGTGGGGCTGGGTTTTGGGGTGTGAGGCTTACCCTACCACTCATACTAATGATCAGAACACCCCAACAGGAAAGAAATTCATCTACATTGCAGTCTTTCAAAACTCCAAGGTTCCTCTTCACCTATATGTGGGGATACATTTTTGGAGAAACAGCATCGGGTATCCAGACAGGCAGGGCTGGTTAAGTTTAGTAAAAGTGGTAATGTTCGTAGGGAAGAAGGGAAAGTCTATTTGACTTTTTAGGGTACTTTCCAATTTTGGATTCTGCTATGCTTTTTACCTGTATGATTGATTTCAAGTGGTATTAGAATCAGAAGCACCAAGAGGTTCCTGGGGTCAGACAGTGTCTCGAGCACATCCCACATCCAGGAGCAGTGCTGGTATCACTTGGGTCTATTATAGATTTCTCAATGATTTCCTGTTTTGATGCCTTGATACTGCAGAGGCTGCCAAGCCCTCTCTGACTTGCGGTGTTTTGCACAAGTGGAGATGGAGAGGTGGGTCGCTGATCTCTTCTCAGGCACTGGCACCTACCACCTGGTCCCTCTAATGATGGAATCTGACGAAGTGAATTACTGAGAGCCCTTCCTTCTTCTTGTCACAGAGCTTCTCAGTCTCTGATTTTACCACATCACCTTTGCCCTAAATTCAGGTTTTATAGAAACCTGATACTTTCTACATTCTTTGAAAATTGCTAGGTTGTCAAAACTTTCATTTCATAAACTTTTTCAAATAACACATTTGGGTTGGTCAGGGAAATCATCTTGAATGGTCTTTTGATTTTCCAGCAAGGTTGAATGAACTTCCAGCTATTAAAGCTATTATTCTTCTCTAGCCAAATGCATTCTGGTCTAAAATCTGGGCAACTAGAGACAGAGTCTATAGCTAAGGGAAGTTGGAGAAGTTCTCATGATCCTGCCATTTGTATCTATAATACATTGCAGTTATAGAATTGTATCTGTGTTTATTAGATTTGAATAATGTTGGGTTTCTCCAGCCAGTTGAAAACTGGAGTGGCTGTAAAGTCCAGTGAATCTTTCAGACACATGAATCAGTTATTAGCTTCATAGAAGGAGCCAGGGCATTAATCTGGGAAAGGCACTCCAACTCACAATGAGAATTCATGCCTAGATTAGAGCTGAGAGGTAGGTAACTAGGCATGCAGATCGAGGGAAAGATGCCTGCTTACTTGGATCTGAAGAGATGCTGCTGTAGATGGATGACCCATATCTCAAGTACTCATTTCAGATGCTCAGGAGCCTGGACTACAGTCTTTTCTATTGTCTCTTTGAAATACAGTCCTGTGCTGCTTCAGGGAATAGATGTGTTCTGATAAGCATATTGGATGATTTTGCTTTTGTGTAAGTATCATGTGGATGGATATGGAAGACCATGTCACAAGACAATACAGTTTAATGGGACTGTTGTGGTTTATGAGGTTCAACATGGACTGGCACATCCTTATGCTGACAAAGAGTGGGACTGTGAGATGCCCTTTGGGGAGTACTCTGAAGATTCACCAGGGACCAGAGACTAAGGACATACTAAAGGAAACCACCAGTGAGGTCTGATCTAGTGTAAGAAGATGCCATCGCTTGTATCAGTTGTTTCCTTAAAGGAGTAATGTTTACTACTGTAGTATTGGTTGGAAGCATGGCCATGACTTTCTGCCATAATCCACAGTCATGGCAGGAACTCATTTATGCTAAGGAGGAATTGCAAAAAGCAAGAGAAATGTGGCCAGAATCCTCTGTTAGCCTCTGATGTGTAAGTTGAGTGAGATAAAGAGAGGATGAGTTAGAAGTGTTACTATTTCTTACTGCTAGAAAAATTGAGCTATATAAGCCCCCGTTCCCCCTTAAGGCAAACAAATGAAAAATAAAAATAAATAAAATAAAATAAAAATGAGTATAGGTTAGGTCTATGTTCAACAGTTCTTTCAAAGATCCAAAATCGTGGAACCCATGGGAAATGCGAAAGCGAGGAGAAAGAATAAATGGTAAACTATACTAAGATAAACCAAAAAAATACTGCAAAGGAGTTACACAAGGCAAATCAACAGAGGGAAAAGGGTCCAACAGGAGGCACAAGTATTAGAGAGCAAGCTGTTCACTTGCAAGTCCTTTGAAAACACTAAACTGAAAGGTACAGTATACATTGCAGGTCTGTTACCTCCTAGAAGCCTCTTCTAAATGAGAGACAGAAAGGGAGTGTATCCAAAAGGGGAGGTGGTGAAGCAGAGCTGGGAGGAGTAGAGACAAATGTAGTTGGATACATTGTATAAGAAAGGAATTTATTTTCAATAAAATGGGAGGGGGGAGAATACACCAAAAAGTAATAAAGGATACCCCTCATGTAACTTCAGGCAATCCCAGAAGGCATCTGGGATGCAATGGGCAGATGGGCCCTCAGCCAGTGTCAGGTACAGGAAGTAATGATAGTTTGGACTCACATGAACATACAGCACTTGAACTACTTGAATCAGAGGAGGCTTTTAAACAAGAGTTCAGACTACTAACCAAAGAATACACATCTATTGACCCATGGTTTGGACTACATATGAGGCAGAAGAATCACCTCGATGGCCATCAGGGAGAAAGGAGAGGACTTTGGGCCTGAGGGTGCTAGAGGCCCCAGTAAAGGGGAATGTCAAGGTGGGAATACAGGAATGGGTGGGCGGGTGGGTGGGAGGAGGAATTCCCTCACAGAGGCGGGGAGGGGGAGGGGATACGGGGTTTCCAAAGAGGAGACCCAGAAAAGGGGAAACATCGGAAATGTAAATAAAGTATCAAAAAAAAAAAAAAAAAAAAAACCAAGCAGTATAAAAGACCATCACAGCGTATCTCTGGAGGCTGTGGGACATGGAGTGGGGTCAGTTTGACTAATGTGTAGGTAGAAAAAGTGAGCAATATAAGTCCCCATTTTTTCTTAAGACAAAGGCTGCATAACCTGAGATAGGATGAGGGAACTCAAGCCCAAATAGACTGGCTTCTCAGTGCCACTAGAAACATGTAGTTACTGATGTGGGAGCTCCTTATACATATCAGTTACTGAAAAACAATAGAGGAAAATGGTTATGAATAAGGGACCTGGGAATTCGAGAAGCTGTGTTTATCCTCAGTTCCCTGGGCCAGATAGGACTATGTTCCCAGGAAAATTACAAAAATGTTGAGAGGTGAAGAGATGGTTCAGTGGTCCAGATCTCTTCCAGAGGATCTCGGGTCAATCCTCAAGATGCACATGGCTACTCGTAGACATCTTTAAGCCCACTCTAACTCCGGTACCCTTTTCTGGCCTCTGTTGATATCAAACATGCATGTGGTACACAGATATAGATAATACATCCATATGAATAAAATAAATAAATCTTTACAATTTTTAAAAGAAGTTGATCTAACAGGGACTTCTTAACTTATATGAGGTATTTTGTTGAATCTTGTGATGGAACCTTATTTTTGTGACCTATAAGAGTCTATGCCTGATCTAGAGTTTCTTCTAAACTAGCATTTAGTGTCTGGAAGAGACAGGGATAAAGATTTTAAATTCCAACTTCTGGAAGTTAACTAAGCCAGACAGCACTAGACTGTAACCTATCAAGTCTCAATACAAACTTCTGACTCCTGGAATTGTAAAGTGACAGATTGTTTTGTTTTATGTCATCTATTTTTTGGTAATTGGTAATAGGAAAATACAGACATTATGTGTGAATATATGTGTTTATATACATATGTTTCTTCACAATCTATAATGTCAAAATTGAAGATGCTGCCCTGGGAAGGAGCAGAGTTGTGGGGAACTAGGGTGCTTGTTCTGTAGACCAGAGTGTCTAAGTAGAAAAGTGGAAGGACATCCCTTTAGGATAGTGTTACATCAGGTCTGTGTCTATAGTCAATATAGCAGAGAAGGAAAAGACAATGTAGGAGTCGGCCAGGCTTGGAAAGTCTAGAAATTCCCAAGAGACTTTTGAGAAAAGAGTTGTCAGTAAAAGGAAGAGAAAGTACTACATAAAATAATGTGTGTATTTTGCTGAGAAATACAACTTCATAAAGATAAGTGACCTATTAGTTTTGTTATGGGAATGAAACATTTGTAAGCCTTTTTTTTTTTTTTTTGCCACAGTCAAGGCATATATAAGATTGGAAAGAGGGCAGGGAAAAGTAATGATTCAGGTTCGATCATGAAATATGTATTTTAAAATGGAGTTTTTTTGTTGTCTTGCTTTGTTTGACAAAGGGATGAAGAGAGCGGTGTAAATGGGATGGAAAGTGGAGACTGATTTCTGAATATTATTCTGCAGAAATGGATGTGTTAGGGCAAAGGAACTGAAAAGTTAAAACTGTGTGAGAGGGAGAGAGGCAGCTCTGTCCACCAGCTCTTCCCACGGTCCATGGATGACTTTGTTTGTCAGACATGTCATCCATTGCACAACTGCTCCAGCTCTTCCTCACTGGTTGGTCCATGCCTCCTGAGTTTGTCTGACCTCAGGCCTTCCCTCTTATCTTATAAGTGAAAGTGACATAAAAGAATTGGATAAGCAAAATAGGATGGTTAAGGGCTTTGCATTTGGCTTGGCCAGTAAAGTTTTGTTGGACAGTAATGGGGACCTGAGTTCAGATCGTCAACATCAGGTAAAACACAGCTAGACATGGCACCACATGCCTGTAACACCAGCACTGGGGAGGTGGACAAATGAGGATCCCTGCAGTCTTCCATCATCTAGCCTGCCTAACTGGATCTAGAAGTTCTAGGTTAAATGAGAAACTCTATGTCAATAATATAGTGTGGATCAGTGACAGAGGAAGACACCTGAAGCTAACCACTAGTCTCCATATGCGTGCACGCACACACACACACACACACAAACACACACACACACACACACTGGGGAGCGGGTGTCAGTTGATACTTGGAAGGCTGATTAACTACTCTAGAGAAGTTAATTAGAATAAAGGCAACAGGAAAGAGGCGTGTGGCTCAAGAAATGCAGAGTCAGGAGCCTGCTGTAGCTGGAGGAGTTGAGGGTAAATCCATCAGTCCCCAGATGAAAGGATTCATGGCAAGAATGAGGCAGGGGTACTTTGTGGTATGAATTGTATCTTCTTGCCTGTTTCCAAGGAGGCCAACGATTCATTCTGGTAATTACATTACAAGCACACGTGTGCTGTTATGCTAAAATACTGAGCGCTGTCCTCATGCATTTCTGCGAGTCATTTGTTTTGGCCGTTCGTTTTAATAGGGGGATTTAATCTATGATTACTGCACTTATGTCACTCCCATACTCTATCTTATCTCTCCAACGCCTCCGTTGTTTCCCCATGCCTGCTCAAATTCATAGTCTTTTATTCTTTAAATACTTCTGTCATGTACAAACACATGAATACAACCTGAGTTCCTTTGCTATTGCTTATATGGGTATGCGCTTAGGGCTAATCACTTGGGATCGGATAACCTATCGATGGGCTCATTCCTGGGGAAGCCTAATTCTCTCTCGTCCAGCCACCATGCATTGCTTATAGCTATGTCTCTGTAGGTGGGGTCTTGTGCCATTTCCCACATCTGCTCTGCCATGCCAACTTAAAATTCATTTGTATTGCAATTATGTGTGACACTGAGAAATTTCTACCTACGATTTTTTACTTAATTGATTAATTCTTATTGCGTGCCAGAAACTGGCTGCCTCTCTTTCATTCACAAATGATCCAAGCAATGTTTTAAAAATGTGAGTCTCTTTGCAAGTTGATGGACAGATGAAAGGAAAAGGAATTTACAGAGAAAGTCAGGAGAATTTAAAAAAAAAAAAAAAAAAAAAAAAAAAGCCAGTGTCTTCTACCTGACAGCATAAACAAATATCAAAGATCTACTGCAGGCTTTTGTATTAAAAGCTTTTAGGAAATAAGACAATATTAGCTACACCTGGGGGAAGGAGGCACTCTTTTCAGATTCCGAAGTGCTAAGTATAAATTGTTTCCATTTCTCACTGAAATTAAGAACAAGTGTTTTTTGTTTGTTGGTTTTGGTTTGTTTGTTTGTTTGTTTTAATTTTTTTCAGAGAGGATGCCTTGTGTGAATCCAACAGAATACTAGGACCATAGTCAACATAAATCAGTAAGAAAAAGAAAGAGAGAAAATTGACAGGCAGCAAGCTCTAAAAAACAAAAAACGAAATGATACATCACGTAAGCAAATAACCTCAGAATCATCATTTGTTTGAAAAATAAATAGAATTACAAATGGCTCTTTAAGTGCAAACATATACAACATGATTATTGAATAAGTCCATGGTCTGGATCAGTGGCTCATCAGCTAAGAGTGTTTGCTTGTTCTTGCAGAGGACCTGAGTTACTTCCCAGGATGTTTTAAAAATTACCTGTAAACACACACACACACACACACACACACACACACACACGCACACACACACACAGACATAATTTTTAAAAGCACCCCAAGAACATACATATCATTAGACTGTGAATGAGTTAGATGTTATTTAGTCCTTTTAACTAGAGTGTACACTGGCTTTAACATTGTAAAAAATACCTTGTCTTTCACCATGAATTGAATGTATGTGTATATATCTCCAAGCAGTCCACTCCGAGATAGCATCTTACAGAATATCACACACATCTATATCGATTGTGTATGATATGTTCAAAATATACTCAGGGCAACACTGTTTGTAACAGTAAACAATGTGGAGTCCAAATATGCAATAATATTAGCATGGCTTAAACACCCTGGCATATTCATTTTATAGAAGCCATGAAGAATAAAAACAGGCAATACCACACTGTACTGATTAATCTCAGCAATACCACATAGATAGAAAGAGGCAATCTCAGAAGATCCATATGTACTCTAATTTCATTTGCATAAATCTACATAAAGTTTAAAACCAAGACATTTTCTTTAGGGAAGTATCCATCAGGGGAAACTAAAGAAAAAAGAAATGAAAACGTTATTACAAACACTAGAAAAAGTGCTTTCCTTTGGGTTAGAAGGAAATGTATGAACGAAAACCACACAGGAAATAGTGGCAATATCCTGCCTCAAAGGATGAGTGGTTCTTCCAGCCATCTCTCCATAGTTATTCTTCAAGCTTGTGTTTGTATGTATGTATTCCCTGAGTATGTACCAATATAAATGAAAAAGCTTGAATAGTTTCTAATATACAAATAAACAGATGCCTGGAAGAGAAATTTTTCAAAACCAGAGGTAGCAGTTATTGCCAGAAATCAAAAGCAGGATCCAGGTACTCTCTCTCACAGCAGAAGAGAGGAAGATAATGTAGAGGAGGTCAGTACAGGCCAGTGACAATCAGCTGTAGTGAGAGCTTGGCTAGAGAAGCAAGCAAAAGTAGAAGCAATGAAGATGTATTCAAGAACTTCCTTGTTGGGCATCAATGGAAGGAGAGGCCCAGTGTAGGGGAATGGCAGGAGTGGGTGGGTGGGGGAGCACCCTCATAGAAGCAGGGGGAGGAGAGATGGAATAGGGGGTTTCCAGACAGAAAACTGGGAAAGGGGATAACATTTGAAATGTAAATAAATAAAATATCTAATAAAAAAAAAGATCTTCCTTGGGTATTTGGTGTGATAACTAATCTATTACTGAAGAGGAGCAGCAGAGGATGGTAAGCCGGGTAGCAGGAGAAGATCAGAGGATGGCCGGAAGAGAAGATCAGAGGATGGCTGGAAGAGAAGATCAGAGGATGGCCGAAAGAGAAGATCAGAGGATGGCCGGAAAAGAAGATCAGAGGATGGCTGGAAGAGAAGATCAGAGGATGGCTGGAAGAGAAAATCAGAGGATGGCTGGAAGAGAAGATCAGAGGATGGCTGGAAGAGAAGATCAGAGGATGGCTGGAAGAGAAGATCAGAGGATGGCTGGAAGGGAAGATCAGAGGATGGCTGGAAGAGAAGATCAGGATGGCTGGAAGAGAAAATCAGAGGATGGCTGGAAGAGAAAATCAGAGGATGGCTGGAAGAGAAAATCAGAGGATGGCTGGAAGAGAAAATCAGGATGGCTGGACGATCCTGGGCACGGCGAGATGAACACCTGTGTATGAAATCCCTGGAGAGATGCCCAGTGGCCTTGAGCTACTCCTTCATGATCCGATTTCATGACAGTCGCTTACTTCAAATTGTGAACAATGAAATGCTCTGTCAGTCTCTCTCACTTGCAAGGTACCTTGTCAAGCACTGTAGAAAACACAATAAGACAGAAGCAGGAGTCTCTTTCTCCAGAAGTTTACACTACAGATGAAGATACAGGACAAATGGAATGGAAGGACAGATAAAATAAGCAAGGGTAGACAGGGACAGGGTTGATCAATGATAAAACATTTAGTGGGGAGAAAGGAGGGAAAGAAATGATGGACAGAAAGATAGATGTAAAGATAGATGATATAGATAGATGATTAATTAGATATAGAGGTGATTGATAGTTTGATGATTGATAGATGACATACACATGGACAATAAACATGTAAATATATGGAGAGATAGATGATAGATAAATAGATGATAGACATATTAAGGAATTATTGATGGATAAATAATTAATAGATAGATGAGTAGATGGATGGAAATACGATAGGTATATAAATTAATGATAGGTGATGATAGATATATAAATGATAGATAATAAATGGACAATGAATAGATACATTGATAAGAGATGATAGTAGGTTAAAGATAGATGAATAGATATGTGGGTGACTGATAAATATAGATATAAAGATTAGATAAGTAGGAGATCATAGATGATAGATGATAGATAGATATTAAGAGATCATAAGTAGGTAATTAATGGATATATGAATGAGGATATAGTAGGCAGATAAATTAATGATAGATGAAAGATAAGTGGATTGATAGATAAAAATAGACTATGATGGATTAACAGATAAGAGATGATAAGTAGTAGATTAAAGATGGGAGAATAGATATATGAATAAGACATAGATATAAATATATAGATTAGATAGGTAGACCTATAGATAGATATCAGGTTTGATGTATAGATAGACTAAGAAATAATGTGGAGATAAGATAATTTCTAAGCAATATTTCTGTCTGAGAGATAATTTCCAAGAAATCTGATTTGTTTGTGAAGGCATATTTAAGACTTAGACAAAGATAAAGCATTTGCCTAGGAAATAGAAGGTCCTTCATATGTAAAGAGCAGTAAGTAGACGTCTACTTGAAACAAGAAAAAATAGCAAAGATGACACTGGCAATGCAGGACGGAGTCAATTTTTTTCATCATCTAAATGCCATCAAAATAAGTATCCAAATACAAAAGAATGCAGTTCAGAGAGCAGGCTCCATAGAGTCAGGACAAGAAGTGATGAAGAGCCAATTTACACTTGGATGGTTCATATGAGCATAAATGAGCTGATTCAAGAAAAATTGCTCAGGAAGAACTATTTTTAAATGGATTGGAATAAAGAAAAGGCTAACCTTGTTCTGATGCTATATCTAGAGAGTGAGTGAGACAGGAAGCCAGGAGGGAGCTGCTGGGTAGGAATATGAGTTCAATTTTAAGTACCAAGAAGAGGGAAAATAAAAAGACAGAAGCTAATTAATTAAGCAAAAAGGTCCAATATGGCCATGGGAAATAACATTTACTGTGGAAATTTGGTCAGTCAGCAAAAGAGCTAAGATGCATGCCCAGAGACACGAGAGCTGGACCTCAGGAAGTGGAGACATGCTGTAGCAGGAGCTGACCAGTTAGTAAAATGCTCCCCTTGTAAGCATAAAGACCCAAGTTCCATCTCCAGAAACGATGTAAAGAGTGGGGTGTGTGGTGGGTATGTGATCCCAGTGGTGAGGGGACCGAGGCAGGTGTATTCCTGGGGATCACTGTACAGCTAACCTATCTTGGTGAGCTTCAGGCCAGGAAGAGACATTATCTCACAAAGCAGGGGACAGCACTGAAGGAATGACACCAAGGAATGTCATCTGTCCTCCCCGCTCTTGTGCACCCACAGGAATACAAGCACAAAAGTATTCTAATCAGTGTATTTAAAAATACGTATGGTTCACAAACCCAATGTGATACCTAGCAGTACTTGTACTTAAGAAAAAAGATTTATAAAAGAAACTTTGTAACTGGGAAGAAAATGAATTGTTAAAATGATCATGAAGTAAAAATGAAATTTTGTGAAAGCAACATTCATTTATTAGAAACTATACTTTAAATTTGGGCCATTTACTGTTCTAACCAGATTGTCCATTAAACTTAAATGTAAAATAAAAGTATTTTCACATCTTCCTACTTCAAAAATTCAATTTTCTTGGAAAATTCCTGAGGTGAATATATTCTATCAAAACAAGGAAGTAAACCACTACAGCAGAAAATACTACAAAGAATCATTTGCCAGAATGAAGGAAAACCTATGAAATCTAGGCAGGACTGTCTAAAATGGAAGACATGGGATACTTTCCAGGGTTTCTGTAATAGGAAGTTACAAAACTATAGTCCAGCTTGCCAAAACACAGCTCTTCTACCCCTAGTTAGAGAAAGAAGAACCCAAGGTGGGAGCTGTCACCTAAAATGCTTTGATAGATCTTTGCATGGTCCTTTGTGTGGTTGCACGATGCCTTGGCTCTCTCTGTGTGGCTTTCATGATTTATGCCTGTAGTTCCGCCAAAATCATTAATGATGACACCAACTTTACTCCCTGAAGTGTCCCAGGCAGGATGCTCCATTACTGTGTTGCTCTAGAGTCACTGTACTTGGTAAAAATTGCCTTGAAAGCCTGGTGTGTATGATTGCCCTCGTGGAGGAAGGAAGGACCACAGGCTGAGAGCAAACCACCCAAGTTCAGGCTCCTTGGAACTGCCAACAATCATAGCTATCATAAAAAAGGAAATGGAAAGGATTTAGTGATGAATAATACGCAGATTTAAGCTACTACAATAAGTATCTGGCTTAACAATTATAAACATACATACACACATACATTATGCAGGCATTATGAGCACATCATATACACATATCATATAAGCACAAATATCACACATAAATTATTCAGCTATCACATACACATCATATATGCACATTACACACATATACACCACATACATATAATATGCACATCATACATACAACACACTACACACACATCCTACCTATCCATACATATACCCCATAAACACACATCACAGGTATAACATTTATGAGTTGATGTAGAAAAAAACCTGTGGGCTCTACCTGCTGGTTAAGATACATCCAGTTATAGCAGGAAGAACAACTTGATATACAGGCATCTAAGGCTGAAATCCTACTTCGTGTACCAAGTGAGCATATGGGAGCTCAGTCACAGTATAGGTAGAGCTGGCTGCTTGTCTCTAAGACTGTCCTTCTGTTCTTCACACTTCCTTCTTTCGTAGTTAGCATGAAGGATGCACAAGTTCCAGTCATCACACATACTTATGGGAAAGTCCAGAAAATGAATTCTTCTAACACCTTTCTTGGAACTAGGCTGTCTGTCTTAGACTCCTGAATGACTTCCCTCAAGCCCTCCCTGAGATGACTGAGTTGCGTATTTATACTGTATACTCCATCGCAGTAACAAAACCAAAGGGCTTGAGGTTGGTGTCAGGTAGGCAACCGGCATTTTCTGTAGAACCTGCAGGAGGTTCATGAGGGCTAAGTTCTCATTTCTACCAGCTGCTAACACATGATGTTTAATGGTGCTGATTAAGATATTCAGGCATAGATACATCATTTAGATGTGAAGTCATTCATACCAGCAGAGTTAAAAAGAAAACCAAGCCATTGCTCTCCAATAGGTAAGAGGTAGAGATGCACGGGCTTTTCTTCATTTACACATCTGATTTATCAGTGATAGTAGGTGTCCTAAATAATGCTTGTGCAGTCATTTAATAAAATATTATTAGAATAAAATAACAAACATTTAGCTCGGTGCCATCACTTTAGCCTTCTAGGTATTATATACTTTGACATTTAATCAATCCTTGACTGAAAGGTATTTAGATGGCTGAGAATTTTTGCTGTTGCCTACCTGTTTCATTAAGATACACAGGAACCTCACACACATTAATTTTGACTGGGTTTAAGGCAAATTCCTACCAGAGAGCCTTAAAGATGAAAATGCTGATTCAATTGCTGTATCCCCTGTGCTCTACCTGAAGGAGTCAACACAATCTCAATGTTCATTCTACTTCATTCCAAAAGTCAAGGTTTTAGGCGAAGACCAGTCACACTGAGAAGGGTTTATCTGGAAAATTCTACTATTGACCTATGAGATACCAAAATTTAAGACTCATTGGGTTCAGCAAAAAAACTAGATTTATTCTTCTTCTACCATTTAAAATTAAATAATAATTTAAGTGTGAATTTTGTGGTAAATTGCACCATTGCTCTCCTCTTTCCATGTCCTCCTCAGCCTTGCCCTTCCTGACTCCTGTCCCCACCCCCATCTCTTGCAAATGGCAGGGAATCTTTGGAAGCAGAGAGGGCCCTGGTCTTGCTTCTTCCGTGGTTCCTCACTTTAAGTCATACTCAGCATGTTCCACTCTTTTCCAGTAGCTGAAGATGGTCAGATGATTCATGTCTCCTAGCTCCCCTGTCTGTCCTTGTCTTCCTTTCAAATATATAATTTACAACTTGCTCATTTTTACACCATCAACACTTGGGGTTCATTCTATTGTCTAATGGCTCTGCCTTTTCAATGTGGAACACATTTCTATTTTAGCATTCCACTTTGGCAAATAGGTTAAATTGAAAGACTAAATGCCTTTGTTTAACCTTTTTATATACTTTCCCCACTTATAATGGTCTTTTATTTGCAAACAGCATTTGTCATTACAGAAGGAAAGAAATTCATCATTTTCAAAAATTATTTGTGAAAATGGATTTCTACGTTTTTAACATATTCCCTCTATTATTGTACGGGTAGAAAAGTGTTTTCAATTTACTTTTTTGATCAAAACCAAACTTGAAAACTACGTTGTATTGCTGGGCCATCTGTAGCAGGCTGCTGTAATCAACCATCTGTTTCAAATTGCTGTTTTGCGAGTACATTCTTGCATTTGCTGTTTTGCATAATTAAGTTCATTAAAGTAACACCCTTGAGTTTTAATATTTAGGGTAATAATTTTGAACTCTGACATTCTGGAGCGCACAGGTTAGTGGGTGGAATTCTGATGAATTTGGCTATTTTACTCCTTAGTGGCTTGACTTAGTCTGGGGCAGTCTGAAACCTAAAGCATCATTGTGAGGAATGCACAGTCTATGTTCATATATCCAAAGGATTTTATATTTTAATGACAGTTAGACTAACTAGAAATGATTAAGGAGTGATGATTTAGATCATGCTTCTTCTCTCATTGAGGTTTAATATAAAAATTTAATAAATGTTCATTTTACTTTTTGACATTAATTCTCATCCTGTTCTCATAGGGGTGGCTCATTCTTTGTGTTGTGTATTATTACATCTATAATATTTTAACATGATTACTATTTTTAACTGTTTTATGTAATTTATATAAAAATGTGGTATTTTTTTACTTGTACAAGAAATGTGTTATGTTTTGTATTGGGATGTGTACAAATTTGTGACCATAGTTTTCTCTCATGGAACTGACTGTGTAGTTATGGTAATGAAGTTTCATGGAACTGACTATGTAGCTATGGTACTGAAGTTCCTTTGGAGTAAAAGTTTGGCACTTGTCACAGGACTGACTGTTGGCAGCTGCCTCTTGTGAATCTAGCAAATAGTGGCAGACTAAAGGCTTCTAGTTTCTCCTCACAGGAGCTCGAGCTGATGTAAAAGAACTGAAGAGATGAGTGCAGATCCAGGCCCTGTGGCGTATCCTTATTATCTATAATTTAATATTTGATAATGTAAATAATCTAGAAGATTGGCTTTGTCCATTTCACATCATGATTAGTCTAGCTTGTCTCTTCCTTTTTTGATTTCCATCCACTATGGGCATCTTTCCCTTTGAGTTCCCTATGTAGTTTTTCTCTGGGGTGTTCTTATAGGTGTGAGGTGTACTCACTCAACCTGTATCCTCCACAGTTTTTATCGTCATCTTGATACAACTCTAGAATCATCTGAGAAGAAGGAATCCAATTTAAGAATTGCCTTGAACATATCGGCCTGAAGCCATATCTATGGGAGATTATCTTGATATATGAGGGGTGTCGTTGGGACTCACTGTGGTAGGCATCATCCGTAGGCTGAGAGAGTTCCAGTAAGCAGAATCACCCCATGGTTAATGCTTCCAGATTCCTGCCCTGACTTTCCTTTATGATAGACTGTTACTAGAAGCATAAGATGAAATAAACCCTCTCCTCCCCTATGTGCTTTTGGTTAGAGAGATTTATCACAGCAACAGAATAAACCTAGAACAATCTGGGAATAAATTATGGTGGAAGGAACTCATCAAATCTAGACTTTTCAGAGCTAGGTGGTAATGTAAACACTGGACCAGAAATTGATGCATTAGAGTTGGTGGCTAAGATGTCTCTCTCCCCAGGATTTTTTCTGAGTCCACTGATTGCATATTTATCCTGGTCTCCCTTTGGCTTCTGGCAGTCAGGGGGTCACATTATGGCTATTTCTGACAAGTATCATGATTAAGTCTCTGCCCTAGATATTAATATGGAACCCTCTTTTACCTAAAGTATGCTGAGGTGATGTATCATATGACCTTATAATTCCAAGGGTTTTCATACTTAATGAAAGTTACACTAACTAGAATAGGCTTGTGTATTTCCACATGCCTGTGATCCTACATCCTCAGAAATCTGAAGCAGGAAGATGAAAAGTTCAAGGCCAGTCTGGACTGTATAGCCAAATTCTGTCTCAAACACTACAGTACAAAACAAAAGGCAATTTAGTGTATTCTAATCAGGGTTTACTGAACATGTTTTCTATTTACTGTTAAACTCTCTGGAAAATTCTATGTAAGCCTCTATGGATGACAGGAGCTGTCTTTGCATGCTCATATATATGTCTTAGTGTTACCATGCTATCCTTCAGTTATTGTTTGTCTAATGATTTACTGAACTGCAAATGCCACAACTTGAAGAACATTGTCTTTACTCATTTGTGGTCCAGGGTTTGTCATGTTGTTTGGCTCTGGTTGAGGACATTAGAACTCCTGCATAGGAGGTGGCTGAAATCTAATTTGGCCATGGTAATAGAACTCAGAACTTACCTAGGAAGGTAGACACCCAATCACTAATATAGAATAATCTATTTGTTTAAAAGCTGAGATAAAGCCAGACTTGGTTGTTAGTTCACGCTTCAATTCCAACATTTGAAATGCTGTGGCAGAACAGTTACTCTGAATTTGAAGCTGGCCTGTGCTACACAACACTTCCAGGTTAGGCTATTCAGTGTGTTCCAAGCTAGCCCAGACTACATGGTAAAGGCCATGCACAAGACTTGCCCAAAATCAAGCCAGTCAACTGCTGAGCACAGGAGTGAGAGAGCCTCATAAGCCTCAGACCTAACTGAGGACCTCTTAGAGGTTGATGGATACCAGATAAGGGAAAACTAGCTTTCTTTAACGTTTTGGACCCTGGCAGATTGACCATGATCCAGTGGTTGGTCTCACAACAATGGATTTATGGGTAGGCACAAACAGTTATAGGATAAACAAAGAAAAGAATGAACATGAAATTTGGAGAAATTGGGGTGGTGGATCAATGAGGAGTTACAGGAACTAGTGGGAGTGAATGTGGCCAGAATATATTGTATGAATATATGAAATTCTCAAAGAATTAATACAAATATTATATATAAAGAATACACACACACACATGCACACACACACACACACACACACACATATAAAGAAACATCAATCCTAAAGTAGGGAAATATGGCATCCAGAACAGGTAAATAACCTGATATGTGTTGATATGGTAAAATCATGTGAAATTGCCAGTTTGCTAACTTGAAATTTATGAGGTGGGGATAGTATATGATACAGCCATATGGACTGGGAAGTTTTTGGAAGCCAAACCCATGAATCAAAGTAAATCAAAGGCTTGTTGAGCCCTACCAGTGCATGCAAGATGCAAAGTATAAGCAAGTCTCTGTCCTTAGGAAAGACACTCTTAGATGGAAAAGTGTAACTCCATGTCCTTAACCATAAGACTCAAATGAAAGAGAAATAACTTGACAGACACTCACAAGGAAATCTGTGATGAACTGTGAAGCAAATCTGGTAAGCTCTTCTCTTCCCAAAGGAGACCCTTGCCCATCTCTTTCTTAGGATGTGAAATGAACAGATATTTAGAAGCAAATATCAAAGCCTCCAAAAGTAGAGATAGCTGGAATGTCATTCTTCCATGTCCTAAGGCAATGTCAGATTTGATTTTATGAGTCAGGTTACTGAATATTACTTAACATGAACTATAGGGAAGATAACCACATCTTTCATCAGCAGAGTGGTATTTTATAAACTTATCATTTTATATCTGTCTGTCTGTCAGTTCTTACTAGTAAGGAAGTATGGCTCCCAGGACAGTTGATCATTTTGGAATCAGAGCCAATGTTATTTCAGCACCCTCACAATTTGGCTAGTGGTGTTAGCAAAGGGTCCAGAGGTGCTGGTGCCAGTCAGGGTTGATCATGAGTTATTGATCCACTCTAGATTCTGCATTTGTATTATGATATAACTGCCATGTTACTTTTCTATGAGAGGTGGTTATGGATACCTCCATTTTGCAGATGGAAGCACGTAGACATAGTGTTTCAATTACCAATTTAATGATCTCTATCTAAATATGCCACATGTGGCATTCAAATAACTTGGTCCCACATGTCAGGTATTTTGCTACAGACCAAAGAAAAGAGACTCCTTATTTTTCACTTTGTAGTATTATTTAGCCAGGTGCCTAGTATAGGAAAGAGTGTCACAACTATAATGATTCCTTGGTGAAGAGTCATCAAGGTTATTCCCTTATTTAGCACCTGAGGGAATAGAACAATTCTAAGAAATGGAAAAATAAGGGGTGGGGGTGTTGAATCTAGAGTTATTCACAGAGGACAGACCTGACATAGACAAGAAGTCAGGCATGGGACACTGTTAAAGGTGAGTCCTACATGGGACTCTGTTAGTGGTGAATTACATCCATTGGAGAACAGAATGAGGCAGCCAAGATCATGGAAACCGTAAGGATAGGATGCTGAGGATGCTAAGGATGCTGAACAGGTCCAAGGTTATGCCACATCCCTCCTCAGCATCCTTTCCGCTCTGTAACCTGAGCTTCTGACTTCAAGCTTTGGACAAGTGATTCTGTAGCCTGGTTTATAATAGTCCCTCGATGTTTCACACAAAATACCTATTGTGACCATTCACATTTTAGTAAATATAGGAAATATGCCAAAGACTTCACACTGACTTACCTGTTTGAGAAAATAATGAAGAAGAAATATGTTGTCAGTGGTATGGAAACTACTTCTCTTGGGATCTCTGAAAATATTTAGGCCAAGACTTTCTCATATCCTTAAACCAAAGTAAAGAAAGAAAAGAATTATACTTTTATTTGGAATTCTGCCTTGAAAGGAGTCAGAGAAATTCAGATAATTAATTCCAAAGAGGTCTTGGCCAAAAACAGGCTTTAGAGGCTGTAGATGTAACTCAGTAGGCAGAGTACTTCCCTAGCATGCATGAAGCCCTGTATTTTGTTTCAGCACTATATAAACTAGCCATGATGGAGCACATGTATAATCCCAGAACGCTGGAGGTAGAGACAAGATCAGAACCTAAGGTCATCTTCAGCTACATACCAAGCTAAGACCAACAGAGATGTCTGAGATCCTGTCTATTCCCCCAAAGCAAGCTTCATAGAGATATAATTTTCATTGCTTGAAATTTATTGGATACTAGTGAATTTATCTAGTCGTTTAACTACTTGTATAATCTGCCATTAGACAGTTTTCGTCATTGCAATAAAGTTTCTGTACCTATTCTAATTAATCTCCATTCTCACCTCCAGCCTGTGCAATCGCCTTTGAATCTCTGTAGTTTCCAGTGGGTTTATTTTAAGAAACTTGAGATGAGTCAGGAAGTTCGTAGTTAGACTTTTATGTCTCTAGACACAAAGGTCTGAGAGCCATGCTAAATGCCAGCTTGAGGTACTTCAGTATGGGATCTATAGTTTTATTTTCAGCAGCTGTGGAAGAGAGTGGCCTTGGGCAGATGGATTAACAAAACCAAATATGAATTGTCTTCCAAAGCTGGAATGGGAGGTTGAGAAACTTGTCTTCAAAGGATGTCTGGACGCTGCAGAGATGCTCAATCAGTGAAGTGCTTATTATATTTCACAGCAACCTGAGCTCTAGCCTCATAGCCCATATATAAAACCTGAGTGTAGTCACATGTTTATAATGCCAGCACTGGGAAGGTAAAGATGGGCAGATCCTTGTGGCATGGGAAGTGGGTCTTCTACTTGGAACTGAGGGTGACAGGACTAATGCTGGGGTCCCGATGTGATGCACTCTGATGGTTTCTCGAATATTACTTCTCTTTTCTTTTGCTTACTCAAGTTCTCATGTATTCTAGGCTGACCTCAACTCAGCAATTAGCTGAGGATGACTTTAAGCTTTTTATCCTGCCTCCATTTCTCAGGAGCTGGGGTTATAGGCATACATCACTATGCCGGTTTATATGTTACTGGGGATCAAACCCAGTGCTTTGTAAATTCTGAGCAAGCTCTGTACTGAGTTTCATCCTTGGCCTTTGAGTGTGTTGGTTCTTAACACGATGCTGCCTCTCTTTATTTCTTGTGCTTCTGTCCTATTAGCCATGTGTCTTCAGCTGCTTTTTCTGCTCATTTAATAGTCCCCACTGAGTTACTTTAAATCACTGAGGTGGAAATGTTCTCTTTGCTAATGTAGTCTATTTCCTCATTTTAGACCTGAGATGCTGAAGCCAAAATGAAACCAGTGACATTTCAGGGATTTCTAAGTTTATTTGTCTAGTTAACATTATTGCCAATAGATGACCTCAGATCAAAAGTTTCCTATGAGATATTCTCTCTCCTAATATCCTCCTCATCTATAATCTCATAAGGTACCTTTTCTCTGTAATGTGACAGACAGCTACTGTTAGGTATAGGAGCCATTGGACCTGGAGGCTTCAGCTATTCTGATGGGATGGTAGAGTAAGTAGATCATTGTCAGCCCAACATGCCTGAGCTAGGACAGCAGTCATTGAAATCGACAGGACTTTAAAAGGTCAGAGAGATAAGGACAGCAGATGGACAGAACTGCAGGAGGGACACGCTAGGCAGGGAGCAGATGAACCTGGGACTGTCTGGGGGTATGACAGGACAGCCGGCAGATGGGCTGTGCCGGAATGTGTGGTGAGAAACACTGTCATTGACACTAATTACTCGTGATGGAGGTGCTTTGCAAAACATGGGGGGGAATGGCTTGATTTCATAAGACATTTGCTGCATCACAGGACACGTTCATAATGGCTTTCTACGTTAAATATGCTAAACTAAGGAACCAGGGAAATCTCTGCAGGATTCCCCCCCTCCCCCTTCTCTCATACATTTTCTGAGCTGGAAAAGTTGGTGAAGACATACCACAGTGCCTGGGCCCATGGCATTTATTCTGAGCTCTGCACATTTTCCCAAATCAAAATTTCCTTTTATCATGTGGTGTTCAGAGGTGAAGCACTGCCTTACGCAATGAGGTGGGTTTATAAGAGAAATCAGCTGTTGAAACTGAAGACTGAGATATGTATAGGCGTGGGCACCTTCTATGATCTGTGCTAGTACGGTTAATGCCTAAACACTGAAAGATGAAGAAAGATCATTACAGATTTAATGCAAAGGGACTAAAAGTATTTAAAGTGTAGTCGAAAAAAACTGTATTTTATAACTTCAGAAAGCACTCAGTGCCTAGTTTCACATTTTAACTAGAGTTATTTTTCCCTAACTGCAATTTAGTGCTGGACTTTGCTGATGCAAATATGGGCAAGACAGGATCCCAAGTCATAGCTAGTTCAGCATTCAAGGAGTGAGGCGTGGATCTGATGGGACTGCTATTATGAAAGAGAAAAGAAGCACTTTGGTTCTAAGAATGATATGCAGCTATGAAAATCACAAGAGTGGAGAGTAAAAGGCAGGCATGATTTGGGTAGATACCTCAGATAAATGGGAAAAAGAATCCCATTTTTCTCCCCCTTTGTGCTATCCGAAATGATTGAATAATGACATAGTTGAGTGCACAGTGGGGAGAGGAGACATCCTTTCTTTCTTTCTTTCTTTCTTTTTTTTTTTTTGGCTTCTAAGTGCATTTTCTTTTCTTTCTTTTTTTAATTTTTTTTTTGATACTTTATTTACATTTCCAATGTTTCCCCCTTTCTAGGCCTCCTCTTTGGAGACCACCAATCCCCTTCCCCTCCCCCATCTCTATGAGGGAATTCCACCTCCCACCTACCCGCCTGCCCACTCCCATATTCCCACCTTGACATTCCCCTTTACTGGGGCCTCTCTTCTCTCCCTGATGGCCAACAAGGCCCTCCTCTGCCACATATGTGG
>CM052711.1:58425116-58444324 GCA_028551405.1 Uromys caudimaculatus | reverse complement strand
CCAGATTCTGGCTATTATAAATATGGCTGCTATGAACATAGTGGAGCATGTGTCTTTATTACATGTTCGTCCTTCCTTCCTTCCTTCCTTCCTTCCTTCCTTCCTTCCTTCCTTCCTTCCTTCCTTTCTTTCTTTTTTAAACTTGTAGCCTTTTTGTTCTAGATAAGTAATGTTTTAAGTGGGAGCCCAGTGCTTTTGAGTAGCTGAGGAGATGGATCGGTGGAACTGAAAGTTACCAGGTGCCTCTTCTTGCCAGTCGGTTAGAGAATTAAGTCAGGAACGTAGCTCAGTGCAGAGTGGAAGCTTATTGACAAACATTACAGCCATCTCAGGTATAGAAGCTGACTCCCAGAGCTGGGGATATCAGACTGTAAGGACATTGAGGTTTTTACTGGGGCTTTCATTTATACTACCTACTGATTTCCCTCTCCTATGTACTTGGTCTTTATCAGGGGTTGGGTCTCTGTCTTTGTAATCATTGATTGGCTAAGAGTGAGTATCCCAACCTCCTCTGCTCCTGTGGCTAAACTGGTTCAGAATGACCCAAGAGGGGGAAATGGTCTACATTTTGTAGAAATATAAATTTAAAGCTGAGGCCAAAATGTCACAAAGAAATGGAAACTTACTCCCTATTGCTGGTGACAAAAAGCCATCCCAGATTCCCACTTCTCCTATCTTTGGGGCCCACAGCCTCAGAATAGAATGCATCATGTAATGTTGTTTTTCATTTTATTTTTAAAGATTTATTTTATTTTTTAATCATGTGTCTGTGGGGGAAGGGTATCTGTAAATGAGTGCATGCGCCTGCAAAACCCAGAGGTGTTGGAACAGATCTCCAGGAGCCTGAGTGTCAGCCTTTAATGAGCCACCCAAGGTTGGTGCTGGGAACCCAACAAGTAGTAAGGCCTCTGAATAGTCCCCCTCCAGTCCCTGGTGGTAAGCTTTTTTGTTATTTGCTCTTCATTTATAAGGTGACAAGGCTGAGGGCATCACTTGGGCTAACAGCCTGCGTTCTGTTCTCATGTCAGTCATTTTATCCCATTAATCCTTCTGCTGCTTTGCTCTTTTCCCTCAAGTTCTTTTATTTCCTCTTCATTGCCCCAAGGCCAAATTGAATTTGTCAAGTGTACTTTGTAACTCAGGGCCATCAACTCCGAACACCAACTGACATTTAGTCTTTTCAGTTTTCAGAAGCCTGTCTGGCCCTAAAACTGGATTTCTCATTTAGGTTCCTGCTTCTCCATTAGTTACTTTGCCATAATGAAGATAGCAGAGATCCCTTCAGCAGCCACATAAACTACAGAGTCACATTTGTGAAAACAAATTAAAATTTTATCCTCATTGTCTCCTTGCCCAACACACCACCATATTACTTGGTAGAAATAATTTAGTTGATTGATATAGCAATAAAGATGCCTTTCAGATCAACTAAGATAAAAAGCTCGACTAAGCCATCTTTGCTTCAACGTAATCTCTGCTCAAGTTACCAAAGCTTACTTAAATGAGTAAGGCCTGGTGCATACAATTTATTCTTTTTGCAAACTTGAAATGCTGGAAGGATGTGGTGGGATGGAGGGAATTTCTATTTATCTCAGAATATCATCTCTGATTTGTGAAATATCATAGCAACTGAATAATGGCTTACTCACTGGTAGGTGGTACTGTTGTGTGACTTCTAGGAAGGCCAAGAATAAATGTTACTTCAGATAAAGTGCCAATAGTAGGTCCTCCCCAAATGACTCAACTGAAGACCGCCAGGCAATTCAATGGTGGGATTACTTAGAAGATGTATGTTAGGATTTCTCTATAGGCGCATGGGCAACTCAATGACTGCTGTTTCACTAGAAAGTCCACCCCAGCATCGGTGATGATATGTGGAATCTGAAGTCCTGGTGTGCTCTGTATTCTTTGCAGAGTCTCCTGTCTTTCCCACAATCATTATTTGATGTGGGACATTGATTCCTTCCTTGGGGAGGAAGGGACTCTGAAAATGGTTTGTGTTTCAGAGTCTTTCTGAAATGTGTAAGGCATTGCCTCCTTGAATCTTAACAGTCATTTCTCTAGGATGGAGTGTTTCAAGTAGAAACTTCATGAGGCTTCATAAGCCCCTGCTCCAGCATGGAAATATTTAGTTTGCATATTGCTTCTGAGCACTTGGTATCTTCAGATGTACCTGTGAATCTATCATGAGTCATTCCTGAGGCAGAAATGAAGATCAGATTGAGTACAAGCATATATTCATGGGTGTAGAAGGAGCCTATGATGGGGTTGAGAAGTAACACAGCAAAGAAAAATCATCAGCTGAGGGTTAACTGTTAAGTTAGCTGAAGCTGCAAAGTAGGTACTTGGGTTCCATCCACAGCATAGGTCCAGGGAAGCATTGCAGAATGAAGAACTCCTATGTGAGGCCAGACAGCTGATAACCAACTCTCAAGACATTTGATTGAGAATTGCCTTGACTTTGGCCATGTGATCTTCCCTCTACTTCTGACCAGCTCTGTGGAAGTCCATTCTGCAAACATCTCTTTATCCATAAGGAAACTTAACTATACAGTATGTGCAAAGACTACTGGCAATACAGTTTCGTCTGAAGAATCAGAAATAGAAAGAACAAGTCAAAGGCTAAACTCTTTGCTCTCTCTTTTAGTATTAAAGGTTTAATTTTAATTTATCCATACATGTCTTTGTGCATATGTCAATATATACATACATAAGTGCCTGTGAAGTCTGCTAATAAGCATTGGATCCTTTAGTTCTGGAAGTACAAATTTTTGTGATCTGCTCAGTGTGTGTGTTAAGGACAGACTGGTCCTCTGCAAGAGCAGGAAGCCCTCTTAACCACTGAGCTATCTCTCAGTTCTTATTTTCTCTCTCTCTTATCACTCATTAGATCCATCTCTATTTTCATCTTCAGTCTAATTAAGAGATGTTATTTCATCCTTCTATTCACCAACTTGCATTGGATGAAGTACTTAGACAACCAAGTGGTGGGCAAGCAGAGAGAAAAAGAGCTACCTGAATGAGCCACAATCTAAAGATACCGTTGATGGATAATCAAAGGGTATCAGTGAGCATCTTTTAAAGCAGGAGAGGCTTGAATGCTTCCGTTGAATAGGAGAACAGTCTTCATAGGATACATCGTGCAATGAATGCCATCAATTATGAATAGGTTTCCATCGAATATAATTCATTTATATAATATAAGATTCTGTCTAAATCTGTTTGTTCCTTTCCCACCAAATATGAACCTCCAAATAAACAATGAAGTGGACTTAAAAGCATTCCTAGTTCACGGTACTCAAAATGCAATGGTTACAAAGGTGGCGAGTGTGATGCAGAGAACACTAGTGAGGGATGCTTCCTTTTTATATTCCTGACTGCAAGGCCAACAATACAAGAACCAATGCTAGAGTCTTCAGTAGTGACAAATAACTACAGTTCTACCAAAAGGAGAGCAGCTGTTAAATGAGGATGTCAGTCTAGTGTTTATGGACCAGTCTAACTTTGCATACTAGAGAAGGATTTTCATGTGATATTGAAAATGGTTTAAATATGTAAATTAATACACACTTAAAGCACCATGCCTCAAATCTGTTCAGATCACATAAAGCATGCTTGTGGGATAGAGACAGCAAAGATTTAGTTTGAGATATCTGGCAAGGGTATGCTATTTTTCCTTGTCTTCTTATGGTCCCAATAAACCTGACAAGAGCAACTTAAAGGAGGAAGGGTTTATTTTCTCTCATAGTTTGAGATCACAGTCCATCACGGTGGGGAAGGCATGGCAATAGGAGAAAGAAGCCCTTATCACATTACCTTTGAAGTCCAGAAGCAGAGACTTATGATTGTTGGTGCTCAGCTCACTTTCTACCTATTATTCTGTCTAAGATCACATCCCACAGGATGGTGCTACCTACAACTATGGTGAGTCTTCCCACATCAATTAACCTAAGCTAGGTTTTCTTTCAGGAAATTTTAGGTGTTGCAGACTGACAATATTCAATATTATACAATTTCTTAAAGGCACATGTGTTTGTAGATTAGTTCACAGCCTACAGCAAAATCTTTAAGAGGCCTAGTGGGGAGTTCTTCTGCTCAATGCAGAATCCTCATGAGGGGATATTGAAGCTACAGAGTCTTCATCTTTCTCTTGAAAAATGAGAAAATGTATGGCTACCAATAGAGGGGCAACTTTGGTCTTCCACAGTCTCTCTAGTTCTCTAAGGTACTAGAATGAACCAGAAGCTAGAAGCATAAAACAGTGGAACCAAATGGCTATGAGTTAAAACACACACAACTGTAAAGGAAAATAAACATTTTATTTCAGAGTTTATTGCCTTTGACATTTTGTTATAGAAACAAACTGATTAACACAGAGATGTAGGAATACCAGATGATTTTCCTTGTCAAAGTTAAGAGTTATTTTTCTATGTATGTATGTATATGTGTGTCTGAGAGAGAGGCAGAGACAGACAGAAAATCACATCATATGCTCATGACAAATGTATGAATACATTTATAGTTGTAAGTATATATAATATCTATATGTATTATACAATGAATCAAGGAAAATAATGAAATAAATATATCTTTGAAATTGTGAGTGTAATGAATAGCAAAGAAAACAGTTTTCTTCATAGTTCCACCTCTTTCACTATATTCCTACAGTTTATGGTATTATGAAAACATTTTTAGAAGAGGAGAGATATACTCATCTGCTCATGAAATAATAATGAGGCTCAGCTTCAAGGTGCAAAGTCATATTACAATTCTCAAAGTAGGCGCACAGCTTCAAGCAGTATTAGCAACGTTTCCTCCATCATATGAAGATTCCCCTTTGACTTGCATCCATCTCTGCTTCAGAGTTCAGGTTATAAGCATGGCTTGGTATATAGCTCTCCAGCTGAAGCCTGATCCCCTTCCAATGGCCAAGCATGCCTAACTACCTAGTACCCCAAACTCACTGTTGCATGGAGTCAATCCGTTAGTTTAACTTAAGTGTTAGGCTCTGACTGTTCATTAGACAACAGCAATTGCTGTTACATAGGATATTAGGAGAGGATCAATCCAAACACACTCATAATTCCCTATCTAAGAATGGCTGTCTCTGGCTGTAGAGATGGATCAGTGGGGAAAGTACTCACTGCACAAACATGCAGACCAGAATTTGAATCCCCAGAATCCACTTAAAACTAGATATGGTAGCATGAGTCTGTAATACAGAGATGGGAGACGGAGATAGTAGAGTCCCCAGAAGTTTATGGGACAGCTAGCTTGAAAGGCTTAGTGGCAAACAAGAGACCCTGTCTCAATTAAAGTAGAACTTGAGGTTGCCCTCTGACCTTCTTAGGCAAGGCATAGGACTTTAGTCACACATGCACACTTACACACACACAGACACACACAGACACACACACAGACACACACACAGACACATGAATGCGCATGCACATTTACTTAAAAGCAAAAAAAGAAAGGCTATCTCAATACCTCAACACTGCCTTTGGTGGAGCATATGACCAGAAAATAAAAGGGGAGGTTTGGAGATAGATGTCAAATATGATGTCCCATGTAAGCATGGTGTCTGGGAGACTATGGAGGAAATGGGGGAGTTGGTTAGGTTGGGAATAGTAGAGCTAGGCTCCATGAGTGACTCAAAGACAGGAGATCTGCACATCTGAAAAACTGGGAAGATCACCAAGACATTTCCAGTTCTCATTTCTGTGCATGCGATCTCTGAAGTCTGTATTTCTAGTCTGTTCTCCTTCTACTCTGACACAGCTACTTTTAATTCAAATTAGTATTAGCAGGCTTTAGTTCCTTGAAATGGAATGATCCCAGCTGGGAGACACTTCTTGATGGAAGGGCGACAGGAATCAGTACTAAAGGCGTCATTTTCCCCTTACTGGAAACAAAAGCATGAGACAGGGAGTAATCATTTCTCATGACTTTATTATTCAATAGAGAAAAAACAAAAACAAAAAAGAAGCGAACAAAACCAATCTATTGCATATTACATAAGAAAGAGGGGTGTGTGTTATCTGCTTTTGTCCTCGTAACCTAGAGAAAAGAGAGAAATATTTGTCATGAATAGAGTTCTGCATGCCACCTGGAAGCCTTTTCCTGGATTAAACACATTTGCTGTAAGGCTTCCGTCATAGATGGAGAATGGGGACAGAGTCTGTGTCAGTTCTAAGGTCACACTGACTAGCCCTGTGTTCTACAGGGGAAGCTTTTCAATCCTCATCCTTTGGTTCTTTCACCCATCTTTCTCCTAGAGGTTTAAAGGAATCACCTTCATTTATTTATTTGTTTTGCTTGTGTAACATTTTTTTATTCATTATGTATAAACTGTATACCATATACTTTATCATATTCTTCCTAGTTCTCCAATATCTCCCAGCCCTCCCCATCTTAATGTCATTGCTGTCTCTTAAAATCAATCAATCAAACAAACAAACAATAAAAAACAAACCATGGAGTCTGGTTTACTTTGGCCAACTACTTCTGAGCATAGGGCCAATATGGTAGTATAACTCCATTGAAGAAAGTTGATTTTTCCCACTCACAGAGGCTATAATTTGCAAGTAACTCCCTGCTGTGATGTTGTCTAGCTTGAGATTGTACAGGGCTTGTGCATTCTGTCACAGTCTGATTTCATATGTACACCTGCCCTGCTGGGTCTGGAAAATGTCATTTTCTTAAAATGTTCTACCATCCTTGACTTTTACAGTCAATCTGCCTCATCTTGATCAAAGATCTTTGAGCCTAGAGAGTAGGGAGGTGAGAAGCATAGTCCTGTCAGGACTAAGAACCCCAATGTATCTCATTCTCTGCATATCATCAATTTGTGGGGTCTGTGCTAATTGCAACCTACTGTAAAGTGATTGCTAGTCAGCAGATATAAGGATGAGTCCTTAGAAGTATAATTATAATTTTGTTTACTTATTAGAATAATAGTAATAGGTTTTCTTCTGGGCCCATGACCTATCTAGTCTCAGGTTCTTGCTCTAGTTAACAGTATCAGGTGTGGAATGGGTCACACATTCTTTTTTTAAATTTCACATATGAATATTGTATTTATATCCCTCCTTCTTCCCCATTCCATTCCATCTAACTCTTCAAATTCATGGCCTCCTCTCAAATTATTATTGTCATACACTTACAGACACACATAAACACACACACACACACACACACACACACACACACACACACACACACTGAGTCTATGTAGTGGTGCTCATATATACACATGTTTAGGGCTGACCACTTGAGATTGGATAACCTATCAGGGAGCTCGTCATTTGAAAGAACTGAGTCCCTTCTCTTAGCAACAACCATGTGACATTTTACATCTCAGAACATCAGCATCTAAACACAGGATGCTGTAGCTTTTAGTTGCACTATTTTTGGTATTAATAGTGTGTATGTAGACACTTGTACAGCAGTGCTTCTGGAGTGTTAATTTCTGTTTTGCTTGCTCTGTTTGTGTGTGTGTGTGTGTGTGTGTGTGTGTGTGTGTGTGTCTCATCAACTGAAGACTGCACTTCACAACCCAATAGCTAATTGAGAAAGACATAAAAACCTATTTTAATTCACTAACAAATGAGTCTGATTGCATTTCTAACATGCTATTTGGAAGCATGCTGAGAACATAAATCGATGATTAAAATAAAATAATTTAATCATTAATAGTCAGTATTCAGTGGATGCTTGTACAGCACGTTACGTGCCAAATCACATGTATATAAGAAATCCATAGAGGTGTAAATAAGCCTTTGAGGGCTGTCTTCCTCTATTAATTAAATACTATATTCTTCCTGATGTTGAAATGAATTAAACACCATAGACTTCAATAAGTGAGGACTTTTTAACCCTTATTAAATATATTTTATAAGTAGTGATCAAAATTATGTTTTCTTAAATATATATGGTTGAAATATATTACCCCCACTCCCCTATGGAAGACTGGTAAAAAATTGCAATCTATCTATTGGAGCCAGGATTTTTTGGCTCACTAATGGAGTCACACTAATGGAGCCTCATGGTTATTAAGGTGAGGAAGTGAAGTAGGCCATGTCTAGCTGAGACTATCTCCTAATGTGAGAAACACTTCCCCTTCTCGTTTATTCTCTTTTTTCTCCTGTCCTCCTTTTATCCTTTTCTTTCATTAGTCAAAATCTTAGTTACTTGGTGTTTTATTGACATTTACTTTCCCCTTCTAAAATCAGAAAGTAAATGAAGACAAGGTCTGCCTGGGCTTGCCTAACTTGGGATAAGATGATAAAATGTCTTAGGTGAGCTTTTGGCTTGATTTTGTATGCATCACACATTAGGACTGATCCAATAATATTTTTAAAGTATTGAATTAAATATGATAAGTTATTAAAATTACTACTCATTGATGTTCAGGTCCTGTCACTTTTGATATTGTAGAGCAAATGCAGGCTTATCTCCTGAGGAGAAGGGACCAAGTCCTGTGCTTTTTGAGAGTGGACGGCAGGGGTGGGAGAGAGAGTGCACACGGCAGACCATGCACTGTCTAAACCCTCTTCACTCATCAAAGGGTCAACATAGGCTGTCACAGAGAGTGCACTAGATAAGGACTCCTTACCTGGTTTAATTGGCCATGTCATAGGAGTGATGCAGCAGTTTTCTGATATCAATGTAGGATGCAGGAGGAAGCTGAATTTGAATCCTGGAACCCTCTGAGTGGGCTGTGGGCAGGCCTCTTAAGCCAGAGTCTAACATGAGGACACAGCTTACAGCCAGCAGATTCTTTGTTCTAGAGAGACTGAACCTTGGCCACTTAGAAAACATATTCACTAAATATAACCATTTCCCCATTTATTTTAAGGCATCAATCTGTCCTTGATAAGGGGAAAATAACAACATTTTCCAGTGACATGGTACCAGATAGCTGTATAAGTTGCTCAGGATATCAGTAGACCAACTGAAGATCCCGACCAAAGACTCCCACAAAGCCCAAGGATGGCATGTGACTGTCATAGCACAACCAAAGCTTTTGTTACTCTCAAGACGGTATTTTGGGAAGAACCATTACTACTGAAAGCCTAAAATTCACCTTTTCAACCTAAAATACTTTTACAAGTGGAAAGGGACTAAACATCAAAAATAAAAAAATGTCAGCGACACATTTATTTGCAAGTTTGGTGGTCTTCCTCCCTTGCTTTTCTTTGGCTTATGGGTATTTTTTTTTTTTTTTGAACATCTAAGTGCACATAGGTTCTGATTAAGTTTCAGTCTGTTACTCTTCGAAATGGACCAAAACAAGTGTTGTTCTTCTCGTCCTGGGTGGGAATGGGACAGAGTGCGGTGTCTAAATGGTTTCTTGCCTGGAAATTAGATTTTAACAACTTTCTGAGTTGATGGGCAGCGTTGGACTCAGAAACACTGCTTTTGAAGGCAGACATGTGAGCTAGCCTTAGAGGCAGGGGCTTCTTGGCATGGGGGTGTGCAATGGGTTTTCTGTGGGCCTGAGCTGCTCAAGAGGACTGTGGGCAGCAGCTCCTTTCAGGTCTCAGGTTCGCAGTCTGCTTCAGGATAAGTATTTAAGAAGTAGTGAGCTTTACATTCCACGCGCATTTGGTGGGGTTAAGAGAATTACTGACATTCATTTTAGTGTTATCTGCTAGTCCATGTTCTTGAGATGATCAATCTCCCTCTCTCCCTCTCTCTGTCTCTCTCTCATATACAAACACATGTACACATTACCCAGTCAGACAGACAGACAGGCCAGTAGACAGACACAAACACACATACATACTACACAGACAGGAAAAAGAGAGACAAACATACACACACATGCATGACACACACATACCACATACATACTATACAGAAGAAAAAGAGCTAGACAGACACACCCACAACACAAACACACATGCACATGCACACACATGCACACACACACATATACACTACACAAACAGACAAAAAGACAGACAGATAGATAGGCACACACCACACACATGCACACACACCACACACACACACACACACACACACACTATACAAACAGAGAGAAAGAAAGACAGATAGACACACCATACACATACACACACATTACACAGACAGAAAGACAGACAGACACAACACACACACACACACACACACACACACACACACACACACACACACACTTCTCTTTTCCTTTTTACCCAAATCTTAAGAGTGAATGTAGGGTCTGCTAGTGATTTAGCCCTCTCCTTCTTTCCTTCTTGTGGAAGTGTCAGAACTCTTTTTTTTTTTTTTTTTTTCTGGAGACAGGGTTTCTCTGTGTAGCTCTGGCTGTCCTGGAACTCACTCTGTAGACCAGGCTGGCCTCGAACTCAGATATCCGCATGCCTCTGCCTCCCAAGTGCTGGGATTAAAGGCGTGCGCCACCACTGCCTGGCAGCTAAGAACTCTTCATCCTTTTCTTCCCATTCCCTCCTATTTTACATATTCCTATGTGGAATCTCCAGAGCTATCCACAGTTTAATGAGAATGCAATGCTTCCTAAGATAGTCAGAGCTGGCCTCTGTCCTACACGTATACATGCATATTATATACTCACACACGCACACTCACACAGGCACACACACACACCCATGCACGCACACACACATGCACACACACATGCACACACACATGCACACACTCACACAGGCACACTCACACAGGCACACATACACACACACGCATGCACACACACACACTCACACACTCACACACACACACGCACACTCACACAGGCACACACACACACGCATGCACACACACATGCACACACACACACACTCACATAGGCACACATGCATGCACACACACACGCACACACACACGCACACTCACACAGGCACACACACACGCATGCACACACACACACGCACACACACACACGCACACACACATGCACACACACACGCACACTCACACAGGCACACACACACACGCACACGCACGCACACATGCACACACACAAAGAAAAATAAACCTAAAGAAGAGTTCAAGATGGTAGATTCAGGATAGAGATCTGGTGGGGATGTTCTTTTCCTCTAAGCTTGGCAGAGCTTCTATTAACATCAATATGGACCAGTCTGAACTCACTCTAAAAATCCAGAAAACTCACATCAGCAGGGAGAGGTTAGTGAATTCACCAAGTCTGAAAGTCTTCCCAGGTCCTCTCAGCCTATGACACGGGCGTCTGTATGAAACCATGCATTTGCAGCCTTATGAGAGTAGCGCATGGCGGCCAGGAAATATGAGCACTCTGTTTAGATTAAACATTTCATGTGCTACACCTCTGCCTTAATGTCTGACTAAAGCCCAGCTGGAAAGTAATTCTGGTACAGTGGAAGTTGGATGCTGATTTGTAGTTTTCAAGCTTTCCTGCAGGGCTCAGTCAAGGGAATCCGTCCCGTGCTCACTCGTTCAATTTGCCACTTTTTGGGAATGGATGGAGAACATTTGGAGTACCAAACCTAATTGCCTGAGGTATTTCTAAGTGCCTGGGCGGGTTCCCGTGCCAGCAGAGGGATTTCTTCAGGAACTTCTAGTGGAGGCAAATCCCACTTAGTGTCTTTTCATGAATTGCAATATGAATGTCAATCTGAAAATACTGGCCACTTGTTTTTCTGTAGAAGGGTTAACTTCTGGAGTAAAAGGAAGTAATCTGATGGCTCAGAAAGTAATGGACAGATGAGAGGAGACATAGAACTGAGTTTTTTTTCCTCAAAGTGCAAAGTAGCCATGTTTGTCAAATTGTCTCTCCTTATTTCTAGCTCCAGAAGCCTTGCTAACTTTTAAGGGAGGCTTTTGCTTAATTTTGTGACAAGATCTGGGGATTGTAGATTTCTTGTGTCTCAGACTGTAACTGGCTAGCTGGGTTGACAGTACCAAACCTGCAGTGCCTTGGAAAATCATTTAAAACTTCATCTCATTAAGGGATCACAGACTTTAATATGCATCGTAATTGTGGCTGCATGGCTATCTTTAGCACTTAAGAAGGAAGACATGTCCTATGGGGCTTGATTATTAACACTGCTATTACATTCTTAGTGTACTCATGCAACTGTTTGGTAATGTGCTCATAATTTATTTTTATTTTATATTGTGGAGGCATTGTTATGGGTTAATTGGTGCTATATTTTGCAAGTTTGCATCACTAATACCAATAAAAATCTGTTTATATTGTTCTTTGGGGATTCTGATTGCATTAAGGAATGATTAGTCCTAATTAATTTCTGCAGTCTGTACTAATTACAATCAAATAAGACTTTACATAAAAATGTGGAATTGTGCTGAAGTAAATGCATTTTTGATCATTAATTAGAGAACTACTAGGCATATCTTTGCAGATGTTGTCATTTTCTTTTCTTCTATAGTTAGTTACTAGAAAGATACCTCACCAACAAGCCATTGCGTTCTGAAGGGTACCACCCACAGTCTTATCAGAAGCCTTCTAGTTAACTGTGCAGTTGACTGATGGTTCTTTACCTTCTTCCTCGGGAGAGCTGAAGTGTCCTCAGCTGTTGCTCATCTACCCTGCAGGTAGTAATATTATGTTTGTGTTATAGAGTGGGAATGGGAGGCTTGTGGTTTTAAGAGCTTGTGTTCTATTCTCCTGCCTCGTTTAGTGTTTTTGCCCTGCAATCCTATTCACGTTTTTATGTTTTCCTGATTTCTTTTTAATGCTGTGAATTCATTTGGATTTGCCTGTGTGCGGTTATATAATTTCTGTCTACACTCGCTGGTGTATGTAGCAGCGACTGGCATAGACTTCTGACCTCCATACCTGCTTGTCTAGCATGTAAGCCTAGGAAGAGTACAAGCAGAGCACACAGACAAGATAGGATTGTACCGTTTTTTGTTTTTGTTTTTGTTTTTGTTTTTGTTTTTTATCATATGTAAGTACACTGTAGCTGTCTTCAGACACCCCAGAAGAGGGCATCAGATCTCATTATGGATGGTTGTGAGCCACCATGTGGTTGCTGGGATTTGAACTCATGACCTTCAGAAGAGCAGTTGGCGCTCTTAACCGCTGAGCCATCTCTCCAGCCCCGTACCGTTTTAACCACCGACATTTTGTTCTCTATTCTCAGTTATGTTCCTTGTTGTAGTGGTGAAATATCAGACAATACGCAAATTAAGAGAGGAGGAGTTTATTTTAGACTACAGTCGAATCCATCATGGCTGTAAAGGCAGGGCATCAGAGGCAGAAGGATGCTGGTCATTGTGCATTCACAGTCAGAAAAGCAGAGAGTGAAGCCGAGCTATACAATGTCAGCCTATCTCAGTGGTCTGATTTCTCCAGCCAGACTCCATCTTCTGAAGTTCCCACAGATTTCCCAAACAGCTCCCCGAGACAAAGAACAAATGTTCATAAGGTGTCTACAGGGTGCATTTTACATCCAGCCATGTCTGTCTTCTCCTAAGAAGCATAAGTGAGATAATGCCTTTAAAACACAGTGGACACCTGGCTCATGGAAGCTGTGAATACATATTAGCTAAGATAAGGATTATTGTTGGAACGCATCACATGCAACACTATTGAGCATCCTATCCTAGACCAGTAGGTTGGATTTGAGCTCAGGAGGAAGAACACATTTCATCAGAATCCTCCCACAATTTCACTGCCTGCTCCACACCCAGCCTGCTTGGAGATGCTTTGGGTATGTGAGTCAAAACACCCTCAGATGCCAGATTTTCTTGGCTTGTGAAATGACCTTGAAATGCCCATAATGATGCAGCAGTGAAAAGTGCTCAGATCTGAACGTTTATCTGTGCTTCAACTCAGTGCACTTTTCCCTCCCCACTTACTCATTCATTTCCCCACAACTGACTTTCTATCCATCAATATAAGGATGCTTTGCTTTCATCTTGTCTGCCCTCTGTTCTTCACAATCTTTGTTCTCTTTGCTCAACCTTTGAGATGTGTTTAATTAATTAGTTAATTAATTAATTTTTGCTTATTCTTCAAACTTTGTCTTGGTTGTTTGATCCCTGCACATTTTCTTCTATCTTACTGAACTTAACTGAGTTTCTTATGTCTAGGATGTCATAGTCTGTCTCTTCTTGTTACTGCCATTTCTCTCTGACCAAGCCTATATTCCAGCCATGCATGGACACTCATGACTCCTACTTCTGTCTCCAGGCTTTGTACATGGCATACTTTGCCTGATTTCCTCTTTGACCTTTTCTTAATGATATGTTCACCTCCCTTCTTTAACACTTTTTTAAATAAATTTTTTGAAGTGCCCTTTACTTCCCCAGTAATGTTCTCAGGCATCATTGGGATCTTGGGTTAAATAGCAAGTTATAGATGAGACCTGAGGTCCTAAGTGTATTGCCTGAGCTGACCAGAGACCCTAGCGATCAAGAGAGTAGACCCTTGGCAACTCCATGTCTCACATTTCCCCCTTGTCTTGATAGAGCTCAACAGACAAGAGAAAATTTCTCTTTTGGTACTTTCTAGGTTATATAAAAGTATGTTTATGTATGTTTTCCCTGTATTCTTGGTTATTTTCAAACTTTCAGAAATATGGACTACACTACTACTTTGTATTACTTCTGGCTTCTTATTCTCTATAATATCTAACATAGTTTGTATTTTCAACCAGAGTCCAATAAACTTTATTAAGTATCATTGTTTATATCACTCTACAATTTTAATTTTCTGTTTCCTGAAAATGCTATATGTGGTTTTGTGTTACTGTTCCCATTTCATTTTCTCAAATTTCTCTCCCATTTGCCTCATCTTCTTCATTCTCCATTATTTTAAAATTATATTTCTCTGTATCATCTTAAGTTCCACCTTATACTCATTTTTAAAATGCTTTTTTTTTCTTATTGAGGCAAAAGAAATTCTTTCTTGCTTTCAAGGATTGAATTTCCTGAAGTAAATGAGCACTGGTCAGATTTTGAGAATGGTATATAAATTTGTTAATTTCTTGAGATGCATGGGAACCACTAATTATGCATCTCAGAAATGAGCACCTCCATGGGTAAAATATAGATACATTGTTCAGGAAGGGAAAGGAAATAGCAGGTAGATGATATAGGTGTTTTATGGGATAGTCAATAAATGGTTGCAGTAAAAATTGCCCCAATATGTAGAAAATACATTAGACAGAGTTCTTTGAGACACTGAAGGAGATGGTGACATGTTAATGGAAGGTGATGGACAATCTGCAAAAGGACAGAGGCTACCCTGGTACAGGACTGAAGTTGGCCAGGAGGTATTTTTGCAAGGCTAGATGACGCACTAGGTCTAAGTAGTGGAAACTGTCAGTCTTCTTTTCCGTAAGCTACTCTTTCTTTGTTAAGATGTGTGGGTGGAAGTCAAGATGCTCACGTGCTTCTATTTCTTTTGGAAGAATGTTTTATGGTCTTCTGTTCAGATAAGGGGGCTTCAGAGAGAGCCATTTCTGTACTTGACCTTGGGAAGAAACAGAGGGATGCTCAGAGAGACCTGTGTTCAGGCAATTCAAAGATCTTCCAGTTTCCTTTTAATCACAGTTCTTAGCTTGCCAAGGTGCCATATTGTGGGTTATCAATTTCTGACCCTTGAGAATACCATGACAAAATTTGAGTCAGGAAAAATACAAGTTTGATAGTATTGGGATGTTTGTTTGTTTGCTTTGGTTTGGTTTGGTTTATCTTCTTCTTTGTAGACAGGCAAGGACAGCTAACAACACAAATGCCGGTCATTGTTGAAGCCACTGAGAACAATTTATATGGTGTTTGTATGAATTAACTTCATTTGTCCTAAGTCAAGTCTTTTATCCAATTGAACTTAGAAATGTCTGACACTTTCCTGGGAAGTCTGTTTTTTGGGTTGTAAGTTATTGTAGGATCATCTGCCTCACCAAAGAGCTCATTTAGTTGCATTGTTTTGGTGTTGATGAAATAAGAGAGCCCACATTGCTTTTTATGAATGCATAGCATATAAACTCAGAGGCATACTCTGCTGGCATTCAGTCTCAAATGGAATTTGAAAGTTTCGCAAAAGAAAGTGGAAAAAACAACCCATGAATGCAAAAGAAGCACACTTTCCTATTCTGAAGGAGCTTCGGTTACTCTTGTTTCCTGGTTTGCACAGAAGTTACAGAGGATTGTTGAGGTAAGGGAGGCTTATCAATGAAAGTAGCACTTCAGTTCCTGATGCCCAAAACTCCTCTGTTTGGATAAGAAGGAAACCCAAGACTGGGCTGCTATGCTGACATAAAACCACTAAAGGAGAGGATCTCTGTGGATCTAGAGAGTCCCTCACTCCTGAAAAGTCTCTTTAATGCATCTTTGCCCAGGTGGTCATTTTCACCCAACAAGGCTCGAAGCACCTATTCCCGGGGTACTGAGCTCTGCTAAGCCTGTCTTCCTATTAGTCAGCTCAGCATTCATCACAGTTGGCTCTGAGGAGAACAGCATCTGTTTCTATCTCACAGATAAAGGAACAGAAACCAAGGAACAATTAAAAATCATGCCCATGTTAACAGTGGGTGCTTAAACCTGCTGTCATATTTAAAATAATAAAGAGCTGGGTAGAAAGTGGGGGTTAGCATGAGGTTTCAAGGTGATGTTCCCAGAATCCATTTACATATGAGCCAGGTATAGTGGTTTGTGTCTGTGACCCTGTAACTCAGCACTGTGGGTCAGAGACAGGTGGACCCCAGTAGTGATTGGTCTGCCAACCATCAAAAGCAGTGAGGCTCCAGGTTCAGTGAGATGTCTTTCTCAAAAAATAAGGTAAAAAAAGTGATTGAGGAAGACATCTTGGTCTCACCCCCTGGCCTCTGCAAACATTATCTAGGTAAGCATACATGTAACATACTATTTAAACATACATGTTGCACACATGCAACATACCATTTAAGCAATCATGTAGATAAGCACACATGGAACATGGCATTTAAACTTTCAACATGAATCTATGTTAAGATAGCAATACAAGTGTTTGTGTTTGGAAAGAACACTATAACAACACGGATGTCCTCCCAAATTCTGTTGAAATTATTAGTCTCCTCTGCGGACATTGTATTGGATTCAAATGTTTGACTAAATTAGCTTTTGTTTCCATGTGAATACTGACTGTTGGCAATGTGCAGTTTTCATTTTGCTAGGCTTCTGCAATGATTAGATTTCTGAATTTCCCAATTTTTAAATTTTAACATTTTCACCTTCCTTGGAGCATGTCTATATGAAACATCTGTAAGTGGTTATTGCTGCTGTATTCTTGCATTTCTTCTGAAGTTAGATATTACATTAATGTATCATTGTGGTTGGAGGTTTTATCAACTTGACACAGTCTAGTATCATGTGAGAAGAGAATATCAGTGAGAGATTATCTAGATTAAGTTGGCCTGTGGGGAACTGTCTTCATTATGGTAATGAGGCAAGAAAAGCTAGCCAGCATGGGTGGAAACATTGCCCAAGCAGGGAACCCTGAATTTTATGGAGTGGAGAAGGTTAGCTGAACACAGATTTCATGTTTTGATCCATGTTCTTTCCTCCTGACCATGGGTATGATATGGCCAGTTTCTCTGAAGCTTAACATCAGCACAATGATAAACAATAATGTGGAACTGTGAGCTAAATAAATCTCTTTCTTTTAAGTTGCTTTTGTTGGGATATTTTATCATAGCAATAGAAAAGGAAACTAGGACTAGAATATTCTAATTTAATGAGTGCACTTTAATAATTTTTATGAACCTCTGTAAAATAATTTTATAAAACAAACAAAATATTGATACACAAATGCTAATAATCAGGACATAATAAACTGTATATGTGTAATGTATAGCAGAAGCCAACATATGTTAACCTTTACTTATTATTTATATGAGCCAAAAGAGCTAGAACATCATCTGGCTTCTTATATAAAAATGTGATTTCAGTGCTTAGCAAATTTATTTTACCAGCAATTTCCCTCTTGATCCAAGAAATGTTTAGGAACAAGTCAGATGGAAGAGTTGAAAGGTTCTGAAACCTGCCAAGGCATGTCAATTGTTCTACATTTGAATTCCCCAAAGAAAAGAAATTTAGGAGATAATATGGAAAATATCATCTGCTATCTTCTGTCCCCAGGGCAACTGCTCTGCTCTGCCATTGGTGAAACTGCCCATCGTTTACTTTGACTGGCACCTTGTGACTTTTCACATCAGTGGAAATATGCGATATTATAATGCTTGTAGTTCAGACTGAGTGTGTTAGAAGCAGTGTATGAAGAAACTGAGATAGCTCAGCAGAAGTCATTGTATGCCTCTATTGCTGGCTATTCTGTGTCATAATTACTTCAGCACTTGCCAAGTTTCATGAATATAAAGTTAGCCAATTAATTTGGCATCTATTGTAGAGGAAAAAATGGAGCTAAAAATCTAAGGTTTTCAATTATACAAAGAAGATGAAGAAAAACTTCCACACCCCTTGATTCCTTTGTGTGTATTTCAAATAACAGAGTTGTGTGGTATTGTTAGCTGGTTTTACCTTCTAGAGATTTCATTTCTCTGTGTGCCTTAGAATAATGTTAAAAATAATAAGTCAATGACTAAATTACACACCTCTAGGTACTACAAGATAGGGACTCATTTAACATTGCATATGCATTTATGTATTTGTATATAAGTATGTATATGTGAATACATACACACACATATAGTCTTTATGGTTAGTCATAAATAAAAGCATTTCTCATAGTCCAGAGTAAAATGATTCTAGAACCACTGAAGGTATTAAAATTCCCAGATACTTAAGTCATCAATATAAATTGGCCTAGTATTTATCTATAGCTTATACATACTCCTCTGTGACCTTTAAAATATCTGCAGACTCTTAAAATACATAACATAATATAAATACGAAAAGCTGTTGTACTCTATTGTTTGAAAAATACCGACATAAGAGTCTATGTCTTGCTGACATGATAATATGAACATTGTACTCATAAACTGACAAGTGTGGTTACAGAGAATATACATGGAATAGTTGCTGGTGGCAGAGGAGCCATTTCCTTCAGTGGTTCATCCACTGGCAAGTTGCCCATGTTCCAATAAATATGGCCCCATTCAAGCTCATGAATGCAACCCTATTTAAACTCCATGGCTTACCAAAACCTAACCATACAACACAAAATGCCCTAAGATGCAAAAGCAGGAAGAGGACTTATTGTGAAGAGGAAGGAGGTCCCTGGGAGAAAGAGGGGGAGT